>OY288275.1:33625132-34825132 GCA_958450335.1 Hibiscus tridactylites | reverse complement strand
AAGGGACCATCGAGAAGGTGAAGCTCATTTGTGAGCGGTTGAAGGCTGCTTCGGATCGGCAGAAATCTTACGCGGATTTGAAGCGTAAGGAGATAGAGTTTGCGGTGGGTGACCGTGTGTTCTTGAAGGTTTCGCCTTGGAAGAAGGTGATGAGGTTTGGTCGGAAGGGTAAGTTGAGCCCTCGGTACATTGGACCATATGAGGTTGTTGAGCGAGTGGGTCCTGTTGCGTATCGGTTGAGGTTACCTCAGGAGTTGGAAAAGATTCATGATGTGTTCCATGTTTCTATGCTCCGGAAGTATAGATCTGATCCTTCGCATGTGATGCCTGTTGAGGATGTGGTTTTGAATCCGGATTTGACCTATGATGAGGAACCGGTGAAGGTTCTGGATTCAGATAGTAAGGTTCTTCGTGGCAAGACCATTGAGTTGGTGAAGGTGCTGTGGAAGCATCGAGGTGTTGAGGAAGCCACGTGGGAGCGAAAGGAAGACATGTTGAAGCAGTTTCCTTATCTCTTTCCATCAGGTAAATTTCGAGGACGAAATTTCTTAAGGGGGGGAGAGTTGTAACGCCCCGGTTTTTGGGCTTAGAAGTCTTGGGCGTTGACCGGTTGGTCAAAGTGCTGTTCGAATCGTAAGTGGTTAAATTAGGAAAAACCTAGTTTGGGTTGCATTAAAAATATGGAAAAATGTTCTAAAATCATCTTTTAATATAAATTGATGAACTGTGAAAACAATTTTGGAAAATGAGTTTTGGAAGGTTGACATTTTGGCTAGTGACCAAAATGTAATTTTCGCAAATTTGGTGGCTGTTTTAAAAAGGATTGAAACTTTGAATCTTTAAGGAGCTATTTGCCCAAAAGTGAATTCTCCAGATTTTTCTAAGATATTTTAATCCTAAAATCTGATTTTAAAGGTTTGATAAAAGGAGGGAAACTCATTTTACTATTTTTCTTTCCTAACTTCCTATTTTCTCTTCTCCTTTTCTCTCCAACCAAACATCACCATTTTCAGAGATTTTGATCTGATTTCTTCACCTAAATTCATCTTTTCAACTCACAATTGTTAGCAAATCATTGTGTAATCAAAACCTACTCAATTGCTACAAGTTTCAACAAAGTTTTCATTCCAAAAAGTGGAGAAATCACAAGTTTGGAGGTATGAACGATTCTCCTCTGAACTTTAAGTTCTTTAATGAAATTCCTAAAGTTTTCAATCCTAAATGTATGTTTAATTAAAGGTTTTCAAGTAGATTTATGGATCTTGGCTAATTATGCAAGATTTTGGTGTTTTCATTTGATTTTCGTTTGATCTGTTAAATCTGAGTTTTGAGAAGTGTTTTTGATGATAAATGATCATTAAATTGATGTGGAAGTGAGTCTTGATTAATGCAATCCCGGATAGGTTGTGTTTCCTAAGTTTAGCTTGTGTTTTAAGGTTGTTTTTGAGGTGATTTTGGTGTTCTGGTGTTGCTGGAGGTATAAGGTTGCTTTTAGGTTGTTTTTAGATGTGGTTTGGTGTTAATAGATGTGAGGTTTTGCTGGTTTATGGCTGGGCTTTGTTTGGAAGTGTTTTGGATGCAATTTCGGTTGTGTTTGGTGGCCGAAATTGGAGGTTGATTGAGAGCAGCGAGTTTAGGTGCTTTCATTGAAGCAATTAATGCAAGATGATGCATTAATCCTCTGCTTTGATGTGTTGAAACAGGGGAGGCATCATTGGATTCAAGTTCGGTTGTTTTGGAGGCTTGATTTGGTGCTTAGGCTTGAAGCTAAGTGGTTTTTGGTGAGTGCAACTTTGGAATTGGATTTTCAGCTTTTTAAACAAAGGTTTGAAGGTTATGGGAGCTTAGTTTAAGTCTAAACAACTTTGCTAAGCTCAAGTGTAAGTTTCCGGATTTTCTCTCTAGTGGTGGCCATGACTTGATATTTTGCTAAATGATGATTTGCATGTTTTACTTACTGTTTTGAAAGCATGTTTTAGCATGGATTATGCTGTTGATTTAAGCCATGTGTTGAAGGTAACTCTAGGAAGGAGTTCCTTGATTTGTACATTGTTTAAATGTGGATTTGATGCATGAAATGCATGACGAAATGGCTTGGTTTAAATGCTTTAAAACAGTGGATATTATGATGAAATTGATGCATATTGGCAAGTGATGGTTTTGAAAAAGTGGAGGTCACTAAGGTGGTTAAAAGTCCTTGAGTGAGCCTTGTCACATGAACATCAAGGTGGTTAAAAGTCCTTCGATGTTGCGGACTCTAAGGTGGTTAAAAGTCCTTAGGTGCTCCTTTCCATGGTGGTTAAAAGTCCATGGGGCCAAGGTGTTTAAAAGTCCTTGGGGCCAAGGTGTTTAAAAGTCCTTGGGGTGATTCAAGTTACGGACACAAAGGTGGTTAAAAGTCCTTGTGTGGTCCATGATCATGGTGTTTAAAAGTCCATGGCCAAGGTGTTTAAAAGTCCTTGGGGTCAAGGTGTTTAAAAGTCCTTGACAAAGATGTTGATCTTGTTCATCAAAAATGGAATTTGTCACTTGTGCCAATATGACATGGAAAGTGTGTAAGAAGCATGTGATGCTTGGTTTGACTATGTTATAAGCATGTGGTTACGTGGTTTTAAGAATGCTTTGAACTTGTGCATGGATTGATTTAAAGCATGTTTTGTAAATGGTTTTAAATGCGTTATTGAATTGTTTTAAATGAGCATGCCTCACTAAGCTTTTGCTTACGCTCTCTACGTTTTCTTAATTCAATAATGCAGAGAATTAGAGCATTTTGTGGACTGCAAGGGAGGGCAAGCAATCAAGTTCTACTTAAGCTCAATGTATGAGGTTTTACAAGCACTTTTAGCTTTTTGGTCGATTTGGCAATGGGGGACCAATGTATATGTTTTGGGAGGCGTTTAAGACTCCCTAAGTCTGTTAAATGTTGTTGAGAATGTTGGTTTTTGATTTGGAACCTTATATGCTTGTTTTGCAAGTTTGGAGTTGAATGGATAGCTTAACTAGGAAGCATGCCATATAAATTGGGGTTTTTCTTATGTGATGTTAATGTGTTAAATTGATGATGCAATTGAGGTCCTTGCATGTTGGTTGACTTTGTGTAATGGTTGGGTGATGTTAATTTGATGTTTGAAGCATGTTTGATGCTGTTTTGGAGTTGACTGCAGACAGGGGTATCGATACTCGGGCTTGGGGTATCGATACACCTGAGGCAAATTTGCAAGTTTCAGGCCAGGGGTATCGATACCTGAAGAACAAGTATCGATACCATATGAATGGAGTATCGATACTGGGGGGAGGGTATCGATACCCTTGCTTGAATTTGGTTACTGCCTTCCCCGAGTATCGATACGACACGTGGCGTATCGATACCGGACCGTTAAAAATCAGTTAAAAGAATCTTTGAATGTTTTGTTTTGTTTATGTTTTGGTCCTGAATCTTGTATGATCAATTGCATGAGCTGTGGTTGTTCTTTTGAGCTGAAATTTCACAGAGAAGCATGAAACCTGACTAATTCCAAGTTGGTAACCTCAATTTGGGTTAAGTCCTTAAATTTATCAGAAATTACAGTTTGGTCCCTAAAGTTGTAATTTGTTCAATTGGGTCCCTGTTTGATCTCTGATGTTTGTGATCTTTTAATATGTTGTTTGTATGATCACACATAGAAGTAATGTACATCTAGATAAGATTAAAAAGAAAAAAAAAGGGTTGTTAACCAGAGTTGACTTTCGGGTTGACTTTGGTTTTCCCCGTGTAATCTCCGTAGTTCGGGTCGGGCGTCTAGGCCGGGCTTCGGGGGTTACAGTCACTAAATTTTAAATAATCCAAAAAAATATAAAAAATCCATTTTCCCTTAAAATAATAAATGGTCCACCTTTTTAAAAACTAAATAAAAAATATAACAAAGACCCATTTTTTGAAGCCCATTTTAAAAGAAAAAGAACAAAGCTCATTTCAAATTTCTAGCCCATCTTTTGAAAAGAAAAAAAGGAAATAAAATGAAAACTAAAAAGTAATAAATAAAAACAGCAAAAAATAGCAGCAAAAACAACAAAATATAAAAGGGGAAAAAAGAGCACACGCGCGGGGCCACGCGCCTAGCGCATGTGCTGCTCACGCTCGATCCAACACCCAAACCCCAGCCCAGCAAACCCTCTACCGAACGTCTAAGGTGGCCGACCGGCATCTACCGGCCACAGTTATCGTCGCTATTGTTACTAGTGGGTCTGCCTCACCGCCGCCGACCTAATGTCACCAACCCCGCTCACCGTCGCCACCTGTGCTTGCCAAAATCTACAAAAAAAAACCCGAGACAAATGGTCAAACCCTAGGCTCGAATCAAGGGGAAAATTCAGCTTTGAATCTGAACCAAATCAGATAGGGTTTGAAGGGTTTTTCCGAGAATCAAGTCTCTTGTCTGATTTTGGCTTCAATTAGGGGATTGAAATCCGAATTTGGCTTTAATTTGAAGCTAAAATTGAAATATAAATACCCCCTTTTCACTTGTTCAACACACACCAATTGGAAGAAAATACACTAGGAAAAAAAGAGGCTTGGGAAAATTCCGAAAAATTCTCTAAAAATTCTCAAGTGTTTGCTGGAAATTTTGGAGTTGAAGTTCGAGTTTGGAAGCAATTTTCCGGAGGAAATTAGGAGCATTCTCAAGAAGTCCGGAATCGAGTTCTTCAGTTGTCATTTTGGTAAAATTATTTTCTTTCGTTTTACTTTTTATTTTGATTTTGTATGCTTGTTCTTGGTTGAATTTTTGTGTTTGTGTTTGTATTTTTTTGTTGATTTTTGGTTGTGTTCTTGAAGTCGGAAAATCGTTTCACGATTTCGGTAACAATTTCGTTTTAATTCTCCGTTTTAAATTTGGTTTGATCTTTTTTTAAAATTTTCATGCTTAAAAATGTTGTTAGAGTTGTTTTGATCTTTGTAAATGTAGAAATATTTTTTAAAGGTGTTTAAATTAAAATGCAATAATAAAATGAATTAATGTGGTTTAATTGAAAAAACTTAAAGTTAGGGATTTAATTAGGAAAAAACAATAATGCATGGGTGGAAATAATAAAGGGGCTTGATTTAAAAAAATATAAAAATGTTTTTTATGAAATTTATTTTTTAAAATAATAAATGGGTTAAGTGACTTTTTTAAAAGAAAGAAAAAATAAGTAAGATGTTTTTTTAGAAAAAAAAAGAAATAAGTAATAAAAGCTTTAAAAAACAAAATAAAAAGGGTTTTTAAATAAAGTTTAAGGTTTTTAGGAGAAATAAATTTTGAAAAAAAAGTTTAAAAGGAAATCTTCTAAAAAAATAAAGCTCATTTTAAAAGAGAGTGATTTTTTAAAGAAAAACATAAAATGAAAAAAAAGGATAGAAAACATAAAAAATGAAAAAGGTAAATAAAACAAAAAGATAAAAAAGGTATAAAAATGTAAAAAGGGTTTTGGCTTTTTAAAGTTAAAAAACAAAGATTTTCAAAATAAATAATAAAAAGGAAAAAATCAAAAGAATAAAAAAGTTGTTTGCTTGTTTTATTAAAAAAAAGTGAAAACTTAGGGTTATGTTCTAAAGCTTAGATAGATACATGTTTTGTTGAAAAATGTTCTTGACAAAAAAATAAAATACATTTAAGCATACTTAAACTTTAAAATAGGAATAAAAGACTAAGAGGTTTTTTAGTGTTTTTAAATAATAGAACTTAGAGTTAAAAAAATAAAATGCTCAAAGCACTAAATTTCCATGTTGTTTGAAAAAGTGAAATTAAATTAATGTGGTGTCTTATCAAACGGGAATGACGGGTTAGAGCCAAAAATGTTGGCGGTGATTAAGTTCATCTCCCAGACGATAAGGCCGTTAAAATAGACTATTATTCATTAAACGGACAAATAAAGTCAAACATTTTTTAACTTGCAAATTCCAGTTTTGAAAACGATTTTAAAACCAATTAGGTGCCAATTTTGGGCGTCGTGGGGGTGTAACCCTTCCCCACGCGTAACCGAAACCCTAAACCTATTTTATGATTTTCGTAGACCAAAACCGTTGTTTTATTAAAACAAAACATTTTATTAAAATAACCCTATTTTAAAGTGATCCAATCACACTTTTTCAAAAAGATTGGTGGTGACTCTGTTTTTTTTTTAAATTTTACCAAAACGTTGAAGCCTCCCTAAAAAGGTGGTTGCGACATGCCAGAAGTACTTTTCTATCTATCTTACAACCCCCGTAATCCGCATCCGAATAAGCATGAAGGTTAAAGGTTGAGTCTCTAGGATACCAAAGACCTAAACAAGAAGTCTCTCTAAGGTACCTAAAGATCCATTTGACGGCTATAAGTTTTGACTCTCTAGGACTAGCTTGGAACCTAGCACACAAGCAAACACTAAAAAATATATCCGGTCTACTTGTGGTATGGTAAAGCAAAGACTAAATCTTAGAACGATAAAGCTTAGAGTCAACACACTTACCTCCTTCATCTTTTCTAGCTTTGTGGATAAGCTCATTGGTGTAGCTTGAGGCTTTGCTTGCTCCAAGACAAACTTTTTTAGCATATCTTTGATGTACTTAGCTTGATTGATAAAGATGCCATCATTCATTTGTTTGATTTGGAGTCCTAAGAAGAATGAAAGCTCCCCCATCATGCTCATTTCAAATTCACCTTGCATCAACTTAAAAAAAATCTTGACAAAGTAACTCATTAGTAGAACCAAAAATAATATCATCAACATATATTTGAACTACTAAGATATCTTTGCCATTATTTTTAATAAATAGTGTTGTGTCCACATTTCCTTTTGAAAAAAAAAAATTCAACTAGAAAACTTGATAATCTTTCATACCAAGCTCTAGGAGCTTGTTTTAAACCATATAAAGCTTTTGACAATTTGAAAACATGGTTTGGAAAAATGGGATCTTCAAAACCAGTGGATGTACCACATACACTTCTTCGTTTATAAATCCATTTAAAAACGCACTTTTGACATCCTTTTGAAAAGGCTTGAAATTATAATAACATGAAAATGCAAGTAACATCCTAATTGCATCCATTCTAGCTACAGGTGCATAGGTTTCATCAAAATCAATTCCCTCTTTTTGATTGTAACCTTGAGCAACAATCCTAGCCTTGTTTCTCACTATGTTACCACTCTCATCTAGTTTGTTTCTAAAGACCCATTTAGTTCCTATAGTAGATTTGTTTCTAGGCCTATCAACTAATGTTCATACTTTACTTCTCTCAAATTGGTTTAACTCATCTTGCACGGCCATAATACAAAAGTCATCTTTTAATGCTTTTTTAACATTCTTAGGCTCAATGCATGAGATAAAAGCAACATTATTAAGCATTTTAAGAGAAGAACGAGTAGTTACCCCCTTGGATGGATCACCCAAGATCTCACCACCCTTGACATAGTTGTATTCCCTTGGGTAGCTCACTTCCTTTTTCTCAAGAGACATGTCTTGCAATGCTTCTAGAGGCGGTTCTTGTGTTTCTTCCTCTTTGGTTGGAATCTCATTCACCTTTGATGATTCTCCACCAACATTGGCTTCAATGATCCCTACATCATCATCATCACAAGAATCCTTTCTCAGAAGGAGGTTATCATCAAAAACCACATGAATAGATTCCTCTACAACTAAAGTTCTTTTGTTAAACACACGATAGGCTTTAGAGTTTAAAGAGTAACCTAAAAAATAGCTTCATCATTCTTTGCATCAAATTTACCTAAATTATCTTTTCCATTGTTTAAAACAAAACACTTGCAACCAAAAGGATGAAAATAGCTAATGTTAGGCTTTTTAGATTTTAAAATCTCATAAGGATTTTTCTTCAAAATAGGCCTAATCATTACTCGGTTTATAATATAGCAAGCAGTGTTAGTGGCTTCCGCCCAAAAATACTTAGGTAAATTATTTTCACAAAGCATAGTCCTAGCCATTTCTTCTAAAGTTCTATTTTTCCTCTCAACTACCCCGTTTTGTTGAGGAGTTCGAGGAGCCAAAAAATTATGGCTAATCTCATTTTTATTACAAAAATCATCAAAACCCATATTTTGAAATTTGGTTCCATGATCACTTCTAATATGTGAAATTTTAAGTTCAAGATCATTTTGGGTTATTTTTTATAATGTGATGAAGTTTTCTAAAGCCTCATCATTGGTGCTTAAAAAGAGAACCCAAGTATACCTAGAGTAATCATCAACAAGCACAAATGCATATGATTTTTCACCCAAGCTAGTAGTCCTAATTGGCCCAAAGAGATCCATATGGATCAATTGCAAACATCTACTTGTAGAAACATCATTAATGGGCTTGAAAAAGGCTCTATGTTGTTTACCTTTAACACATGCATCACAAATTTTATTTAATGAGAACTTAAGCTTAGGTAGGCCTCTAACTAGATTAAGGGAAACTAGTTTTTCTAAAACGCTAATGCTAGCATGTCCTAGTTTCCTATGCCACAACCATGCATCATTTTCATTTTGTGCAACTAAGCATGCATGGGATGTATGAATGTTATCTAGATGCACCATATAAATATTTCTTATGCGATGACCAATGAGCATTGTTTTGTTAGATTTAATGTCTACTATTCTACACCCATTTACATCAAACATGACATTAAACCATTTATTGCATAATTGACTAATTTTCAATAAATTGTGTTTTAGACCATTGACATACAATACATTTTCAATAAGTATGGAAGAGTGATTACCTATGGAGCCAATACCTTCAATGTGGCCTTTGGAGTTGTCACCAAAGGTTACTACTCCTCTACTTTTTGGCTTTAATTCCATGAATCGACTCTTGTCTCCAGTTATGTATCTCGAGCATCCACTATCAAGTTACCACAAATTTTGACTTTGTGCTTTGGCCTTGTAGCAATGCCCTCCTACAAAAAAAAGAGTTTAAACTTTGATTTTTGGTACCCAAATCATTTTGGGTCCATGAGTGTTAGCTCCCAAAAGCTTGGTTCCCTTAGGAATCCAAGGTGACATGGCATTAATATTATTAGATTTTACAAGTTCCTTAGGAACCCATACACTTCTAATCTTTTTAGTTCTAGAATGCCTATAGGAGCCACTTTGTTTGTAGTTCAAATTCTTTCTTTTTATAAAGTTGGTTTTTGTAGATTCACCCTTTTCAAGCTTTGAAGAACCAACATTTTTTAAAGAATTTTTGAGCTCATTCACCAACTTTTGGTGTTCATCATTGAGAAAGAAGGTTCTTCAAATCAATATTTTCTTGTTCAAAGAACTTTAAATCATCTTGCAAGCTTAAAACTTTTTTCTCAAAATCTGAGTTAATTTTAGAAAGTAAATCATTTTGAGCTTTCAAATCCAAAATGACCTTTTTGTTTTTCAAAATGGACTCCTTGTATTTCTCTACTAACTCATCATACACCTCTTGTAACTCATCATATGCATCATGCAATTCATCAAATGTAAAATCAAAGCAAGAAGAGTTAGAGGTTACCATAGAATCCTCCTCAAGAGCCATGAGGCAAAGGTTGGCCACTTCATGTTCCTCATCCTCGGATGACTCCTCATCACTCCAATTAGCAATCTTGGCTTTGAGCTTCTTCTTCTTCTCAAAGCCCTTCTTCTTGAGTTGAGGGCAATCGTAACGAATATGACCCAACTTCTTGCACTCAAAGCAAATGATGGGATCCTTTTCTTCTTCTTTGCTTTTGTTCTTGAAGTCTCTCTTTCTTTGAAATTTCCTCCCTCGATTAGACTTCATGAACCGTGAGAAGCGTTTGGCTATCATTGCCAACTACTCAAAATCTTCCTCCTCACTAGAAGAGCTCTCCTCTTGTAGAGAGGCTTTGAGAGCAACTCCTAGCTTCTTCTTCTTGTCCACCTCTTGCTTCTCTATTCTTCTTTCTTCTTTCCTCTTTTCCTCTTCTCTTCCTTGCTTCATAATCCCATGAGTAAGGAGAGAACCAACTAGCTCATCAAGCTTTAAGGTCTTCAAATTCTTAGCTTTGATGATGGTCGTTCTTTTACCATCCCAAGATTCCGGGAGAGAATATAGAAGCTTCCTAACTAGCTTATCTTATGGAATCACTTCACCAAATCCTTTAAGACCATTGACGATGATCGAAAATCGATCAAACATCTTGGAGACACTTTCATCGTGATCCATCTTGAAATTTTCATAACTCAAATTTAGTAGCTCAATCTTCATCTCCTTCACGTCGCTAGTTCCTTCATATGTTGTCTTAAGAGTGTCCCAAACTTCTTTTGCGCTCTCGATTGAAGAAACCTTAGAATAGATGTTCGGACCAAGTGCACAAAAGATGATGTGCAATGCTTTGTCGTTGACTTGCATCCTTCGTCTTTCTTCCTCGGTCATCTCCGACTTCACCTTCGGGACAAGTCTTCCTTCATCATTTCTTTTTACTGGAATGTAAGGCCCTTCTTCCACTACATCCCAAACCATATAGTCAGTGGATTTGGTGAAGAGACGCATCATATTCTTCCAATATGGGTAGTTGTCCTCATTGAAGAATGGTGGTTTAGTGGTGGATTGAGACTCGTAAAGGTTGGAGGTTGAGGTAGATGCCATGGCTTGACTTGAACTTTGATCACACTCTTCTAGGATCTCCTCTTGTGGTTGTTAATCCTTCAAAAGAGGTAGGCTTTGATACCAATTGTTGAGTGGATCATTGAATCGATAAATGTTTGGTACTTGTAGTGGTTCAAGTTCCAAATGAACTCTACATCCACTACCTTAGCTCACACTAAGGATTTTCCAAACAATTTCACTAGTTGATTTTCCAATTTTCTAGGCTTAGGAGGAAATCTTTACACAAATGGTCAATTTTCTACCCAAAATTGAACAAACCCTCTAACAAGGTTACAAAGAAGATTTTGGCAAATACAAAGTATCTCTCAATACAAATGTTGCCCAAATTACAAGCACTTAACCCAATTAAATCTGAAAATAGGAATTACAAAGAATGATAATTGGGGTTTTACAAAGATATGGGAAATTAAGCACTTGAGCTTGGATTTGAGGTAGGATTGTTTCTTTTAGGATCAATAGTTGTTGTTGGTTGTTTTTGGACTCCCTTTTATACCTTCTCATTCAATTCTAATCGTTGGGGTTGTTGCCATCATAAATATAGCCGTTGGGATGCAATCTTCCCACCATAAATGCATTTCTACAACTACCCGTTTCGAAACACCTATACCTGTTTCGAAATAGACCAAAATAGAAATAGCCGTTGGGGTGTAATTAAGAGACCGTATCGAAACGGATACGATCGTTTCGATACACTAAGAGCTCGTTCTGAAACGTGCTTGATGTCGTTTCGAAACTAATTGAAACTGTCAAAACCCGTATCAAAACGTGCTTAAATCGTTTCGATACGTCTTAACCGTTTTGTAAAAGTTAGTTATAATTGCAACAATCATTAAATTTGAATCCAAGCTTAAATCTTGTTTCGAAACGTTTGAGATCGTTTCGACACTGCCGTATCGAAATGGATCTGCTCGTTCCATTGTTCTTCATCCGTTTCGAAACATGAGGTCATGTTTCGATACTACTGTATCGAAACAGGAGGACTCGTACCGAAACAAATGTAAATAGTTTCACAACGTTCCAAAACGCCTAAGGGCCGTTTCAAAACGATGACTCGAAAATCACTGTTTTGACTTGGAAAACACTTGGAAAAATATGTATAACCCTTTGGTTTTGACTTGACCACTTTGCTTAAAGTTTTGGGAAGTTTTGAGGAGTTAAAAATTTATTTTCTATTTTCAATTTAGTCCTTAAATCCTTTGTTATATCAAAATCAATTCTTTGGTTTCACAGATGATAAAAGCTTTATTTGATAAATGGGTCAAATAATCCCATAAAACCACCACTTTTGTTCTTTTTACAACATTTCCATTATTAATATTTTACAACCTTTTGCAAAATAGTCACTATCTAATTTAATATCAAGTCGACCACTTAATAGTTACCCAAAACTCAATTTCATCCTTTAGTAATCTTCATAAATATATTTTCAACAATATTTGCTACAATAAATTTATCGAAAACCAATTTAATCAACTCAAGTTATTTTCTGGAATTAATTAATTAGCTAAAGCTTAACCCAAAAATCCAACCCGATTATGATAATTCACCCGAATCTTCTAGCCCGTTTTCTGGGATGTTACACTACCGGTGGTAGGAGGCAGATCCCAAAGGTTATTCCCCTTAATGTGATGTTGCCATGGGATATTGAGTCGAACACGTATCTAGGGCGAATTTTGGCATGCCAGAGGAAATTTGCTCGTGCGAGGGCTTTTCTGGATTCGCTGCCCACTGGTTCTTGGTTTTTCGGTAATTCCCGGTGGATAGTAGTATTTTCTTCTCTTCCTCCGATAGTGGTGAGCGCTTAAATTTTGCTAAAGTTTATTGTTCTGCGACATGGTTAACTTTTCGTTTGGTGCTTGTAGATGATGAGGCTCTACCCTCAAGTGTTGCAACGACGAGTGTGCCTGTGGCGTCTCTATTTAGGTCAGGTCGGGATTATCCATAGGAGGAAAATGAAAACGTTGTGGCTATTTCTCAGTCACGAGGGAAAGGATCGGGATTTATCTACGATCCAAAACTTGGGTTATTAATGGGGTTGGGCCTTGGCAGTTGAGCTCGAAGGCCACTTTCCTGGGGAATAGGAAGAGAAAATTACCCACACTGTGGGCCCTGAAGGAAAAACTTTTGTCTAAAGAGAAGAAAAGTATAACAAGTGCAGGGTAGTCGACTATAGGTGTAACCCCCTTAGCTCGGCCTAGACGATTGACCTGAACTACGAAGATTACACGGTGAAAACCAAAGTCAACCCGAAAGTCAACCTTGATTAACGACCCTTTTTTCTTTTTAAACTTATCTAGATGCTCATTAACCTTAAGCGTACTCTTGAGGAAAGCATACTTAAAAATCTCAGCGATCGGAAAGCAGTAAGGGACTTAATTGCACAACATACAAAGTTACGGACCAAAATGTAAATTCTGGAAAGATGAAGGACTTAACCGATTTTAAGGTTACCAATATCAAATTAATCATATTACATGCTTCCCTGTCAAATTTCACCTTAAACGGACATCTCAAACTCAAGCAATTGCATATACAAAATTCAGGACTAAAACGTAAAGCTTGCAAACCTTAAACCATTCAAATCAGTTCCCAACGGTCGAGTGTTTCGGAACGGGGGTTGACCGTTTTGAAACACGGGTTCGTTTCGAGACCAATATCGAAACAGGGCCTGGCAGTGGCAAAAGTGTTTCGGAACGACCTCTACCCGTTTCGATACACGAAGGCCATTACAGGCCCCCATTTCAAAACGTTAGTGCCCGTTCCGATACGGACTACCCAGAAAGTGCAGATTTTGCTGGTTTAACATACATTTAAACACTCAAACACGTCCTAATGACTTCCTAATCATGCCAACAAGTCATCATACATATTAGGTACATGTTTGCATCATCAAAACACGATCATGGCATCGAATAGGAAAATTCACAAGACTATAGGCATGCATCCTAATGTCCAAAGCAAGCAATCATCAAAACATCAAAGCAAGCACCAAAATGGCCAATTGCATATCCAAAACATTTAAGGCATCAAGCCACAACTAGGGAGTCCAAAAACATCTCCCAAAAACACCACCTAGGTTCCCATTGCCAAATATCAAAATCTAATAATGTTGTAAAATACTCACCATACATGAGCTTAGCTTTCCCTTGGATTTTTAGCCTCCTTGCTGCCCACAAACACCTCAAATATCTGCATTATTGGTTCAAGAGAGAGAGCGTAAGCACAAACGCTTAGTGATGCATGCTCTAAAGATACAACACAATAATGCACTTTGTAAAAACACTTTCCATAATGCCTTTAACACTTAAACATCATTATTCATGCAACATTACATTCACAACAAGCATTTCATGCTTCAATATCAATTACATGTCATGGTGGCTTCCAAGTGATAAACCACAACCTTTTACAACATAAAACACAATCGGATACACGGATTACAAGCGTTGTCCCATACGCTTCATACACACTACCGAACACACAAGGTGGAGTTTACCGATACAATCTCAACCCCTCAACACCCGTGATGGAGTTTAACGGTACAATCACAACCCCTCCACATCACTCATCGGTAGTTGTATAACATCACTAACGAGAACACGGGACACACAACACAAGATCCACACATGGACTTTTAACCACCATTGTGATCTTAAACATCTCGTTAGTGTACTTGGATGGAGTTTACGGTACAATTACAACCCCTCAACATCCAAGACGACTTTCTTCACGGGGCACCCAATCTTATAGCCAGCTAACTATATCCGATTCAAGTACTTTAAAACCAACACATCACTTGCCAATATACATCAATTATCATCAATAATCCATTGTTTTAAAGCATCTTAAACAAACCCATTTACAACATGCATCAATCCTCATTTTTAACAAAACAAACCAAGGATCTCTTACCTTGAGCATCCTTCAACAAATGGCTTACATAACCAGCATTAACCATGCTAAACATGCTTTCGAAAACAGAATTTAAACATACAATTATCAACAAATGCATCGAACCAATCCATGGCTCATCCAAGAGAGTTTTTCCGAAAACTTACTCTTGAGCTTAGTTAAGTTGATTAGACTTAAACTAAGCTCCCAAACCTTCAAACATTCGATAAAAAGTTGGAAATCCAACTCCACTCACCAATTCCGTTTCGCAAGCTTGCCGAAACGCCGTTCAAGCCTCCGGATCAACACCACAAGGATCCGAAGATGTATCCCTTGTTTTAAACACATCAAAGCAGAGGATTAATGCATCATCATGCATTAAAATCTTCAGCCATTACACCTAAACTCGCTGCTCTCACCAAATCTAACATTTCGGCTACCAAACACAACCGAAAACACCTCCAAACTCTTCCACAACATTACCCAGCCAAGATCTATCACTTCTAAACATTCTTAGACATCAATTAACTTCCAAAAAGAACCTAAACTCGTCCTTATACCTCCAGCTATAACAGAACACCAAGATCACCCCAAAAACCACCATTTTCATAAGCAAAAACTTAGAAAAATCAACCTATTCGGGATTGCATTGATTAAACCTCAATTACACATCATTAAACATCCAAAATACATTAAAAAGCCATCTCAAAACAGAGCCCAAACAATCACCACAAATTTCTTTAAGATTTAATCCAAATCTTTGAGTTTTAAACCAAAATCAAGATCACAACATTAAAACCTTTAATAAAACTTAATTTAAGGATTGAGAACTTGGGAATTTCAGTAAAGAACTGAGTATTTAGAGGAGAAGAACATCCTTACCTCTAAATGTAGATTTCTCCTTGATTAGAGCCCAAAATCCTTGAAAATTCAATAAGGAAATGAAGAGGATTTGATGTAGAAAGGATTAGGAATCAATTGATGATTGAAACCTCATCATTTAGTGTGAAAATCAAAAGAAAAGTTTATGTAGAAATGTGTTTGTCTGAGGGAATTTTGAGAGAAAATGAGATGAGAAAGTTTTCAAGAAAGTTAGTTATGAAATCTCAAAATTAGTTTTTCCCATCTTCCTTTAATTAATTAAATATTAAATAAATCATTTAAAACTAAGAAAAATCTGGAGAAATCAATCTTGAGTAAATTAGCTCCTTAAAGATTCAAAGTTTCAATCCTTACAAAACAGTCACCACTGAACTTTTCAAAAATTACATTTTAGTCACTAATTCGAAATGTCACACTTCCAAACCTTATTTTTTAAAATTGATTTCACCACTCTCTTATATATATTAAAAGAGGATTTTAAGATATTTTCCATATTTTTAATGCAACCCGAACTAGGCTTTCCCTAAAACCACCTTTTATATTCGAACCGAAAACCAGACCGGTCCGGTTCAGACCCTAAACTTCCAAGCCCAAAATTGGGGTGTTACAACTCTCCCCCCTTAAGAAATTTCGTCCTCGAAATTTACTTGGAGGAAAGAGGTACGGAAACTGCTTCTTCATGTCATCCTTCCGTTCCCACATGGCTTCCTCAACACCATGATGCTTCCACAACACCTTTACAAAATCAATTGTCTTGCCTCGAAGAACTTTACTGTCTGAATCCAGAATTTCCACAGGTTCCTCATCATAGGTCAAGTTTGGATTCAATTCTACTTCCTCCACAGGCATAACATGTGAAGGATCTGATCTATACCTCCGAAGCATAGAGACATGAAACACATCATGAATCTTTTCCAAATCATGTGGCAATCTCAACTTGTACGCAACAGGACCCACATGCTCAATCACCTCGTATGGTCCAATGTACCTAGGGCTCAACTTACCCTTTCGGCAAAACCTCATCACCTTTTTCCAAGGCGAAACTTTCAAAAACACGCGGTCACCTACCGCATACTCAATCTCCTTACGCTTCAAATCCGCGTAAGACTTCTGTCGATCAGAAGCTGCCTTCAATCGCTCACAAATGAGCTTCACCTTCTCGGTGGTCCTTTTCAACAAAGCTGGCATCGAAACTAACTTCTGACCTATTTCAGTCCAACAAAGAGGAGTTCTGCACTTCCTCCCGTACAAGGCTTCATAAGGTGCCATTTGAATACTTGCCTGGTAGCTATTGTTATAAGCAAACTCCACCAAAGGCAAATGCTTCTCCCAAGAGCCTTGAAACTCAATCACACAACACCTCAACATATCCTCCAGCACTTGGATAACACGCTCAGACTGTCCATCCGACTGTGGATGATAAGAAGTACTGAAATTCAGCCATGTAGCCAAAGCCTAATGTAAACACTCCCAGAAACGCGATGTAAACCTCGGATCTCGATCCGACACTATAGACTTTGGCACACCATGCAGCCGCACAATCTCAGTAATGTACAGCTCTGCAAGCTTATTTAAAGTGTACGTAGTATGCACAGGTAAGAAATACGCACACTTCGTAAGGCGATCCACAATCACCCACACCAAATTCTTCTTCGATGGCGACAAAGGCAAAACAGACACAAAGTCTATGGTAATCCTTTCTCACTTCCACTCAGGAACCCTCAACGGTTGCAACAACCCATAAGGAAACTAATGCTCAGCCTTAACTCGCTGACATACCATACACTTACTCACATACTCAGCAACATCTTTCTTCAAACCCACCCAGTAGTACTCATCTCGAAGATCACGATACATCTTTGTACTACCAGGGTGCATAGCAAAAGGACTACTATGAGCTTCAGTCATAATAGCACGCCTCAACTCAGCATCATTGGGCACTACTATCCGACTCTCAAAACATAAAACTCCATCATCATTAAAGCAAAAATCTGATGGCCTATCCTCAGCAATATCCTGAACATGTGGCACCAAGGAATCATCCAACAGTTGCTTATCCTTTATCAACTGAACCAAGGACGGTTTCACTTGCAATTCAGCCACAAGACCGCCATCTCGCGAAATGCTCAAGCTGGCAAACATAGCCCTCAACTCCACTGCTACCTTCCTACTCAAGGTATATGCTACAACATTAGCTTTTCCCGGATGGTACTCGATCATCAGATCGTAATCTTTAAGCAACTCCACCCAACGTCATTGCCTAAGATTCAACTCTTTCTGAGACATCAGATACTTCAAACTCTTGTGATCCGTGTACACAATACACTTCTCACCATACAGGTAATGTCTCCAAATTTTCAAAGCAAAAACTACCGCAGCTAATTCAATGTCATGCGTAGGATAATTGCGCTCATGCACCTTCAACTGTTGCGATGCATAAGCCACCACCTTACCCTCTTGCATCAACACACACCCCAAACCAACGTAGGATGCTTCACTATACACCACAAACTCTTTCCCTGATTCAGGTTGAACCAAGATAGGAGCTTGCGTCAAAGTTGCCTTAAGCTTCTCAAAAGCATGTTGTCTCGCTTCCGTCCACTCATACTTAACATCCTTCTGCAACAACTTCGTCAAAGGTGCAGCAATCTTTGAAAATCCATCCACGAACCACCGATAGTATCCTGCCAAACCAAGGAAACTACGGACTTCATGAACAGACTTAGGAGGCTTCCAATTCATCACTGCCTCAATCTTCTGAGTATCAACACGAATTCCCTCAGCAGAAACCACATGACCAAGGAACACAACTTCCATGAGCCATAACTCACACTTGCTTAACTTAGCATAAAGCTGATTCTCCAATAAAGCCTGCAACACAATCCTCAAATGCCCCTCATGCTCCTCCTCAGTACGAGAGTACACGGGGATATCATCAATGAACACCACAACAAATTTGTCCAAGTATTCATGGAACACTCTATTCATCATGTCCATAAAAGCTGCAGGAGCATTCGTCAAACCAAACGGCATCACAAGGAACTCATAATGCCCATATCTCGTTCTGAAGGCTGTCTTTGGCACATCCACATCCTTCACATTTAACTAGTAATATCCTGACCTTAAGTCAATCTTAGAGAACACAGCCGCTCCCCGAAATTGATCAAAAATATCATCAATCCTCGGCAATGGATACCGATTGTAACCCCCTTAGCCCGGCCTAGACGGTTGACCCGAACTACGAAGATTACACGGGGAAAACCAAAGTCAACCCGAAAGTCAACCTTGGTTAACGACCCTTTTTTTTTCTTTTTAATACTTTTCTAGATGCATATTAACCTTAGGCGTACTCTTGAGATCAGCATACTCAAAAATCACAGCAATCGGAAATCAATAAGGGACTCAATTGCACAACATATGAATTTAGGGACCAAAATGTAAATTCTAGAAATTAAGAAGACTTTACCAATTTTTAATATACAATTATGAAATTAGTCATGTTTCATACGTCTCTGCCAAATTTCACCTCAAACAGTCATCCCAAACTCAAGCAATTGCATAAACAAAGTTCAGGACTAAAACGTGAAGATTTCAAAACATAAAACCATGTAATTCAGTGCCCAACGGTCGAGTGTTCCGAAACGGAGGATGACCGTTCCGAAACGCGGGACCGTTTCACAACCTGTTCCGAAACAGGGCTTGGCAGTAGCAAAAACGTTTCGGAACGGCTCTGCCCGTTCCGAAACACCAAGGCCATTTCATACCCCTATTCCGAAACAGTAGCACCTGTTCCGATACGGGCTGCCCAGAAATGCAGAAAATTTCTGGTTTAACACACTTTCGACCCACCAAACACATCCCTATGACCCCTTAATCATGCCAACAAGTCATCATACATTAAAGGAACATATTTGCATCATCAAAACTCAATCATGGCATCAAATAGGAAAAACCACGAGTCTATAGGCATGCATCCTATTATTGGAAATCAAGCAATCATCAAACTCCAAAACAAATACCAAATGGCCATTTACATGTTCCAAACATCATAGGCATTAAACCCAACTTAGGGAGTCCAAAACATCTCCCAAAAACACAATCTAGGTTCCCATTGCCAAGTACCAAAAACTAAAAGTGTTGTGAAAATAGTCACCATACATGAGCTTAGTCTTTCTCTTGGATTCTTGACTTCCTTGCTTCCCTTTAAGGACTTCAATTCCCTGCATTATTGGTTCAAGAAAGAGAGCGTAAGCAGACATGCTTAGTGAGAAATGCTCTAATGAATCAACACAATAATGCACTTTGTAAAACACCTTTCAAAGGCCTTTAAATTCATAAACATCATTTCTCATGCATCAATGCATACAAACCAAGCATCTCATGCTTCATTACATCAACATGTCATATTGGCTTTCAAGTGATAATCCATAACCCATTTTCAACTCAAAACACAATCGGATACGCGGATTACAAGCGTTGTCCCAAACGCTTCATACACACTACCAAACACTCAAGGTGGAGTTTACCGGTACAATCACAACCCCTCAACACCCGTGATGTAGTCTACGGTACAATTACAACCCCTCCACATCACTTATTGGTAGTTGTATAACATCACTAACGAGAACACGGGACACACAACACAAGATCCTCACATGGCATTTTAACCACCATTATGATCTTAGACATCTCGTTAGTGTACTTGGATGGAGTTTACGGTACCATTACAACCCCTCAACATCCAAGGCGACTTTATTCACGGTGCACCCAATCCTATAGCCGGCTAACTATATCCGATTCAAGTACTTTTAAACAAACACATCACTTGCCAATATACATCATTTACCATCATCAATCCACTGTTTTAAAGCATAAAACAAAGCCATTAAATAATCATGCATCACTATGCATCAAACCACATTTATCAATGTCAAATCAAGGCTCTCTTACCTTGAGCATCCTTCAACACATGGCTTTCAAAACCAGCATTAAACATGCTAAAATATGCTTTCAAAACAGAATTTAAACATGCAAAATAAACATATTGCATCCAACCATCTCATGGTTCATCAAAGAGAGAGTTTCTCTGAAAACTTACTCTTGAGCTTAGCTAAGTTGTTTAGACTTAAACTAAGCTCCCATAACCTTCAAACATTGGTTTCAAAGCTGAAAACCAAACTTCACTCACCAATTCCGTTTCGAAAGATTGTCGAAACGCAGTTCAAGCCCCAGGATCAACACCACAAGGGTCCGAAGTTGTCTCCCTTGTTTTAAACACATCAAAGCAGAGGATTAATGCATCATCATGCATTAAAATCTTCAGCCATAACACCTAAACTCGCTGCTCTCATCAAAACTCACATTTCGGCTACCAAACACAACCGAAAACATATCCAAACACTTCCACAACATTACCCAGCCAAGATCCATCACTTCTAAACATTCTTAGACATCAATTAACATTCAAAAAAAACCTAATCACGTCCTCATGCCTCCAGCTATAGCAGAACACCAAAATCACCCCAAAAACCACCATTTTCTCAAGTAAAAACTTAGGAAAATCAACCTATTCGGGATTGCATTGATTAAACCTCAATTACACATCATTTAAACATCCAAAATACATCAAAAAGGCATCTCAAAACAGAGCCCAATCATCCAATACGAATTTCTTCAAAATTAAATCCAAATCTTGCATTTTAAGCCAAAATCAAGATCACAACATTAAAACCTTTAATAAAACTTAATTTGAGGATTGAGAACTTGGGAATTTCAGTAAAGAACTGAGTATTTAGAGGAGAAGGACGTTCATACCTCTAAATGTGGATATCTTCTTGTTTAGAGCCAAAATCCTTGAAAATTCAATAAGCAAATGAAGAGGATTTGATGTAGAAATGATTAGGAACCATTTGGGGATTGAAATCTCAACTTTAGGTGTGAAAATCAAAGGAAAAGTTGTTGTGGAAATGTGTTTGGCTGAGGGAATTTTGAGAGAAAATGAAATGGGAAAATTTTAGCAAAAGTTAGTTATGAAACTAAAATGTGACTTTTCCCTCTTTTCTTTTTATTAATTAATCATTAAATGAGTCTTTAAAAATCAAGAAAAATCTGGAGAAATCCTCCCTTGGGTAAATTAACTCCTTAAAGATTCAAAGTTTCAATCCTTTCAAAACAGTCACGAAATTTTCAAAAATTACATTTTAGTCACTAACTTGAAATGTCATATTTCCAAACCTCATTTTGTAAAATTGATTTCACCCCTCTCTTATATATATTAAAAGAGGATTTTTAGATATTTTTCATATTTTTAATGCATCCCGAACTAGGTTTTCCCTAAAACCACCTTTTATATTCGAACCAAAAACTAGACCGGTCCGGTTCAGACCCTAAACTCTCCCCCCCTTAAGAAATTTCGTCCTCGAAATTTACCTGGAGGAAAAAGGTATGGAAACTGTTTCACCATGTCATCCTTTCGTTCCCACGTGGCTTCCTCAGCACCACGATGCTTCCACAACACCTTTACCAACTCAATGGTCTTGCCTCGAAGAACTTTATTGTCCGAATCCAGAATCTCCACCGGTTCCTCATCATAGGTCAAATCCGGATTCCACTCCACTTCTTCCACGGGCATAACATGCGAAGGATCTGATCTATACCTCCGAAGCATAGAGACATGAAACACGTCATGAATCTTTTCCAACTCCTGCGGTAACCTCAACTTGTACGCAACAGGACCCACACGCTCAATCACCTCGTATGGTCCAATGTACCTAGGGCTCAACTTACCCTTTCGACCAAACCTCATCACCTTTTTCCAAGGCGAAACTTTCAAAAACACACGGTCACCCACCGCATACTCAATCTCCTTACGCTTCAAATCCGCGTAAGACTTTTGCCGATCAGAAGCTGCCTTCAATCGCTCACAAATGAGCTTCACCTTCTCGGTGGTTCCTTTCAACAAAGCTGGCATCGAAACCAACTTCTGACCTGTCTCAGCCCAACAAAGAGGAGTCTGACACTTCCTCCTGTACAAAGCTTCATAAGGTGTCATTTGAATACTTGCTTGATAACTATTATTATAGGCAAACTCCACCAAAGGCAAATGTCTCTCCCAAGAGCCATGAAACTCAATCACACAGCACCTCAACATATCCTCCAGCACCTGGATAACTCGCTCAGACTGTCCATCCGACTGCGGATGATAAGATGTACTGAAATTCAACCGTGTACCCAAAGCCTGATGCAAACACTGCCAGAAACGCGATGTAAACCTCGGATCCCTATCCGACACAATCGACTTTGGCACACCATGCAGCCGCACAATCTCAGCAATGTACAGCTCCGCAAGCTTATCCAAAGTGTACGTAGTATGCACAGGTATGAAATGCGCACACTTCGTCAGGTGATCCACAATCACCCACACCGAATTCTTCTTCGATGGCGTCAGAGGCAAACCAGACACGAAGTCCATGGTAATCCTTTCCCACTTCCACTCAGGAATCCTCAAGGGTTGCAACAACCCCGAAGGAAACTGATGCTCAGCCTTAAATCGCTAACACACCAAGCATTTGCCTACAAACTCAGCAACATCTTTCTTTAAACCCACCCAATAGTACTCATCACGAAGATCACGGTACATCTTAGTACTACCAGGGTGCATAGCAAAAGGACTACTATGAGCTTCAGTCAAAACAGCACGCCTCAACTCAGCATCATTGGGCACTACTATTCGACTCCCAAAGCACAAGACTCCATCATCATTAAAGCAGAAATCCTAAGGCCTATCCTCAGCAATATCCTGAACATGCGGCACCAAGGAATCATCCAACAACTGCTTATCCTTTTTCAACTGAACCAAGGATGGTTTCACTTGCAACTCAGCCACAAGACCAACATCACGCAAAATGCTCAAACTGGCAAACATAGCCCTTAATTCCACAGCTACCTTCCTACTCAAGGCATTCGCCACAACATTAGCTTTACCCGGATGGTACTCGATCGTCAAATCGTAATACTTAAGCAACTCCACCCAACGTCGTTGCCTAAGATTCAACTCTTTCTGAGACATCAGATACTTCAAACTCTTGTGATCCATGTACACAGTACACTTCTCACCATATAGGTAATGTCTCCAAATTTTCAAAGCAAAAACCAACGCAGCTAACTCAATGTCATGCATAGGATAGTTACGCTCATGCACCTTCAACTGGCGCGATGCATAAGCCACCACCTTACCCTCTTGCATCAACACACATCCCAAACCAACGTAGGACGCGTCACTATACACCACAAACTCTTTCCTTGATTCAGGTTGAACCAAGATAGGAGCTTGCGTCAAAGCTGCCTTAAGCTTCTCAAAGGCCTGCTGTCTCGCTTCCGTCCACTCATACTTAACACCCTTCTGCAACAACTTCGTCAAAGGTGCAACAATCTTTGAAAACCCATCCATGAACCTCCGATAGTATCCCGCCAAACCAAGGAAACTACGGACTTCATGAACAGACTTAGGAGGCTTCCAATTCATCACTGCCTCAATCTTCTGAGGATCAACACGAATTCCTTCAGCAGAAACCACATGACCAAGGAACACGACTTCTCTGAGCTAAAACTCACACTTGCTCAGCTTGGCATAAAGTTGATTCTCCAACAAAGCCTGCAACACAATTCTCAAATGCCCCTCATGCTCCTCCTCAGTACGAGAGTACACGAGAATATCATCAATGAACACCACAACAAATTTATCCAAGTATTCATGGAACACCCTATTCATCATGTCCATGAAAGCTGCAGGAGCATTCGTCAAACCAAACGACATCACAAGAAACTCATAATGCCCATACCTCGTTCTGAAGGCTGTCTTTGGCACATCCACATCCTTCACCTTCAACTGATAATACCCTAACCTTAAGTCAATTTTAGAGAACACAGCTGCTCCCCGAAATTGATCAAAAAGATCATCAATTCTCGGCAATGGATACCGATTCTTGATAGTCAACTTATTAAGCTGACGGTAATCGATGCACATTCTCATAGTGTCATCTTTCTTCTTCACAAACAAGACCGGTGCACCCCAAGGTGACACACTCGGCCGAATGAAACCAGGATCAAGCAACTCCTGAAGTTGCGTCTTCAGCTCTTTCAACTTCTTAGGTGTCATTTGATAAGAAGTAATCGACACTGGAGTTGTGTTTTCATACAGCTCAATTCCAAACTCCACTTCGCGATTAGGAGGCAATCCAGGCAACTCCTCCGGAAACACACCAGGAAACTCTCGCACAATCCTGATGTCTTGCACTCGCAACTCCTTAGAGCTAGGATTCATCACAAAGGCTAGGTAGGCTTCACAACCTTGCCTCAGCATCCGGCTCACTTCCAATGTAGACACCACATTGGCAAGAAACTTCACATTCCCACCCACCACTACTACCTCATAATCGTCCGCAAGCTTCAACGATACTCGCTTATTCTCAAAATCCACCACAGCTTGATGTTCAACAAGCCAATCTATACCAAGGATTACATCAAAACCATAGAAAGGCAATTCCATAAGATCAACATGAAAAACATGGTCTTGCACAACCAAGGGACATCTTCTATAAAGCTTCTGTGTCACAACAGTCTCACCAAAAGAACTAGTTACACGCATACCAACATCCAAAGACTCAACAGGTAAACCAAGCAATTGAGCATGTTCACGCAATATGTATGAGTGTGTAGATCCAGAATCAATCAAGGAAAGTAATGACAAGGATTGCAAAGTGAAAGTACCTGCTATCACATCCGTGTCATTCCTCCCCTCCCTCTGAGCATACACTCGGGCCTGGCCACCACCCTCAGGCTGAACAGCCACCACATGAGCCACATTTCTTCAACCATCCTCTCTGCGCTGGAAGTTACCACGGCCGCGCCCACGACCTCTCTGTGGTGCAACAACTCCAGGAGCACGTCCCTGACCACCACCGGCCAACAGAGGACACTCCCTCCTCATGTGATCCGTCGATCCACAGTTCCAGCACGAATGACCGTTCACCACCATAGGAGCCTGCACCTCTCGCTACCCGAGGACAATCACGTCTCAAATGACCACGCGATCCGCACGTCCAGCATGTGTTATGATCAGCTCTCGCCCTGTCTCCCTGAGCAGGCGCACCTTGCCCTCCACCACCACGCCTAGCCGAAGACTGATACCTCCGATCACATCCTCTCTTGTTCCATCCACCACCGGAACTATACTCAGCAGCTCGCTTGCCTGCACTAGGACCAGCAGCTCTAGAAGATAAACTCAAATTCAGCTCAATATCCTTCGCTCTGCTAACCAGCACATCAAGGTCAGTGTACTCAGCAGCCAGCATAAAAGTCTTCACTTCCGTCACCAAACCATAACGGAAACGTTCACACCTCTCCCGCTCGTCAAGGATAAGCTCAGGTGCGTACTGGCTGAGACGGACAATCTGAACCTCGTATTCAGCCACTGACATGCTCCCTTGAGTAAGAGACATGAACTCCCTTTTCTTTTCATCCAGGTATCGCACACCCAGATACTTCCTCTTGAACACGTTCAGAAAGAACATCCAAGTTACATCAGCATCCTCCATTCCGGAGATAGTGGTCGTCCACCATGTATACGCATCGTCATGCAACAGCGATACTACACAGGCCAGCTTCTGCACCTCATTGCAGTTCATTTGTCCCAAAATTCTCTTGGTACTTTCCAACCAAGACTCGGAACCCTCAGCAGACAAACCCCTGAACTCAGTCCCTCCCAGACTGCGCAAACGTTCCAAAGGTAGTCTAGCATTAGAATCTCTCTGATGCCTAGCTCCATGAGCTCCAGCTACTGCCGCCTAAAAGGCTCCAGCAATAGCTTGAATCAGCACTGTCATATCAGGAGCAGCTTTCCCCTGCCCAGCTTCAGGTCCAGCGACCCCAGCACCAGCACCAGCTCCATCACCCTCAGCACCACCACCACCGGGTGGAGGAGGTAAATCCACTACATTTTCTGCATTCCCTTCATTCTCATTTTGAGCCATAGCTCGCATATTAATCCTCGTCTCTCTACGAGGTCTCATTCACTAACAATGCAATAACACAAATGCAATAAACATAATCAGGCTCAGCAAGGTAAGAATCCAAGTACTCAAGCTCATTTCCAATTAAAAACAATTCATTTCATTAGCTTTGGTATGGCAATGGGTCCCTCTAACATGCTTCACCTCATCATACATCACAATTGCAACATATTTACAATTCACGCATCATACTTTCACTTAAAAAGCATACAAAGAAATCATACACAAATCAGACACATAACCATTCCCAAATACACGAGAACTCAGCTCTGATACCACCAAATGTAACCCCCTTAGCCCGACCTAGACAGTTGACCCGAACTACGAAGATTACACGGGGAAAACCAAAGTCAACCTGAAAGTCAACCTTGGTTAACGACCCTTTTTTCTTTTTAATACTTGTCTAGATGCATATTAACCTTAGGCGTACTCTTGATATCAGCATACTCAAAAATCACAGCAATCGGAAATCAATAAGGGACTCAATTGAACAACATACAAATTTAGGGACCAAAATGTAAATTCTGGAAATTAAGAGGACTTTAACAATTTTTAATATACCATTATGAAATTAGTCATGTTTCATACGTCTCTGCCAAATTTCACCTCAAACAGCCATCCCGAACTCAAGCAATTGCATAAACAAAGTTCAGGACTAAAACGTGGAGATTTCAAAACATAAAACCATGTAATTCGGTGCCCAACGGTCGAGTGTTCCGAAACGGAGGATGACCGTTCCGAAACGCGGGACCGTTTCGCAACCTGTTCCGAAACAGGGCTTGGCAGTAGCAAAAACGTTTTGGAACGGCTCTGCCCGTTTCGAAACGCCAAGGCCATTTCAGACCCCTGTTCCGAAACAGTAGCACCCGTTCCGATACGGGCTGCCCAGAAATGCAGAAAATTTCTGGTTTAACACACTTTCGACCCACCAAACACATCTCTATGACCCCCTAATCATGCCAACAAGTCATCATACATTAAAGGAACATATTTGCATCATCAAAACTCTATCATGGCATCAAATAGGAAAAACCACGAGTCTATAGGCATGCATCCTATTATTAGAAATCAAGCAATCATCAAACTCCAAAACAAATACCAAATGGCCATTTACATGTTCCAAACATCATAGGCATTAAACCCAACTTAGGGAGTCCAAAACATCTCCCAAAAACACAATCTAGGTTCCCATTGCCAAGTACCAAAAACTAAAAGTGTTGTGAAAATAGTCACCATACATGAGCTTAGTCTTTCTCTTGGATTCTTGACTTCCTTGCTGCCATTTAAGCACTTCAATTCTCTGCATTATTGGTTCAAGAAAGAGAGCGTAAGCACACATGCTTAGTGAGAAATGCTCTAATGAAACAACACAATAATGCACTTTGTAAAACACCTTTCAAAGGCCTTTAAATTCATAAACATCATTTCTCATGCATCAATGCATACAAACCAAGCATCTCATGCTTCATTACATCAACATGTCATATTGGCTTTCAAGTGATAATCCATAACCCATTTTCAACTCAAAACACAATCGGATACGCGGATTACAAGCGTTGTCCCATACGCTTCATACACACTACCAAACACTCAAGGTGGAGTTTACCGGTACAATCACAACCCCTCAACACCCGTGATGGAGTCTTCGGTACAATTACAACTCCTCCACATCACTCATTGGTATTTGTATAACATAACTAACGAGAACACGGGACACACAACACAAGATCCTCACATGGCATTTTAACCACCATTATGATCTTAGACATCTCGTTAGTGTACTTGGATGGAGTTTACGGTACCATTACAACCCCTCAACATCCAAGGCGACTTTATTCACGGTGCACCCAATCCTATAGCCGGCTAACTATATCCGATTCAAGTACTTTTAAACCAACACATCACTTGCCAATATACATCATTTACCACCATCAATCCACTGTTTTAAAGCATAAAAAAAGTCATTAAATAATCATGCATCACTATGCATCAAACCACATTTATCAATGTCAAATCAAGGCTCTCTTACCTTGAGCATCCTTCAACACATGGCTTTCAAAACTAGCATTAAACATGCTAAAATATGCTTTCAAAACAGAATTTAAACATGCAAAATAAACATATTGCATCCAACCATCTCATGGTTCATCAAAGAGAGAGTTTCTCTGAAAACTTACTCTTGAGCTTAGCTAAGTTGTTTAGACTTAAACTAAGCTCCCATAACCTTCAAACATTGGTTTCAAAGCTGAAAACCAAACTTCACTCACCAATTCCGTTTCGCAAGATTGTCGAAACGCAGTTCAAGCCCCCAGATCAAAACCACAAGGATCCGAAGTTGTCTCCCATGTTTTAAACACATCAAAGCAGAGGATTAATGCATCATCATGCATTAAAATCTTCAGCCATAACACCTAAACTCGCTGCTCTCATCAAAACTCACATTTCGGCTACCAAACACAACCGAAAACACATCCAAACACTTCCACAACATTACCCATCCAAGATCCATCACTTCTAAACATTCTTAGACATCAATTAACATCCAAAAAGAACCTAATCACGTCCTCATACCTCCAGCTATAGCAGAACACCAAAATCACCCCAAAAACCACCATTTTCTCAAGTAAAAACTTAGGAAAATCAACCTATTCGGGATTGCATTGATTAAACCTCAATTACACATCATTTAAACATCCAAAATACATCAAAAAGGCATCTCAAAACAGAGCCCAATCATCCAATACGAATTTCTTCAAAATTAAATCCAAATCTTGCATTTTAAGCCAAAATCAAGATCACAACATTAAAACCTTTAATAAAACTTAATTTGAGGATTGAGAACTTGGAAATTTCAGTAAAGAACTGAGTATTTAGAGGAGAAGGACGTTCATACCTCTAAATGTGGATTTCTCCTTGTTTAGAGCCAAAATCCTTGAAAATTCAATAAGCAAATGAAGAGGATTTGATGTAGAAATGATTAGAAACCATTTGGGGATTGAAATCTCAACTTTAGGTGTGAAAATCAAAGGAAAAGTTGCTGTGGAAATGTGTTTGGATGAGGGAATTTTGAGAGAAAATGAAATGGGAAAATTTTAGCAAAAGTTAGTTATGAAACTAAAATGTGACTTTTTCCTCTTTTCTTTTTATTAATTAATCATTAAATGAGTCTTTAAAAATCTGGAGAAATCCTCCCTTGGGTAAATTAGCTCCTTAAAGATTCAAAGTTTCAATCCTTTCAAAACAGTCACGAACTTTTCAAAAATTACATTTTAGTCACTAACTTGAAATGTCATATTTCCAAACCTCATTTTGTAAAATTGATTTCACCCCTCTCTTATATATATTAAAAGAGGATTTTTAGATATTTTCCATATTTTTAATGCATCCCGAACTAGGTTTTCCCTAAAACCACCTTTTATATTCGAACCGAAAACTAGACCGGTCCGGTTCAGACCCTAAACTTCTAAGCCCAAAATTGGGGTGTTACACCGATTCTTGATAGTCAACTTGTAAAGCTGACGGTAATCGATGCACATTCTCATAGTGCCATCCTTTTTCTTCACAAACAAGACCGGTGCACCCTAAGGTGACACACTCGGCCGAATGAAACCACGATCAAGCAACTCCTGAAGTTGCGTCTTCAGCTCCTTCAACTCTTTAGGTGCCATTCGGTAAGGAGTAATGGACACTGGAGTTGTGTTTTCATACAGCTCAATCCAAAACTCCACTTCTCGATTAGGAGGCAATCAAGGTAACTCCTCTGGAAACACACCAGGAAACTCTCGCACAGTCCTGATATCTTGAACTCTCAACTCCTTAGAGCTAGGATTCATCACAAAGGCTATGTAGGCTTCACAACCTTGCCTCAGCATTCGGCTCGCTTCCAATGTAGACACCACATTGGCAAGAAACTTCACATTCTCACCAACCACCACTATCTCACAATCATCCGCAAGCTTCAACGAAACTCGCTTATTCTCAAAATCCACCACAGCTCGATGTTCAACAAGCCAATCCATACCAAGGATTACATCAAAACCATAGAAAGGCAATTCCATGAGATCAACATGAAAAACATGGTTTTGCACAACCAAGGGACATCTTCTATACAACTTCCGTGTCACAACGGTCTCACCAAAGGAACTAGTTACATGCATACCAACATCCAAAAACTCAACAGGCAAACCAAGCAAATGAGCATGTTCACGCAATATGTATGAGTGTGTAGATCCAGAATCAATCAAGGAAAGTAATGACAAGGATTGCAAAGTGAAGGTACCTGCGATCACATCCGTGTCATTCCTTCCCTCTCGCTGAGCATACACTCGAGCCTGTCCACCACCCTCAGGTTGGACAGCCACCACATGAGCCACATTCCTTCCACCATCATCTATGCGCTGGAAGTTACCACGGCCATGCTCACGACCTCTCTGTGCTGCAACAACACCAGGAGCACATCCCTGACCACCACCGACCAACAAAGGACACCCCCTTCTCATGTGGTCTGCTGAACCATAATTCCAGCACGAATTACCAATCACTGCAACAGGAGCCTGCACCTCTCTCGCTGCCCGAGGACAATCACGCCTCAAGTGACCACGCGATCCACACGCCCAGCATGTGTTCTAATCAGCTCTCGCCATGTCTCCCTGGACAGGCGCATCATGCCCTCCACCACCACGCCTAGCAGAAGACTGATACCTCCTATCTCATCCTCTCTTGTTCCGTCCACCACCGGAACTATACTCAGCAGCTCTCTTGCCCGTCATGCTCCCTTGTGTAAGAGACATGAACTCTCTTTTCTTTTCATCCAGGTTTCGCACACCCAGATACTTCTGTTTGAACGCGTTCAGAAAGAACGTCCAAGTCACACCAGCTTCCTCCATTTCGGAGACAGTGGTCGTCCACCAGGTATATGCATCATCATGCAACAGCGATACCACACAGCCTAGTTTCTACACATCATTGCAGTTCATTTGTCCCAATATCCTCTTGGTACTTTCCAACCAAGATTCGGAACCCTCAGCAGACAAACCTCTAAACTCAGTCCCTCCCAGACTGCGCAAACGTTCCAAAGGTAATCTCGCATTAGCATAACCGTCATGCCCAGCTCCATGAGCTCTAGCTACTGCTGCCTGAAAGGCACCAGCAATAGCCTGTATCAACACTGTCATGTCAGGAGCAGCTTACCCCTGCCCAGCTTCAGGTTCAGCGACCCTAGCACCAGCACCAACACCAACTCCATCACCTCCAACACCACCACCACCGGGCGGTCCACCACCAGGAGGAGGAGGTATATCCACAACATTTTCAGCATTTTTCTCATTCTCATTCTGAGCCATAGCTCGCGTATTAATTCTCGTCTCTCTACGAGGTCCCATTCACTAAACAATGCACTAACACAAATGCAATAAACACAATCATGCTTAGCAAGGTAAGAAATCCAAGTACTCAAGCTCATTTCCAAATTAAAACAATTCATTTCATTAGTTTTGATATGGCAATGGGTCCCTCTATCATGCTTCATCACAGCATACATCACAATTGAAACATAGTTTACAATTCACACATCACACTTTCATTCAAAAAGGCACATCATGCAATCATGCATACATCACCCACATAACCATTCCCATTTACTCAATAACTCAGCTCTGATACCACCAAATGTAACCCCCTTAGCCCGGCCTAGACGATTGACCCGAACTACGAAGATTACACGGGGAAAACCAAAGTCAACCCGAAAGTCAACCTTGATTAACGACCCTTTTTTTCTTTTTAAACTTATCTAGATGATCAATAACCTTAAGCGTACTCTTGAGAAAAGCATACTTGAAAATCACAGCGATCGAAAAGCAGTAAGGGACTCAATTGCACAACATACAAAGTTATAGACCAAAATGTAAATTTTGGAAAGATGAAGGACTTAACCGATTTTAAGGTTACCAATATCAAATTAATCATATTACATGCTTCCCTGTCAAATTTCACCTTAAACGGACATCTCAAACTCAAGCAATTGCATATACAAAATTCAGGACTAAAACGTAAAGCTTGCAAACCTTAAACCATTCAAATCAGTGCCCAACGGTCGAGTGTTTCGGAACGGGGGTTGACCGTTCCGAAACGCGGGTTCGTTTTGAGACCAGTATCGAAACAGGGCCTGGCAGTGGCAAAAGTGTTTCAGAACGGCCTCTACCCGTTTCGATACACGGAGGCCATTACAGGCCCCCATTTCGAAACGTTAGTGCCCGTTCCGATACGGACTGCCCAGAAAGTGCAGATTTTGCTAGTTTAACATACATTTAAACACTCAAACACGTCCTAATGACTTCCTAATCATGCCAACAAGTCATCATACATATTAGGTACATGTTTGCATCATCAAAACACGATCATGGCATCGAATAGGAAATTCACAAGACTATAGGCATGCATCCTAATGTCCAAAGCAAGCAATCATCAAAACATCAAAGCAAGCACCAAAATGGCCAATTACATATCCAAAACATTTAAGGCATCAAGCCACAACTAGGGAGTCCAAAAACATCTCCCAAAAACACCACCTAGGTTCCCATTGCCAAATATCAAAATCTAATAATGTTGTAAAATAGTCACCATACATGAGCTTAGCTTTCTCTTGGATTCTTAGCCTCCTTGCTGCCCACAAACACCTCAAATATCTGCATTTTTGGTTCAAGAGAGAGAGCGTAAGCACAAACGCTTAGTGAGGCATGCTCTAAAGAAACAACACAATAATGCACTTTGTAAAAGCACTTTCCATAATGCCTTTAACACTTAAACATCATTATTCATGCAACACTGCATTCACAACAAGCATCTCATGCTTCAATATCAATTACATGTCATATTGGCTTCCAAGTGATAAACCACAACCTTTTACAACATAAAACACAATCGAATACGCGGATTACAAGCGTTGTCCCATACGCTTCATACACACTACCGAACACACAAGGTGGAGTTTACCGGTACAATCTCAACCCCTCAACACCCGTGATGGAGTTTAACGGTACAATCACAACCCCTCCACATCACTTATCGGTAGTTGTATAACATCACTAACAAGAACACGGGACACACAACACAAGATCCACACATGGACTTTTAACCACCATTGTGATCTTAAACATCTCGTTAGTGTACTTGGATGGAGTTTACGGTACAATTACAACCCCTCAACATCCAAGGCGACTTTATTCACGGTGCACCCAATCCTATAGCCGGCTAACTATATCCGATTCAAGTACTTTAAAACCAACACATCATTTGCCAATATACATCAATTATCATCAATAATCCACTGTTTTAAAGCATCTAAAACAAAGCCATTTACAACATGCATCACTATGCATCAATCCACATTTTTAACAAAACAAACCAAGGATCTCTTACCTTGAGCATCCTTCAACAAATGGCTTACATAACCAACATTAACCATGCTAAACATGCTTTCAAAAACATAATTTAAACATGCAATTATCAACAAATGCATCGAACCAATCCATGGCTCATCCAAGAGAGTTTTTCCGAAAACTTACTCTTGAGCTTAGTTAAGTTGATTAGACTTAAACTAAGCTCCCAAACCTTCAAACATTCGATACAAAGCTGGAAATCCAACTCCACTCACCAATTTCGTTTCGCAAGCTTGCCGAAACGCTTTTCAAGCCTCCGGATCAACACCACAAGGATCCGAAGATGTCCCCCTTGTTTTAAACACATCAAAGCAGAGGATTAATGCATCATCATGCATTAAAATCTTCAGCCATTACACCTAAACTCGCTGCTCTCACCAAATCTAACATTTTGGCTACCAAACACAACCGAAAACACCTCCAAACTCTTCCACAACATTACCCAGCCAAGATCCATCACTTCTAAACATTCTTAGACATCAATTAACATCCAAAAAGAACCTAAACTCGTCTTTATACCTCCAGCTATAACAGAACACCAAGATCACCCCAAAAACCACCATTTTCATAAGCAAAAACTTAGGAAAATCAACCTATTCTGGATTGCATTGATTAAACCTCAATTACACATCATTAAACATCCAAAATACATTAAAAAGCCATCTCAAAACAGAGCTCAAACAATCACCACGAATTTCTTTAAGATTTAATCCAAATATTTGAGTTTTAAGCCAAAATCAAGATCACAACATTAAAACCTTTAATAAAACTTAATTTAAGGATTGAGAACTTGGGAATTTCAGTAAAGAACTGAGTATTTAAAGGAGAAGAACATCCTTACCTCTAAATGTAGATTTCTCCTTGATTAGAGCCCAAAATCCTTAAAAATTCAATAAGCAAATGAAGAGGATTTGATGTAGAAAGGATTGGGAATCAATTGATGATTGAAACCTCATCATTTAGTGTGAAAATCAAAAGAAAAGTTGCTGTAGAAATGTGTTTGGCTGATGGAATTTTGAGAGAAAATGAGATGAGAAAGTTTTCAAGAAAGTTATGAAATCTCAAAATTAGTTTTTCCCATCTTCCTTTAATTAATTAAACATTAAATAAATCATTTAAAACTAAGAAAAATCTGGAGAAATCAATCTTGGGTAAATTAGCTCCTTAAAGATTCAAAGTTTCAATCCTTACAAAACAGTCACCACTGAACTTTTCAAAAATTACATTTTAGTCACTAATTCGAAATGTCACACTTCCAAACCTTATTTTGTAAAATTGATTTCACCACTCTCTTATATATATTAAAAGAGGATTTTTAGATATTTTCCATATTTTTAATGCAACCCGAACTAGGCTTTCCCTAAAACCACCTTTTATATTCGAACCAAAAATCAGACCGGTCTGGTTCAGACCCTAAACTTACAAGCCCAAAATTGGGGTGTTACACTAGGGAGAAAGTTGTGTCAGCGTCTATTTCTTCGAAGATCACCGCAAATGGGAGGGGTCCAATTTTTGGACTTTTGTGTTGTGCGAGAATGCAGGAACCCGATTCTGGAGTTCAGTAGAGAATGTTCTTCGTCTACTCCTTTCAACTTCCAAGGGGCGTACTATATGGAAGCATGTCGGCTTTTGGGTAGTTTGCAACTCTCTTCGTGAGGCTGATAGGGATATATGCTTGGCTCTTGTTGAAGGTGATGCAGTTTGTGCATGGTAGCGAAAAGAGTTGGATGTTATTAAATATAAATTTGTAAATTATATTTAACAATTATTTTAAATGATTTAAAATTTGGATTTAAATAATTTTTTTTAAATAATATTTATTTATTATAGAGTCTAAATTTTAAATTATATAAAAATAATTATTTAGATCCTAATTTAAATTTTAAAATTAAATAATTCATAATATATATATATATAATTATTTAAAATAATATTTATTTATTATAGAATATAAAATTTAAATTATTGAAAATTAATTATACAGATCTTATTTTTAAATCAATTAAAAAGAATAAATAAATAAAATTTAAAAGTTTATATTCTATCCTAAATAAATATTATTAATTTAATTTTTCTAATAATTTAATATTAATTTTAGAAAAATAAATATTTATTTAATTAATTTTTTCATTTTCGAACAAAGTGTAAAAATTAAATCTAGTTTGAGTTTTAATTTTAATCACTATTTAGTTAAATATAATATAACAATTTCTTAATTTAATTTGGTGGTTAAATATTTAAATTTTTATCAATGAGGTCTTGTGTTCAAGTCACTCCCTAGCTTTAATATTTTATTTTGTGTTGTTGGTAACTTAACATACGTTAAATATATATTTTAATGGAAATGAATCAAGAACTTAGCTTAGCATAGTTGATTTGTATGTTTTCCTATTATGTTGTGGGGTACGGGTTCAAATCCTAGCATCCCCGCATGTCTTACTCTATTTTTTTACAAAAATAATGTGAGAAAGAGTGAAATGATTAAACAATTTAAAAATGTGCCATCTAAGCGCTGCCATTAGTTTTTAAACGGATGTGGACCAAAACAAAAAAATATTATCTAACGTGAGAGATAATTTTGATAAAAAAAATTAATTTGGTGACAAAAACAAGAAAATGATGATAGTTGGGTGACCACCTGTATAATTTTCTTTTTTTTTTCTATTTACAAAGTCCTTCAACTTAAACATATAAGTGCTTTCAAGCATAAGCTCATCTTGCAGGAAGATGAGACTATCCGAGCTCATCTCACTTTCGTATGGAATTATCTTCGTGTTGAGATAAATATTTTGACATACCAAATGAAAATTAAATTTAGATTTATTTAATATTGTAAAAACAATTTAAAGTTCATTTAACTTAAAAAATATGTTTGATGTGGTTCTAAGTGTTTTTGACTCAATAAAATATTTTCAAATTACTTTTAGTGTAAAAGTCATGCATTCAATACCTTTACACACGAACTTATACCCACAACCTTCTCACGTACCGATACACCGATATTTTTAAAAAATAGTAAATATTTTTTATACTGATACGCCCCTTTAATACCGGTACTCAAGACCCCGTACTGATACTCCATGTTTGAGTAACAGTACACCTTGTATTTTTTAACAGTTCTTTTCTCTTTCTGCATGTATCAATATTCATATTTTAGTACCGATACTCACAACAACAAAAGTGCATTTATGGCTTGAAAATCGCTTCCAATGTTTCTTAACAACTCCAACTGTCATAAACAATCACAAACTTAATAGAGAATTTAAAAGGGACCTCCAAACTCATCAAGAACATTAAGAAAGCTTACACCAATATTCATGTATATAGAAATTTGTATTTTGCTTAAAAGTTCATTTTATTTGTAAAAAAACTTGTGAGTTTTAGTTGACAATTTTACTCAAGTGTTTTATTTTTAGGTGAGTGCTTCAGTGTACAACAATTTACATTGTAAAGTTTTTTTATTCGTTTGCTTCTTTTATATTTCTCTTTGAGAGGAAGTATACAAAGTTTTAGGGTATGAACCTTATGAAATTTGTAAGATTATTATTTGTCCTCACAATAGAGGTAAATTAATAAATTTTTAAAAATCTTTAATGTGAGTAAGATAGTGAATATAGACTTGGTTTAGAAGTCGACCACTGTTATGAATATTTATCTATGTGGATGTCTATCATGATTAGAACTTTATCAAAGGAGTTTGATTTATTTATTATTAGGAATATTATTTCTATGAATTAGAGTTTAATGTATTATGTACTTCTTATGCCTATAAATAGATGATTCATTGAAGGCATTGTATACAATTCTATATTTTGAGAATAATACAAATCTCTCTCTTTCTCTCATCTCTTTGTTCTTCTTGTTCTTATTCTTGTTCTTCTTTATTTTATTCACAACACGTTATCAGCACGATCTCGCTCGCTCAATTACTGTGATTATTGTTGGTGGTTCTCGAAAAGAATTTTAATTTGATATTGGTGACTACATCTATCATATATTCAGCTTACCTTGGAAAGTATGGTATGTTTTACTTATTTATATACTAATATAATGATTGATTTATCATTCTCCAAAAGTTAGTATATTCATATCTATTATTTGGTTATTATTTTAATTTATTATTATTTTATTCATACTTGAAGTAACTCTTGAATTAACGAAAATTAAAATTATCGTCGTACTTCATTAGATGGATTGATAAAGCAAACCAAATTAAAGCCCTCAAGGATTTTGGCTAAATGTTATTGGGCACACAAATTGGAACATTTTATCACACAGTATATTAGTTTTATTCAAAGTTTTTATTATTCCATTCTAATTTATAATTGATTCAATTCAAGGATTGTGTTGTCATGTGATTGTTATATATTTGTTTTATCATTATTATTATTATTATTATGGTAATTTATATGAATAAATTCGAGATATAAAACAACTTTATTATTTGTATCAATTACTTTGTATGTGAATCAAAGGCAAAAGGAATACGTTACTTTGATGTGTTTATATATTCATCAAAATGTCGCTTGATTTTAACTATGGTTGTTTATAATTTGATCACATCAATTATAGTTATGTTTATTCAACTTGATCTATGACTACTTTAATACTTTTTGATCTAGTCTCAAATAATTTTTTATTCTATTGATAAAAGTCGATGCTTTTAACCGTGTTTTGAGTTTTACATGTATTCAAATGAGTTGGAAAGAGACATGGTGTAAAAAAAGATTATGAGAAGATGCCATGGTTCATTTGCTACGTCATCATTGTCTTTGAGACGAAATTCAATATCGGTAAACTCTATTTTATTTTTATCTTTTAAAATACAATTTTAAAGTGCGATAAATCATGATGATTTTGGATTTACAAGAAGATTATTATAAAGTCTATATTTGCTTGAAAGCAATATTTCTTCTTCGTCGAAAAACTCGACCATAGACTTCTCCCAATTTCAAGTTACGAAAATTCGTCTTGATCCAAAAAGTTTTATGGGAGGCATTCCCTGAAGTGAATGCAAGCATGATGTTTATTCCATGCAATTATCAATGATGGGGCATTCCCTGAAGTGAATGCAAGCATGATGTTTATTCCATGCAATTATTGGATCTGTTTCATTCCCTGAAGTGAATGCAAACATGGTAAATCATTATTCAATTAGAGATATAATTTCGATATAATCCAAGTATAATTGGCTGGACATCCCGTTCTGCGAGGCTACTGGTCTCAAAAGAGGTTTTTAAAGGACCTTGTGGACAGGTTTAACAATGCCGCGTACGAGGATTAAATCTTTGTTCTCTGTGATAAGGATATGTGAAAAAGGTTTCAAATGCCCACTGGCTCTACTCCATTCCCTGAAGTGAATGTGAGATTATATTATGGAAGGAATAAAAAAAATCACATTAAAAGTTGTGGTCGTGGTCGAGGCTATGAATATACACATGAAAAATATAGTCATTTTAAGAATACTTCTACCCGCTGGTAGCGAAGTTATAAGGATGGCAAGAGTGATAAAGATCATTCTAAGGAAGTGAAATCCTTTTATCAATGTGATGTTATAAATCATTGGTTTCGTACTTGTCAAACGCCAAAGTATTATGGACTTTATCCATAATCATGAATGATAAATGAAATAAAATATAAACAAATTTTGTTTATGACGAAAATAATTATGGCGTTATTGGTCCAACTCAATTGGATATTGTTAATTTTCTCATAACCCTTGAAGGGAATAATTTACCATTTATTTTATTTCCCTTATAACCTCTAACAAGAATAATTGTTTTTTTTTATTTTGTTTTTTTAATGTTAATTCGTTTTATTTATTATTTATTTATGTTAGTTTGCTTTTATCTTTATTTATTTCATATATTATTTATTTATGTTTTATGTTAATTTATTATTTGAAGAATATGATTACTTCCGGAATAAAATATACAATGAATTGTGGCTATTTATGCCTAGAATTGTGGCTATTTATGCCTAGCAGATAATGCAAGTACTCATATTGTACTTAAGCATAAGAAATATTTTTCCCATTTAAATGCAAGGAGAAATATGAGTAGTATTTCTCAAAGTACTAAAATATCAATACTTCGTAAGAGCACTTGAAAGTTTATCTCTGATAGATAATCGACTTGATATGATGTGCTATATTTTATATTTTTCATTCCTCGAAGTGAATGATACAAAGTACATATTTTCATTACCTGAAGTAAAGCACATTTTGAAAGGTGCACAATTATGCATTTCTCGATTAAAATGCAAGGGAATAATGTGAGTACTATATCCGGAAGTACTAATATCACAAAAGGCTCTGGTTGAACAAATATGTTATTGTCAAATGGAACTTTATTCCATATTCAAAGTGTGTTATACTCGTCAAAGTCATAAAGAGAGCAATATGAGTTCACAAATTATCCCTTTGGGAATTATAGATAACATATGTTATCAATTGGCATTTGAAATAAGCCAATATGGATATAAGTTCTGGTAGTCAAAAAGTCAGTTGAAAGCTCTAGAAGAGCTATGTATTGCTACCAAAAGATAATTTCAATTGAAAGCTACGAAATAGTTAAATATATTCCTATTTAAAGGAACAATTTTGATGGCCGTACTAGACATGTACGAGTGAGATTGAATTACATGTTATGGTAAACAAGGAGTTTACAAATTCAGAGATATATACACACATATATATAGTTGGCATGATCAGTTAGACCATCCTGATCAATGGTGCAGAAATTATTGAGATTTACATGTACATGTATTAAAAGAACCTGTAGTTCTTGTGGTGCTTATTCTCAAAGGAATGGATTAAATTCCACTTATTAAAGAACGTGAAGTTCTTGTGTTGCTTAAAGGAATTGATTAAATTCCACTTACTAAAAGAACCTGAAGTTCTTGTGTTGTTTGTTCTCAAAGGATATAGATGATCCCACTTACCAAAAGAATTAGAACTTAAAGTTCTTGTATTGAAGTTGAGACTGTATGTCTTGCATATCTGAACGAAATATGGGCCAATATATCCACAAATGTGGAAAGTTTTATATGATTTTAGTAGATGCATCTACATTGTTTTATCGACTTACAACCAGAAGTTTGTGAGATTGATTCTAAAAATATTCAGATTATGCAGTTAGACTATTCGTCTTGAAAAGCTAGTGGGTTTATATTTTAGGCTATATCAGCTGTTACAAAGCCTATTGATTATGAAAAATATAGTTTAGCAAAATTTCAATTGGATGCCTCCTATTTAATAGCTAAACTATGAGAACAAAAGAGTTATTATTTATATGGTGTTTCCATATAGCAACACTTATACGCATCAAGCCAACGAGTTATAATAAACTCCCCGTTATGATTGGTTTTTGGTCAGAAACCATACATTTCCCATTTTATGATTTTTGAATGTGCGATATGAATTGCTCCACCACAACGCACAAAATGGGTAAATAAAAAAGGTTGAGAATATATATTGAGTACGAGTCTCCTTTTATGTTTAAATTCTTAAACATTAATTGGAGAATCATTTATGACATGATTTTTCTCAACATCAGGGAAGATAATAATCAACTGAATATAGGAAAATGAATTATCATTATCTAGATCCTCGTATATGAACTAGAAGTTCATAAGATAATTCATGTTATTACATGTCAACTGCTAGACATATTTACTGACCCAATTAGAGTAATTAAGTCTCATATACCAGCTGAAATGCTCTAAGTTTAAATTACATGTTAGAGCGAGAGAATGTAAATCATGCCTGAAGCATGATAGTTGAAATGGTTCCAATGATCAAAATTCTCGTAAATAGAAAGTAATATGAGATGGTCATATATTGGAGGCGGGTGCTCCTGAAGAGACCCAAGACATAACAAATAATAAAACTCTATAAGAGTTTCAGGTACCTGAAATAAAGATTGAAATCTTGAAGAGATCTCGATGAGTTATGTCATTACGGGAATGGAACCAGAAATTGGAAAGTTGTCGACAACGATTTTACAAACAATTTTACATAAAATACTTCTATAGAAGTAAAGAAAGAAATCGAGGATCTTGTATAAAATCTATCCGGAAGTATAGATATTGAATTGGCCAATGTTGAAAGACGCTTTGAACTTCTAAAGTAGAAGTATTTGGACAAGCAGTCCAAACACCTAAAGGTGTAATGCAAGTGAGGCACAAATAAGTAGTCGTAAATACGACTTGAACTATGATTTATGAAAAGTTTTAATTACTTCATGGTGGATGCAATTACTTTGGCAGTTTTGAAAATTTTACATGCGTCTAATTATTTGTGGATCCATATTTATCCTTGAAGGATCTAAAATGCTATCAGCATTTGGAAATTTCTGAGGAAATTTATTTAGACATGTCTCATGAATATTTTGGCGCAATTGGTATAATCGCCTTAGTGAATACTAATTGAGAAAATACTATAAGAATGATCAAATTTCCTTATGTATTTTATAAAGGAGTTTGGATCAAGATCCATTATGATAATTTTAGAACTCTTAAAGAGCTTCAAATTGGAAACTCATGAAGTACTTTCAATACAAGTACTTGAATCTTGACATCAAGTTTATCTCGACCTGAAGATCGAGCATTTTTATATATTTCTTTTGTCTATGAATAGACATAAGCTGAAAGAATCTTAAAGAAGATTCAATATGAATAGAGCATATCTATTGAGTATCCTAATAGTTGTAAGATTGTTGGATGTGAATAAAGATAATTATATCTTTTCTTGGTCTTGAAGCACTATATATTAGTTGGTCAAGAAATATCTATGAATATACAAAGATCATTACATTTAGATCTTCAAACATTCGTTGATGCCTCCTCAAATGTCGTAGAAATAATTGTTATGCACGAGGCAAGCCAAAAATGTGTTTGGTTAAGACTATTGACCCAACATATCCAAAAGATATGTGGATTTACTTTTACAAGATATGATAAAAGTTATCTTGTGTGAAGATAACGCAAGATGTATATCTCAGTTTGAAAGTGGATACATCATGGAACATATTACTCCAAAGTTTCATCCCTCACGATCTTTAGAAAAATGATATTCAAGATTAAATTATGAAGATTCAAAGATCTTCTGTGATGTTTGCATGAGGGGGAGTAAATACGCGTTGCACTCTTTTTTCCTTAACCGAGGTTTTGTCCCAATGGGTTTTCCTGGTAAGGTTTTTAATGAGGCAACATGTTATGCGTATCAAAGATGTGTGTACTCTTTTTCCTTCACTAAAGAATTTTTTTTCCCACTGGGTTTTTATCTTAGTAAGGTTTTAACGAGACACATTATCTTCATAGACATCCAAGGGGGAGTGTTATGAATATTTATCTATGTGGATGTCTATCATGATTAGAACTTTATCAAAGGAGTTTGATTTATTTATTATTAGGAATATTATTTCTATGAATTAGAGTTTAATGTATTATGTACTTCTTATGCCTATAAATAGATGATTCATTGAAGGCATTGTATACAATTCTATATTTTGAGAATAATACAAATCTCCCTCTTTCTCTCATCTCTTTGTTCTTCTTGTTCTTATTCTTGTTCTTCTTTATTTTATTCACAACAACCACAACATATTATTTTGTCAATTTTTTTAACCTTAATTTTTCTTCCAAATCTTTTAAAAAATTAATTGACTCCTTCAGACAATTCAATCGATTGATTGAGCCCAACAATTCAGATTCAAAATAATCAAATAGACGTTAACAATAATTATATTTCATTTTATTTTTTAAAATTAAATAAATATATTTTAATTAATTAATAAAAGATGAAATTTAGACATAAAAAGAAAGAAAACATGAGAGTGAAACGGATGCCTTAATATTGGGCCCAATTTTCGGTCTTTTATATATAACCCATTCCCTTTGATATTTTCCGCATTCAATCATTTCATTTCGCGATTTTCTCTCTCCCCAAACACCTTTTGGAGAAAACGAGCAGTTTAAGCCAACGAGAAGACAATGGCCGATCAGCTCACTGATGATCAGATCTCTGAGTTCAAAGAGGCATTTAGCCTATTTGACAAGGATGGCGATGGTCTCTCCTCTTCTCATCCCCAACTTTTATAGCTCTTTCGTAATGCTTTTCATATTTAAGATTTTTCTTTGTTCGATTCGGCTCCGGTTCGCTTATCTAATCTCTCTTTTCGTTTTAATGTTTACTTTTTAAAATTATCCAATCATTTTCTTTTATGATTTTAATGATGTTGCGGTTCTAGGGTTCCGATTTTTGAATTTATGATCTTGCTTGATTTTTTTTAAAAAATTATTATTATTTATTTCATTTCTTTGATTTTGACTGTTCTGGTTGTTGATTCTGATTGTTTTAAATGTTTCTTTCTGTCCAGTTTCATTATTATTCATCTTTCTTCGTCGTCTTATTGATCCCATGTTTTTATTGTTAGGTTTAAACATTTTATAGATGAAAATATGTCTGCCTAGACCGTAATTTTATTCGTAACTCTTGCATATCTTTGTTTGAGATTTGGATTGTCTGATTTGATTTGTTTTCTTATTCGATCATGATTAAATGTTGCATTTGCAGTATGTAAATTCTATTTTAATTAGCAAATTTCCCATGGATTTTGGATGTGATTCCCTTTGATTGCACCTTCATTTTCAACCTATTTTGAAATGTAGTATCCTTAGAGTTTTATTGGACTTGCATATTGGTTGTAAAGCCATTGACTCATGGTTCCATCCTGAATTTAGCTTTTACGTTTATGTTTAATAGTTACGAGTGTGGTATCAAAATGTGCTTTGCTTTATTAGGTCATGAAAATTCACGAGTTGCTGTGATCTTTGAATGATTCAATAGGTTACTTTTATGATCTGTCATATTGGAAAAATGGTCACTATCCTCTTGGTTCTTGTTTGTCTATGTATATGTATTTCTTTAATACTTCAGCTAGGCTTTAGAAAAGTTTGAAAATCATTAACTAGCATGTTTTTACACGAAATAGTGTCGTACCATTTTGTTTTCAGGTGAAATTACATTATTTTGCGTTCTTGTTTTCTGGCAGGTTGCATTACTACCAAGGAGCTGGGGACTGTGATGCGATCTCTCGGGCAGAACCCTACTGAGGCAGAACTGCAAGACATGATTAATGAAGTTGATGCTGATGGAAATGGAACCATCGATTTTCCTGAATTTCTTAACCTTATGGCAAGGAAGATGAAGGATACTGACTCCGAGGAGGAACTTAAAGAGGCTTTTAGGGTGTTTGACAAGGACCAGAATGGTTTCATATCTGCTGCTGAGCTACGCCATGTCATGACAAATCTTGGCGAGAAGCTTACAGATGAGGAGGTTGATGAAATGATTCGTGAAGCCGATGTTGATGGTGACGGGCAGATCAACTATGAGGAGTTTGTTAAAGTCATGATGGCCAAGTAAGGTTCTCACCAACCATTGCAAAGATCCACATATTGATAAAATGGAAAAGGGCAGATAAGTCTGCTAAGAATTCTATTTCTCAATAGGAACATCTATGTTTTTATGTTACTAGCTTTTGTTGCTCGGTGTATCTGTTTCTTGCTTGAATTGTTTTGCAGACCATCATACTTATTTGCTCTGTTTTTTGTCCAGTTTGCTGGGTTGTTAGTGTTCTTTTTGCTTTTCCTTTTTTACTTTATGATTGGTTTCATGAACCTATAACAATTTGGATGATTCTATTATGTTTTGTCAATGGATTCATGTTGAGAGACTTGGAAATTATTTTATGTGAATTTTTACACTCTTTTAACGTTGATACAAGTTAAAAAATAACATATTTTAAGAAATGTATGTCAAATTGTGATGAAAATAATAGTTTAGTGGCCAAACTAAGAAAATACGTAGTTGAAGGTGCAAAATTAGAAAAGTGCATTCTTTAAGGGGTAGTGGTGATTAAAGCCGTACTATAACTACTACAGAGTTGTTGAGTATTTATTTTCTTAGTATAGTATTTACTTGTCGCTTATTTGGGTGGAAAATAAGTTGAATTAAGTTATAATCGGATACCCAAGATAGATATAGAGGTCACTCAATTATATATTTATTACAAATATTTCATTTTATAGTTAAAATTGAAACTAACATCTAATATTTTTTAGATAATAACAATTTAAGTTTTAGAACAATTATATTTTATTAATTTAATTTTAATTTAAAATAATTCGATAAGCAGGTGAAGTTAGGGTCTGAGTTTGTCTCATTATTTTGTTAGTTGTTTAGTTGTGAAATGACTATGTTTGTCAAGTTATGGCATGTCAGTGTATTAAGAGTAGGGTGTTAAGATGGTGTATTGTCAAAAAAAATTTAAATGTAATGATTATATTTATTAAATTATTTTGAATTATGATGAAATTTAATTGATGGAATACATCCAATTTTATTAAAAATATATCTTTGAAGTAACACATTAAAAAACTTATAAAATCTACTAAATTAAAATTAAGTCAACCATGCTACCGATCTTGAAAAAAAATTAACGGGAAAAGAATTAGGACTTCGATTTCCCAATTGACAATATTAGCCAATGAATGATCATTTACTTAATATATCATTTAGTATTAAATTTGGTATTTGTGTATTTCAATTAATTTGATATGGGTAAATTACCTCAATGACCACCGAACCATAGGGGCGTACTTATTTTGACCATTGAATTATCGAACTCGTCAATTAGACCACCAAACTTATTAAATCAACCTATTTTAACTATTACCGTTAAAAACTAACGGAGGGGTGACGTGGTAGTTAACAAAAATTTATAAAATTACATGTTTAGTCTATATTATTTACTTATTAAATCAATTTGATCTTAATTTTATTTTGATTAAATAAAATTAATCAACCAATTAGATGATGTCACATGTCTTATCTATTTTTTAATTTGATATGGGTAAACTACTCCAATGACCACCGAACTATAGGGGTACCTATTTTGACCACCGAATTATCGAACTCGCCAATCAGACCACCAAACTTATTAAATCAACCTATTTTGATCACCGCCGTTAAAAATTAAACAAAAATATGTAAAATTACACATTTAGTCCATATTATGTACTTATTAAATCAATTTGATCCTAATTTTATTTTTATTAAAATAGATTTAACCAATGAGATGCCAAACGTATGGAAGGTCAACGCTCAAACCACTAAGTCAACTTCGCCAATGTGATATATAAAATACTAATATATTTTATTAAAGGATTACTTTGTCGGTGAAAACTAAAGAGTATAAAAGAGAATTAAAGAGTATAAATGGCTTTGGGTAGAATTAAACCCGAGATCTAAGGGTGTTAAACACATACCTTTTATCACTACACCAACTTACTCTTAATAATATAAAATGCACCATTGTATATACATATTTTATACTGCAGTAAAATGTTTAAAGAGTACCATTTGAATTATGCATATAGGAAAGTGCCATGCGTGTTTACGTGGATGGAATTACCGTTTTCTTCTATTGGAATTATGATCTCTGCTTTGATTCTTGCTCGTTGGTGGCGAGATTGATTGATTTCCTGCTTTTTTTCTGCTTATAGGACTGAGATTTCATGTGGTAGTTCAACTTCCACATTGATGGATCACCAAAATCAATCTCCTTGCGTCAGCATGACAAAAGATAGTTGCAGAACCGTACGGTGCCGGACAAAGCTAATAGAAAGAGGGAAACCCCAAGAAGTTCAGTTTGATTGAAGGAGGGCATAAACCATCTTTGATAACATACACAACTCTTTTGACCACCCACAAAGACTTCAGTTCCATACACTCTATCATCTTTCATGTCCAAGAAAACGGACTCCATATTTTTCAATGTTGTTATAAATGCTTTCTCCGAATGTGGAAATATAGAAGAAGCCATGCAAAATTTCTGGAAGATGAGGGAAAGTGTATTGAAACCCACTACTAGCACTTATAACACCTTAATTAAAGGGTACGGGATTGCCGGTAAGCTTGAAGAATCTGCTAAAGGGAATCATACTCTTTAGTTTTCACCAACCAAGTAATTTATTAATAAAATATAATAGTATTTTATATCACATTAGTGAAGTTCACTTAATTGTTTGAGTGTTGTCAATTTTATTTCCTACAACTTAAAAAATAGATAAAACATGTGTCATCATCTAATTGATAGATTAATTTTATTTAATTAAAAATAAAATTAAGATCAAATTGATTTAATAAGTAAATAACATGGACTAAATGTAAAATTTTACAAATTTTTGTTAACTGTCACCTCACCGTTAGTTTTTTAACGGTGGTGGTCAAAATAAATTTATTTAATAAATTTGGTGGTCTGATTGACGAGTTTGATGATCGAAATAAGTATCCTATAGTTCGGTGGTCACTGTGTTAATTTACCCTTTCATTTAAAAACTTCGGGGTTTGAATTTGTAGGGTCTATTGGTTTTAGGCATCTTTGATTAAGGGTAGTCGAGATTCTGGCCCAAAAATGTCAACTCCGGCCGGGCTTCATCCTGGTGAGCAGATCCGGCTGATTTTAATCCATTTCCCGCTATAAATGTATACAAGGGTATCCGAGTGAAGGAAGAAACTCCATTGAAAGCAAAAGAATCCCAATATCAAAAGGATGGCGATGGAAGGATTTATTCTGTTTTTGGTTGCAATCGTTTCAATGGGAATCACCAACTTTGCAATGGGTAAAGAGGAAACAAGCTGGAACGTGTCAGCCATGTACGTGTTGGGTGATTCTTCAGTGGATTGTGGAGCCAACACTCTATTTTACCCAATCTTCCATTTAAATCTTTCTTTGCTCCCTTGTAATGGCTCCAATTCCATCCTTCTTCCCTACCTTCTTGGTAACCAACCACTTCCCTCTTTTGTAATTTCTTGCTCTATTTCTTCGGTTCTTGAAAACCCCCTTTCTTGAAATGCGTGCAGCTAATAAAATGGGTTTACCATACGCCCAGCCGTTCTACGTCCAGAACGGAACCATAGACGGCTTGCTGAGCGGTGTCAACTACGGTGCAGCCCATGCCACGATCCTTAGTGCCAGCAGCCTCGGCCACCAGTCTCTTAACCACCAGCTAAGGCAAGTGTTCGAGACAATTCAACTATTGCAACTGCAACTCGGCCACGAAAGCTCTCGCCGATTCATCAGATCCTCCATATTCTACCTCTCCTTCGGCAAAGATGACTACATAGATCTCTTTCTCCGCAATTTCTCGGGTGTAATGGCTCATTACAACGACCATCTGTTTGCTGACATTCTGGTTAACCAAATGGTACATGCCATGATGAACTTGTATGATATGAATGTGCGAAAAGTAGTGGTGATGGGGATATTGCCTTTGGGATGTGCCCCGAGTTCATTCTTCCAATGGCACACTGCTGATGCCATTGCAAAAGCAACCGGGTGTGTTGAGGAGATAAATGAAGTGGTTTTGAAGTATAATGTACGGCTGGAAGACAGCATTGTTAGACTCAATGAAGAGTTGCCCGATGCACATATTGTCTTTTGTGATCTTTTCCAAGGACTCAAGAAGATCATATCTTATCCCCATTTCTTTGGTATGAATGAATCCTTATTCTTTTCCTTTTTTACATGAACATAGTTCTAAATGTGGGACGAAAAACAGGGTTTGAGGATGCAAAGAATGCTTGCTGTGGGCTTGGTTTGTACGGTGCAGAGATTGGATGCATCACCTCAGATATGGCCTGCAACCCTGTTTCATCAAATGTATGGTGGGATCTCTATAACCCAACACCTCAAGTTAACTCATTGCTTGCTGAGTCAACATGGTCGGGTCAAGAACTTCTCTCCAACATTTGTCGTCCAACTACGATCCATGATCTGGTTCACACTTCAGTGCCCCATCGTCAATGATTTTTCTTTGTTAGTTAATCCCCTCCCTGGAACTTTCCTGGGAAACTGCGGGTCAGCCATAACCTGATTGTACTTGATAGCAGTCCCAAGTGAAAGAGAATGGAAAATATGGAATTCCATATGTTAATCTGTCATGTAAATACTGCAATTTGAATTTTTTTCCCTTTTCTCTTTTCTTACTCGAGAAATGAAGGTGATGACGGTTTGGTTCAAATTAAAAATTGTCCATGATCCAAACCCACTTTACTCTTTTTTTTACGTGTCATAATTTTTTTTATGAATGGTTACCTGAAAGTTGTTTTAACCTCACAATATAAATGACATGAAAAAGAATAAAATCAGGTGATTTTAATAAAATCAAAATTTCACAAACAATGTTGGTACTATAGTTACCCCGAACGTAATATGATACGAAACGAGGAACAAAAGAGGGAACATGGAAAGATATCTTACCGAGTCCGGTATGACTAGTATTATTAAATAAATATTATTATTAATATTAGTATTCATTAAATATTATTGTTTTAAGTTCAAATATAATATAAAAAAATCTAATATTATATTAAATAGAAGTGTATATTACAATAATTAAGTTCATTATATATTATGACCAAAAGGCCTGTTACAGATTGAGGCCCAGTGATTAAAGCCTTGTTACATTTAATTAAGGTGTTGAACACTAGCCGTCAATAATTAATTTCACGTGGATACCAAAAGTCAAAACTATTGTTGATCGTTGGATTGCTTGTATAAATTAAGGGTCAAGATTTATGCTTCATTGATTGTCCATGCCATGTCAAATATTAATTACCAAAGGCTCACATGATGTTCTCTCTTTTTCTATTATCATATAAAATAAAATAATAGGGCTTTTTTTTCTTTGGCTTAAGTACAAAATAAATACTTAAATTATGTAAATTTTTTTGTAATAGGGCTTATTCCTCCTTTTCTATTATCATTTTTTTATCTCTGCAACTCCTCACAGTTAAGTTCACGTCGCGCGCTCCAATCACGTCTCGTATCGTTGTGGGTCGTGATTTTTTCTCCGATTAAGGTCATCGTTTTTAAAACGTCGTACAATGGACCATTTTCAGTTTCGGATAACTATAATTGGTACAAATGATAAGTAGTTTGATATAGTTTAAGTAAATTTTGAGTTCGAGACAATATATATGAAAGAAATACTCGCCGAAAGACTCACCTACTAAAGGCATATGTGCAACGTAGATTTACCTGAATTAGTCAAGAAAAATTCTCGAGAAACCAAAAGGTGAACAGAAAATAAAATCAAAATTTCCATTTTTTGGTTTTTTTTCCAGCCTTATTAAGAAAAAAGGCATGTTATCTTAAAATTCTAAATTAATGACATCATTGTTAAGCCCAAACATATGAAAATCATTTAATTCTTAAAATACCAATACATGGAGTAAACAAAGGAGATAGCCAGATCCATGAGGTCTACTGCTTTAAATTAATGGAATATAATAAATCCCAAAAAGTGTGGGTAAAATGGCAGAAGCTAATGCGAAGGCAATCACCGACCCTTTTGGAACTCCATCGCTGTTTCCATTTGAAGGGCTGCCCGCCGGGGCACCACCTGAACATTTTTTTTTCATTTCATTCCAGAATGCAAAATAAATAAATTGCTTAATATTGCAAACTCAACAAAATAAATATTAATATTACAAATTTAAGTTACCTGGTGACATTGTTGGAGCTCCATTGATAACTGTAACAATGGAAACAAACATTTTTTTGAGTAGACGTGTGCGACTAAAACAAGTAAATTATACGCTTTTATTTATATTAATTACTACTATATCCAATCTAATTATACCAACCCTCAATAAAAAATTATACCTAACCAATAACCGTGTTCTAAATTCAAAACAAAATCAACCTACCATATTAAGTTGATTTGGTTAATCAAATTTTTGTTTGTGTAAAGATGGATCAACTCAGTCTATTAGAAAATCAAATTTATCTACTGTTTTTTCTTCTTTTTACAACTCATATATCCTTGGCAGAAAATCAAATTTATCATGCGCACACTAAAAGTAAAGTAAGGTGTTAATCTCAGTTATTCATTTCACTCATCTATAGACACGAAAAGATATTGTCTGTTACATACGTAAAGACATTCCCACGATTTTATCCGTTTCGAAAACGAAATATCATAAAAGAAGATGGCCACAATCCAATCATTGACTAAATCAAGGACCTTTCAAATGTATTTTTCTAAGAATTTTACTGATTTAGAATAAAATCCCACATATGTCATTTTTAACATAAAAAATATTAGTATTCATTTTAAAGTTGAAACCATCTTCATGATTTTGTAGGAGAATCCTTACAACTTTCTTAGCTATTGTCTTAATGAAAGGCCAACGAGTGAGCTCGTGAATCATTTAAAACAAATATAGGTACAGTTTGTACCGAAACTTGAATCATGTGTTTAAAAATATTACACATTAGATTTTGACTAACATTTATGACCTTAATACTTTAAGAACTTAATTAAAAATATTTTTCAGTTTAAGGATCAATTCAAAATTTAGATGAAAATTGAAGGATGTGTAATAAAATTAACCCTAAAATTTAAGGGGGAACAGTACACAACTTTCTAAAAGATAATCTAATCTAATATTGGTAAAAATTGATTAACTCCTTTTTTTGTTTTTTATTCTACCAGATCTCAAATTCAAAATCAAAATGGATAGAAAAAATCATGCTATATTGTATTAGGACGGATTACCTGAGCAGAGACTAACAGGAGGAGTGGAAACGTTACAGACAGAGGGAAGATCCAGAGCTCTGTTCATATCAATGTTGATCCCAAACCCAGCAGTTGCCTTCTTATCTAACAATTTGCACAAACATTGTGGGCTGCTCTCCACAAGCCCCGCCAGCTCCGGACAGCATGCTTTGTCCGGCTTCGTCACATTGCTCCCTGCCTCCACGAACGTCAAGCAATCCGATAAGTTCAACAAGTTCGTGAAACAATCCGGCGTCGGCGCCTCAGCTGATGGCCCCAAGTCCACGGCCGCCGGCTCAGGTGCCGCTGCCTGTCCCGTCGCGCCGTTAAATAATGTCAGTGCAAAGAGGGTGGCAACAATAATTACTACTGTCTGCTTAGCTGCCATTTTTTGTGGGTAAAAGCTAACTGTGGTGTGGGAATTGGGAAAAGGAAGACAGATGGATATATAGAAAGAGAAGGTGGGTGGCAAAGGTAGGGATGGCCAAATAACTTGAATTCGAGCCAATTTGGTGTACCCTGATCTAATTCGGTCGGATTTTTGTCTTTAATTTTGAAAATCGGGGCGGGTGTGTGTTATTTTTAGTGTTGAGTCGGGGCGGGATAAATTTGGGTATATGTTAGAAATTCACTACCTCATCCCGTCCCGATATATATTTAAATATATATTACATTTATAAAACTACCACTATATATAAACACGTTTATGGTTGTTAAGCTAATTTTGTTTTGCTTATCATAAAATTTTTTAGATGTTGTTCAAATTTTAATATATCCGATTCTGACGGTCAATGATTCAAGTTTATTTTTTAAATATGTAATTTTTCATGTGAGTAATTTAAAATTGATTTTTATATAGGTTTAAAGTCTTTTGAAATTAAATTTTATAGTCTTAATGGTGGATTGATCGGATCTAACATTTATCGTCGTCGAAAATTAATTTTTTTTTAATTTTTCGGGTCGAGTCGCTTCGGGATCAGATTTAAGAGTTGGTATATCGAAGTGGATGGATAAACTAATATTTTAATCTAGAACGGAGCAGAGTCAAATTTAAAAGCTTATAGATCAAGACAGGGTTGAGTCGGTCCTAGGAAAATGGGAGAATCAAATTAAAAAACCCCAAAGTAATTGCAAGCCGAATTGCGAAATTAATTAATTTATTGAATTGGCAACAAAATATTATTACTATAATTTAATGCAACTGCCAAAGAGACTATGCTATAAGGGGTGTTTAGAAACACCCGATTCAAATAATCTTACTCGACTACTCAAACATAAATAATTGGATATGTATTCAGAATTTTTTTTTTTGCACATGTTAGATATCCGAACCGTCATTTTTTGGACCGAGGTTTTAAGAATTTTTGGGTACCTAGTTTATCTAGGTACTCGGATATATTTGAAATTAATATATATATATATATATTAAACTAATAAAAAAATTTAAATTTTATATATTTTTATATTTAATAAATACATATTTTTAGATTAAACTAATACATATATTTATATTAAACTAATAAAATATTTTTATATTTAAAAAATACATATTTTTATATTCGGGGAACCCAAATACCCGATTTTCTTGCTACCTGTCACTTTCGGGTACCCGACTAACGGGTACTCGCAACACCCAGGACGGAACACGAGACAACCATAGAACTACCCGACGATCTGGGTACCCATATTTGAACAACCCAACATGCTATAGTTGTGTTTGGGCTATACCCTAATTTTTTTTAGTAAACTACATAAATGGTCCCCCAACTATGATCTAATTTTTTTATATCCCCCAACTATTAGAAGTTACAAAAAAGTTCCCCGACTTTAAGAAAATAAAAAATTTGTCTAATGTCGTTAAAAATTTAACGGCTGACGACATGTCAGATAATATAAATTGATATAATTACGTAATTAGCCCTCAAGTTCTCCAATTATTTTAATTTGATCCTAATTCTAAAAAATAACTCATATAATTTTAATAATTTATCAATTTAGTCCATCTTCTTTTCTATTTCTCATCTCCTTTAATTCTTCAATTTATTTTCACCCCAATTCTAAAAAATTGTCCCACATTATTATAATAAACTAGAGTTTCAACCTCAAACTGTTTTTTAAATAAAACAATGAATTGTCTAGCAGTTAATGTTGTTCAGCTTTGTTCAATGTATAATTTGATAGCATGTGACCTAATACTATCATGCAGTTAATTCTGAAAACAGGATGCCATTATCTTGGCAGTTGATTCTTATGTTATATGCTTCTATGTTTTGTGTTGTGGGAAAATGAGATATTAAAAGATAACAGTAGTGCAAAAGCTGTTAATTCGTGTAACTTTCATAATAGTTGGGTAGTAGTAGCCATAAGGTGGCTGCAGTAGTGCTGATGGTTCTAGGGACATGGTGGTGGGGTGGATCCACTTGTAGTAGTATCTTTACTTGAGTGTTTATCTTAACTTAATTTTGACAGTTTGAGCTCAAAATAAATCTCATATGTTTCAATAACCAATTAGGAAGTCTTTCTTTCGAAAAAGTACCTTGGTGAATTCATTTAAAATATAATAGATTTTCACTAGGAACTTAAAAAGATTTTTTTGAAACTGTAGTTATCAAGTATTTTCATAAGGCTGAAGGGAGAAAAACTAACCTTGCATCTTTGATGCAACCATAGAAACGCTAGTGAAAACTGGGACCCTTTTTTCCCTTTGAAAATGTACTAATGCTAGTAACATTATGGTTGGATGCTAGTGGATATTTACTTTTATTTCACTTGTTATCACACCAAATTGCTTAAATACTAAGCTCAATACCAGTCTTATATGTTATGAGTTCAGTTTCACTTCTCATCTATCCCTTGTTTTTTTTATCTGAACCAGTGGTTGGATGATGTGATAATAGGTTGTGTTCTGTCATTCATTGAAAACCATTACCCTATAATGAACATGGGATTTGATCCCAAGTTGATGCATCTAGCAAAGGATTTTTACGATTTATTTCTATATTCTTCATGACTATTGTGGCATAAGCTCTATAATTTAAATTTAATAACTAATAGTAAGAGGTTAATTTTAGGGATGAACAATGAAACAAATTTGACAAGCCTAGTTCATATATTTTTTCAATTTCTTGGGGTGAAAATGAATTAAAGAATTAAAGGTGAGGAGAAATGGAAAAGAAAATGGACTAAATTGATACATTATAAAAATTATGCGACTTAATTTTTTATAATTAGGCTCAAATTAAAATAAATGTAGAACTTGAGGGCTAATTACGTAATTATATCAATTTATATTAACTGCCACATCATCAACCGTTAAAATTTTAACAACGTCGAACCAATTTGTTACTTTTTTTTAAGTCGGTGGACTAGTTTGTAACTTCTGATAGTCGGGTGACGCAAATAAGATTTATAGCATAGTCGGGGGACCATTTATGTAGTTTACCCTTTTTTAATTTACACTAGATGTTATTTAGTTATAGATTTAGTAACAAATATGTTACTTTTCTTTTAAAAATAACAATTCAGTTACTCAATTATATGTTCGTTCCTAAACCTATAATTGAGTGACTGAATTGTTAATTTAAAAGAAATTTGATCTGTTTGTTACTAAACCTATAACTAAGTGACCTCTAGTGTATTTCATCCATTTTTACTAAAATTATAATGAAAATTTTATCTATTTGGACCCTAATTTTCTATTCATTTAATCTTTGTCCCTCATTTTCTATGGTTAATTATACTTCATCCCTTAACCTTAATTCATGCCTCTATCATTGACTATCAACTTTTTTTTTTCTAATTCACTTAGTATTTTCGATCATCATCCTTTAATATGATATCAATTGATAATGTAAATCTAAACAAAAAACCTTTTATCTCTTATGTAACTTTCTAGGTTGGAAAACCTCATAGAGTTGTGAATACATATGGTATAACATGGTAAATTGGGATTCGTCTTTAAAATTTGTTTGGATGTGATCCTAGCTAGTTCAAGGTTCACTAATCTCATTTGAGAGCAGTCTAAGAGCATAAAATGGTAATAAAGGCACTAGAAAACTTCAGGGTCGATCCTTGGTGAATTGTCCATCTGCTCGATGTTCTTCTAGGGATAGTTTTACCGAGTAGTATTCAACAAGTACTGAGGTACAAAATTAGTCTCTCAACTTGGCGTGTGTATCACCGAGTAAAGACCTATTGTCCCTAGAACTTGAGATCTTGGCAAACCTCTTGAACCTTAAATATGAAATGTAGTGGTAAGCATTATATCGACTAAACAAGACAAATATCAAATCAAATAAATTGAAAATTTTAATCAATTTTATTAAATTGATTAACTAAGTTGGATCAAATTGTCACAACCCAATTTTTATACCCCTAAAATAAAAATATAAAATTTGGCATTTTCATTTTTCAAAGCCCTAACTTTTAGGGATTTTGAGTCATTTTGTTAAAAAATTAAGATATGAGTGTCATTTTTGTAAACTCTGATAATTGGAGGATCCCTAAAGCAATTAGCTCATTAAGTCTGAAGTAAATTGAGTTAATTGCACCACACGTCCTCAAACTATGATGCTCATACTAAATTAGTCTATAGACTTCTAAATATTTCAATTTAAGATAGGATGGTTTTTGATGCCTGAGCTAATGGAACTCTACTTGAAAAGAGCTATGCTAAAGCTCTTGAAATTATTGAAAGGATTGCTAAAAAATGCTTATCAAATTCCTACTGCGAGAATATCGTAAGAAAAAATGGTTAGTAGCACCATGCATGATGATGAAGCCTTGTCCGCACTTGTTAAGCAACTATCATCATTGAGATAGATGGTAAAAAAGATGTAGTAACCAAGACAAGTGTAAGCAGTGTAGACATCTACAATATTTTACATTTTTAGTGAAGGTCCACACTCGTATGATTAATGCCCCTAGAATCCCGAATTAGTATGCTACATGGGGAATTCTAACCGTATGGACACTAATGTCTATGAGAGCATATAAAATCCTTGCAGGAGAACTCATCCCAACCTATCCTATGGATATACGAATGTCGGGGATGAAGAGACTACAATCAGCAATAGTCTACTTAGCCTGCTTATCAGAACTAAAATAGGCTTTCCCAACAACCTATGTACTGACAAGAGCAACAACCTAGATTATTTCAATAAGGACAAACTTCAACTGATTAATCTGGACCAATGTCTTCTCTTGAGTCTTTTACTCAGAGATTATATTAACAAAAATGATGCCATGATAAATAGCCGTGATGCAACTTTGACTACTCTTTAAACTCAAATTGGGAAAGTTTCTAGTGCCTTTAACTCTCGACCACAAGGAACACTTCCTATTTATAATAAAGTCACACCACGCGAAGGGAATTCTCATGCCAACAAGTAGTGCAAGGCTATAACATTATGGAGTGCTGTTACTACCAAGAAATCGAGTATTGATATGGAGGTGCAAAGTGAAGAAAGTGCCCTCCATCATTCAGATCCCGAGCTACAAAGCATTTTGCTTAAATTAAAAGACGAGCCTAATCTAGATTTCTCTATGAAGCCTGATGGATTTCTCTATTTTTGAAATAGAGTTTGTGTATCCAATGATGAATCCTCAAGAAGGAAATGCTTCAGGAAGCTCATAGTAGTTCCTTTTCGATCCATCCCGGATCGATAAAGATGTATAGAGACTTGAAGGAGTTATAATGGTGGCCATGAATGAAGTCTGTTATTATAGAGTTTGTATCTAAGTGTCTGACTTGTCAAAAGGTTAAGGCTAAACATCGAGTCCCTATAGGACTTTACAACCCATTGAATTATCCCGAGTGGAAATGGGAACTTATAGCCATGGACTTTGTGAGGGTTTACCCTTATCACCAAAGAAGAATAATGCAATTTGGCTGATAATTGATAGATTCTCCAAATCAGCACACTTTTTTCCAATTCAAATGAATTCGAGTTTGGACAAACTAGCCGAATTGTATATCAGGGAGATCATTCGTTTGCATGGTGTTCCTACATCAATAATCTCAGATCGAGACCCTTGATTCACATCTAGGTTTTGGAATTTTTTGCAAAGGGCTTTAGGAATCAGAATCAATCTTAGTACAACTTTCACCCCCGAACCGATGGCCAATCGAGAGGATAATTTAGATCCTAGAAGATATGCTTCGTGCTTGTGTGATCGACCTTGGGAAGAATTGGGAGAAATCCTTACCATTGCTTGAGTTCGCCTACAACAATAGCTATCATACATCCATTCAAATGGCTCCATTTGAAGCATTATATGGAAGAAAATGTAGAACCCTCTGTGCTGATCGGAATTGGGAGAAAGCAAGGCTTTAGGACCTAAACCTCTTAGAGAATCTGAAGAGCAAATAAACATCTTACACAATAGATCAAAAGAAGCCTTTGATAGGCAAAAATCTTACGCTAACCTTAAAAGAAGAGATATTTAATTTGCAGTGGGAGATCAATTATTTCTGAAGGTCTCTCCATAGATTAAGATATTCAGATTGGGAAGAAAGGAAATCTTAGCCCTCGTTTCATTGGACCTTTCAAGATCATTGAGAAAATTGGTCATGTTGCATATCGTTTGGCTCTTCCTAGTGAATTCAACAATATCTATAATGTATTCCATGTCTCCATGCTTCGTAAATATCAATCAGATCCCTCCCATATATTAGAATCTGAAGAAAGTAAAACTCAATCCAGATCTAACTAATGAAGAAGAACCAATCCAAATCCTAGATCGTGAAATTAAAAGACTTCGTAAAAAAGTATGTCCCTATTGTGAAAGTACTATGAAAGAATAAAAAATCTAAAGAGGCTACTTGGGAACCTGAGGCAACCATAAATGATCAATATCCTCGTCTTTTTACCTCAGGTAAATTCAAGGACAAATTTTCTTTTAGGGGAGGAGATTTGTAATACACCAAATACTGGTTTATAAGTATGCTAATATTTTGAATACTAGTCAAATAGTTTCAATTTGTTTTAAGATAAATCTAGAAATATAATTAGGGAGCTTAGGATCAAATTAAAGAAAAGGAAAAAGTGGGTAGCTAATGATAAAAAGGACTAAACCGAATGCTATGTAAATTTTAAGTATTGCATGCTAAAGAAATTTTGCTTGAGGGCTTATACACATGTCATGTAAAAGTTTGAGGCATGTGCCGGGGAAGCCTCAGCATTGGAAAAGAGAAAGAAGAATTATCATCTTCTTCCCAAGACCACCGAACCTCCACGGTTTAAAGGGAAAGAGAAAGAGAGAGAGAGAGAGCTTGTTAATAAAAAAATTGTTGATTGAGCTTCAAAAATCTTGGATTAATCTTAAGGATTTCATTCGAATAGCATAGTGAGGGGGTAAGGAATTCACTTCCCTCGTTTAAAGTTGGATTTTAGCGTGAGAATTTAGCTATAATTACCTTATGAGCATTGTTGTTACTAGACTTGATTGAGAATGATCTTAGGATAAGAATTTAAGCCATTTGAATTGTATGATTTAAATTGCTATACTCTCTTGTAAATTGTAGAAGGAATTTTAGTTAGGGGTAGCTTTGAAATCCTTTGTAAAATTGTAGAATGGTTTAAGGTATTAAACTTGTTTAACAATGTGTCTGATTGTTGTTGTGTTAGATTGGATTGTTCGATTGAAGCCAATAATGTTTGCCATGACCATGTCCCGTGTTAAGAATTTGTAGATAATCTTAGACAATTGTTAGATTGTGCTGGAATCTTGAATTATATGGTGACATTGCTTGCTAGTAGCCAAATGAAGATAATTGAGTAAAACATAGACTGTTTTGTAAACTAAAAACATGGATTGTTTTGCAAAATGAATAGGGATTGTTTTGTGGTTTAAATGGACTGTTTTGCAAAATGAATAGGGACTGTTTTGTGGTTTAAATGGGATAGTTTGTAAACTTAAAACATGGATTGTTTTACAAAATCAATAGGGATTGTTTTGTGGTTTAAATGGACTGGTTTGTAAACTTAAAACATGGAATGTTTTGCAAAATGAATAAGGACTGTTTTGTGGTTTAAATGGATTGTTTTGCAAAATGAATGGGACTGTTTTGTGGTTTAAAAGGATGGTTTTGTAAACTTAAAACATGGATTGTTTTGCAAAATGAATAGGGACTGTTTTGTGGTTTAAATTGACTATTTTGTAAACTTAAAACATATGCTGTTTTGCAAAATGAATAGGGACTGTTTTGTGATTTAAAGGGGATGTTTTGTAAACTTAAATCAAGGACTGCTTTGTTAGATAAAATATGGCAATTTTGTGAATTAAAATGGTTTGCTGTGTGAAGTTAAGTGAACTTAAATTAGGACTCTTTTGACTGGTATGAGATAGTATATCAAATTTATGTACTTCTATGAATCAAGTGAATGTATGTGTATATGTATTGCTTAAATGAAATTAGTGATAAAGTTAGACTTTGAATAAGAATTTCTCATTTATGTCTCCCTTAGAGCAAGACCAAGGGAAAGAAGAAAGAGCTAGGAAGGACAAGGCCACAAAAAGGATATCGGGGAACATAATTAAAGATATCAACTACCCTGCAAAAATGTGGAGTGTAGTTTAATGTCTCGGGAAGGGGTAGAACCCTTCCCGAGCCATTGAAATTGTTTTAAATATGTTGTTGTTACCTTGGGTTAAATTGAGTATTGAAATTGAATATTGGCTGAAAGGTAAGTACCTATTTCTTCGGTACGGTAAGTTATGCTAACTTTATTATGAATTTTTTAATGAATCATGTGTTATACTTATAAACTGTGTATGTCATGTTGTTGGTGAAGAGAAAATGTAAAGCTATGCTCACTTTGTTTATGTGAATATGGAGCTAAAGCTCACCTTTGGATATGATATAACATGATATACAAAAGCCTTGGTTTCTAGTAAGTCATAGGTATAGTTGGCATTCCATAGAGATCAATTGAGCTCGTGTTTGGGGAGGACTACTACGATCCTTATGTGGTGACAGTAGGAGGGATACGATGTTGATCATTTGGCGACAATAGGAGGGTTGACCAATACTTTGTTTTGGTGACAATTTAGTTGGGGATCCGCGTACCTAGACTACTTGATTTACCAAAGTTATAAAATTTGAATAAGATTGAAAATACTATGTAAATTATTAAGCCATTTAATTTTTTGTACGACAATTAAGACATAACTAAGAATTATTTAATTCTCTCTTTTAAAAGATAAGATATTATGCTTAATATTGGTAGGAAAAACTTGTATATTAGACAATCATATGGTAACTTGATACATGTGTGAAACAAATATTTTAATTTTGATATAACTAAAAACCTAAGGACTAAATTGAAAAATGTCAAAACGAATTTTAAGTCCTCAAAATATTCCCATATAATTTTAAGATTATGCCCAAGTTAAAAACAAAGTTTTTTCAAATAGTTTTCTAAGTGTTTAAAGCCAAAACAGTGATTTTCAAGTCCCTGTTTCGAAACGGCCTAAGGCATTTCGAAACATTTTCATCACTGTCAACCCCTGTTCCGAAACGTGTATCGAAACGGCTTAAGAACACTTGAACCCGTTTCGAAACGGTCTCTCACGTTTCAAAACTGTTCTTCATATTTGATTTGAAAAAGCATAACGGTTGCAATATTTTTACTGAATATTTAAAGATAAATAGGGTGTTTCGAAACGGGCTAAGGCTGTTTCGAAACGACCCTTGATAGTAGCAAAACCGTTTCGAAACGAAGCCAAGCGTTTCGAAACAACTCTTAAGTCTAAATTGAAAAATATGACCGTTGAAGTTGTTTTTAACTAATTTTCTGAAAACCGTTAGGGTGTTTCGAAACGGGCTAAGACTGTTTCGAAACGACCCTTGCAGTGGCAAAAGTGTTTCCAAACGGCCCTAAGGCGTTTCGAAACGGGCTCTTAAATGCACCCCAACGACTCTTTCTATTTTAGTCCGTTCCGAAACAGGTACCCCGCGTTTCGAAACGGGTTGTTGCAGACTGCATTTATGGTGGTGAGATAACATCCCCAACGGCTCTATTGATGAGTGCAACAACCACAACGGCTAGAAATCAATGAGAAGGTATAAAAGAGACCTCTAAAAGCTCCAGCAACAACTATTGATCCGAAAGCAAACATCCAAACATCAAATCCAAGCAATTGTGCAAAAATCCCATTTTGTCTAGAAACCCCAATTGTAATTTTCATTCATATCTTGTTCAATTGGGTTGAGTGCTTGTAATTGGGCTATCATTTGTATTGAGAGATATCTTATTATCCAGCAAATTCCTTTGTTCACTTGTGTGAGGATTGGGTTGATTTTTAGGTAGAAAAATCAACCGAAATTGTAAAGGGTTGCCTCATTGTCCTAGAAAAGGGAAAGAGCAATTAGTGGAATTGTTGCAAATCCTTAGTGAAGCTAAGGTAGTGGATGTAGAGTTCATTTGGAACTTGAACCACTCTAAATACCTTGTCTATCATTTTTAATTTGCAATTTCCACCACAAAACTTTAAATTTCCAATTCACCCCCTCTTGGTCTATATCGATCTTGCGATCTACTCAACAATTGGTATCAGAGCCTAACTCTTTGAGGATTAACAACCACAAGAGGAGTTCCTTGGAAGAGTGTGATCATCAAAATATCAAGAGATGACTTCGACCTCCGGTTCCGGCATGTACGAGTCACAATCCACTACAAAGCCTCCCTTCTTCAACGGTGATAACTATTCTTTTTGGAAGAATAGAATGCGTCTATTCATCAAGTCAAATGACTATCTTGTGTGGGATGTCATTGAGGATGGGCCATATATTCCATTGAAGCAAGATGGTGAAGGCAAGATGGTGCTAAAGAAGAAAGTGAAGAGGAGAGGAAAAAGATTCAAGTCAATGATAATGCTCTCCACATGTTATTTTGTGCTTTCGGTCTGGACATCTACTCAAAGGTCTCATCAATTGAAAGTGCCAAAGAAGTGTGAGACACTCTTGAGACCACTTATGAAGGCACCAATGATGTTATAGAAACTAAGATTGGACTTCTCAATCTTAGCTATGAGAATTTCAAGATGAAGCCCAATGAGACGATGTCAAAGAAGTTTGATCGTTTCTCCACAATTGTCAATGGTCTTAAGGGCTTTGGAGAGATCATACTGGAAGACAAGCTTGTCCGGAAGCTACTCTATTCACTTCCCGAGTCTTGGGATGGGAAGAGAATCGCTATCATCGAAGCAAAGAATTTGAAGACTTTGAAGCTTGATGAGCTTGTGGGTTCTCTCCTTACTCATGAGATCATGAAGCAAGGAAGGGAAGATGAGAAGAAGAAAGAAGAGAAAAAGGTAGAGAAGCTAGAGGTTGAGAAGAAGAAGAAGATGAGAATAGCTCTCAAGGCTAAAGCTTCACAAAATGATGAGAGCTCATCTTGTGAGGAGGATGAACTTGAAGAATTGGCTATGATAGCCAAACGGTTCTCACGTTTCATGAGGTCCAACCGGGGAAGAAAAATCCAAAGGAAGATGGACTTCAAAGGCAAGAACAAAGAAGAAGGAAAGGATCATATCATTTTCTTTGAGTTCAAACAACCCGACCACATACGTTCGGAGTGCCCTCAACTCAAGAAGAAGGGCTTTGAGAAGAAGAAGAGACTCAAAGCCAAGCTTGCTACTTGGAGTGATGAGGAGTCATCGGAGGATGACGAACAAGAAGTGGCTAATCTTTGCCTCATGGCACTTGAGGAACTTGTAGAATCCTCTAGAACACACCAACCTAAGAAAAAGACTAATTACTACAAACAAAGTGGCTACCCTAGACATAGTAGAGCTAAAAGAATTAGAAGTGTATGGGTTCCTAAGGAACTTGTTAAATCTAATAATATTATTGCTATGTCATCTTGGATTCCTAAGGGAACCAAGGTTTTGGGAGCTAACACTCATGGACCCAAAATGATTTGGGTACCAAAAACCAAAGTTTAATATCTTTGTTTGTAGGGGGAGCATTGCTACAAGGCCAAAGCACAAAGTCAAAACTCATGGTACCTTGATAGTAGATGCTTGAGGCACATGACCGGAGACAAGAGTAGATTCATGGATCTAAAGCCAAAAAGTGGAGGAGTAGTAACATTTGGTGACAACTCCAAAGGCCACATTAAAGGTATTGGCTCCATAGGTAATCACTCTACTATTCTCATTGAAAATGTTTTATATGTCGATGGTCTTAAACACAATTTATTGAGCATAAGTCAATTGTGTGATAAATGATTTAATGTTTTGTTTGATAAAAATGGATGCAAAATTGTAGACATTAAATCTAATAATATTATGCTCATAGGTCATCGCATAGGGAATATATACATGGTGCATCTAGATGACATTCATACATCTCATGCATGCTTAGTTGATCAAAATGAAAATGATGCATGGTTGTGGCATAGGAAGCTAGGATATGCTAGCATAAGTGTTTTGGAAAAACTAGTCTCTCTAAATCTAGTTAGAGGTTTACCCAAAATAAAATTTTCAAATGATAAAATTTGTGATGCATGCTCAAAGGGTAAACAACATAAGTCTTCCTTTAAATCCATTAATGATGTTTCTACTAGTAGATGCTTACAACTAATTCACATGGATTTATTTGGGCCAATTAGGACTATGAGCTTGGGTGGTAAGTCTTATGCATTTGTACTTGTTGATTATTTTTTAGATTTACTTGGGTTCTCTTTTTAAGTACTAAAGATGAGGCTTTGGAAAAATTCATCACATTTTCAAAATTAACCCAAAATGATCTTGAACTAAAAATTTCACATATTAGAAGTGATCATGGAACCGATTTTCAAAATTTGGGGTTTGAAGATTTCTTAAATGAAAATGGTATTAGCCATAATTTTTCGGCTCCTCGAACTCCTCAACAAAATGGGGTAGTTGAGAGGAAAAATAGAACTTTGCAAGAAATGGCTAGAACTGTGCTTTGTGAAAATAATTTACCTAAATATTTTTGGGCGGAACCCACAAACACCGCTTTCTACACTGTAAATCGAGTAATGATTAGGCCAATTTTAAAGAAAACACCTTATGAGATTTTAAAATCTAAAAAGCCTAACATTAGCTATTTTCACCCTTTTGGTTGCAAGTGTTTTGTTTTAAATAATGGAAAAGACAACTTAGGTAAATTTGATGCAAAAAGTGATGAAGCCATTTTTATAGGTTACTCTATAACCTCTAAAGCCTATCGAGTATTTAACAAAAGAACTTTAGTAGTAGAAGAATGTATTCATGTTGTATTCGATGATAACCTCCTTCCTAGGAAGGATTCTTGTGATGATGATGATGTAGGGATCATAAATGCCTTTGGTGGAGGTCAAACTTCAAAGGAGGATGAGATTCCAACAAAGGAAGAGGACTCACAAGATCCACCTCTTGAAGCCTTGAAGGACTTGGCTATTGAGGAAAAGGAAGTGAGCTACCCAAGGGAGTTGAACTATGTCGAAGATGGTGAAATCTTGGATGATCCATCCAAGGGGGTAACCACTCGTTCTTCTCTTAGATTAATGAACCATGTTGCATTTATCTCATGCATAGAGTCTAAAAATATAAAAGAAGCATTGAAAGATGACTTTTGGATTATGGCTATGCAAGAAGAGTTAAATCAATTTGAGAGAAATAATGTTTGGACATTAGTTGATAGACCTAATAATCAATCTACAATAGGAACTAAATGGGTCTTTAGGAACAAACTAGATGAGAGTGGTAACATTGTGAGAAATAAAGCTAGACTTGTAGCACAAGGTTACACTCAAGAAGAGGGAATAGATTTTGATGAAACCTATGCACCCGTAGCTAGAATGGAAGCCATTAGGATGTTGCTTGCATATGCATGTTATCATAATTTCAAGCTTTTTCAAATGGATGTTAAAAGTGCATTTTTAAATGGTTTTATAAATGAAGAAATGTATGTGGAACAACCACCAGGTTTTGAAGATTCAAAATTTCCAAATCATGTTTTCAAACTTACGAAAGCTCTTTATGGTTTAAAACAAGCTCCTAGAGCTTGGTATGAAAGGCTTTCAAATTTTTTGATTGAAAAAGGATTTGAAAAAGGTAAGGTGGACACTACACTCTTTATAAAAATGTATAAAAATGACATCTTGGTAGTTCAAATTTATGTTGATGATATTATTTTTGGTTCTACTAATGAATGTCATTGTCAAGAGTTTGCTAAGTTAATGCAAAATGAATTTGAGATGAGCATGATGGGGGAGCTCTCATTCTTTTTGGGACTCCAAATCAAGCAAAAAAAGGATGTCACCTTCATCAACCAAGTAAAATACATAAAGGATATGCTCAAAAAGTTTGGCTTGGAGAATGCAAAGCCTCAAGCCACTCCTATGAGCTCATCTACAAAGCTTGACAAAGATGAAGGAGGTAAGTGTGTTGACTCTAAGCTTTATCATTCTATGATTGAATCTTTGCTTTACCTTACCGCAAGTAGATAGGATATCTTGTTTAGTGTTTGCTTGTGTGCTAGGTTTCAAGCTAGTCCTAGAGAGTCTCACCTTATAGCCGTTAAGAGAATCTTTAGATACCTTAGAGATACTCCTTGTTTAGGTCTTTGGTATCCTAGAGACTCTACCTTCAACCTTCATGCTTACTCGGATGCGGATTATGGGGGTTGCAAAATTGATAGGAAAAGTACTTTGGGAACTTGTCAATTCTTAGGTAGTATGCTCATATCTTGGTTCTCTAAGAAACAAAATAGTGTAGCCTTATCTACCACCGAAGCCGAGTACATATCCTTAGGGAGTTGTTGTGCTCAAGTCCTTTGGATGAAGCAACAACTCTTAGATTATGGAATTAAAGTTGAAACAATACCCCTAAAATGTGACAACACTAGTGCAATATGTTTAACTAAAAATCCCATCCAACACTCTAGAACCAAACACATAGAAATAAGACATCATTTCATTAAAGATCATGTCCTTAAGGAAGATGTGGTTATAGAGTACGTAGACACCTTGAATCAATTAGCTGACATATTTACAAAACCCTTAGACAAAGAGCGTTTTTGGTCCCTTAGGAGAGAGTTAGGTCTAGCTAGCCTATCTTGACCTTTTAGGACCTCCTTTGTGCTTAAATATGCTTGATCTTGTGAAATGCCATGTTTGTATGTTTAGTCTCCTAATTTCATCCATGCTTATAGCTAGGGGGAGTATGTTTATGCTTGAATATGTTTTGCCTGCTCATTCATGCCATTTATGCATGTTAGGCCTAAGAAAACTTCATTTTTCTGCACTTTTAGAGCCTCATCTGCACTTCCAGGTCCAGGTGTATCGAAACGGGAGACCCTGTTTCGATACGGATACCTTAAATCCAGTTCTAAGAGAAGGGCGTTTCGAAACGCCTCCAATGTGTTTCGAAACGTTTTGGCTACTGCCAAGGGGTGTATCGAAACGGGTCAACAGGGCTTTGATACGGTCAACACCGTATCGAAACGGTCAGCCTATGGTCTCAAAACGGTCAAACCCTAGTCGTCCCGTTTCGAAACGGCATCACATATTGCTTTATTTAGGGCTTTTAATGATAAAATCCTACTTTTTATCAAACTAAAAAAAACCTAAAACCCTAAACCGCCTCCCTCTCTATAAATACCCTCTCAAACTCATTGTTTTTCACAAAATTGTGAGGGGTTTTACTCTAAAACTCAAGTCTAAGCAAGTTTCATCAACATTGTGCAAGGATTTTCATCAAATCATCCAAAATCCCCAACTAAGGTATTTTTTTTATTTTTCTTTTTCTTTCAATTTATGTTCGAATCTTAGGATAGAAAATTTTATTTTTGTATAAATTCTATGTTTTCATGTGTGGGTTTTCAATAACTTGTAATTTTTTTTCAAAATCTCAGATTTTTTGATTCGAATATAAATTCTTTCAGTCGTATTTTTTTTTTGTTTTTTTTTGTTTTTTTTGTTTATTTTAATTTTGTTTCAAAAAGCTAAGTGGGATTTCTTATTGGATTGATTTTAATCATCAGTGCATACACTTAATTTTAAAACATACTTGCTTCATATTTCTTAGATGGCGGAACAAGCTAACAAAAAGCGTAAGGCCATTCAAACCGGTGATTCGAGCATGCGTCCGAACCTCACTCAGCTCTTTCAAAAATCCCTTCGTACTCCAGAGATGCGAGCTCGCTTCTCTTTTGTTAAGGATTTCGCAGTTCGTCGAGAACGTGTCATTGATCTTGATTTCCTCAATTCCGAGCGATTCCTATTCCGTTATCTCGAGCGTTTGAGTGAGTGGGATCTTATCTTTTTCTTGAGCATTCCGGATATTCGCTACAAACACATGGTACTCCATTTTTACTCTAATGCTCGTTTTATTTATGATGAGACCAAAACTGAGATTATAGGAATTGAATCTTTCATATTGGGCAAAAAGTTTGTTGTTAATATTGCTCTCTTGGAGTCAATTTTTAAACTTAAAGATGAGGGTCTTGAGGATGAACGTCACTTTGGCACTTTCACCGGTCGGGAACTTACTTTGGATGTGCACGATCGCATTCTTCACTTGATGGTTTCATGGTTCATTCGACCTTCCGGAGGTAAATACTCTCATATCCGTCATACTGATCATTTTTGGCTTGAATGTTTCCGTAGAGGTGAGCGCCCTAATGTGCCTAAAATTATTTTTGCCAAGATGGTCAATAATGTTAAGCTTATTGACACAAACGAGTTGAAGTCTTTTACCTATGGAACCATCTTGAGCTACATCTTTAATGATCTTGGTATCGATTGTACCTACGACTCTCCGAAACCTCGCAAGTCCAAGATTGGTGAGTCCTCCCTTCGCAAGTCCGAGTTTACATATGTGAATGATGTTTGGGAAAGAGTTGATAGGGAAGCTGTTCCTCCTCCCGTTGCTCCTCCACCGCAAGTTTAGGTTGGAAACAATGAAGCTCTCACGACTCTCATTACCGAGCGGTTCAATGCTTTGGATACTAGCATTGCTTCGGGTTTTACTGCCATGGACAATCGTTTGAAAAATGTCGAGGATCGTCTTCATACTCTTGAGACTTCCCATTCAAACTTGGATTTGTCCTTCTCTACTCTCTATGGGCAATGGACGAAGTTTCACTGTTCTCAAGTCAAGAGCGATGATGATACTTCGGATGATGATGACGAGGCCTAGGATCTTCATATCATATCATATCATATCATATCATATCATATCATATCATATCATATCATATCATATCATATCATATCATATCATATCATATCATATCATATCATATCATATCATATCATATCATATCATATCATATCATATCATATCATATCATATCATATCATATCATATCATATCATATCATATCATATCATATCATATCATATCATATCATATCATATCATATCATATCATATCATATCATATCATATCATATCATATCATATCATATCATATCATATCATATCATATCATATCATATCATATCATATCATATCATATCATATCATATCATATCATATCATATCATATCATATATGCATTTTAGGATTCATATTGCATCTTTATGTCTTATTATGTTTTAGGAACCTATGCTTTTGATCTTTTGTTTGGGATTTTATTATGAACTTAATGTTGGTTTATGTTTTGGATATTTTGAGATTATGAATTAATCTAATGGTTGCTTATTAATGCTTATTGGTACTAATCCTTTGTCTTCTCTATGAGCTTTCATTATTCTTTTTGATCTAACAAAAAGGGGGAGAAGAAATTTAAGAGCCACAAACTAAAATTCGTTTTAAATTTAAAAAGTTTTTTTTAAGCTTTACAACTTGGATTTCAAGTCAAACATTTTTTTTAACTTTAAAAACCTATCTTAAATTAAGGGGGAGTTAGAATATTTTCAAAACTTTCAAAATTCTTAAAAATTCTAACTTTGGTTTTGTTATATCAAAAAGGGGGAGATTGTGAAACAAATATTTTAATTTTGATATAACTAAAAACCTAAGGACTAAATTGAAAATGTCAAAATGAATTTTAAGTCCTCAAAATATCCCCATATAATTTTAAGATTATGCCCAAGTTAAAAACAAAGTTTTTTCAAATAGTTTTCTAAGTGTTTAAAGCCAAAACAGTGATTTTCAAGTCCCTGTTTCGAAACAGCCTAAGGCGTTTCGAAACGTTTTCATCACTGTCAACCCCTGTTCCGAAACGTGTATCGAAACGACTTAAGAACACTTGAACCCGTTTCGAAATGGTCTCTCACGTTTCGAAACTCTTCTTCATATTTGATTTGAAAAGGCATAACAGTTGCAATATTTTTACTGAATATTTAAAGATAAATAGGGTGTTTCGAAACGGGCTAAGGCTATTTCGAAACGACCCTTGACAGTAGCAAAACCGTTTCGAAACGAAGCCAATCGTTTCGAAACAGCTCTTAAGTCTAAATTGAAAAATATGACCGTTGAAGTTGTTTTTAACTGATTTTCTGAAAACCGTTAGGGTGTTTCGAAACGGGCTAAGACTGTTTCGAAATGACCCTTGACTGTGGAAAAAGTGTTTCGAAACGACCCTAAGGCGTTTCGAAACGGGCTCTTAAATGCACCCCAACGACTCTTTCTATTTTAGTCCGTTCCGAAATAGGTACCCTGCGTTTCGAAACGGGTTGTTGCAGACTGCATTTATGGTGGTGAGATAACATCCCCAACGACTCTATTGATGAGTGCAACAACCACAACGGCTAGAAATCAATAAGAAGGTATAAAAGAGACCTCTAAAAGCTCTAGCAACAACTATTGATCCAAAAGCAAACATCCAAACATCAAATCCAAGCAATTGTGCAAAAATCCCATTTTGTCTAGAAACCCCAATTGTAATTTTCATTCATATCTTTTTCAATTGGGTTGAGTGCTTGTAATTGGGCTATCATTTGTATTGAGAGATATCTTATTAGCCAACAAATTCCTTTGTTCACTTGTGTGAGGATTGGGTTGATTTTTGGGTATAAAAATCAACCGAAATTGTAAAGAGTTGCCTCCTTGTCCTAGAAAAGGGGAAGAGCAATTAGTGGAATTGTTGCAAATCCTTAGTGAAGCTAAGGCAGTGGATGTAGAGTTCATTTGGAACTTGAACCACTCTAAATCCCTTGTCTATCATTTTTAATTTGCAATTTCCACCACAAAACTTTAAATTTCCAATTCACCCCCTCTTGGTCTATATCGATCTTGCAATACACTCAACAACATGATATCAAATGATCTTTTTACATCCATAAAACTATGGCTGGTAGTAATCGAATTTGTCATGAATTGATTAAATTCTAATTAGAATTGATAGCCTTGTTAACTCTAAGTTGCTTTGTAATATAATGTTTACAAAGTACCCTCTTACTACCTCACTAAGTGAATGCTTACTTGTTTGCTTCAATTATGTTTTAGGGTGAGGTTTCGATAGCAGTTATATATTAAGTTCTGTCAAGATCACAAGCCAAAAATGTATGTTTGGACATCCTTTTGTAGAACTCCTAGTTTGGTTGCACAATGCTTGTATATAATGCATCTAGAATTTCCTTAGTTTTGAATACAATGCTTATAAACATTGTAAATGCCATTTGAATAATTTGGTGGTTGATTGTGTAGATATATTTTGAGTAGTATGCTTATCTTGAAGGAGTTATTATGGATTTTGATGAATGATCATACATGGTATGTGCACGCATAGTTAGTTGGTTAATAATTACGGTATTTTGGTATGTTTAAAAGTTTGAATATCTTATTCTAGTAGAATATGAGTGGTTTGATAGTGGTTCAAATATGCTTGGTTAAATTAGATTGGTTTTAGGGCATTAGGTATTCGGCTATGTTTTTGTTCTATGCTTAAGGTAGTTTTAGTATTTTAATTAATAAGCATGCCATGATCTTGATAGTGAAATCAATTGAAAGAACTAGATATAGATAGAAAATATAATTTTAAATAACCTAAGGATGTGGATGAATCCCCCTTACATTTATAATATGTCTGATTTTCAAATTATAACTCATTCTTGCTACAAACTATTAAAGTAAGCTAATTCTTTTTCTCTAGTTAAAGTGATTTCGTATCAAAATCTTGATTCTTGGATAATAACAAATGGTTTTTTTCCTAATCAATTTCCTTAAATTATAATACATGAGCTTTGTCAAACTAAGGCCCTTGTACGTTAAGTATCGTTAATTAAATTAGAACTATGCCTTAATCAAAAGATCAAGTATGACTTAGTTATAAAGTATCTGATTTATAAGGCTAACCTTATGAATATTTGAAGAAAAAAATTGGTACGATATCTCATGGATGGCCTTAGTCATTCTTTAATCAGCTTTGTGTTTTATCCATTAGAATTTGAAGGCTATCTCCTTTGTTTGTTTAGTAACATGTCATAATTCGTTTTATCTCATAAACCGGTTAAGAGGTGTTACAGTAAAGGATGGAGAAAACATATGAAAACCTTGCTGCAAAGGTCAACAAGGGCTGACACCACATTATCTTTGAACCAGGAGATTGGGTTTGGTTGTACTTGCGTAAGGAGAGATTTCCAAACCATAAGAAATCCAAGTTGGATCCGAGAGGAGATGGACCATTCCAAGTCCTTGAAAGAATCAACAACAATGCATACCGAATTGATCTACCCGATGAGTATAATGTGATTACAAATTTTAATGTTTTTGATCTTTCTCTATTTGACGTTTCATATTCGTAGATGAATCTTTTTGAGGAGGGAAGGGATGATGCATGTACCACGAGGCAATTCCAAGGACGAGATGGACTTACTTTTCCACTTGGCCCAATAACTCGAGCAAAGTCCAAGATGATCAAGGACAAACTGAATTCAACCGTCCAAAGATTTGTAAGCAAAGGATTGTAAGCTGCCATGAAGAAAAAAGAATTTCTTGATGGAAATCCACAATTAACATCCTTCAAGAATAATTGGGTCACAAAAACTCAATTTGTTGCACCTTTGGAGATGGATATCCATGATCATTTAGATGCCTATTAATTATCCCTTTTTTATTGTAACTAGACCAAATACTTATTATTATAAAAGGATTGGGTTAGATCTTACTTTTAGCCCGAATTAAGATTTACAAGTGTTTTTAGGCCTAGTTTGCATTAAAAACAGCCCACACATGGCTTATTGCCCAAGACAAGTTACTTTCCATCCTAGTAAGCCCAAATACCTTTCTCCCCCTTAATTTTTGTCGAAATAAAAGCCCTATCAGCCCTTTACTTGCTGTCCAAGCAACCAGCTCTTATCAGCTTATCATTTCCTGCTCAAGAAACCATCCCTTATTAGCTTATTACTTGCCACCCAAGCAATCAAACCTTATCATCTTATCCCTTGTCGTCCAAGCACACAAGGAGTTCTAAATTTTGTTTTTCTTTATTATTTTAATTAAATTATATTTTCCTTGTTTTAATTAAATTAGGTCTTCCCCTATAAAAGGATGAAGCCTCAACTATTGTAATTCAGATTTTTTTGGTATATGAAATATTTAGTGAGTTCGTTTTTGCAAGTGTTGATAGCTTGTGCCTTAGAAGTCTTCTTCAACATAAGATCATCAAGTTCTTGTGAGGGAGATCATCTTCACACTCATGCTTGCGTAGGTAATCACGTCTGGGAGGGTGTGTTAGAGCTACTTAAGGATGCTTGCTTAGATAATCACGTGTAAGAAGGTGCCGAGGAAAATATCCTTCAACAATCATCTCAATTTCGTCAAGCCATCTTCATCTTCTTCCTTCACGCCATCTTCCACAAGCCATAAATAAACCTGGAAATTCAAATTTGTTTTACTTATCCTTTTCGGTGTGTTTTTCAACCTTTCTGTTTAATTATCATTATTCATCTTCTAATCCTTCACCTTTTTTATTTCTTTGAATTTCTAACCTTAATGTAACCCCCTTGACACAGTCTAACCGTCCTACCGACTAGAGCGAGTTACACGAGGAATATTGAAGTAAACCGATGAAGATTTACCTCAATAAACAACCCTACTTTTTTTTCTTTTTATCTTGTCTAGATGCTCTTAACGAATCCTAAGGTGATCATGCTCACAACAGATAAAGTTACAACTCGAACTAGATAAATTGATCATTCGGTTAAGACTAAACATGCTTTGGGGACCATTTTGTAACACGTACAAAAATTCAGGGACCTAATACGAAATTAAAGTTGTTGATATTAAATTAGTTAGGTTCTAGGCTTACATGTCAATTTTCAGCTCAGTTTGATCATCCAAACTCATTCAATTGAACATCTATTTATTCAATGACCAAAACGTAAGAAAACGGAACATAAAAAATCTTAAAATAACCAACTTAACAGCTAAGCGTATCGATACATTTGTGTCCGCACCAATACACCATTTTCTCGTCAATTTCTCAGATTTTCAGTAGCACAAAAGGGTATCAATACGGTCCAGTGTACCAATACTGTTCCTCATTTTACCTTTTACCTTTATCGATACGGTCTACCCCGTACCGATATGGTATGTCTGGTTTGGCTATACTGTACCGATACGGTATCCCGCGTATCGATACGCCTGGGCATGTAGTGTCATAGTTTGCTGATTTTACATGTCAAAACACATCTGATATCAATTCAACATGTTATCAAAACATAAGTAATCTCTTAGATCATGATTCTAAAGGCAAATAACACAAAGGCATGCTCAACAAGACATAGTGTTTTCAAAAGCATAAATTAACCACATGGGATCCAATGTATCAATTCACAATTCATAAAAACATGCACAACAGTAAGTAACAAATCTTTCATCAAAACATGAGCATGATAATCCGAAACAATGGGAAAAGCTGATAATCGAGAGCGAAACCAATTATACTAACTTCCGAGCTTAGATTAGCATTTCAAGCTTAATCTAAACCCCCAATCTTTGCTTTCGAACCTTTGAAAAGCTTTAAAATCAGCTCCACTCACCAACTTGATATCGCCTCGAAGACAACATCTCGACACCAACGCCTCAACGCCTACTAAACAACGTCCGAACACTAGCCAACTTCCATAAGAAAATACAAGGGTCAATATAAATTGGACCCATCAAAATAACTAATTTATTATAGCACCCCATCACAAATATTCGAACCAATTACCATTCGAACAACACCACAAGAAAAATGAGGAGCCTCTATTTTGCATTCTAAGCTTCTTAAATTTTGTTCTTTCCCTTGTTTTAACAAACAAAATCACGCATAGCCCTTAGGCTCAAAACAAATTCCACGCGCAAAATTCTTTGAGCACGCCAGCATTTGCGCCCAGCTCCATTGTTTTGAAAGGCAGGACAGTAGCCCCTACTTCGAACGCACGTTTTATTATTATTTTTATTTTCTTTCAAACATTTAATCTAGAGAAATTTTAAATACCGGCGGTTTATTTACCAACTAAATACAACTATTTAATTTGGGTTATTGGATAAAGCCACTTTTATAATGGCAGTTGAATTAAAAAAAATACCCGATGAACCGGTAACCTTTATGTAGTGGCTTATAAGCTAAAAAACGTTCTTTTTCCCCGAATTAGAGAAAACCCAGAAGGTAAACCCCCTCGCCGTGAAACCCTTTCTTATCTTGATCTTCAAACAAGAAGATGGTCGAAACGCAGCGTAGTTCTTCCTCTGAGAAACGTCCCCTTTCATCCTCACCCGTTACATCATTCCATCCTCCTAGTAAACGATCCAAGGTATTACCTTTGTTTTTTCTTTGCCTTCTAACCACCAATGCTACAGCAAGCACAATGTCCCCCAGTGACCCTAGCTCCGTCCAACCTGCTGCCAAGAAGAAGACTGTAACGCCCCGGTTTTGGGCTTAGGAGTTTTGGGCGTTGACCGGTTTGGTCAAAGTGCTGTTCGAATCTAAAGAGGTGAAATTAGGAAAGCCTAGTTCGGGTTGCATTAAAAATATGGAAAAATGTTCTAAAATCATCTTTTAATATAATTAAGTGAACTGTGAAATCAATTTTGGAAAATGAGTTTTGGAAGTGTGACATTTTGGCTAGTGACCAAAATGTAATTTTCGAAAGTTTGGTGACTGTTTTATAAAGGGTTGAAACTTTGAATCTTTAAGGAGCTATTTACCCAAAGGGAGTTTCTCCAGATTTTTCTAAGATATTTTAAGATTAATTCTGATTTTAAATGATATTAAAAGTGGAGGGAAAGCCATTTGGCTATTTTGGATTTTGTAACCAACTTTTCTCAATTTTCTTTCTCTCATTTTCTCTCAACCCAAACACATTCTCTCCAGAGAATTGGTTCTGATTTTCTCACCTAAATCCCTCCTTTCAACTCTCATTTGATTCCTAATCAACATATCTTCAAAACCTCTTCAATTGCTAATTGACTCAACAAGGTTTTTGATTCCAAAAAGAGGAGAAACTCAAGTTTGGAGGTAAGAACGTCCTTCTCCTCTAAACTATCAGTTCTTTACTGAAATTCCTAAGTTTTCAATCCTTAATTGAAGTTTTATTAAAGGTTTTCAAGTGGTGAAATGGATCTTGGCTTATAATGCAAGATTTGGTGATTTTTGGTGATTTTCGTTAGATCTGATTAACCTGTGATTTGAGATGTGTTTTTGATGTTAAATGAACTCTAAATTGATAAGGAATTGAGTTTTGATTAATGCAATCCCGTATAGGTTGAGTTTCCTAAGTTTAGCTTGTGATTCAAGGTTGTTTTTGAGGTGATCTTGTGGATCTGATGTTGCTGGAGGTATAAGGATGTTTTTAGGTTCTTTTTAGATGTTATATGATGTTAAAGTATATGTGGTTTTGCTGGTTTATGGCTGGGCTTTGTTTAGAAGTGTTTCGGTTGCATTTTCGGTTGTGTTTGGTGGTCGAAAATGGTGTGTGGATGAGAGCAGCGAGTTTAGGTGCTTTCATTGAAGCAATTAATGCATGATGATGCATTAATCCTCTGCTTTGATGTGTTGAAACAGGGGAGGCATCCTTGGATCCAAGAGTTGTTGATCCGGAAGCTTGATTTGGTGCTTTGGCTTGAAGCAAAGTGGAAATCGGTGAGTGCGTTTGTGAAAATTGGGTTTTCGGCTTTGAAACCAATGTCTTGGGAGCTTAGTTTAAGTCTAAACAACTTTGCTAAGCTCAAGTGTAAGTTTTCAGAATTTCTCTCTAGTGGTGGCCATGATTTTGTTGTGATGCAAAGTGGTTTATTGCATGTTTTAATTACTGTTTTGAAAGCATGATTTAGCATGGTGTATGCTGATTTTGTAAGCCATATGTTGAAGGAAACTCTAGGTAGGAGTTCCTTGATTTTGTACATTGATTAAATGTGGTTTGATGCTTTGAAATGCATGATGAAAATGGCTTGGTTTAACGCTTTAAAACAGTGGATTAAATGATGAAAGTGATGTATATTGGCAAGTGATGTTTTGAAAAAGGTTAAGGTCACTAAGGTGGTTAAAAGTCCTTGAGTGAGCCTTGTTACTTAAGAACATCAAGGTGGTTAAAAGTCCTTGGATGGTTCTTGTTGCGGACACTAAGGTGGTTAAAAGTCCTTAGGTGATCCTTTCCATGGTGTTTAAAAGTCCATGGGGCCATGGTGTTTAAAAGTCCATGGGGCCAAGGTGTTTATAAGTCCTTGGGGCCAAGGTGTTTAAAAGTCCTTGGGGCCAAGGTGTTTAAAAGTCCTTGGGATGATTCAAGCAATGGACACAAAGGTGGTTAAAAGTCCTTGTGTGGTCCTCATTCATGGTGTTTAAAAGTCCATGGCCAAGGTGTTTAAAAGTCCTTGGGGCCAAGGTGTTTAAAAGTCCTTGGGAAAGTTGATGAACTTGTTTTAAGAAATGGAATCTTTCACTTGAGCCAATATGACATGTTATGTTATGAAGCATGAGATTGCTTGTTTTAAGTATGCTTTTGAGCATGTGCAAAGGTTGATTTAAAGCATGATTTGTAAATGTTTTTAAATGCATTATTGAATGGTTTTTAAGAGCATACCTCACTAAGCTCTTGCTTACGCTCTCTTCGTTTTCTTAATTCAATAATGCAGAACATTAGTGAACTTTGAGGGCAGCAAGGAGGGCAAGAATTCAAGTGCAAGTAGAGCTCAATGTATGGAAGGTTTTGTTATACATTTTAGCTTTTGGGTAATTTGGCAATGGGGGACCAATGTGTATGTTTTGGGAGGTGTTTGGAACTCCCTAAGTATGTTGAATGATGATATGAATGCTGGTTTTTGTATTGGATCATTACATGCTTGTTTTGGAAGTTTGTGCTTGAATAGCTAGCTTGTGTAGGAAGCATGCCTATAGAATTGGGGCTTTTTGCATGTGATGTTGTTCTGATGATTTGATGATGCTTATAGGTCCTATATATGTTGAATTGCATGCTGGTAAAGTTTGGTGGCAATTGGAGCATGTTTGAATGATTAATTGCATGTTTTGGAATGCATTTTGCTGTAATCTGTGCAGGGCGTTTCGGAACAGTGTGCACCGTTTCGGAACGGGTGCTTGAATGAACCCAGGCGTCCGAAACGGTATGCACCGTTTCGAAACGGTTTGGCCTCTGCCAGCCCATGTTCCGGAACCCGTTGCGGAACGGCCCGTGTTTCGAAACGGGGTCTACCTGTTTCGGAACGGTCGACCGTTGGGGGCTGACATTGGCAGTTATATGTTTTGTTTTGTTTGCATTTTGGTCCTGAAACTTTTTTGTGCAATTGTATGAGTTTGGGAAGTCCTTTTGAGCTGAAGTTTCACAGAGAAGCATGAAACCTGACTAATTTCAAGTTGGTAACTTTAATTTGGGTTAAGTCCTTTTAATTACCAGAAAATACAATTTGGTCCCTAAAGATGTAATTTGTTCAATTGGGTCCCTGTTTGATCTCTGATGTTTGTGATCTTTGAGTATGATGTTTGTGTGATCACAATTAGGACTAAGGTGCATCTAGACAAGAGTAAAAAGAAAAAAAAGGGTCGTTAATCAAGGTTGACTTTCGGGTTGACTTTGGTTTTCCCCGTGTTACTTTCTTAATTCGGGTCAACCGTCTAGGCCGGGTTAAGGGGGTTACAAAGACTCCGAGAAAGAAGACGTCTGAAATTTCTGCTACCCAACCAGAACAAGAAACTCCGTCTACTCCACCCACTGCAGAAAAAACCAACCCAACAGCCTCTCCGGCCAAGAAAAGGAAACGCACCAGAAAGGCAACTAATCCTAAACCGTCACGACAAAAAAACCCACATCCTGAGCCAGAACACATACCAAGTGATCATGAGGAAACACCTCAGAAGGAGACCACTACAGCACACACAACTGAGCCGACACCAACGCTAACTGAGGATGCTACAACATCCAGACCAAAAACACGCATCAAACATACTACTGGACGTGTCATGCCCTCATCTAGTGCTCAGTCAGTCTCCTTAGAGAGTGTGGACGATGTAGCAGACCCACACCACTACTCCTCTGAGGCATTAATGGACAACACCAACAGCACCACGTATGCTCCGCACCCATGAGGTAACTAACTTTTTTCTTTTCAAATTTTCATTTTTCATGGCATATAGTGTAGATTAGTTGATGCATTGTGGACACTGCATTTCTCAAGTTTAGGAGTGTTAGTGTTCATAGTTAATATTTTGCTTTAGCATATCCAATATAGGATAGATCAAAATTTTTACCATGACATTCTGTTTAGTCTAGAGACAGCCTATGAATGTATTTATGATGTCTGACGACGAAATCTTAAAGGCCTGAACTAAGTTAGAAAAAAACACAACTAGTTGAGATCTATAGAATTGACTTTAGGATCTAGTTGTTAAAAAAATGTTACACAACTGCTCTCTTTCTATAGGTAAGTTTGTTAGAATTTTTTTTCAGGAAGAACCCTAGTAAACTCTGATATGTAAACTCTAGAGAACTTAAAAGAAAAACTAGACTACCCTGTGCTAAAACAAACGAATAAATGCTACGACATATATGTAGAAGGACACTCCGCTTTGCTATAGCTTTTTCAGTGTTTAAAAAAACAAACAAAGAGAAAAATAAAGCTTTGCTATAGCATATGAGTGCATGAAAATTGTCACGGGATGACTCTGCCCACTAGCTCGGGGGTGAGAGGTTTGCTCCATGCTCATCTAGAGTTAAGGACGACAGGTGTGATTAGCTGACACCCTTCGTAGCAGAAAACCTATATCTTTGGGAGTCTAAAAATTGGAAAATAACTAGAGAACATAGTTAGGGTATAACTAGGGAGCTTCCTTGAAAATTTATCTCACTAGCTTAAGTATAGGAGGAAGGCAGCCACGCACACAGCTTAGTCCTAAGGAATGTTCTTAAGGATCTCACATCTGGTTGTGTATATTTATTTATTTGCCTAAGTTATTTCTGAGGACTGAAATATTGCCATAGCAATCCTTTAGGTTAAATCTTTGCCATAGTAGTTCTTTTGTTCTGTTCTATTCATTGCTTGAGGATAAGCAATACCTTAAGTTTATGGGTGTGATAACTGCATAAATATCCTTGTTTTCATACATTTTTGCTATAGCATTTGCATGTTCTTGAGTTCATACCATAGCATTTAGATTGCATTTAGGTTACATTTTCTTCTTTTGGGTGCATCTTTATTTTTTCTGGTTATTGGTCCATATTGAGGGGTACTGCTCGGAAGGTTGGTTTTGGTTTTGTTGGTGCGCATGAAAGGAGTCAAGAGAGAAAGCTAGTACCTAGAATTGCTATAGCATGGTGGAAGTGGATATTGGCCAGCATGTGAGATACACATGAGCTGTAGAAGCACGTGAACATGCAGTAAAAGACGATCTGACCTGTGCAGCAGCTGGTACCCACCTACAGACTGTCCTCCTTGTCCCCTCGTAGAAGACCTTGCGGTGGATATTCCTTGGGATTATCAAGGCATCTTTATGGCACCAAACCCTAGAAGCCTCCACTATATAAATGGGAGAGAAGCTTGGAGAAAAAAAGAGGGAGATAGTGTGTTGCAAAAATAGAGGCGGAAGAGAGAGAAAATGAGTGAGAAGTTTTCACCTTCATCTTCTCTAGCTTGGTGTCCTCCATCGTTGAAGCTCCAAGTAGTGGCCTCACCGGCCTCGAGAGAGGCGGTTAGCCTAAGACAGTCGGGAAGTCCATGGTAGAGAGGGAGTTCAACTTTCTTTCTGTCGCTATAGCAATTTCTTTTCATATCTTTATATTTGGTGATGTTATCGCAATGATACTTGAATGATATTGCCCAGCCACGAACTGTTTTAGGTGGCTTGGGTTTGATGGATGATTTTATTTTGAGTACTTTTTAATGCATGCTATGGCTTTTTCAGTGGTTATCATGATACTATGCTTTGCTTATGCATTTCTCATTTCCTTAAAGTTGTAAGAGTTTAGGGTTGTATGTGCTTTGAGAGATAGGTCCTACCTTAAGCGCCATCGAGAGTTGACCGTTCTTTAAGTGTGTGTTGGGGTTAGTAATCGAGATAGCTAGCCTTAGAACCCTCATAAGCAATGGAGTGACTGTTGAGAGGCAGACTCTAACCTACCTTAGAGATAAGTTATAGGTTTCAAGGTCTAAAAAGGATAGTTCATGAAGGGTAGGGGAGTGTTAAGAGTTTACGCCAAGAGGTATTGCTATAGCATTTCTGACTACCAGTTTCCTGGCTAGAGATAGTTTAGGAGAACTCTAAGTAAATCCCGCCTAGCATAGAAGATAGCTGAAGAGCTTTAGTATTGTTAAGAAGCTTGAATTAGGTTGTCCATCATTCCCAGCCAGTCATTCCGTAGTGAGTTTCGCATACGAAAAGGGACCTGTTTATCATACTATTATCTAATCTTTTCTGCACTGTTTCACTTCAGCATTATTTTACACGATCTCTTTTACTCTAGCATTGTCATATGCAAAAAGTTCAATCTTTATTGTTACAACAACCGTGAATACCTCCAATCCCTGTGGAGACGATACTCACTCATCACTTTATTACTCGTTCGACGTGTATACTTGCACCATTTGCGTATCATTTATAGTATTGCAAGATCGCGCAACATTCATCCTTGTCTTATTAGGATGGAAATTAGGCCCATTAAATCGGATAAGCCATTCTTAATCTTTTTAAGATAAAATTAACATCAAATCTAGATGGATAAAGACGAGATAATCCATAATTTATTAGGGTCTTCTAGTGTTTAAGATTTAAATATTTTAGGGTTACATTATAATCACTTAATCAAATTAGACCACTAATCAGTCTCCCATAATTCGAGTTTTTAAGATAGGGAATTTGGTGGGCTTATGTATGTTTACTTTCAAGCTTTTCTATGACATGCATTTTACACTTGTCATTCACGAGACCGTTAATAATTTGGCATGTTAATTAATTAAACTTAAAGCATACAAAGAGAGGTATCAATTAATCCTGGTATTCGTGTCAAAACAGTCCAAGCTTAATGGATGTCAACCGAATATTTGGGTTAATTTTCACCGTCTCTAGGTAAGCGATAATATAAAAATGGAAATATCATATCATCATCCCTTATTTGCTTGCACCATGCATAAAGGTGACGTACGAGATCCGAACCCTAAACTAACACCACAATCAGTCTTATATGATGTCGGTTTAGTCTATGGTCCGGTGTACCATTATCCTTTTTAATTAAATGCTCAATTAATTCCAATGTCACGATTTGATAAAGCCTGTACAATTTAAGTTAATTTTTCACTTAAGAACATCTAATTAAATTCACTTTAGATTTTAAGTAATTTCTATCGATTAAAGGCTACAAGTAATTTGGTACCGATTTTCGGGCGCGATGGGGGTGCTAACGCTTCCCCAAACGTAACCAACTCCTGAACCCTTTTTTAAATCGAATCTTTGGTTTAGTGGTGTCTGGACTATCTTAGTGGCCGGTGGCGACTCCAAATTTTTACTGTTTTCTAAAACACGATTTTTTAAACGAAAATTCCCCCCTTTTTACAAATCTTTTTCTAAAAGCAAAACGCTTAAAAAGTTTCTTTTTCAAAAAAGGTTATTACAGTTTGGTGACTCTGCTAGGGAATTTATTTTTGTTTTTTACAAAGCAAAAAAGAGAGTTAAGCCATCAAAACATTTTTTGCCTTTAATCGATAGAAACTATTTAAAATTCAAAATGAATTTAATAAGTCCATTCTTCCTTGAAAAATATGCCTTGAATTGAACAGGATTTTAAAGTTTGTGGCATTCGAATTAATTCTTCATTTAATTTCTAAGGAGTCACCGACATGTGTTGCATCATGATCATCAGGCTCTATACCCGAGCTATCCCTCTTAAGTGGGAGTGAAACACCCATACCCATGTGAGTATCCCTCCACAGGTCGGTAATTCACTTCCGGAATCCACGCCTTTGACAAGTGAGCAGCCCTCCACGTCATTAGGTCATGCTTTCCCTCGAGCTGAAATCAATTTGCAAGCTTGTAATTGGCCAGAATTGGAGTTCTTGTCTCCTTAATAGGTGATGAGATAGGTTCGGGTACCCTTGTTAGAACCAAACTCATGAGTGAGAATATAAGAAGCCCGCTCCATTAGAGCCATGCAGATAACCGTAGAGTTTAGATTGACTAGGTTCGTCTTGTTAATAACTTGTTTTCTTTCTTCTTCTTTTTTCCGCTTATGCTTGTATTTTCCTTCTTGCCTCCTAATTCATGTTTATCGTGTAACTAATGCCTTTTCTTTTCTTTCCCTTTCCTTTTATTTTGCATATTTCATCATGACATAATGAGCACATTGGGTTGGAAATAGTCTGAAATTAAAGGCGAGGTCAATGGGGGATATATTCAGGGGTAATGATGAGAAGAATTTAGATGTGCAAGTATGGTCTGAAGGAGAGCAACAACACGAAGGAGATTGTATTTCAGCTGAGTTCATATCAGAAAGGGCAAATGAGACCTTCATGAACACATAGTTTAATGATGTGGCCAAATTGAAACGTGTTTGGAATAGCTGGTACTTCGAGGCGAGGGATGCCTTCAAGATGGAATATGGTGACATTGCATATTTGTTATTTGTTCCGGGTGATCGGTCACTTCTTCAGGTTTTGGTAGGTTTTTGGAATTCGGCCTATATTTGCTTCATGATTGGTGACTTGGATTTAACCCCGACAATCGAAGAATATTAGGACCTTGTGAATTGAAAGAAGATAAAGGTGAATCACGTCTACTCTAAGACAAGCAAGAACAAGCCCTTCCGAGTGAAGCTTCAGAAATTTTCAGATACTCTGATGTCATGGGTCGATCATCAAGTAACAACTTGGAACAACAAGGAATATCTTAAGGTAGAGGGGATTTTGGCCTTATCATCAGTGCATCCCACAATGAGAGTTCAATGTAATCTCTTTGCACTCTTTATTTATGGGTTGGTGCTTTTCCCTAAGGCTTTAGGCCTCATTCACCCAACAATTTTGGACTTATTCGATCATTTGATTGAAGGACGTAATCCGGTTCCGGTGATCTCGTCAGAAACCTTCCAGTCGTTGAGGTTTTGCAGAAAGCATGAAGGGGGTCGTTTCTTAGGGTGCCCTCAAATTTTGACAGTTTGGTTCTATAGCTACCTTTGGACGGATGTCAGCTTCTCGAGACCTATTTATGATTGTTAGTGTGATAAGTTTTTTTTTTCTTCAGAAACCCAAAATCTCTTAGGTGTCCCACATTTTTTGGAGAATTCGATTAAAAAGGGGAACGACTTATTTTTCGAATAAACTTTGAAAAAATATTTTTGGAGTTGCCACCGGCCACTGAGGTAGGCCGGGCACCGTAAAAACTAAAGCAGAGACTTGTAACGCCCCAATTTTGGGCTTAGGAGTTTTAGGTTCGGACCGGTTCGGTCGGACTGCGGTTCGAATATATAAAGAGTGAATTTAGGAAAGCCTAGTTCGGGTTGCATTAAAAATATGGAAAAATGTCTTAAAATCTTCTTTTATTATATATAAGAGTGTGGTGAAATCAATTTTACAAAATAAGGTTTGGAAGTGTGACATTTTGGTTGGTGACAAAAATGTAATTTTTTAAAACTGTGTGACTGTTTTAAAAAGGATTGAAACTTTGAATCTTTAAGGAGCTATTTACCCAATGGGAGTTTCTCCACATTTTTCTAAAATATTAAATGATTAATTAATGGTTTTAAAATAAGGAAAAAGAGAGGGAAGATATTTTCCTAAGTTTCCAACTAACTTTTTCACATTTTCCATTTTCATTTTCTCTCATCTTTTCTCTCAAACCAAACATATTTCTCCAGAGCTTTTCTCTCTGATTTTGTCATCTAAATAACACATTTCAATTCTCTTTTGATCTCTAATCATCTCTTCAACAAAACCTTATCATTTGCTAAGTGGATTTTCAAGAATTTGGTTCCAAAAAGGGAGAAAACTCAAGTTTGGAGGTAAGAACGCCCTTCTCCTCTAAACTCTCAGTTCTTTACTGAAATTCCCAAGTTCTCAATCCTTAATTTGTGTTTTATAAAAGGTTTTAAGGTTGTGTTCTTGATCTTGGTTTTAAATGCAAGATTTGGTTGATTTTTGATTAAAATTCGTATGATCTGTTTGAGCAGTGATTTGAGGTGTCTTTTTGATGTTAAATGAATGTTAAATTGATGAGAAGTTGAGGTTTAAACAATGCAATCCCGGATAGGTTGATTTTACTAATTTTAGCTTGAGTTCTTGATGGTTTTTGGAGTGATCTTGATGATTTGTTATAGCTGGAGGTATAAGGGTGATGTTAGATCCTTTTTGGATGTTAATTGATGTTTAAGGATGATTAGATTTGATGGATCTTGGCTGGGTAATGTTGTGGAGTTGTTTGGATGCATTTTCGGTTGTGTTTGGTAGCCGAAAATGGAGTGTGGATGAGAGCAGCGGGTTTAGGTGCTTTCATTGAAGATATTAATGCATGATGATGCATTAATCCTCTGCTTTGACGTGTTTAAAACAGGGGAGTCATCTTTGGATCCTTGTGGTGGTGATCCGGAAGCTTGATTGGTGTTTCGGCAAGTGGCGAAACGGAATCGGTGAGTGGATTTTGGTTTTCAGCTTTGAAACCAATGTTTTGAAGGTTTGGGAGCTTAGTTTAAAAGTCTAAGCAACTTAGCTAAGCTCAAGAGTAAGTTTTCGGAAAAACTCACTTGATGATGAACCATGGATTGGTTGTATGCAATGTGGTTTGTTTGCATGTTTTAAATCCTGTTTTGAAAGCATATTTAGCATGTTTATTTGCTGAGATTATAAGCCATGTGTTGAAGGATGCTCAAGGTAAGAGATCCTTGTTTTTGAACATTGTTTTAATGTGGTTTGATGCTTAAAGATGCATGTTGTTTATGGCTTTGTTAGATGCTTTAAAACAGTGGAATATTGTTGTTAATGATGCATATTGGCAAGTGATGGTTAAGGTCACAAAGGTGGTTAAAAGTCCTTGCGTGAGCCTTGTTTATTTAAGAACAACATGGTGGTTAAAAGTCCATGGTTGGTTCTTGGTTAAGATCACAAAGGTGGTTAAAAGTCCTTGTGTGAATCTTGTGAATTTTAAGAACAACATGGTGTTTAAAAGTCCATGGTTGGTTCTTGATTAAGGTTACAAAGGTGGTTAAAATTCCTTGTGTAAGCCTTGTTATTTAAGAACACCAAGGTGTTTAAAAGTCCTTGGGTGATTCTTGTTAAGGACACAAAGGTGTTTAAAAGTCCTTGTGTGGTCCTTGTCATGGTGTTTAAAAGTCCATGGATGATTCTTATTAAGGACACAATGGTGTTTAAAAGTCCATGTGTGGTCCTTGGAAATTGTAAGATCACAATGGTGTTTAAATGTCCATGTGTGGATCTTATGTTGAATGTATCACTTGTTGCCAATATGACATGTTATGAACGTGAAGCATGAATTGCTGGTTTTAAATGCTTATGTGCATGTACAAATGATGTTGAACTAAGGTTTATAAATGTGTTTTATAAATGCATTATTGTGTGGTTTTAAATGAGCATTCCTCACTAAGCTATTTGCTTGCGCTCTCTCTTTTCTTAAACCAATAATGCAGAGCATTAAAGTGCATTGAGGGCAGCAAGGAGGGCAAGAATCCAAGTGGTGAATTAAGCTCATGTATGGTGAATATTTCTCAAAACTATTAGCTTTTGGGTATTTGGCAATGGGGGACCTATGTTGATGTTTTGGGAGATGTTTTGGACTCCCTAAGTTGGATTTATGTGGTTAATAATGTTTGAGTTTGTAATTGGCCTCTTGGTATGTGATTTGGTGATTTGAGGATTTCATGGTTTGCCTTATAGGATGCTTGCCTATAGAATTGGGTATTTCTTATTTTGATGCCATGTTGATGAATGGTTGATGCAAACATGTTCCTTGGATGTTGAATGACTTGCTGGTATAATTTGGTTGCATTTGGAGCATGTTTGATAGGTCAATTAAGTGTTAAACCAGCTAATTTTCTGCAATCTGGGCAGGCCGTATCGGAACGGGTGCTACCGTTTCGGAACAGGGGCCTGAAATGGCCTAGGCGTTCCGAAACGGGAGGAACCGTTCCGAAACGGAAATGCCACTGCCAAGCCACGTTTCGGAACCCGTTGCGGAACGGTCACGTGTTTCGGAACAGGTCCTTCCTATTTCGGAACACCCGACCGTTGGGCTCGGAATTTGATGGTTAAATGTTTTGAAATGTTCGCATTTTGGTCATGAAACTTATTATTGAAATTGTATGAGTTTGAGATGTCCGTTTGAGCTGAAATTTGACAGAGAAGCATGAAAGATGACTAATTTCAAGATGGTAACTTTTAATTGGGTTAAGTCCCTTTAATTTTCAGAATTTACAATTTGGTCCCTAAAGTCTTAATTTGTGCAATTGGGTCCCTGAATGTTCTATGATGTTTATGATCTTTGAGTATGCTGATTGTATGATCATGTTTAGGGATAATATGCATTTAGACAAGTTTAAAAAGAAAAAAAAGGGTCGTTAATCAAGGTTGACTTTCGGGTTGACTTTGGTTTTCCCCGTGTAAACTTCTTAATTCGGTTCATCCGTCTGGGCCGGGTTAAGGGGGTTACATTTGGTGGTATCAGAGCTGAGTTCTCGAGTAATTGGGAATGATTATGTGAATGATTAATGTATGTATGCTTTGTATGCTTGTTAAGTGAAAGCATGTTGAGCGGTTTGTGAATATGTTGAAATTGAGGTGTATGCTGTGGTGAAGCATGTTTTGGGTACCCATTGCCAAATCAAAGCTAATGTAATGATATTGTTTTTAAGTGAAAATGAGCTTGAGTACTTGGATTGCTTACCTTGCTGGGCCTGACTTTGTTTATTTGCATTGTGATTGCATTGTTAGAGTATGGCACCTCGTAGAGAGTTAAGGAGTAATGTGCGAGCTACGGCTCAAAATGAGAATGAGAATGAAGAGAATGTTGAAAGTGCGGTGGATTTACCTCCTCCACCTGGTGGTGGTGGTGCTGGGGGTGAAGGAGCTGGAGCTGCAGCTGGTGCTGGGGTCGCTGGACCTGAGGCTGGTCAGGGGCAAGCTGTTCCTGACATGACGGTGCTGATTCAAGCTATTGTTGGAGCTTTTCAAGCAGCGGTAGCTGGAGCTCATGGAGCTGGGCATCAAGGAGATGCTGGAGTTAGACTACCCTTGGAACGGTTGCGCAGTCTGGGAGGGACTAAGTTCAGGGGTTTGTCTGCTGAAGGTTCTGAGGCTTGGTTGGAAAGTACCAAGAGAATCTTGGGTCAAATGAGTTGCACTGATATGCAGAAGCTTGGTTGTGTAGTATCCTTGCTACATAGTGATGCATACACATGGTGGACAACCACTATCGCTGGAATGGTGGAGGCTGAGGTAACTTGGACGTTCTTTCAGAACGCGTTCAAGAGAAGGTATCTAGGTGTGAGGTACCTCGATGAAAAGAAGAGGGAATTCATGTCTCTTACCCAAGGGAGCATGTCTGTGGCTGAGTATGAAGTTCAGTTTGTTCGACTCAGTCAGTATGCACCTGAGCTTGTTCCGGACGAGCGGGAGAGGTGTGAAAGGTTCCGTTATAGTTTAGTGACGGATGTAAAGATGTATGTGCTGGCTACCGAGTATGATGATTTCGATGTGTTGGTGGGTCGAGCAAAGGATATTGAGATGAACTTGGGTTTATCTTCTAAAAGTGTTGTTTCTGGTGCTGGTAAGCGAGCTGCTGATTATAGTTCCGGTGGTGGACGGAACAAGAGGGGACGTGATCAGAAGTATCAGTCCACAGCTAAGCGAGGTGGTGGTGCGCCTGCTCGGGGAGGCAACGCTAGAGTTGATCCGAGTACATGTTGGACATGTGGTTCGCGTGGCCATATGAAGCGTGATTGTCCTCGTGCTGTGAGGGAGGTGCAAGCTCCTGTTGTGGCAGCTGGTAATTCGTGCTGGAACTGTGGATCTACGGATCACATGAGGAGAGAGTGTCTTATGTTGGCTGGTGGCCAAGGGCGTGCTCCTGTAGTTGCTGCACCACAGAGAGGTCGTGGGCGCGGCCGTGGTAACTTTCAGCGGAGAGAGGATGGTGTTCGGAATGTGGCTCATGTTGTAGCTGTCCAGCCTGAAGGTGGTGGCCAGGCTAGAGTGTTTGCTCAGAGGGAGGGGAGGAATGACGCGGATGTGATCGCAGGTACTTTTACTCTGCAATCCTTGTCATTACTTTCCTTGATTGATTCTGAATCTATGCACTCTTACATTTTGCGTGAGCATGCTAAATTGCTTGGTTTGCCTATTGAGTCTTTGGATGTTGGTATGCGTGTCACTAGTTCTTTTGGTGAGACTGTTGTGACTCGAAAGCTTTATAGGAGATGTCCTTTGGTGGTGCAAGATCATGTTTTCTCTGTTGATCTTATGGAGTTGCCTTTCTATGGTTTTGATGTAATCCTTGGTATGGATTGGCTTGTTGAGCATCATGTTGTAGTGGATTGTGAGAATAAGCGAGTTTCGCGGAAGCTTGCGGATGATTATGAGGTGGTTGTGGTTGGTGAGAATGTGAAGTTTCTTGCCAATGTGGTGTCTACGTTGGAGGCGACCGGATGCTGAGGCATGGATGTGAAGCTTATCTAGCTTTTGTAAAGAATCCTAGTTCTAAGGAGTTGCGTGTGCAAGATATCAGGATTGTGCGAGAGTTTCCTCGTGTGTTTCCTGAGGAATTTCCTGGATTACCTCCTAATCGTGAGGTGGAGTTTGGGATTGAGCTGTATGAGAATACAACTCATGTGTCCATTACCCCTTATAGAATGGCACCTAAGGAGCTGAAAGAGCTGAAGACGCAATTGCAAGAATTGCTTGATCGTGGTTTCATTCGGCCGAGTGTTTCACCTTCGGGTGCACCGGTCTTGTTTGTGAAGAAGAAGGATGGCACTATGAGAATGTGCATTGATTATCGTCAGCTGAACAAGTTGACTATCAAGAATCGGTATCCTTTGCCGAGAATTGATGATCTCTTTGATCAATTTCGGGGAGCAGCTGTGTTCTCTAAGATTGACTTGAGGTCATGGTATTATCAGTTGAAGGTGAAGGATGTGGATGTGCCTAAGACAACTTTCAGAACAAGGTACGGGCATTATGAGTTCCTTGTGATGCCGTTTGGTTTGACAAATGCTCCTGCAGCTTTCATGGACATGATGAATCGTGTATTTCATGAATACCTGGATAAGTTTGTTGTGGTGTTCATTAATGATATCCTCGTGTACTCCCGTACTGAGGAGGAGCATGAAGAGCATTTGAGCATTGTGCTGCAAGCTTTGTTGGAGAATCAACTTTATGCCAAGCTGAGCAAGTGTGAGTTCTGGTTAAGAGAAGTGGTGTTTCTTGGTCATGTGGTTTCTGCCGAGGGGATTCGTGTTGATCCTCAGAAGATTGAGGCGGTGATGAATTGGAAGGTTCCTAAGTCTGTTCATGAGGTCCGTAGTTTCCTTGGTTTGGCAGGATACTACCGAAGGTTTGTGGATGGGTTTTCTAAGATTGCTGCACCTTTGACGAGGTTGTTGCAGAAGGATGTTAAGTATGAATGGACGGAAGCGAGACAACAGGCTTTTGAGAAGCTTAAGGCAACTTTGACGCAAGCTCCGATCTTGGTTCAGCCTGAATCTGGGAAAGAGTTTGTGTTGTATAGCGATGCGTCCTATGTTGGTTTGGGATGTGTGTTGATGCAAGAGGGTAAGGTGGTTGCTTATGCATCGCGGCAGTTGAAGGTGCATGAGCGCAATTATCCTACGCATGACATTGAGTTGGCTGCGGTGGTTTTTGCTTTGAAGATCTGGAGACATTATCTGTATGGTGAGAAGTGTACTGTGTACACAGATCACAAGAGTTTGAAGTATCTGATGTCCCAGAAGGAGTTGAATCTTAGGCAGCGACGTTGGGTGGAGTTGCTCAAGGATTATGATTTGACGATTGAGTATCACCCTGGAAAAGCTAATGTTGTAGCGGATGCCTTGAGTAGAAAGGTAGCTGTTGAGTTGAGGGCTATGTTTGCCAGTTTGAGTATTTCGCGTGATGGTGGTTTGGTGGCTGAGTTGCAAGTGAAACCATCTTTGGTTCAGTTGATCAAGGAAAAGCAGTTGCTGGATGATTCCTTGGTACCGCATGTTCAGGATATTGCGGAGGGTAGGCCTTCCGATTTCTGTTTTAATGATGATGGTGTGTTGTGTTTTGGGAGTCAGATAGTAGTGCCCAATGATGCTGAGTTGAGGCGTGCTATTCTGACTGAAGGTCATAGTAGTCCTTTTGCTATGCACCCAGGTAGTACTAAGATGTATCGTGATCTTCGTGATGAGTACTATTGGGTGGGTTTAAAGAAAGATGTTGCGGAGTTTGTAAGCAAGTGCATGGTGTGTCAGCGGGTTAAGGCTGAGCATCAGGTTCCTTCAGGTTTGTTGCAACCGTTGAGAATCCCTGAATGGAAGTGGGAAAGGATTACCATGGATTTTGTGTCTGGTTTACCTTTGTCACCATCGAAGAAGAATTCGGTGTGGGTGATTGTGGATCGCCTGACAAAGTGTGCGCATTTCTTGCCTGTGCATACTACGTATTCTTTGGATAAGCTTGCAGAGCTGTATATTGCTGAGATTGTGCGGCTGCATGGTGTGCCTAAGTCGATTGTGTCGGATAGGGATCCGAGGTTTACATCGCGTTTCTGGCAGTGTTTGCATCAAGCTTTGGGTACACGGTTGAATTTCAGTACATCTTATCATCCTCAGTCAGATGGTCAGTCCGAGCGTGTTATCCAGGTTTTGGAGGATATGTTGAGGTGCTACGTGATTGAGTTTCAGGGCTCTTGGGAGAAGCATTTGCCTTTGGTGGAGTTTGCTTATAACAATAGTTATCAGGCAAGTATTCAAATGGCACCTTATGAGGCTTTGTATGGGAGGAAGTGTAGGACTCCTCTTTGTTGGGCTGAAACGGGTCAGAAGTTGGTTTCGATGCCGGCTTTGTTGAAAGGAACCACTGAGAAGGTGAAGCTCATTTGTGAGCGTTTGAAGGCAGCTTCTGATCGGCAAAAGTCTTACGCGGATTTGAAGCGTAAGGAGATTGAGTATGCGGTGGGTGACCGTGTGTTTTTGAAGGTTTCGCCTTGGAAAAAGGTGATGAGGTTTGGCCGTAAGGGTAAGTTGAGCCCTAGGTACATTGGACCATACGAGGTGATTGCGCGTGTGGGTCCTGTTGCGTACAAGTTGAGGTTACCTCAAGAGTTGGAAAAGATTCATGATGTGTTTCATGTTTCTATGCTTCGGAAGTATAGATCGGATCCTTCGCATGTGATGCCTGTGGAAGAAGTGGAATTGAATCCGGATTTGACCTATGATGAGGAACCGATAGAGATTCTGGATTCGGATAGTAAGGTTCTTCGAGGCAAGACCATTGAGTTGGTAAAGGTGTTGTGGAAGCATCGTGGTGTTGAGGAAGCCACGTGGGAACGAAAGGATGACATGCTGAAGCAGTTTCCTTATCTCTTTCCTTCAGGTAAATTTCGAGGACGAAATTTCTTAAGGGGGGGAGAGTTGTAACGCCCCAATTTTGGGCTTAGGAGTTTTGGGTTCAGACCGGTTCGGTCGGACTGCGGTTCGAATATATAAAGAGTGAATTTAGGAAAGCCTAGTTCGGGTTGCATTAAAAATATGGAAAAATGTCTTAAAATCCTATTTTATTATATATAAGAGTGTGGTGAAATCAATTTTACAAAATAAGGTTTGGAAGTGTGACATTTTGGTTGGTGACCAAAATGTAATTTTTGAAAACTGTGTGACTGTTTTAAAAAGGATTGAAACTTTGAATCTTTAAGGAGCTATTTACCCAATGGGAGTTTCTCCAGATTTTTCTAAAATATTAAATGATTAATTAATGGTTTTAAAATAAGGAAAAAGAGATGGAAGATATTTTCCTAAGTTTCCAACTAACTTTTTCACATTTTCCATTTTCATTTTCTCTCATCTTTTCTCTCAAACCAAACATATTTCTCCAGAGCTTTTCTCTCTGATTTTGTCATCTAAATAACAAATTTCAATTCTCTTTTGATCTCTAATCATCTCTTCAACAAAACCTTATCATTTGCTAAGTGGATTTTCAAGAATTTGGTTCCAAAAAGGGAGAAAACTCAAGTTTGGAGGTAAGAACGTCCTTCTCCTCTAAACTCTCAGTTCTTTACTGCAATTCCCAAGTTCTCAATCCTTAATTTGTGTTTTATAAAAGGTTTTAAGGTTGTGTTCTTGATCTTGGTTTTAAATGCAAGATTTAGTTGATTTTTGATTAAAATTCGTATGATCTGTTTGAGCAGTGATTTGAGGTGTCTTTTTGATGTTAAATGAATGTTAAATTGATGAGAAGTTGAGGTTTAAACAATGCAATCCCGGATAGGTTGATTTTACTAATTTTAGCTTGAGTTCTTGATGGTTTTTGGAGTGATCTTGATGATCTGTTATAGCTGGAGGTATAAGGGTGATGTTAGATCCTTTTTGGATGTTAATTGATGTTTAAGGATGATTAGATTTGATGGATCTTGGCTGGGTAATGTTGTGGAGTTGTTTGGATGCATTTTCGGTTGTGTTTGGTAGTCGAAAATGGAGTGTGGATGAGAGCAGCGGGTTTAGGTGCTTTCATTGAAGATATTAATGCATGATGATGCATTAATCCTCTGCTTTGATGTGTTTAAAACAGGGGAGTCATCTTTGGATCCTTGTGGTGGTGATCCGGAAGCTTGATTGGTGTTTCGGCAAGTGGCGAAACGGAATCGGTGAGTGGATTTTGGTTTTCAGGTTTGAAACCAATGTTTTAAAGGTTTGGGAGCTTAGTTTAAGTCTAAGCAACATAGCTAAGCTCAAGAGTAAGTTTTCGGAAAAACTCACTTGATGATGAACCATGGATTGGTTGTATGCAATGTGGTTTGTTTGCCTGTTTTAAATCCTGTTTTGAAAGCATAATTAGCATGTTTATTTGCTGAGATTATAAGCCATGTGTTGAAGGATGCTCAAGGTAAGAGATCCTTGTTTTTGAACATTGTTTTAATGTGGTTTGATGCTTAAAGATGCATGTTGTTTATGGCTTTGTTAGATGCTTTAAAACAGTGGAATATTGTTGTTAATGATGCATATTGGCAAGTGATGGTTAAGGTCACAAAGGTGGTTAAAAGTCCTTGCGTGAGCCTTGTTTATTTAAGAACAACATGGTGGTTAAAAGTCCATGGTTGGTTCTTGGTTAAGATCACAAAGGTGGTTAAAAGTCCTTGTGTGAATCTTGTGAATTTTAAGAACAACATGGTGTTTAAAAGTCCATGGTTGGTTCTTGATTAAGGTTACAAAGGTGGTTAAAATTCCTTGTGTAAGCCTTGTTATTTAAGAACACCAAGGTGTTTAAAAGTCCTTGGGTGATTCTTGTTAAGGACACAAAGGTGTTTAAAAGTCCTTGTGTGGTCCTTGTCATGGTGTTTAAAAGTCCATGGATGATTCTTATTAAGGACACAATGGTGTTTAAAAGTCCATGTGTGGTCCTTGGAAATTGTAAGATCACAATGGTGTTTAAAAGTCCATGTGTGGATCTTATGTTGAATGTATCACTTGTTGCCAATATGACATGTTATGAACGTGAAGCATGAATTGCTGGTTTTAAATGCTTATGTGCATGTACAAATGATGTTGAACTAAGGTTTATAAATGTGTTTTATAAATGCATTATTGTGTGGTTTTAAATGAGCATTCCTCACTAAGCTATTTGCTTGCGCTCTCTCTTTTCTTAAACCAATAATGCAGAGCATTAAAGTGCATTGAGGGCAGCAAGGAGGGCAAGAATCCAAGTGGTGAATTAAGCTCATGTATGGTGAATATTTCTCAAAACTATTAGCTTTTGGGTATTTGGCAATGGGGGACCTATGTTGATGTTTTGGGAGATGTTTTGGACTCCCTAAGTTGGATTTATGTGGTTAATAATGTTTGAGTTTGTAATTGGCCTCTTGGTATGTGATTTGGTGATTTGAGGATTTCATGGTTTGCCTTATAGGATGCTTGCCTATAGAATTGGGTATTTCTTATTTTGATGCCATGTTGATGAATGGTTGATGCAAACATGTTCCTTGGATGTTGAATGACTTGCTGGTATAATTTGGTTGCATTTGGAGCATGTTTGATAGGTCAATTAAGTGTTAAACCAGCTAATTTTCTGCAATCTGGGCAGGCCGTATCGAAACGGGTGCTACCGTTTGGGAACAGGGGCCTGAAATGGCCTAAGCGTTCCGAAACGGGAGGAACTGTTCCGAAACGGAAATGCCACTGCCAAGCCACGTTTCGGAACCCGTTGCGGAACGGTCCCGCGTTTCGGAACAGGTCCTTCCTGTTTCAGAACACCCGACCGTTGGGCTCGGAATTTGAAGGTTAAATGTTTTGAAATGTTCGCATTTTGGTCATGAAACTTATTATTGAAATTGTATGAGTTTGAGATGTCCGTTTGAGCTGAAATTTGACAGAGAAGCATGGAAGATGACTAATTTCAAGATGGTAACTTTTAATTGGGTTAAGTCCATTTAATTTTCAGAATTTACAATTTGGTCCCTAAAGTCCTAATTTGTGCATTTGGGTCCCTGAATGTTCTCTGATGTTTATGATCTTTGAGTATGCTGATTGTATGATCATGTTTAGGGATAATACGCATTTAGACAAGTTTAAAAAGAAAAAAAAGGGTCGTTAATCAAGGTTGACTTTCGGGTTGACTTTGGTTTTCCCCGTGTAAACTTCTTAATTCGGTTCATCCTTAAACAACGCCCTTATACCTCCAGCTAATTCAAAGTTGGGTCCTTGAATGTTCTCGAGACCTGTTTATGATTGTTAGTGTGATAAGTTTTTTTTCTTCAGAAACCCAAAATCTCTTAGGTGTCCCACATTTTTTGGAGAATTCGATTAAAAAGGGGAACGACTTATGTTTCGAATAAACTTTGAAAAAAATATTTTTGGAGTCGCCACCGGCCACTGAGGTAGGCCGGACACCGTAAAAACTAAAGCAGAGATTCTTTTGAAATGGTTTGGGAGTTGGTTATGTGTGGGGAAGGGTTAGCAGCCCCATCACGCCCAGAAATCGGTACCAAAACAATTGTTGCTTTTAATTGATGGAAATTATTTGAAATTTAAAATGAATTTAATTAGGGGTTCTTAATTGAACATTGGACTTTAATCATTCGAGCTTTATCAAATTGCTGGTTTCGAATTAATTTTTCATTTAATTAAAAAAGATGATGGTACACCGAACCAAAGACTAAACCGACATCATATAAGTCTGACTGCTGTGTTAGTTTAGGGTTCGAATCTTGTACGTCACCTTTATGCATAATGCAAGCAGATAAAACATGGTGTCATGGTCTAGTTCGTTTTAATTATTTATGAGTTTACCTTTAGACGATCCGAATTAATTCGAATATTCGAGGAATATCCAATAAGATAGGATATTTCGACCCGAATACGCAAATTAATAATTATCTCGTTTTTATAATTAGGATTAATTAACATACAAATTGGAACATTAAAGTGCACATGAACGAAAATTTAAAATATGCGTGCCACATATATTCGAACAACGTACGAACTGACATAAAAACAACCTAGCACACGACATATTAAAACTATATAATAAGCAAGGCTAAAAAGAACATACGATCATATATTATAACATAAAATGCACATGCCACGTATTTGTTAACATAAATAACATATCAACATGCATTCGATATAAACATATACTTAATAATATGGCAAAAACATGCAAGAGAATTGAAACTAAAGAAATATAAAATGCAAGACAAGAATAAATTGGAAAAAGGACCAAATTAAAACAAAAAGGAAAATTTGAGGGACCATACCGTAAATTGCCCATTAAAAAAAGATAATGTAAACACGAAACGAGACCCAATTGAAAGGACGTGAAAAACTATAGGGACCAAAAGAGTACTTAAACCACTAGAAAACAGATTGCAATGAAATTAAGGGTGAAACTGATAGTTCTCGAAAACATAGAGGGAATGCGTGGGGAGTTTTGTAAAACGGAATCCCTCCCTCACACAATTTCAAAAACATGGAGGGATTTAAACATAATTAAACCAAATTTAAAACAAAAACATTATAAATGCTAAGTTAAAAACATTTTAACCCTTTTTACAAAAACCTAAACCTAAAAGCCACTCCTCGTCCTCTCTGTTTTTTCCAGCATCGTCATCGTTCTGTTCGCCGTTGCCGGCGCCGGAACCTTGAAAAACCAAAATCCCCTTTTTTGACCTTCAAAAACCTAAAACCCGAAAAATAGCCTTTTGTTTCACGAAACCAAAACCTTCTTTTTTATCCTTTGTAAACCGAAAACCAAAAAAACTTTAAAAAAAATCTTTTTCGATGTTTGCCTCTCACCGGCTCACCGTATGGTCTCGGGAGAGACCGGAAAGCTTGTCACCGGCGAGATGAAAAAAGAAAGAGAAAGGGAAGACATATTGACGAGGGTGAGATCCTAACTCGTTTTTTATTTTACACTTCGAAACTGTATAATGAAAAAGATGACACGATATACCTCTAAAACTTCTTTTTTGCTTGTATTGATTTCTGAGAATTCCCTAAATGCTTGTTAGGGATTACATCGTTTGTATTTCGGCTTTATATATCCCGCTAATTACATATTTCTCGGTTTATATAAATCGAAGAAAAAAATCCTATTTGTTCTCTTATTGTTTTGTTTGCATTTTGTCTGATTTTTGGTTGTTTTTTTTTGCCTATGTAATTTGTCATTCTTGTTGCGTTTTTCTTCTAACATTTTGATTTTTGTTTGTATGCGTCGCCCGTACGATGGGGAGGGGACCATAGAAGGCTGGGACGTGGACGATTGTGCGTGCCATCGAGGGGGATCTGGACGGTCGCGATCTGGGAAGCTGAAGAAGCTCGGGGAGATCTGGACGGCCTGAGGACTCAAAGAGAGCGAGCGTGCGATGCACACGCGAGTAAGGGAGACGGGCAGACACGCGTGGGAGACGCCTGGGATTGCACGTGGGCGCGTGATGGCCTAGAAGCTTCATGCTTTGATCATGGACCATTAGATCTATCCCAGATCTAACGGCTGGGAGCCAGCTGCGCAAGAAGATGAAGAGAACGATTAGGGTTTTCGGTTTTAATTATTCGGGCCTATTGAGCCATGTAATTTACTTATATTTTTTGGGCTTTTTAATGTTAAATGGACTTTATTATTAAATAGACTTGGGCTTAGTATTATTTAATGATTGGGCTTATATATATTAGTATTATTTTTTCAATTTTTCAGACTGACTTAAAATAATAATAATAATAAGATAATATAACACTAATAATAACAATAGATAGGATAATAATAATAGATAGTAGTAATAATAATAGAAGATAATAATAATAATATATGATAACAACTTAAAAGATAAAAATAGTAATAATAATTAGTAATATAGTAATAATAATTATGATAATGATAATGGATAATAAGTAATAATGATAACTCTAATTGTAATAATAATATAAAAATATGTATTCAACATTAATAATATATATACTGTTTTTTGTTTTTATTTTTAATTAGTCGATACACATATTAACAAAGCCCATTAGTTAAAAATAAAAATGGGGCGACACCCCGGACAAAATAGGTGATTATAGTAAGTTCTCCACTTTGGAGGAGATTTTGCGAAAAGATGATTAGCCCACGAAAAAATCCGAAGAAGTTTGGCTTGATGTTCTCCGAAATTTGAGTGACAAGGACATAGTTTGGAGGGTTCTGTGGTTGTCAGCAAGGAACATCCTTTATAGCTCAAAACCATACAAGAGGTGGATGAGCAAGGCAACAACGCAAGTGACTTGAGTTTGGTAGCGGACTTGGTGCTCCCGCCCAAGTTCAAGGTGCTTGATTTTGACAAGTACGATGGTACTACTTGCTCGTCGGCTCACATCACCATGTATTGCCGGAAAATGGCCGCCTTTGTGAAGGATGAGAAGCTGCTTATCCACTATTTCCAAGACAGTCTGACTGGTTCTGCTACTCGGTGGTACACCATGCTTAGCCGAGCAAATGTCAAGTCATGGAAGGACCTTTCGAGAGCTTTTATAGAACATTACAAGTATGTGACCAGCATGACTCCCAACCGGATTATGTTAGAAGGGATGGAACAAAGGGCAAAAAAAAGCCTGCGCCAGTATGCTCAGAGGTGGCAGGATATAGCCGCTCAAATTCAACCCACGATTCCGGAGCATGAAATCACCCCATTGTTCATCAATACATTGAAATGAGCATTGTTCGATCGTTTGATAGACAACACCATTCAGAATTTCGCGGATATGGTAAAAACTGGGGAATCCATTGAGGTAGCCATAAAAAATGGGAGGATTGACAGTGGGGAGAACACTCAGAAGAATTACAAGAGGAAGGAAAATGAGGTGAACACTGTAAACACCTATACGACCCTGAAATGCTTCACTCTTTCAGCACCACAAGTCACGTCCGGAGGAGGACAAAGCTCGAACAAGAAGGAGACAAGAGCCCCGATGAAAGAAAATGAGAAGATGAATTTCACTCTTATCCAGTATCATATGCCGATTTGTACTCTTACTTACATGAGGCAGACTTAGTTCGACCTTACTATGTCTCTCCTTTTAAGCCGCCATTTTCGGCTTGGTATAATGAGAAGGCAAATTGTGAGTATCATGGTGGTGTTCCGGGACACTCAATTGTGAGTATCATGGGGTGTTACAATTAGATGAGCTGTATATAGCTACTAACCGACTACCGAGTCACGTGGGTCAAAATGTGAACGCAATCGAGGACGAGTATACCAGAAAGGCTAAAGCAAGTGTGTCTGAGGTCGAGTCTCCCTTAAGGTCGGTGTTTCAGTAGTTATGTATGGCGCTCCTAATTGACTGGGGCATGGAAATCGTGTTAGAAGGCTGCGGACCATAATGTGAGTATCATCAACAAGAAGGTCATGATATTCAATATTGTGAAGAGTTTAAGCAAGTAGTCCAAGATATGATGGATAATAAGGAAATCGAGTTTTTTGAGAAAGGCGAAGAAAAGTAGGAGTTAGATGTGTGTGCATCTGATGGCTCTAAAGTTAAGTATGGATTGTACCGGCTGTTTGTTTTGCCACATAAGACGAAGGAAGAAGGCGAACCTGAAGAAGAAAGTTCAAGGTTTAAAGATTAGAATATCTCCCCGACGTCCTTTCCTTTTAAGGATAAACAGAAGGTTCTGTGGAACTATGCCACCCATATCTCAATACCAGGAAGTAGGGATCCGATAAAAGAGAACAAGTTACCCAATGAGAAAGAGCCCGAGAAGGAAGAGGGTCCGATGGAATCAGAAACTGAGGCAGTGAATGAAGTGGGAAACTTCATGAGGAGCGGGAGGTGTTATTCCCCGGATACTCCAAAGGAGATAGAGCCGAATGGTAAAAAGAAACCGACCGAACTTGAAGCTAAAAAGTTGTTTGGTGAGGAACCTCCTCCAAAGATTAATGAGCCGATAATAGAGGCACGAGTGCAAGTGTTCTTGAGGTTATTGAAACACAGTGAGTACAATATTGTAGAACAGCTGCGAAAACAGTAAGCTCAGATTTTAGTGTTAGAGTTGTTGTTGAGCTCCAAGAAACATCGTGATGTACTGTTAAAGGTGTTGAACTAGACATTCATCCCAGATGACATCTCAGTTAACAAGTTAGACCAGATAGTCAGCCACATTGCTGCCGATAATTTTATCACCTTCAGTGATGATGAGATTCTAGACGAGGGTATGAGATCGACCAAGGCTTTGAACATAACCACCCACTGTAAGGGATATGTCTTGCGAGGAGTGCTCGTCGACAATGGGTCAGCTTTGAATGTGATACCGATGGCGACTTTGCAAAGGTTGCGTATAGACAATTCACATATGAAGCCACGCTAGAACTCTGTTCGAGCATTTGACGAGACTCAGAGAGACATCATTGGAAAAATTGATGTACCGTTGCTAATTGGACCTAACGAGTTTATGGTTGACTTTGTAGTAATGGATATCAGGCCGACTTACAATTGCCTGTTGGGAAGGCCATGAATCCATTCAGCAGGGGCTGTACCTTCATCACTGCACCAGAAATCGAAGTTTGTTATTGAAGGGAAATTAGTAAGTATGGCTGCCGAGCAAGACATCATAGATTTCGTGACTACTAATGCTCCATATGTCCAAGCCGACGAGGAGGCAGTCGAGTGTTCCTTAAGGGCTCTAGAATTTTTGAATGCTACATTTGTGGTGGAAGGAAGTAAAATCGCGTGCATGAAGTTATCAAATTGTGCTAAGATGCAAGTTTGGCAGACCTTGGGGCGAGGAGCCAAGAAAGAGAGAGGACTTGGTAGGAACATACAAGGGTGTCTGCGTGTCAGGAGTGTCATCGACAAGCAAGACCGTTTCAGGCTTGGCCATAAGCCCACTTTTCTACAAAGAAAGTCAGAATGGAAGAAGAGGGCTGAACGAAGGAAAACTAGACTCAAAGGTGAGGACATGATATGGGAACCCATTGTTTATACAAACATGAGAAACATCTTTGTGCCGGGTGGAGTAATCAACGCCGAACAAATGGTCCACGAGGCTAATATGGAGAACGCTAGGCTCTATGAGGAGGAAAAGCTCAGTGAAGCACTAGAAGGGATGTATGTTAACATGATATCCAAGAATAAGGAAATCTCCAGCTTTTTGGCAGGAATCTGCCCTTGTCTTTCGGGAGAAGTGCTTAGCAATTGGACTAGTTTGAATTTAACTGTAGTCCTTAGGTCTGAATTAGAGTAATGCTCATGACCCACCTTATTTACTTTTGCTCGCGAGCAGTAGGGATCTTTTTTAAAGGGCTTCTATGTTAATATGCTCATTTTTAATTCAATAAAAAGACGCTTTCCAAAATCGCAAACATCATATTCATTACATTCATTATTCGTTTATTATTTATTATTCCATCCACTTCGTAATAATATATATGTTCATCTTCCAAATACACGTTCATTTCATAAATGTTGTAGGATCTCTATTATTAACTCTGTGAATGATCTTGAATCTAATCCTGAGGTGGATTTTAAGCAACCATTGTATCTAGCTGAAATTGGTGAAGAAGAGGGCGATGGGGAAGAGTATGAAGTCCCAGCAGAATTCCTCAGATTAATGGAGAGTGAGGATAGACATATAGTACACCATCAAGAAAAGATTGAGGTCCTTAACTTGGGAAATGATGAGGACTGAAGAGAGGTGAAGATTGGCACGGCCCTCTCATCTGAGACCAGGGTTGAGTTCGTAAATCTGTTGTTAGAGTTCAGGGACCTTTTCGCATGGACCTATCAGGATATGCCAGGTCTAGACACAAGTATATTGATGCACAAGCTACCAATCAGGCCAGAATGTAAGCTGGTCCAATAGAAATTGAGGAGAATGAGAACAGACACATTGTTGAAAATCTGGGATGAAGTAAGGGAGCAGTACCAGGCCGGGTTCCTAAAAGTCGTTGAATATTCAGGGTGGGTAGAAAACATAGTCTCCGTCTCGAAAAAAGACAGAAAGGTCTGCATGTGTGTGGACTATACAGACCTTAATAAGGCAAGCCCCAAAGATAATTTTCCTCTGCCCCATATTGATACCCTAGTTGACAACACTGCCGGACACTCCTGGTTTTCTTTCATGGATAGCTTCTCGGGGATTAACCAGATAAAGATGGATCCTGATGACATGACCAAAACAACGTTCGTAACAATGTGGGGAAAGTTTTGTTATAAAGTTATGCCCTTCGCTCTGAAGAATGTTGGAGTAACCTATCAAAGAGCCATGGTGACACTTTTCCATGACATGATGCACAAGGGGATTGAGTTGTACATAGATGATATGATAGCCAAGTCCCAGACTGAGGAGGAGCACATTCAAAACTTAAGGAAGCTATTCCTAAGATTGAGAAAATATCAGTTGAAGCTCAACCTAGAAAAGTGCACCTTCGCCGTCACATCTGGTAAGATTCTAAGCTTTGTGGTTAGCCGAAGAGGGATTGAGATCGATCCTAATAAAGTGAAAGCTATCCAGAATCTTTCGCCACCTCAAACCCAAAAAAAAGTTCACGGTTTCTTAGGGAGGCTAAATTACATATCTCGTTTCATTTCCCAGTTAACCGACAAATGCGACCCTGTTTTCAGACTACTTCGAAAAAACAACCCTGGGGTTTGGGATGAAGAGTGTCAAGAGGCCCTAGATAGAATAAAGAGGTATTTGACTAATGCTCCGATCTTAGTAGCTCTAGTACCGGATAGGCCATTTATCTTATACCTGAGAGTCTTTGAAAATTTGATGGGATGTGTTCTGGGCAACATGACAACACCAGAAAGAAACAAAGAAAGAAAGAGCGGTCTACTACTTGAGTAAGAAGTTTACTGAATGCGAAATTCGATACCCACAGATCCAGAAATTGTGTTACGCCCTGGTATGGGCCACCAAGAGGCTTAGGCAGTACATGTTGTACCATACCACATGGTTAATATCCAAGTTGGATCCTTTAAAGTTCTTGATGGAGGCACCGTCACTCACTGGAAAAATGGCCCATTGGAAAATTTTGTTGTCAGAATTTGACATCCTGTATGTGAGTCAAAAAGCGGTGAAGAGAGCTCTATAGCAGATTCCTTAGCAAGTCGAGCTTCAGATTATAATGAATCATTAGACTTCATTTTTCTTGACGAAGACTTAATGTGTATACCTCTGGGGGAGGAGGATGCTTTCGAAGATGAGTTGTGGAAGTTGTATTTTGATTGGGCATCAAACACCCTAGGTCATGGGATTGGGGCAGTGCTAATCTCTCCGGAGGGAGTTCATTACCCTTTCACTAGTAGGTTGGAATTTTTTTGCACCTACAATATGGCTGAGTATGAGGCATGAATTATGGGGTTGCGTGTAGCCATTGAAAGAAGGATCAAGAAGCTTCAGGTTTTTGGAGATTATTATTTAGTGATATATCAGCTAAGAGATGAATGGGAGACTAGGAACCCGAAGCTAATCAAATATTATTACCTGGTCCAGAAACTAATCAAGAATTTTGAAAAGATTAGTTTTACTCACCACCCAAGAGAGGATTAGCAGATGGCAGATGCTCTAGCAACTTTGGCTGCTACATTCAAGGCAAGCTTAGATGCAGAGATGAGACCGGTTAAGATGCAAATGTTTGAGGTACAAGCTCACTGTTATAACCTAGAGGAAGAGACAGATGGCAACCCATGGTATCATGACATCTTGTAGTACATCAAGTACCAAATGTACCCAAGGAAGCTAATGAAAATCATATAAGGACCATTAGAAGAATGATGACGGGATACGTCTTAGATGGGGAGATTTTGTACAAAAAGGGAAAAGACCAGATACTGCTAAGGTGTATTAATGCTCAAGAAACCAAGAGCATATTGTCAGAAGTTCATGATGGGTTGTGTGGAACACACACCAACGGTTTTTCAATGGCCCGAAAAATCATGAGATACTAGTACTTTTGGTTAACCATGGAGGGAGATTGCATTGATTATGCTAAGAAGTGTCATAAATGTCAGATATATGCCGATAAAATACATTCCCTGCCATTACCGTTACACACCATGAATTCACCTTCCCTTCGACATGTGGGGAATGGCTGTCATTAGTCAGATCCACCCTAAGGCATCCAATGGACACCGCTTTATTCTTGTTGTCAATTACTACTTCACTAAGTTGGTAGAAGTCGCCTCTTACGCCAATGTTACGAGGGAAACAATGTGTAAGTTCCTGAAGAAGGAGATCATTTGTCGTTACGGGTTGCCAGAGAGAATTATTACCGACAACGCCTCCAATCTAAATAATACAATGATGGATGAGGTATGCGAGCAATTCAAAATAAAGCACCATAACTCCACTGCGTATCGCCCAAAGATGAATGGGGTAGTAGAGGCTGCAAACAAAAAGATCAAGAAGATTATAGCCAATACTACAGATACATTCAGAGATTGGCATAAGAAGTTGCCATTTGCCTTTTTCGCTTACCGAACGTCTATACGTACCTCGTCCAGAGCGACACCATACTCTTTGGTTTATGGCACAAAAGTAGTACTTCATATGGAGGTAGAAATCCCGTCACTTAGAATCTAGAACGATGTAAATTGGAAGAGGCCGAATGGGTACAGGCTCGGTTTGATCAGTTGAACCTCATTGAGGAGAAACGACTAAGGGTCATTTGCCATGGTTAGATGTATCATAAGAGAATGATGCGAACCTATGACAAGAAAGTCCGCCCGAGAGAGTTTCGGGAAGGATATTTAGTACTCCGAAGTGTCTTATCCACCCAAAGAGATTTTCGCGGAAAGTGCATGCTGAATTGGGAAGGACCTTATGTGGTTAAAAGGCCCTTTTCCGGAGGGGCACTGATCCTGATGGAGATGGGTGGGAAAGAGTTGGGCAACCCAGTGAATTCAGATTTAGTCAAGAGATACTATGTGTAAAAAAAGAAAGGAAAAGAAAAGGAAAGAAGGAAAAGGGTGGGGGTGAAAACCTGAAAGGGCGCCTCTCAAGAAATAAATTACCTAGAGTAAACCCGAAAAGGGCGCTTTATGTATCAGAAAAAGGAAAAAAAGGGAGAGGGAATTTCAAGATGAAAACTCAAAAACGGCGTCTTGAAATCAAAGGGGGAGTTAAGAACCGAAGAAGAGTAACCGAGAGTAATAATTGTAACTACACGATTAGCAAAAGGGTACTCTCGAAATTCAAGGATATTAGCGGAGCACTGCTAGCAAAGGATTCACCTTGGTCGATGGATTTTCGCATTATTCACATAGAAAATACTTAGGACATTGCATCATTTTCCTTTTTTTTCATTCCTTTCATGTAACATGGGTTTTAATTCTTTATGAACTTCAAAATATATTAATAAGTACTATTTGGCGTCTTCATTCATCTCTTTCCACAAAGAATTATGCAAGTAGTTTAATACAGACTTATTAAAAGCAAAATATTTCTCGGCATTTCTATGGTTTGATCTCTTGAGTGCAGGTGACTAAAAAGCCAACCAAGCCTGATAATAAAGATCATTACAAGGACATGTGACAAGAGCCCAAAAGAAAAGAATTTTAGGCGGCCAGTCATGGCCGTACATTGAGAAGATGAGCGTTGCTCAGATTAAGATTCGAATCTGTTACTAAAAGGATTGCAAAGACGAAGGCAATCACAAGAAAAAGCAAAAGAAAAATGAAAAATAAAAAGAAAGAGAAAAAGAAAAAGAAAAGAGAGAAAAGAAAAAGAAGAAAAAAGAAAAGAAGAAAATAAAAGTGAGGTTAAAACCCGAAAGGGCGTTTCATAAAAATTAAAAACCAAAGAGAAAACCTGAAAGGGCGGTTTGGAAAAGAAAGCTCGAGGTTAGAATATGCAAAAAAGGGCATCCTAGAAGACCCGATGGTTAAGCCCGAGTGTGAGACAAGCATCATCATCGAAGAGAAGAAGGAAACAGATAAAGGGTCAAAAGAGATTAACAAAAGAGCCGTGGCACTGGACCTATGTTTCGCATACCTATTCATGCATCATGTTAGGCTAAGCATACTTATTTTAGGATCATGCTAACCCATAACATCATAATACTTCTTTTTACAGATACACAGAACAGTTCGCTCTTGAAAAGAGAAATGAGTGAGAGAAAGAAGAACAGATCCACACCAGATTTTTCGAGCAAGGGAGATAGATACTCACAACTCAAGGTGAAGAATTAAGGATTTACCATAATCAGGACTTCCGAGTGAGAGAGGCAGATACTCATAGCCCAAGGTGAAGAACTACAGATTCACCATGATTAGGACTTTCGAGCAAGAGAGGCAGATACTCACAGCTTAAGGTGAAGAGTTACAAATTCACCATGATCATAACTTCAAAGTAAAGGAGATAGATACTCAACGCTTAAAGACTTCAGTCAGAGGATTTCGAACTCGCCATTCTTGGATTCACGAGCAGAAAAACTTAAGGTTCTTCGTGCAAGAAAACCAGAAGACATGTCTGATTTATTCCTACTGCCTCAGAGGAGCAAATTGCCCAAACAGGGAAGTCGGACAAAATTAGTGCTTATGGTCTTTGCTTCGTTCTTGTTACACAAGGACAAGCAAAGAGGGGCAACTGTAATCACTGATTTTTTTCGGAGTAGGTTTATTTTAGGGTAAACTACTGCGGTGATCACTTATGTTTCCCTTTAGTACAAAGTTGGTCACCGATTTTGAAAAATGACCAATAAGGTCACTTACGTTTTCGGGGCGTAAACTTTTGGTCACCAACCGTTTAATGGCGTTAAACTTTAACGGTTTTCTGATCTGTCAATTGAAAAAATAAGGGTAACCTACGGCAATGGCCCCAAAATTCCCAAAATTTTAGAAAACCCCCAAATTCATAAATTCTTAAATCATTAAATACCTAAATCCCTCAATCTGGTCACTCTTGCCGTCGTTGGCCACGATTCCGACGACGAAATGGAGCGTTCTCCCTTCTCCCAAACACCCATGCACCAATCGTCGTCGTTCAATCGTCTCTTGTTGCAAATCGATCGAATGAATTTTTCAAATATTTCAACCTTCGTCCGACATTTTGCATGACTCTGATCAATTTTTGGCAGCAGCGTGGTAGGGTAAACGATCATGATGGTCCGGTGACGGATGTGGTGGGCGGCAACGTTACAATCGGCAACGAAATTGACTTAAATCGCGATTTAAGTTTTGGTGAGTTGGGGATTTCGAAAATGGGGATTATTTTGTGAATTTTGAAAATTTAGGGATTTTTTTAATTGCCAGATCCGAAATTCGTCAAATTTAACGATATCAAATGGTTGGGTGACCAAAAGTTTACGTTCCGAAAACGTAAGTGACCTTACTAGTCATTTTTCAAAATCGGTGACCAACTTTGTACTGTGAGAAAACATAAGTGACCACCGCAGTAGTTTACCCTTTATTTTATTTTATATAAATAACAAGCTTTTGATTATATGTTACCATCATCTTTAAATAAGGGAACATATATAGTGGGCTTTGTTTAAATAATATACCACTTTCCTAAAACCTAAAATAAAGGTGATCTATATGAATGTCACTATCACCATATTATAGTTATCCTATGTCAACATTATTATTGACAATGTTTTTTATTATTATAACTAATAACATTATTATCATTATTGTTACGGTTATCTATATTAACATTATTATTATTTTCTTTATTATCATTATTACTATTAAACACTGTTATTGCTATTATTATTATTATTATTATTATCTATTATTATTATCAACTTATTATCGTATATTATTATTATTATTATTATTATTATTATTATTATTATTATTGTTATTAATATTATATTATTATTACTATTATTATTGATAATATATTGATACGAATCTTGAAACTGAAAAACTAATATGTATATATATACCCAATTAAATAAATAAAGTCCAATATACATGATAAAAATCCCATGTTTATATTAAAAGTTCATTTACAAATGTTAAAAAAACCAAAAAAAATATATATTACACATGAGCCCCGTTTGGCCCAAAGCTTAATCAAATAATAAAAAAAACCCTAATTCGATGTTTGGTGTTTTGCGCAGCCCATCCTCCACCGTCAGATCTAAGGAAGATCTGACGGTCCAGATTCAAGCTCGGATGAAAACTCTAGGAGCCCCTCCCAAGTCTTGGAGCTGTAGGGTCTCAACCGTTAGATCAGGCTCGGGACCGGACGACCAAGATTGATTCCCCACGCGCGTGAGATCCATGCATGACAGTCCATCTTCTCCACGGGCACGTACGAGGCACGCCCCGGCCTCTCCAGCTCCCACAATGCGGTCTGTACAGTCACGTCGGCCACGACATCCCCTGGTCCTCATCCTCTCTTCCAGCGGCCACACATGCAAGAAAAACAAAAACGTTAGAAAAGGACGAGTGCGGAAAAGGAATGCACAACGGATTTCAGACGAATGAAAATATAAATCCCAGCAAGCCAATAGCATATTTCATAGTTTCTTATGTAATTGAAAAACCTTGTAATCTCAGGATATAAAGCCGAAGGAATAGCAATGCAAAAAGGGGACCTTTTTTCTAGAATACAAAGAGAAATACAAGAAAAAGAGATTGCAGAGGTAACCTTTTTTTTCACTGTTTCATCTTAGCATCACATAAAAAAGGCAGAAAGCAAATTTGTTTATTTTTTACCTCTTCGGCTTCACTCTTTGAAACGACTTCCGCTCACTCTCCCCGGCGACAATCCTTCTGGCCCCTTTGGCTTGGCATGGTGAGTCGTCTGAGAGAGAAGCATATAGTTTTTCCCTTATTTTGCTTCTGTTTTCGATTTTAAAAGAGGGTCTTTTGGGTTTTGGTTTCCATAAAACAGAGGTGAGGGTTTGTTTTGACGGGGGTGTGGTTGTGGTTTAGAGGTTTCAAAACACGAAAAAGGGTTTTTAGAGTCTTTTCGAGTTTACCGAACGACAATTAGCGCCAACCGGCGTTTAGAGAATTTTGGTAAGAGGGATTTAGGGTATGAGTCTCTAGAGAGGCAAAAGGGTTTAGAATGGTCTAAAGGGGGGGTTATATTGTTTTTAGGTTTTAAGTTAGGGGTTAATTAGGCTTAGGTCCCCCCGTATCGCGCTATTTGCGCACCTAGGGCTTTCGCGTCTTTAAATCATGTCTTAGGTCCTTAGGAGTTTGTTCATCTTTTCAATTTCGTCATGAGCCAGTCCCGTAGCGGTCCATTTGTCCGTCCCCTCCTTCATGGTTTGTGTTCATTTCAATTAGGTCATTTTCGCTATCTTGTCTATTTTTCATGCATTTTTTAATTCGGCTTGTGTTTTTTATATTTCTTTAATTTTAGTCATGTATTGCTCTTATTTATTTATGCACGTGAGATGTATGATGTTATGTTCAATTTTGGTTTTGTTGGACGTTGAGAATTGTGCGTATTGGTCCTAGGTATAGAATAAGATTTATAAGTTTCATGTGGTAAAATCGATGTAACCTAAAATGCGTAAATTAAGTTTTTGATAAAATGTGGCATCACACAAAATGCAATATTTAGTTTAATAATGTGAACCTTGATACGTCAATGAAGTTTTTTAGGAATTTAATATAATATTTGGTATGAAAATGAATTTCACAAAAAAATGCAACATGTAACTTCCTTAAGACGACAATATGTTTCTTATAATATATTTAAATGTGGGCATTTTTTTGAAATTTGTAATTAATTTTGTTGGTATGTTAATTTGATTGCTAATATGGAATGCTTTTATATCTTTTTAATTTAGGCTTTAAGAAGCTAGGTTGTTAGAATTAGGTTTTCGGGCTTGCTTAGCTTAGGTGGGCTTGGGCTAGTTCAATTAGTTTTTTTAGTGTTTAGTTAAACCGACTTATTTGTTTTGAATTGTGTGCCCGCCTCATAGGGGCACGGTTCGTACAATTATGTCGGTTTAGGTTTAGAGTCTAAATTAAGCTTAGGGCTTCAACCATTTTAATTAGCTTAAATTCATCCTTGTCTTATTAGGATGGATATTAGGCTCGTTAAATCAGATAAGCCGTTCTTAATCTTTTTAAGATAAAATTAACACCAAATCTAGATGGATAAAGCCGAGATAATCCATAATTTATTAAGGTTACATTATAATCACTTAATCAAATTAGACCCCTAATCGGTCTCCCATAATTCGAGTCTTTAAGTTAGGGCCTTGGGTGGGATTATGTATGTTTACTTTCAAGCTTTTCTATGACATGCATTTTACACTTGTCATTCACGAGATCGTTAATAATTTGGCATGTTAATTAATTAAACATAAAGCATACAAAAGAGAGGTATCAATTAACCCCGGTATTCGTGTCAAAATAGTCCAAGCTTAATGGATGTCGACCGAATATTTGGGTTAATTTTCACCGTCTCTAAGTAAGTGATAATATAAAATGGAAATATCATATCATCATCCCTTATTTTCTTGCACCATGCATAAAGGTGACATACGTGATACGAACCCTAAACTAACACAACAGTCAGTCTTATACGATGTCGGTTTAGTCTATGGTCCGGTGTACCGTCATCCTTTTTAATTAAATGCTCAATTAAATCCAAAGCCACAATTTGATAAAGCCCGTACCATTTAAGTTAAAATTTCACAAATCTTTTTCTAAAAGAAAAACGCTTAATTTTTTTTTTCAAAAAAGGTTATTACAACATTCTCACTCACCGACACACGCAAACTCGACTAGCCGACACGAATCCAAGCAATCAAAGCTCACAAACCCTCACCGCTTGCTTCCGATATGTTCTCCCCTGTTTACGCCAAACAAGAACAAAGGATTAATGCATCACAATGCATTAAAATCTCTAGTAGACAAAGTTACCCCGTTGCTCTGCCCAAAATCACCAAAACGCCTATCCGAAACAACCGAAAACAACTTCGATTACACTACAAACTCATCCCACCCAAAACCAATCACTTTCATACATTTCTAAACATCAATCAACACCCAAAATCAACATAATTACATCCGTATACCTCCAGCAGCTCATATTTCACACTAACACCATAGAAACCCCAAATCTAACAACCTAACAATTAAAGATCCAACTTATTTCAAGATTACTATTATAAAACCTTTATATTAACATCATTTAACATCCAAAACATGATTAAAATATATCATAACTCAGCCAAATCAGATCCAATACGAAAATCATTCAAAATCACCATTTAAGTTTGATTTAACCATTTTCATCAAATTAAACTTGAAATCTTGTTAAGAAAACATAATTAGAGAGCCAAATACTTGAGAATTTAAATAAAGAACCTTGAATAGAGGTGAGAAAAGAAGGATCACTCTAACACAAGATTTTGCCCTTGATTTACAATTATTTAAAAGAAATCCTTTAAGAAATCTTTAGCTAGTTCATGTAGAAATCCATGAGCGTCATTTAGAAATCAAAAGTGGATGAAAAGAGATAAATCTATGGAGATTTTAGTGATGAAAAGGTAGTTTGGCTGCTGAGAAAGTTGAGAGAAAATTTTAGAAGAAAAGTAGTTACGTAATAAAATGTTTAGCCTTTTAAAATCCTTTTTATCACTTCTCATTTAATAAACCAATTAATTAAATTATTTTAAAACACAAAATCAAGGGAATAGCTGATAACATCTTGGTGTAATAGCTCCCTAAGGATTCTCAGTTTTGGCCCTCTTCAATTTAGTCATTAAAATGTATTTTGCAATTTTTATAAATTAGTCACAATTTTCAAAATTCCAATTAAATCAGTCCAATTTCATCAAGTTGAACTCTCCAAAACCTTAAAAACATTATTTTAAGATTACAAAATATTTTCCATATTTTATCTCCCTCAAAAACCATTTATTTCAAATTAATCCCGAAACTAGCATGACTCGCTCGAACTGGTTCACTCGAACCTCTTAGCCGAACCCGACTAACTTCTAAGCCCAAAATATTTTCCAAAGCATCTAACCAAGCTTTAAACCACAAGTATAAAACTTATACTTACAAGGATCACTTACCATGTACATCCTTCAACATCACTTCATTAAAACAATATATCATATACTTTAAACATGCTTTGGCAATAGGTAACATGAAATCAAAACCAAGTGCATCAAAACATTTCATAATAACATGACCGAGAGAGAAACTTCTTATACTAACTTCTGAACTTAGACAAGCTTTTCAAGCTTAAATCTAAGTTCCCCAAACCACCTTTAAAACATTTCAAAGCTGAAATCCACATTCTCACTCTCCGACTCGTGAAACATCTCTTTATCGACATAAAACTAACCGTCTGAAGTTGCCAAAGCATCACTGGTTGCTTCCGATACGTTCTCCTCTAATTTAACCATACAATAATAGAGCATTAATTCATCTCAATGCATTCAAAACCCCAACAAGAAATTCCACCACATTGCCTTAACAAAACTACCAATTCGCCTATCCGAAACAACCGAAACAACATTGATTAACCTTCAAACCTTACCAAGCAAAAATCTAACACTTTCAATCATCAATTATCATTGATTAACACCCAAAATCATCATATTATCTTTAACACCCTAGTTTTGGGCCTAGGTATTTTGCATGTTGGGTTAGGCTAGTGGAACCGAAGGTTGGCGTTTCGAATCATTAAAAGGTGGCTCAGGGAAATCAAGGTTCAAGAAGGAATAAAAATTTGGTAAAAATTTCTAAATTCCTCTAAAAATATTTTTAAGAGGTCGGTTAAATCAATTTTGCAAAACAAGTTTTGGAAGGCATACATTTTGGGCAGTGACCAAAATGTAAAGTTTTAAAGTTGTGGAAAAAAGGTGTTTTTTAAAAAAGAGTAAAGATCTTAGAATCTTTAGGGAGATAATTTGAAATTTAACCCTTTCTTTAATTTGGCATGTGTTTTAAATGATTTATTAAATATTAAAATTGTTTTAAATGATTTAATTAAAGAGGTAGTTATTTTGGTTAAAGGATTTTGACGATCATTTTCATTCTCTTCTTTTCAATTCAGCCAAACACTCTCCATTTGCTCTCAAATTTCAAATTTTCTACATCTTCATTTCTTTTCTTGGTTTCCAATTTCATCTTTGTGATTTCTCTCAAATTCTTTATGATTTTTGAAAGCTAAACTTACCAAATTAGAAGAGAAGCAATGATTGGAGGTAAATTTCGTGCTAACCCTCTAATCAAGGTTCTTTAATGAAATTCAAAAGATATTAGACTCTTTATTCATGTTTTTTTATTAAGGTTTTATTATTGATTTGATAAAATGATGAAATCTTGGTAGAAAAGTGGATTTAATGTGATTTTCAGAGTTGTGTTGATTTGATTTGTATTGAGATGGTTTCTAAATAGGTTTTGAAAGGTTTATGATGTTGGAATAGATTTTTAATCATGGTAATCCCGAAATCCTTGAGATCCTTGGTTTTTAAGGTGCTTATGGTTGGGTTTTTGGGGTGTAATGTGAGATCTGTGTTGCTGGAGGTATAAGGATGGTTTTAGGTTGTTTTTGGTTGTTGATATATTCTTAAAATGTGTTGGATGTGTTTGTTGATGGATGGACTGAGTTTGAAGATCAATCGTTTGAGTTTTCGGTTGTTTTGATTGGGTAAATTGATGTTATAGAGCAAGACTGCGGGTTTTCTTTTGAGTGCTGGTGTTTGAATGCATTATGATGCATTGGATCTCTATTTTTAATGTGTTGAGAACATGGGATAATGTTTCGAAATCGAACAAATTGATTTTGTAGGCATCAAACGGTTGATTTGTGCATCAACGAGTGTGGTTTCACAAGTTAGTGAGGGGAAGCTGATTTTCCAGCGTGGAAACGTTTTAGAAAAAAGGTTTTGGGAACTTAGTAAGAGCTTAAAAAACTTTACTAATTTTGGATGTAAGTAAAGTGAATTTCTCTCACGAATTGTGATAGTATTAGCCTTTGGTTGCACTTGATTTTAATTGCATTTACCTACTGTTTTAAAGCATGTTTTGAGTATATAAAATGTATTTGATGATGCCATGTGGTTTAAGGATGCACTAGGTAAGTGATCCTTTTATGCATGTGTTGATGCATGGGTTTTAAAGCATGGTTTAATGCTTGATTTATGGCTTATCATGAATGCTTTGGGAGAATAGTGAGGTATGCATGAAATGTGGATTATATTGGCAAGTGATGTTGTATAAAGTGTTTTGTAAATGACATCGGATATAGTTAGCCGGCTATAGGATTGAGTGCACTATAAACAAGTCGCCTTGAATGTTGAGGGTTGTGATTGTATCGAAAACTCCATCCAAGTACCCTAACAATTGAGAAATGTTTAAGGTTGCAACGGTTGAGGGTAGCTCCCGGGTGCGAACCTTGTGTGTGTCTCGTCTCTCGTTAGTGGGCTATACATCTAGCGATGAGTAGTGTTGAAGGGTTGTAATTGTATCGAATACTCCATCACGGGTGTCACAACAATGGAGGGTTGCTCCCGTGTGTGATCCTTGAGATACCGGTATAGTGTATGAAGGGTTTGGGACAACCCTTGGTAATCCGTGTATCCGATATGTTTTTGAGAATGTTGTTTATCACTTGTGAGCCAATATAATGGAATGGGATGATATGGAAAATGTTGTTGATGCATATTATGAAAAATGCATGTTTTTACTTTAAGCTTAGCATAACAGTGTTTATGCTCGGAAGGCTTGATGATGTATAGCAATGGTTTAATTGCTAAAAAATGTGTGAATCATGTTGCATGATGTTTAGCATGCTGATTTTAAAGGCAACATGCATGGTTTGTCAAAAGGCATGAAGGTCTTGAAAAGAGTGAAAAATGGTTTTGTGCATTGATGATGTTTTTGGTTTTGAGCAATCCTCACTAAGCTTGTATGCTTATGTTCTCTTTGTTCATCAATGCAGATAATTAGGCGTTTGGAGGCAACATTCTACAAATGGTTTTCCAAGGGACTTCTCTAAATGTATGTTGAGTTTTCGAACTAGTGTATTAAAGGCAATGGGGGTGTCCAATGTTATAAATGTTGGTTGTTTGGTATTTTCTGGTTTGGTGCAAGTTTGATATGCATATTTGGTTTTGTAAATGGCCTTTAAGTTTTAGTTTATGCTTGGAATTGAAATTTGACCTTTTGATGCTTATTTCTCTTAGGAAGCATGCCTTTAGTTCTCTTTGATATTGTTAATGCTTTGATGATGTCTTTGCAATGTACTCTTGATTGTTGAAGAGCATTGGGTTGCAAGCATGCTTAATTACCTATTGTAATGGTTTGAGAAGGGTCTTGAAGTGTTAAATTGCATTTTGGGCAGTTGCAGACTAAGGTCTATCGATACACTTCAAGGTATATCGATACAGCCTTCATAAATGAGAGAGGCGTACCAATAGACGAGGGAGTATCAATACCCTTTTTGGCCACTGGTCGAGGGCGTATCGAAATGGTGCCCTAGCCTACCGATACGGTCTTGTGATGCAAGACCTGGGAAGCTTGATCGTCGGGGGCATATCGATACCCTCCTTAAGGGTATCAATACGTTGTTAGTAAAATGGTTTGAACTCACTTTTGAAGGTTTTAAATCCTTACGTTTTAGTCTCTGTTTCTTGTGTACGCTATTAGATGAGTTCAAAAGGTAGTCTTGAGAATTAACACCATCACCCATCAATACGAGCATGCCCTGTAACGAAACGAGTTGACTTACTTTGACTTTGACTCGTATCGATACGCTATAAACCCGTATCGAAGAGAGGGATTCTAGTGACAAAATGTTTTGAAACGAACATGAACCGTTTCGGTACGCCCTACTCCTCAAGTTCAAATTATGCTTACCCGTATCGAAACGCCATCACCCATTTTGATACGGTATGACCTGTAATGACAGATTTTTGCTGGTATTTATTCAATTTTACTTACCGAACGATGTCCAAATGCAACAAAACTTCATACAAAACATATCAATGGTATAAACTACTAGCATGCCAAGTTTTATGACCATACGAATACGTTTACCATGTTTTGACCTTTATGAGCCAAATATGCACTTTTTAACTACTTTAAGCCAAACAGAAAGGCCATTTAGGGCCATCAACCATGTTAAAACATAGGCATGCCACAAACATATCAAAATGGGCATAAATGACTAGTTCAACTACTTTGCTACCTTCCTAGGAGTTCTAATGATCAAAACAAATTACTTTAGGGCTTGTAGTGACTTGTCTTGCCTTGATAATCTGATTCTTCTACGCATGATCTTTCAACCTGAAAAGCATGAGATGAGACACGTTAGGCATACATTGCCTAGTGAGGTAGTCATAAACAATATGAACATCAATGTAACAAGTATCAATTAACATGCTCTCATGCATATTTATACCAATACTTTGCATCAATTAACAATGTTTAACATATTTATTTCATCATTAATCCTTGGATTGAATCAAGATAGTGGATACGTGAATTCCTACGCCTCGCCAAATCAATGAATGGTCTAGTCCCTCCGTCTCGCCAATATGACTAATATCAATACACATCCCTCTGCCCTGCCAAATCAATATAGGCTGTAACCTTAGGATCGTAGTACACCCGTACACCGAGCTCGTGAATTCTATGGCATGCCAATTGTATCCAATGTCTATTCGAATCCAAGGTTTCAATGTTCATTTTAGTGTTCAATACTCAATGGGGGTTCTAATGACCAATGATCTCAGTATTATCTATGTTTTATGGTTCAATATCAATATCAATATACGATGATTTCTTTTCAATGTTTCAATGACAATAACTATATCAATGACTATGCACAATGACAATACCAATAACTATGTCCGATGTTCAATAGCAACTTACCGACACTTACCAAGGTGTCTTATTAACCATCCAATGCAACTTTTTCAATGATATTATTAGCGTTATGGTTGAAAACAACAATAAAGAATTCGGGATAGCTTATCGCCTAAATCTAAGACTCTAACTACACACACCTTGAAATTTGATGATCTTACGACGCTCGAATGACAATACCATTGCTTCTAGCTTTCGATGGAGATGGTGAAACCTCTCTCTCCACTTCTTGAGCAAGAAAGTCAATATTATACTATTAGAATCGATACTACGATATCAAAATCAATCTAACAATATCAAAATCGATAATCGATCATGATATAGATAACAACGATGAGATATCCATTGACAGACAAAGCCCTAACTTGAGATGAAGCTTAGTTTAACCATAGAATTCGATAATAATTTGGAAGAAGGGACTTACCCAACCACTAAAAATGATTTGATAACAATAAGATGATGGAATTCAAAGCTTGAGGTTTCCTACAATGGTGGTGCTTGCTTGCTGATAGGAGGGAGAAGATGAGGATTAGAGGTGTTTTCTTAGAAATATCTTAGTGAGTTCCTCTTCTTTTTGTTTTCTATTATATCACTTGTTTATCTTTTATTACAAAGCCACCGATGGCTTTCCTTCATTTGAAGGAAAGCTCCCAGTTTCACCCACGTGAATGGAAATTTAATTGAGGAGGGGCTAATCACAAGATTAGGCCGTTAACTCTTTCTATAATATGATTTAGTCTTGTAACTTTCTGATAGCTATAATATGATAACTAGCAAGTTTTGAAACAAATCCGACAAGGTCGGTACTCGATAAATTAACTCAATTAGAGTCCAACATCAATAATTAACTAGTCGATATTATCTAGATTTTATCGATGTAAAATTTCTGATCACCGGAACCCAATTTTGACTAGGCCAGATTTTGGGGTGTTACAACTCTACCCTGTTAAGAAAAATTTGAAACCCCCTTAGCCTGGCCTAGACGATTGACCCAAACTACGAAGATTACACAGGGAAAACCAAAGTCAACCCGAAAGTCAACTTTGATTCACGACCCTTTTTTTCATTTTAATCTTGTCTAGATACTTGTTAACCCTAAGTGAGTACTCACGAAACACGATTGAGAAAGGCACAACGATCGGATAACATATAGGGACTCAATTGCACTTTACACAAGATTAGGGACCAAATTGTATTTTCTGTAAATTAGAGGAACTTCATTGGTTTTAAGGTTACCATTATGAAATTAGTCATGTTGCATGTTTCTCTGCCAAATTTCAACTTAAAAAGACATCTCAAGCTCAAGCAATTGCAATCTCAACATATGTGACTAAAATGTAAAGTTTGCAAACATCAAACAATCCAAATCTGGGTCCAACGGTAACCTATTTCGAAACGCCTACTCACCGTACCGAAACACTATATCGGAACTGTGTTGACCGTTTCGATACGCGAGTATGTTCTGAGACTGGTTCCAAAACATGTAGCTCCAGTGGCCAAAATGTATCGAAACGACTCCCTTCATTTCGAAACGCCAAGGCCATTTCGGGCCCCCATTCCGAAACACCATGGGGTGTTCCGATACACCCTGCCCAGAAACAACAGAAATTGCTGGTTTTTCACTCAAACATTTCCTAAGGACTCTCTAATCATACCAACAAGTCAACATACATATAAGGAACATATTTGGAACACTCAAGCACAATCATAGCATCAAACACAAAATCTCATTAGTCTAGAGGCATGCATCCTAATCTCAAAACCCAATTAGGCAATCTAACCTAAAAACAAGCAATTAAGGCCATTTATATTCCAAACAAGCTAAAACAAATATGCCACAACCTTAGGGAATTTAACACATCTCCCAAGTACAATTCTTGGTTTCCCATTGCCAATCTATCAAAACTAAAGTGTACGAAAACTTCACCATACATGAGCTTGGACTTCCTTGGATGAACTTAGCTTCCTTGATGCCCGAAAACACCTCAATTATCTGCATCATTGGTAAAAGAGGGAGCGTAAGCACAAATGCTTAGTGAGGCATGCTCTAAAGAAAACCAACCTAGTAATGCACATCTTGAAAACACTTTCATCAAAAGCTTTTAAACCACAAGCTCGTTTCTATCTCATGCTAGGAAACCTTTCAAAGCAATTTCTCATTGAAACCACATGTACCTTCATTCTATCTCATGCATTTAAACCAATGCAAAACTCATGGCAAATCCAAACTCATGCTGTACTCTAAAGCATTTCATAAACAAACCACATATGCATTTCTCAAAGCATAAACCATTACATTAAAGGTACATGTGAATCAAAAAACATAACATATTTTATATTGACATTTCACATCTATTTATTACTTGGATATGTAGACATCTCATTAGACATTTCCGGTGGCATCTCTCATCACCGTACTCACTCGTCTAACAACATAGTTTCCGGTGGAATCTCACATCACCATACTCACATAGCGGAATCTCTCATCGCCACAAAGCTTGGGTATTTCACCAAGTCATACCCGATGGAATGCCCATCATCGGTTCTCTCCTTTTGGCTTAACCAAAAAGCACGTACGGATTTTTAGTTTATAGTACACTCTCATCCTATTGATCGATCAATTATATCCGGTAAGTATCTCAACATCTATGCCAATATATATGTCAAATCAACATCTCACCTACTGTTTTTCATGCATTAAAACTCAACATTCTCATCTCATTTCAAAATCATAGCATTTGCTATACTTCAACATAAAAGCTCAAATCCCAATTATGCAACATGTTACTTTATGAAATCATTTCAAGCATCATCTCATGCTATAATTCATGCATAAAAACAGTAGGAATTTATCAATCTAAAACCATGAGCATGTAAAAGCATTTAAGGGGCAATCACCACATTCTAAAGAGCAATCTAGCCAATACTTACTTTCAGACTTAGGAAGGTGTTTCAAACCTTTCCTAAATCCCCAAACCTTGATTCTTTGTCCCTCATGGACTTCTAAAACCATACGCACTCACCGATTACGTTTCGCTTGCTTGCTGAAACGCTTTCTAAGCTTCCAGATCAACTCCAAAGGTTTCCGAAGATGTCTCCCCTATTTTAAACACATAACAGAAGAGGATTAATGCATCATCAAACATTGAAATCATCAGTCACACACCTAAACTCGCTGCTCTACACAAAAACCACATTTCGGCTACCAAACACTACCGAAATGACCTCCAAACTCTTCCAAAATCAAACCCACCTAAGATCCATCACTTCTAATCATTTCTAAACATCAATTAACATCAAAAACTAACACAACCATGTCCTTATACCTCCAGCTATAGCAGAACACCAAAATCACCCCAAAAACCAACATTTTAACAAGGAAAAACTTAGGAAAAACAACCTATTCGGGATTTGATTGATAAAACCTCATTTATAACATCATTTAACATCCAAAATACATTAGAAAACCATCTCAAAATAGAGCCCAAGCAATCACCACGAAAATCTTCAAGATCTTTTCCAAATATTGAGTTTTAAGCCAATTTCTTGTTTCTAACATTAAAACCACTTGAAAATCATTAATAAAGGATTGATAACTTGGGAATTTCAGTATATAACTGATCATTAGAGGAGAAGGATGAAGCTTACCTCTAATGGATTATTTCTCCTTGATTTGGGCAAGTTTCCTTGAAAATTGAACGCAGAAATCAAATGGATTTGTTGAAGTATTGATTAGGAATGAAAGAGTGATTGAAATCTCATAAAATGATGTGGAAATCAAAGTAAATTTCCTGGAGAAAAAGTGTTTGGTTGATAGGATTTTGAGAGAAAATGAAATGAGGGAAAATTAGTGTAAAGTGGTTATGAAAAGTCAAAAGTGGTTTTTCTATTTTAATCACCTTTATTTTCTTTAATTAAATCATTAATTAAATCACACAAATTAAGGAAAAAACTGATGAAAACATTTTGGTAAAATTAGCTCCTTAAAGATTCAAAGTTTAAATCATTTACAAAACAATCACTACTAAACTTTGCAAAAACTACGATTTGGTCACTACACCGAAATGTAGTATTTCAAAACCTTATTTTGTAATTTGATTTCACCATTCTCTTATATATATTAAATGAGGATTTTTAGATATTTTTCTATATTTTTAAAGCATCCCGAACTAGGCGTTCCCTAAAACTCCCTTTTAGATTCGAACTGTTTCCCAAACTGATCTGATTCGGACTCTAAACATCTAGGCCCAATTTTGGGGTGTTACAACTATCCCCCTCTTAAGAAATTTCGTCCTCAAAATTTACCTTGGGGAAAAAGGTAAGGAAAATGCTTCTTCATATCATCTTTTCTTTCCCACGTGGCTTCCTCAACACCACGATGCCTCCACAACACCTTAACCAGCTCAATGGTCTTACCTCGGAGAACTTTACTGTCCGAATCCAAAATCTCAACCGGCTCCTATCATAGGTCAAATCTGGATTCAACTCAACTTCCTCCACAGGCATAACATGTGAAGGATCCAATCTATACCTCCGAAGCATGGATACATGAAACACATCATGTATCTTCTCTAACTCTTGTGGTAGCCTCAGCTTGTAAGCAACATGACCCACACGTTCTATCACCTCGTATGGTCCAATATACCTAGGGCTCAACTTACCCTTACGACAAACCTCATCACCTTCTTCCAAGGTGAAACCTTTAAGAACACGCGATCACCCACCACAAACTCAATTTCCTTACGCTTCAAATCCGCGTAAGACTTCTGCCGATCAGAAGCTGCCTTCAACCGCTCACAAATGAGCTTCACTTTCTCGGTTGTTCCTTTCAACAAAGCCGGCATCGAGACCAACTTCTGACCTATTTCAGCCCAGCAAAGAGAAGTTCTACACTTCCTCCCATACAAGGCTTCATAAGGTGCCATTTGAATACTTGCCTGGTAGCTGTTATTATAAGCAAACTCCACTAAAGGCAAATGCTTCTCCCAAGAGCCTTGAAACTCAATCACGCATCACCTCAACATATCCTCAAGAACTTGGATAACACGCTCAGATTGTCCATCCTTCTGTGGATGATAAGAAGTACTAAAATTCAGCCGCAAACCCAAAGTTTGATGCAAACATTCCCAAAATCGTGATGTAAACCTCGGATCTCTATCCGACACTATAGATTTTGGTACACCATACAGACGTACAATCTCAGCAATGTACAGCTCTGCAAGCTTATCCAAGGTATACATGGTATGCATAGGTAAGAAATTCGCACACTTCGTAAGGCGATCCACAATCACCCACACTGAATTCTTCTTTGATGGCGTCAAAGGCAAACCAGACACAAAGTCCATGGTGATTCTTTCCCACTTCAATTCAGGGATCCTCAATGGTTGCAACAACCCTGTAGGAAACTGATGTTCAACCTTAACCCGCTGACAAACCATGCACTTACTCACATATTCTGCAACATCTTTCTTCAATCCCACCCAATAGTAATCATCCTTCAAATCACGATACATCTTTGTACTACCAGGGTGCATAGCGAAAGGACTACTATGAGTTTCGGTCAGAATAGCACGCGTCAACTCCACATCACTCGGCACTGCTATCTGATTTCCAAAACATAGAACTCCATCATCATTAAAACAAAAATCTGATGGTTTATCCTCAGCAATATCCTGGACATGTGGCACCAAAGAATCATCCAACAACTGGTTATCCTTTATCAACTGAACCAGAGATGGTTTCACTTGCAGCTCAACAACAAGACTTCCATCTCGCGAAATGCTCAAGCTAGCAAACATATCCCTTAACTCTACTGCCACTTTCCTGCTCAAGGAATCCGCCAAAACATTAGCTTTTCCCGGATGATACTCGATCGTTAGATCGTAATCCTTAAGCAACTCCACCCAACGCCACTGCCTAAGATTCAACTCTTTCTGAGACATCAAATACTTCCAACTCTTGTGATCCGTGTACACAACACACTTCTCACCATAAAGATAATGTCTCCAGATCTTCAAAGCAAAAACCACCGCAGCTAACTCAATATCATGCGTAGGATAATTACGCTCATGCACCTTCAAATGTCGCGATGCATAAGCCACCACCTTATCCTCTTGCATTAGCACACACCCCAAACCAACATAGGATGTGTCATTGTAAACCACAAACTCTTTTCTTGATTTAGGTTGAACCAAGATAGGAGCTTGCGTAAAAGCTGCCTTAAGCTTCTCAAAAGCTTGTTGTCTCGCTTCCGTCCACTCATACTTAACATCTTTTTGCAACAACTTCGTCAATGGGGCAGCAATCTTTGAAAATCCATCCACAAACCTCTGGTAATATCCTGCCAACCCAAGGAAACTACAGACTTCATGAACAGACTTAGGAGGCTTCCAATTCATCACCGCCTCAACTTTGTGAGGATCAACACGAATCCCCTCAGCTGAAACCACATGACCAAGGAACACAACTTCCTTTAGCCAAAACTCACACTTGATCAGCTTAGCATAAAGATGATTTTCCATAAGCGCTTGCAAGACAACCCTCAAATGACCTTCATGCTTCTCCTCAGTACGAGAGTACACAAGGATATCGTCGATAAACACCACAATTCCACGAGATCAACAAGAAAAACATGATTTTGCACTTTCAAGGGACATCTCCTATACAACTTCCGCGTTACAACCGCCTCACCAAAGGAACTAGTTACACGCATACCAACATCCAAAGACTCAACAGGAAAACCAAACATTTGAGCATATTCACGCAATATGTACGAGTGTGTAGATCCAGAATCAATCAAAGAAAGTAATGACAAGGATTGCAAAGTAAAAGTACGTGTGATCACATCTGTATCATTCCTTCCCTCACAATGGGCATACACTCGAGCCTGACTGCCACCCTCAAGTTGAACGGCCACAACATGTGCTACGTTCATGCCACCATCATCGCTACGCTGAAAATTACCACGGCCGCGCCCACGTCCTCTCTGTGGCTCGGCTGTTATCAACGGAGCATGTCCCTCTCTCAGAGGCTAAGGACAATCTTTCTTCAAATGTCCACGGTTCCCAAAATTCCAGCATGTCCCAAGGTTACCCCAACACTCGCCACCATGCCGTCTACCACAACGGTTACACTAAGGAGTCCTCAGAACAACATTAGGTCCTTGCTGACGTCTACCAGGGTTACCATCCCCACTCCAAGCATCATAATGCGGCCTCCTATCCTTATGCCTCTTGTTGCGATCTCTACCACAATCGCGTTCAGCCACTCGCTTTCCAGAGCTAGATCCACCCGCTCGACTAGCCAGACCAAGATTTGACTCAATGTCCTTAGCTCTAGTGACCAAGACATCGAAATCCGTATAATCAGCCGCAAGCATATAAGTCTTAACATCTGCTACTAGCCCATAACGGAATCGTTCACACCTCTCCCGCTCACTAGGGATTAACTCAGGCGCGTACTGATTGAGGCGGACAAACTGATTTTCATACTCAGCTACAGACATGATGCCTTGCACAAGAGACATAAACTCTCTTTTCTTCTCATCTAGGTAACACACTCCCAGATACTTCCGCTTGAACGCATTCAAGAAGAACGTACAAGTAACCTCGTCATCCTCCAAACCAGAGATAGTGATCGTCCACCACGTATAAGCATCACCATGCAGCAGTGATACAACACAACCCAGCTTCTGCACATTATTGCAGTTCATCTGACCCAGAATCAGCTTGGTGCTCTCCAAACAAGACTCATATCCTTCCGGAGATAAGCCACTAAACTTAGTCCCTCCTAGATTGCGAAGACGTTTCAAAGGCAACCTCACATTGGCATCATCTTGATGCGCAGCTCCATGAGCTCCAGCTACTGCTGCCAGGAAAGCTCAAGCAATAGCTTGAATCAACATGGTCATATTAGGAACAGCTTGCCCCTGCGCACCCTCGGGTCCAGCGACCCCAGCACCAGCACCAACACCAGCGTTACCAGCTCCAACACCACCACCACCGGGTGGTCCACCACTAGGAGGAGGAGGCAAATCCTCAACTTTCTCAACATTCTCATTATCGGTCATCGATCTAGTATTGATTATCAGCTCTCTACGTGGCCCATTACATAGAACACAATGCACTGACAAAAATGCAATAAACAAAATTAGGCACAATAAGGTAAGCAATCCAAGTACTCAAGCTCATTTTCGAAAACAATTCCTCTCATTAGTTTTGATATGGCAATGGGATCCCCTATCACACTCCAAACATAGCATAGCATCACAAAAACATCTCAATTGAATCATACACCACTAATCATACATCATCCTTTCACCAAGGAAATACATCACCCACATATCAAACCCCCAAATATTCGAGAACCAAGCTCTGATACCAACAAATGTAATCTCCTTAGCCCGACCTAGACGATTGACCCGAACTACGAAGATTACACGGGGAAAACCAAAGTCAACCCGAAAGTCAACTTTGATTCACAACCCTTTTTTCATTTTAATCTTGTCTAGATACTTGTTAACCCTAAGTGAGTACTCACAAAACACAATTGAGAAAGGCACATCGATCGGATAACATATAGGGACTCAATTGCACTTCACACAAGATTAGGGACCTAATTGTATTTTCTATAAATTAGAGGAACTTCATTGGTTTTAAGGTTACCATTATAAAATTAGTCATGTTGCATGCTTCTCTGCCAAATTTCAACTTAAAAAGACATCTCAAGCTCAAGCAATTGCAATCTCAACATACAGGACTAAAATGTAAAGTTGCAAACATCAAACAATTCAAATTTGGGTCCAACGGTAACCTGTTTTTAAACGCCTACACATCGTACCGAAATACTGTATCGGAATGGTGTTGACCGTTTCGGTACGCGGGTATGTTCCGAGACCAGTTCCGAAACATGTAGCTCTAGTAGCCAAAATGTATCGAGACAACTCCCTTCGTTTCGAAACGCCAAGGCCATTTCGGGCCCCCGTTCTGAAACACCATGGGGTGTTTCGATACACCCTGCCCAGAAACAACAACAATTGCTGGTTTTTCACTCAAACACCTGCTCAAACATGACCCAAGGACTCTCTAATCATACCAACAAGTCAATATACATATAAGGAACATATTTGGAACACTCAAGCACAATCATAGCATCAAACACAAAATCTCATTAGTCTAGAGGCATGCATCCTAATCTCAAAACCCAATTAGGCAATCTAACTTCAAAACAAGCAATTAAGTCCATTTACAATCCAAACAAGCTAAAACAAACATGCCACAACCTTAGAGAGTTTAACACATCTCCCAAATACAATTCCTGGATTCCCATTGCCAATCTATCAAAATTAAAGTGTACGAAAACTTCACCATACATGAGCTTGGACTTCCTTGGATGAACTTAGCTTCCTTGATGCCCGAAAACACCTCAATTATCTGCATTATTGGTAAAAGAGAGAGCGTCAGCACAAATGCTTAGTGAGGCATGCTTTAAAGAAAACCAACCCAGTAATGCACATCTTGAAAACACATTCATCAAAAGATTTTAAACCACAAGCTCATTTCTATCTCATGCTTTGAAACCTTTCAAAGCAATTTCTCATTGAAACCACATGTACCTTCATTCTATCTCATGCATTTAAACCAATGCTAAACTCATGGCAAAGCTAAACTCATGCTGTAATCTAAAGCATTTCATAAACAAACCACATATGCATTTCTCATAGCATAAACCATTACATCAAAGGTACATGTGAATAAAAAACCATAACATATTTTATATTGGCATTTCACATCTATTTATTACTTGGATATGTAGACATCTCATTAGACACTTCCGGTGGCATCTCTCATCACCGTACTCACTCGTCTAGCAACATAGTTTCCGGTGGAATCTCACATCACCGTACTCACATGGAGGAATCTCTCATCGCCACAAAGCTTGGGTATTTCACCAAGTCATACCCGATGGAATGCCCATCATCGGTTCTCTCCTTTTGGCTTAACCAAAGAGCACGTACGGATTTTTAGTTTATAGTGCACTCTCATCCTATTGATCGATCAATTATATCCGTTAAGTATCTCAACATCTATGCCAATATATATGTCAAATCAACATCTCACCTACTGTTTTTCATGCATTAAAACTCAACATTCTCATCTCATTTCGGGCCCCCGTTCCGAAACACCATGGGGTGTTTCGATACACCCTACCCAGAAACAACATCAATTACTAGTTTTTCACTCAAACACCTACTCAAACATGTCCCAAGGACTCTTTAATCATACCAAAAAGTCAACATACATATAAGGAACATATTTGGAACAATCAAGCACAATCATAGCATCAAACACAAAATCTCATTAGTCTAAAGGCATGCATCCTAATCTCAAACCCCAATTAGGCAATCTAACTTCAAAACAAGCAATTAAGGCCATTTACAATCCAAACAAGCTAAAACAAACATGCAACAACCTTAGGGAGTTTAACACATCTCCCAAGTACAATTCTTGGTTTCCCATTGCCAATCTATCAAAACTAAAATGTACAAAAAACTTCACCATACATGGGCTTGGACTTCCTTGGTTGAACTTAGCTTCCTTGATGCCCGAAAACACCTCAATTATCTGCATTATTGGTAAAAGAGAGAGCGTAAGCACAAACGCTTACTGAGGCATGCTCTAAAGAAAACCGACCCAGTAATGCACATCTTGAAAACACTTTCATCAAAGCTTTTAAACAACATGCTCATTTCTATCTCATGCATGGAAACCTTTCAAACAAATTTCTCATTGAAACCACATGTACCTTCATTCTATCTCATGCATTTAAACCAATGCAATACTCATGGCAAAGCCAAACTCATGCTTGTACTCTAAAGCATTTCATAAACAAACCACATATGAATTTCTCATAGCATAAACCATTACATCAAAGGTACAAGTGAATCAAAAACCATAACATATTTTATATTGGCATTTCACATCTATTTATTACTCGGATATGCGGACATCTCACTAGACTCTTCCGGTGGCATCTCTCATCACCATACTCACTCGTCTAGCAACATAGTTTCCAGTGGAATCTCACATCACCGTACTCACATGGCGGAATCTCTCATCGCCACAAAGCATGGGTATTTCACCAAGTCCTATCCGATGGAATGCCCATCACAGGTTCTCTCCCTTTGGCTTAACCAAAGAGCACATACGAATTTTTAGTTTATAGTGCACTCTTATCCTATTGATCGATCAATTATATCCGGTAAGTATCTCAACATCTATGCCAATATATATGTCAAATCAACATCTCACCTACTGTTTTTTATGCATTAAAACTCAACATTCTCATCTCATTTCAAAATCATAACATTTTCTATACTTCAACATAAAAGCTCAAATCTCAATTCTGCAACATATTACTTTATGAAATCATTTCAAGCATCATCTCATGCTATAATTCATGCATAAAAACTGTAGGAATTTATCAATCTAAAACCATGAGCATGTAAAAGCATTTAAAGGGCAATCACCACATTCTAGAGAGTAATCTAGCCAATACTTACTTCCGGACTTAGGAAAGTGTTTCAAACCTTTGCTAAATCCCCAAACCTTGATTCTTTGTCCCTCAAGGACATCTAAAACCATACGCACTCACCAGTTACGTTTCGCTTTCTTGCCGAAACCCTATCTAAGTTTCCGAATCAACTCCAAAGGTGTCCGAAGATGTCTCCCCTGTTTTAAACACATAAGAGCAGAGGATTAATGCATCATCACGCATTAAAATCATCAGCCAAACACCTAAACTCGCTGCTCAACAGAAAAAACCACATTTCGGCTACCAAACACTACCGAAATCACCTCCAAACTCTTCCAAAATCAAACCCAGCTAAGATCCATCACTTCTAATCACTTCTAAACATCAAATAACATAAAAAACTAACACAACCACGTCCTTATACCTCCAGCTATAGTAGAACACCAAAATCACCCCCAAAACCAACATTTTAACAAGCAAAAACTTAGGAAAAACAACCTATTCGGGATTGGATTGATAAAACCTCATTTATAACATCATTAAACATCTAAAATACATTAGAAAACCATCTCAAAACAGAGCCCAATCAATCACCACGAAAATCTTCAAGATCTTTTCCAAATCATGAGTTTTAAGACAATTTCTTGTTTCTAACATTAAAACCACTTGAAAATCATTAATAAAGGATTTATAACTTGGGAATTTCAGTAAAGAACAGATCATTAGAGGAGAAGGACGACGCTTACCTCTAATGGATGATTTCTCCTTGATTTGGGCAAGTTTTCTTGAAAATTCAATGTAGAAATCAAGTGGATTTTTTGAAGGATTGATTAGGAATCAAAGAGTGATTGAAATTTTATCAAATGAAGTGGAAATCAAATTAAATTTGCTGGAGAAAAAAATGTTTGGTTGATAGGATTTTGAGAGAAAATGAAATGAGGGAAAATTAGTGAAATATGGTTATGAAAAGTCAAAGGTGGTTTTTCTATTTTAATAACCTTTATTTTCTCTAATCAAATCATTAATTAAATCACCCAAATTAAGGAAAAATCTGATGAAAACATTTTTGGTAAAATTAGCTCCTTAAAGATTCAAAGTTTCAATCATTTACAAAACCGTCACTACTAAACTTTGCAAAAACTACGATTTGGTCACTACACTGAAATGTAGTATTTCCAAACCTTATTTTGTAATATTGATTTCACCATTCTCTTATACATATATTAAATGAGGATTTTTAGATATTTTTCTATATTTTTAAAGCATCCTGAACTAGGCGTTCCCTAAAACTCCCTTTTAGATTCGAACCGTTTCCCAGATTGATCCGGTTCAGACTCTAAACATCTAGGCCCAATTTTGGGGTGTTACAAAATTCGTCCTCGAATTTTTACTTGAACCGAAGAGATGTGGATATTGATGTTTCATGGTCTCTTTAGGTTCTCTTGTGGCTTCCTCAATGGTGTGGCTCCTCTAGAGCAATTTAACCAACAATACAATTTTGTTGCGAAGCCTCTGGACTTCTCTTGCTAGAATTTGAACCAGTTCCTACTCGTATGATAGATTTGGTTGAAGTTCTATAGACTCAGGTTCCACAATGTGCAAGGGATCATAATGATACTTCTAAAGCATTGATACATGAAAAACATCATGAATCTTACTCAATTCATAAGGCAACAATAGTCGCTATGCCACGAGGCCAACAATTTCAATGACATCAAAGGGTCCAATGAATTGGGGACTCAATTTTCCCTTTTTTACAAATCATAAAACCTTTTTCCACGGTGATACTTTAAGGAAAGCCTTTTCACCAACTTTGTACTCAATGTCTCTTCTCTTGAGATCAGCATAAGCCTTTTGTCGATCAAAGGCAACCTTTAAATGATCATGGATAATAGTGACCCACTCTTCAGTCTCTCGAAGCAATTCAGAGCCTAACTTCTTGTCCTCAGCAAGCTCCGACCAACACAATGGAGTTCTACATCGCCTACCATACAATACTTCATACGGGGCCATTTGGTTTGATTCTTGGTAACTATTATTTTAGGCGAATTCAGCAAGGGGTAGAGATTTCTCCCAAGTTTCTCCAAAGTCAATAATGCATGCCCAAAGCTTGTCTTCCAAGATATATATAGGAAGGTTCAATAACAATGCAAGTTTCTAAGATTTCAATGGTTATATTTTTTGATGATTTACCTGAATTACCCTTTTTCAGTGGTTGTCAGATTTAGGGTTAAAGGTTGTGCTAAGATTAACTCTTGTGCCCAGAGCTCCTTGTAGGGTTTTCCAAAACCGAGATGCAAATCGGGGCTCCCGATTGGAGATAATAGACTTAGGTATTCCGTGGTGTCGAATTACTACCTTGATATACAAGTCAGCTAGTTTAGGGATCCATAGTCCATTTTGACCGGTGTAAAATGAGCTAACTTCGAGAAACTTTCTACAATGACCCTTACGACATCATGCTTCGCGGGAGTTAACGGTAAACCACTAACAATATCCATAGTGATCTTTTCCCACTTCCAATTCAGTGGATCGATAGGCTGCAATAATCGAGTAGGAGCACAATGTTCTTCCTTAACACGTTGGCACGTGAGACATTTGGAAATGAAATCATATATGGCGTGCTTAATGCCTGGCCACCAGTAGAGTTCACGTAAGCCCTTATACATCTTTACCGCCCGGGGGTGAATAGAAAAAGAACTCGAATGAGCTTCAAAAAGGATATCAGTGTGAAGAGATTCATTATTAGGAATACAACTCGGTCGTGGAAACACAAGAGTCCGTTAGAGTTAATTCTGAAGTGGGGTTGTCTTGCTCTTGAAAATCCTTGATTCGTGAAACGACGATATACTGAACTTGGAATTTAGCTGTAAGACAATGATGCTTCAAAAGTCAGAAGTGAGAGATAATTACCCGAGAGTCTACAATATAGCAATATTAGAATAAGTTAATGTACTATGTAATACATATAACTCCAAATTTATTGACAAGATCGTAATCTATAAGGAGTTCCATCCACCTCCGTTGTTGAAGGTTCAAATCTTTTTGAGTTAATAGATACTTAAGGCTCTTATGGTCAGTGCATAGATAATATTTTTCTACGTAAAGGTAATGTCTCTAGATTTTAAATGCAAAGACAATTGCATCCAATTTAAGGTCGTGGGTGGTATAATTCATTTTGTGTGGCTTAAGTTGTCTTGAAGCATAAGAGATGACTTTGCTTGTTTGCATCAATACACATCCTAACCAAGATGTGATGCATCACTATAAACTGTGTAGTCCTTTCCGGACTTAGGTTGGGTCAGGACCGGTGCATGATTCAATACTTGTTTCAACTGATCGAAACTCCACTACTGAGCCTCGGTCCCAACAAAATGAGCTTCTTTCCTCAATAACTTAGTTAAAGGAGCGACTATCATAGAAAATCCTTTTACGAATCTACGATAGTAACCAACAAGCCCAAGGAAGCTTCTGATTTCACTAATGCTCTTTGGTGGGTGCCACTCTACAATAGCTTGGATTTTCTTCTGTTTCACTTGAATACCCGAAGCCGACACGATATGTCCCAAAAAATAAACTTCGGTGAGCCAAAACTCACACTTAGAGAACTTCGCATACAACTGCTTCTCTCTCAAAGTCTGTAGCACAATACGAATATGTCTCGGGGCTCCACTTGATTCTTGGAATAGATCAATATATTTACTATAAAGACAACTATGAATTTTTCGAGATAAGGTCGAAAGACCCGATTCATCAAATCCATAAAGGATGTCGGTGCATTGGTTAACCCAAAGGTTTTCACTAAGAATTCGTAGTGTCCATATCTTGTACAGAAGGCAGTCTTTTGTACATCACACTTCTTGACTCTCATTTGATAATAGCCCGACCATAGATGATCTTGGAAAACATAGAGGCGTCCTTTAGTTGATCGAACCTTTTGTCTATTCTAGGCAACATATTTTTATTCTTGATGGTTACTTTATTCCATTGATGATAGTCAATGCACAATCACATAGAACCATCTTTCTTCTTAATAAAGAGGATCAGAGCACCCTAGAGTGAAGACCTCGGTTGAACGAAACCTTTGTTCAAAAAGTCTTGAATTTGAGCCTTTAATTCCTTTAAGTCCACAGCTGCCATGCGATATAGTGCAATGGAAAATGGAGCAGTCCCAAGTTGCACCTTAATGCCAAACTCCACTTCACGGGTTGGGTGCAATCCCAGAAGTTCATTAGGGAAGACATCAGGAAATTCACATACAATGTCAATGTGTCGCAATTGTGGCTCGTCTCTAGACTCCAACGCTAAATTGTACAATGATGGATTTGTAACCCCCTTAACCCGGCCCAGACGGTTGAACCGAATTAAGAAGTTTACACGGGAAAACCAAAGTCAACCCGAAAGTCAACCTTGATTAACGACCCATTTTTTCGTTTTAAATCTTATCTAAATGCACATTAACCCTAGATATGTTCATACAATCGGCATACTCAAAGATCCTAAAACTCAGAGAACATTCAGGGACTCAATTGCACAAATTACAATTTTAGGGACCAAAAAGCAAATTCTGAAAATTATAGGGACTTAACCCAATTAAAAGTTACCATTATGAAATTAATCATCTTTCATGCTTCTCTGGTAAATTTCAGCTCAAACGGACATCTCAAACTCATTCAATTGCAATAACAAGGTTCAAGACTAAAACGCAAACATTTCAAAACATATAACCATCAAATTCAGAGCCCAACGGTCGAGCGTTCCGAAACAGGGAGAACCTGTTCCGAAACGCGGGACCGTTCCGAAATGGGTTCCGAAACAAGGCTTGGCAGTAGCATTTCCGTTCCAGAACGGTTCCTCCCGTTTCGAAACGCCTAGGCCATTTCAGGCCCCTGTTCCGAAACGGTAGCACCCGTTCCGATACGGCCTACCCAGATTTGCAGAATTTTGCTGTTTAAACACACAATTGACCCATCAAACATGCTCCAAATGCAACCAAAATATACCAGCAAGTCATTTCCTACTTAGAAAACTATTCAAGCATCAATATACCAAAACCACCTCACAAAGGCCAATTAAATGTTCTAAGGATATTAACAACATAAAGCCAACTTAGGGAGTCCAAAACATCTCCCAAAACAACAACATAGGTCCCCCATTGCCAAATGCCCAAAAGCTAATAGTTTTAGGAAAATGTTCACCATACATGAGCTTAAATCTTCACTTGGATGATTGGCTTCCTTGCTGCCCCTAATGCACTTCAATGCTCTGCATTATTGGTTTAGGAAAAGAGAGAGCGTAAGCAAATAGCTTAGTGAGGAATGCTCATTTAAAACAACACAATAATGCATTTATAAACACCTTTATAAACCTTAGTTCAAATCATCATTTGCACATGCACATAAGTGTTTAAAACAAGCAATTCATGCTTCAAGTTTATAACATGTCATATTGGCCACAAGTGATTCAATCTACATAAGATCCACACATGGACTTCTAAACACCATTGCGATCTTACAATTCACAAGGACCACACATGGACTTTTAAACACCATTGTGTCCTTAGCACAAGAATCATCCATGGACTTTTAAACACCATGATGTTCTTACAATTCACAAGGACCACACAAGGACTTTTAACCACCTTTGTGTCCTTAACAAGAAACACCCATGGACTTTTAAACACCATGATGTTCTTACAATTCACAAGGACCACACAAGGACTTTTAACCACCTTTGTGTCCTTAACAAGAAACACCCATGGACTTTTAAACACCATGGTGTTCTTAAATATACAAGGCTCACACAAGGACTTTTAACCACCTTTGTGACCTTAACCAAGAACCAACCATGGAATTTTAACCACCATGTTGTTCTTAAAATACACAAGATTCACACAAGGACTTTTAACCACCTTTGTGATCTTAACCAAGAACCAACCATGGACTTTTAACCACCATGTTGTTCTTAAAACAAGAACCACCTATGGACTTTTAACCACCATAGTGTTCTTAACCTTTCTCAAAACATCACTTGCCAATATGCATCATTAACAACAATATTCCACTGTTTTAAAGCATTTAACAAAGCCATAAACATCATGCATCATTAAGCATCAAAACCACATTAAACAATGTACAAAAACAAGGATCTCTTACCTTGAGCATCCTTCAACACATGGCTTACAAAATCAGCAAATAACATGCTAAAATTTGCTTTTAAAACAGAATTTAAATCATGCAAACAAATCACCTTGTATTCAACCAACTCATGGTTCATCATCAAGAGAGTTTTGCCAAAAACTTACTCTTGAGCTTAACTAAGTTGCTTAGACTTAAACTAAGCTCCCAAACCTCAAAACATTGGTTTCAAAGCTGAAAACCAAAATCCACTCACCGATTCCATTTCGCCACTTGCCGAAACACCAATCAAGCTTCCGGATCACCACCACAAGGATCCAAAGATGACTCCCCTGTTTTAAACACATCAAAGCAGAGGATTAATGCATCATCATGCATTAATATCTTCAATGAAAGCACCTAAACTCGCTGCTCTCATCAACACTCCCATTTCGGCTACCAAACACAACCGAAATCACCTCCAAACAACTCCACAACACTACCCAGCCATGATCCATCAATTCTAAATATTCTTAAACCTCAATTAACATCCAAAAAGGATCTAACCACGTCCTTATACCTCCAGCTATAACAGATCATCAAGATCACTCCAAAAACAACCAAAAACTAAAGCTAAACTTAGGAAAATCTACCTATTCGGGATTGCATTGATTAAACCTCAATTTCTCATCAATTAAACATTCTTTTAACATCAAAAAGACACCTCAAAACAATGCCCAATTAGATCATACGAATTTCATCAAAATTAAAGCAAATCTTGCATTTAAAAGCCAAGATCAAGAATACAATTGTAAAACCTTTAATAAAACACAAATCAAGGATTGAGAACTTGGGAATTTCAGTAAAGAACTTAGAATTTAGAGGAGAAGGACGTTCATACCTCTAAACTTGAGTTTCTCCCTTTTTGGAACCAAGATTCTTGAAAATCCAATTAGCAAATGATAAGGTTTTGTTGAAGGGATGATTAGAGATAAAAAGAGGATTGAAATATCATTTTTGGATGTCAAAATCAGAGGGAAAATGTGCTGGAAAATGTGTTTGGGTTGAGAGAAAGTTGAGAGAAAAGAAAAATGGGAATTTGGAAAAGTTAGTTGAAAAATGCCAAAATATCTTCCCTCCCTTTACTTTTATTTAAAAACCATTAATTAATCCTTTAATATTTAAGAAAAATCTAGAGAAACTCCTATTGGGTAAATAGCTCCTTAAAGATTCAAAGTTTCAATCCTTTTTAAAACAGTCACACAGTTTTCGAAAATTACATTTTTGTCACTAACCAAAATGTCACACTTCCAAACCTTATTTTGTAAAATTGATTTCACCATTCTCTTATATATAATAAAAGAGCATTTTAAGACATTTTTTTCATATTTTAATGCAACCCGAACTAGGCTTTCCTAAATTCACCCTTTTATATTCGAACCGCACTCCGACCGAACTGGTCCAAACCCAAAACTTCTAAGCCCAAAATTGGGGCGTTACAGGATTTCTCGTGTTCATCAATACAACATTCTCCTTACCTAGACCCCAGAGATACAATTTCCTCTAACAACAATCTACCCATGCATGATACTCACTAAGCCAAACTAAGCATAGGATGACATCGAATTCATGGATCGATAAGGCCAACAAATTTTCCAGAAAAGCAATTCCTTGGATCTTTAAGGGGCAGATGCATTAATGTTAATAGCTCAATGGGACCGAGGAGAGAATTACGTTATGGGTCGGTTTCTCTTGCTGATGAGTAACGTAATAAGGAGAACGAGGTTATGCCTGATGCGAATTTACCTCCTCCACTTCCACCACCACCTAGGGGTGAGGATCAAAGGCAACACGGACAGGCTGGTCTGGTGTTGGGAGACATGCCGCCTTTGGTATAGGCGATGATGAGAGCATTCAAAGCTGTTGTTGTTGGAGTGCAAGTGCCGACGTCGTTAGAATAAGATTCCATAGCATTGGATGCTTGAGATTGCTTAGGCAAAACAAGCGAGCTATTTTTGTGAGTAGAAACGGTTTTAAAAGCTTTTCAAAGGTTTAAGAATACTATTTGGGGGTTTAGATTGAGCTTGAAATGCTAATCTAAACTCAAAAGTAAGTATGGAGCATTTCTGTCTCGATTTCGGTTACCATTGTTTTACTAAATTCATGCTCATGCTTTGAAGATAGATTTGTTTTGCCTACTATTATATGCATGTTTTAGAATGGGAAATGTTGCATAAGTTTAGATTTTGATAACATATGTGTTTAGAAAATAATATGCAATATGTTTGAGAAAATGCCTAAATACATGAGTTGACATATTTGAGATGCTTTGATGGAAATTGATTTGAATGACGCATAAAAAATAGTGAGGCATATTGTTATAAATGAATATATTGACTAGTGGCAAATGATTTAAATGCTATCGGATATGATTGGTCGACCATAGGATTCAAAGTGCACATAAAATATAAAATCGATCGTGAGAATATTCTTCGATTACACAGTAGGGTAATTATATTGTGAAGTGATAGGGGTTGTAATACCCCAAAATATGACATAGAAATTTTGATATTAATTTGAATATGACTCAACTGATTGAAATGTTTTTAGAATAATCAATTAGGAGTTTAGGACTAGATTGGAAACCTAAACAAGTAAGGATTCATATTAAAGGGACTTAAAAGAATGCAAGATAGGGTAATTATATTGTGAAGTGATAGGGGTTGTAATACCCCAAAATATGACATAGAAATTTTGATATTAATTTGAATATGACTCAACTGATTGAAATGTTTTTAGAATAATCAATTAGGAGTTTAGGACTAGATTGGAACCCTAAACAAGTAAGGATTCATATTTATTTTAATTATGGGACTTAAACAGTTGTCAAATTATGAGCAAGTGAGGTGTTGTGAGGATGAGTCAGCTAAAGAAAAAATTATGGAAGATGAGCAATTATTCATCCTCTTGCTCCTTCCCTTTCTTTCTTCATAACCGAAAGTTGGAGCTAGTGTGAGTGAGTTTAGAAATGGTTCTTCCCAACTAAATTTCAAGCCTTGATCGAAAGGATTATCTAGGAAGGTAATATTTTTGTTTTTCCTTCATGTATAAGTACAAATTATACTTGAATTGTAGAGATTTTGAGTATGTAAATGAATGAAAACATCTTGGAATTTTGATATGTTGATGATTGAATTTAGAATGAATTGTGGGTTAAATTGGTTAGGTTTGAAACACTTAAGTTAGCTATAAACAAATGCAATCTTCCCAGTGGACACAGTTCTGGCATTGAGTTTAGAAATTCATAAAAAAAATTAAAATTTTGAGTTAGAGGATGAGTTTTATATTTGTATTATCATCTGTGAGTATAGTTTTGTTTACAACAAACGATGATTGATTTCGAATTCTAAGTCATAAGATATGAATTTTTAAGTAAAGGTAGTGCAGAAATTCTAAAAGCATATTCTTTTCTAGACAACCTCTATTTCTGGACTTTTAGGAATTTTCATATTTTTTGTGAATTTCATGAAATTATGTGACTTATATCTTTAGAACCATATTTGAATCATGTTTTTAAATGCGTAAAGAAAATTAAATTTCGATATGTATTTTGTTCTGTAGAAACAATTCTTTAAAGGTAGTGTATGAAACCAACTTCTGGAAATAAGTACCTAGCTTAAGGCGGAAATGCTAAATTAATAGGTCTCTAAGGGTTGTTGTCTAATTGACTTAGAAAAGCCTTAGGTTTTAATTTATGAATTGAATTGGTCAATGTTAGAAGTAATAGAGACTATATGTTAAAAAGTAATCATGGTGGTCTATATAGATTTGGATTTGTAAACTTTGTTCCCAATTATGTGTTCGGGAGAATTGTTATGTTTAAATTGTATTAATGATGTCTAAGTTTAGTGGTTGACATGCTATTGTTGTTCGAATGAGTTAAATAGTTTGTGGTCATGTTAATGCTCTATTCGTATATGTAAGACATTTGATAGATGTTTAAACGTGTGTAGATATATATATATATGTGGTACAAGGCTGTTTTGAACATATAGAAAAAGTATGGACAATTTTGATACTTGAGTTTGTTTAAACATGAAAATGTTGTTTTTTTGCTTGAATATGATCTTTGTTAAATTGTTAGAATATATGAATATGTATAGATATGATTTATGAGTTGTTTTACTTAGATAAGAACATTAAATAAAATGAGCAAGCTTGGATACAAGGTATGTACTTTAAAATAAAGTACCGTTTGGCATGAAATTTGGTTGAAACCATTATATGTAGCTGAATTCTATGATCAATCTTGAAGTAAAAGAAAATAAATTTTTGTACTTGATGCCTTGATATTGGTTAAATATGTTTGATATTGTATGGTAACTTGTTCGGTTCGAAAGCCAACTGTGGTAGAAAATGTGCGTAGTGAAATGAAGTATAACTCTTGATCATGTTGAATTCTTGTGTGATGGGTAACTTAATGTCTAAGTGAAATATATGTAAAATAACTATCGAATGTGAACTTAGCTAAGATGCTACTTGATCAAGAGATATTAAAGTAATGAAATTCACATGAGCTGAATATGTATGTATACCCAAAAGAAAAGGGGTAATGAAATTCACATGAGGTGAATATCTATATGAACATAATAAAATGGGGGTTTTCAGACATTGATATGATACTATGATAAGGAGCAATGCTCACCTTCTGTTAAAAGAAGATGATAAAATGTTAAAGCCTTGGTCTCGAGTCACTCTTAGGTATAGTTGGCATGCAATAAAGTCCATAGAGCTCAGTGTTGGGGTGGACTACGGTCTGGGACCATGATCCTTATTTGTCGATAGTTGGAGGGATTGACTGGTACATCAAGTACCACCTATTTATGGGCGACAGTTGATTTTGGATTTGTGTACCTAGACTGTAGATTCGATTCTCAAGGCTATGTTGTTAATCAAGGAAGAATGTTTAAATTAAAATATGAAAGAAGTTTGTAACTTGCTTATGAAGAAATGTATGCATAAGGGAACTTGGATGATTCTTATTTTGAGAATATGTTTTAATTAAAAGTTTACATGATAATGAATTAATGGGTGAATTCTTGAGCAAGTTGAATATACATGTTTTGATGATTCTATTCGAATGGTTTCTATTCAAGTAACTTGGTCATGTGTGATGTTTGATTTGATTTGAATAGTTTATCTAGGATATCTTTAACTTGTTAAAATTGATCCTCATAAATCTATGTTTGTAGTGAAAGAAATCTTGAATGATAAGTAATACGTATATTTGAGAATGTGCCTCGGTAACTTCTATGCTAAATAAATATGTCCATAATATGTTACTTGATTTTAAACGTTATGTTAAATGGACTATTTTGAAATGTATAATTGCGCATACATGATAAGTGAATTGTTTTGTGTATAAATGAAAAGCCATGGACTGTTTTGATATATTTGTGCGTATACATGTTTTAAATAAACACTTTTGTATAAACATGAAAGTAAATGGACTGTTTTGATAAGTATGAGCAATTGGTGGATTGTTTTAAGCTTATATATATATATATATATATATGAAAGTGCATGAATTAAGTCTATTCGGCACATAAACAAACATGTATTGGGATGCTATGAACATATATAAGCATATCATGAAAGGGATCTGTTGTGCTTGTCATCTTATGTGATAAGTAACTTGCGTGTTGATATGCTAAGGTTGATAACTTGTGTGACAAGTAATAATGTCCTCAAAATGCTACATTGGTAACTTATATGAAAAGCAATCATGTGTTATTTGTATGGGGTTTAGGAGTCCTTAAAAGAATTACTTTGGACCAATGTGTTATTTGTGTGATTTGGTATGCTTTGTAATAAATGTTATTCTCGTACTCATTAGGTAATGAGTTGTGATTGATCAAGCTTGCTGTTTGCTTAGACTCAATGTGTTGAGGAAGAATATAGCTCTAATATAGAAATTTCGTTTCATATAATTTAGTTGTTTGAGGTATCGCACTGAGCTTATAATTACCCTATTCTTTCCATACGTTTCATGATAAGGTGCCTATGACTTCTTCGAGCTTGGAAGTGATCACAAGGAACTAAATATAATTCGAATTGCCAATTTTAGACTCATTGATGGTTTGACATAGTTATTTAGTCGCATTACGCATATAGAATCCATTTTGTCTTATATGTGTATAAGCTGAATAGTTATTCAAAGTTCTGTAAAGGGCCTTTAATCGTTTTATGCTTGCTTGCATTTTAAGTTATCTAGTTAAGATATATATATATATATATATATATATATATATATATATATATAATGGTTTGATGATCTACATGTAATTAATGTGGCTATAATACCTGTGGTATGTCGTATGTAGGTTTGGATGAATTTGTTTGCACATGTTTGACCCTGACACATAGCATAGTTTGAGTAATAGGTTTAATGGAAACTTAGATTAATTGATAGCATGCCTATGAATATGTTCATAACACGAGTATGTGAATATTTTGATTAATATCGAGTGGTTTGAGCTTTGGGGATAAGATCCTGTCTTGTAAAAAGGATTATCAAACCTTGTTGGTGTTTGAGTAAAAAAAAAATTGTTAAGTGTTTTGGTGAGCTGACATGCTAAGGTCAAAGATTAATAAATAGAAAAGAGTTATGGTTTGAATGAGACAATTATATTCTCCTAAAGGCTTGGTTAGTTTAAGTTAATAGATCACCTTAATGGTTTGTATACTGCACTTTGATATACATGAATGAATTGTCTAAATAAATGAAGTACAAATGATTGGATGTCAATGATTGCTTCAAGAGAATCTATGTTATATATAAACTTTGAATGCTAGTCCTATGAATACCTGTTTGGTAGTTATATGTGAAACTTAGTTGGTAATTTCTTGGCTGAAAAGATATGAATATTAAATGGTGTTGTATGAAAGTCTAAAGGTTATTAAACCATGGTTTATAGCTATCTTGAATGATCTCAATCCTAGATCGGCATGCTTTAATGACTTGAGGTATGTAAACAATTAATTGAGTTATGTTCAATTATGCACGAAAAAAAAAAGAGAATTGCTTGTATTAGTAAGTATTTTATATCTCCATTGTATTCCACAAAAGAAAACATAGAAGATAGAGACACATTAAGGGTTAGTGAACGATATGTATAATCTATGTTTTACAGATATATGTTTGTATATCATCAAAGGTTTTAATTTACCTTGCCTTTTTGAAGGCATGACTACTCGTTTACATTAAGTTGGTCAAGAATGTATGTAAGATTGTTTGGTAACACTCCTTAAGTTGGTCACATTTAATGACAATATATGAGATTTTGCATAATGTGCTTTATACATGAGACTTCTCTTTAAGCTTTGCTACTTGATAAGTAAGCATGAAAGGCTTAAATCGAGGTTTTGCATTGAGGTAAATGCATGAGATTGATGATACATGTTTTAGAGATGATTTATCAAACTTGTTTTGGAAGAGAAGTAAAGCATGAGATGGATGATTTGAGCATGATGTTGGAAGAATGATATTAAACAAATCGTTTTTAAATGCATTGTTGATTGTTTTATTTGAGCGACCCTCACTAGGCATTTATGCTTACGCTATCCTTTTTCAACAATGTAGAGAAGTAGCTTTCCAAAGGAAGCGAGAAGGCAACTGAAAGAGTTCCAAGAAGTGTATTTGATCAAGTATGATTTTCGTAATTAGACTAATATGTAATAAGGGCAATATGGGTTTAATAATGGTTTAGGAGTATGTCTTTTGAACTTCCCGGTTAGATACAAGATTATGTTGGTTTATAAGACTTGTAAATGGCCTTTGATGTTTGGATTATGCTTGATTTGGGGGCTGTCGAGAATTATAAGCATGTTGGGTAAAAATCATGCCTATAGGTTTTCCGCTGTTGTCGCAATGCTTACGCTTTTATATTGAGGTGGTCGTTGGTTGATATGACGTTGTATGTCTGTTTTGACATTGATCATTGAGTCTTAAATGGTTTTCGAGATTAATTCAAATGTGTTTAGGAAGGTATCATACTATTATGAATGAGCAGATTTTGTGAACCTGCAGACATGTTTCGAAACCAGGCAGCAGGTTTCGAAATGAGGGAGCATTTTGCTCCAGGCAGGTTTCAAAACCAAGCCTCAGGTTTCGAAATCAGAGGCCAAATTTTCCTACTGGAGCCAAGGTTTTGAAAGTATTAAGGGAGGATTTCGAAACTTATCGCGGGGACTCATCTGTAGTGTTGAAAAATAGTTTCTAAAGTTATATTTTGGTCCTTGGTTGTTATGTATGCAATTGGATTAGTTTGGATGATCAATTTAAGCTGGAATTTGATATGTATGCCTGGAACCTGATTAATTGAGGATTGATAAATCTAATTTTAAATAAGCCCTTATATTTTTATAGTTTTAGATTTTGGTCCCTAAATATTGACAATGCTTAATTGATGATACAAATGAGCTTATTTTGAGACGAAATCCCACATGTATGTTTTAAATGAACTTATTAAAGATTAGTAAGGTCAATTGTGATATTGGATTATAATTTAAAAAAAAAATCAAAATGGTCCCTAATCCTAGTTATCATATTTTCGTGTATTGAATCGAAGTTGGTTTTCATCGTATCCTCTTCCGATGTATGTATGATCAGCATAGGTAATATTAAATGCATCTAGATGAGATAAAAGAAAAAAAGTGTTGGTTATCGAGGGAAACCTTAACAGGTTTTCTTCGATAATCATCGTGTAACTCACTCGAGTCGGTAGATCGGTTAGATCGGGTCAATGGGGTTACAGATACTTCGAATGCTAAAGAAGAACTTGTGGCAAGCTAAAGTTTGCATGAAGAACCTAGCTGACCAACATCGTCGAGAACTAGAGCTGGAAATGGGAAGTTGACCATTTGTGAAATTGTGGCGGCATCGACAACTCTCACATCGATTGCGAAGACAACAAAAGCTCAGTCCACGCTTCTTTAGAGCATATCAAATTGAAAAGAAGGTGGGGGCAATGGAATATAAACTAAAGTTGCCAAATTATACGAGAAATCACCCCATTTTCCATATATCCTAGCTCAAACGATGTTGCGTACAACCTACCCAACAGATTACTCCATTGCTTCTGTTGATGGGGGGTCGTGAGGAACAGAAAACTAATGCTAACTTTGAGGAGAAGATTTCAATTGAAGAGGAGGGTAATTTTATAGAGGAAGGTAACGACATGGCTGAGATAGTTGAGCCATCATAGAATGTCGTACAGGAGCAGACCCGAGAAGGAAATGACAAGCTGGCATAGATTCAGGAATTACGATAGGGTGTGAGGGAGAGAAGGCCTCCAAACACCCTAACATATTTTTCCCTTACTTAAGGCACCTAGTATTTAAATAAGTTGTTGTAAAGAGCTATGGTATGAAAAAACTCGGAAATTACTCTCCTTGAAATCTATCACTTCTTCATATACAATCTCTTCTCTCGTTCCCTTCTTAGTTCTTATCAGGTTAATTTTCAATTTAACCCATAAACTTTAGAAAAGTTATAAATTGGTTTCATGAACTTTTTTATTCTCATTTTCACCTCTTTCTCTCAAAATTTATCCCCTTTCACCATATATATTTTAAACTTTCTCTGAAATAGACCCTAGCTGTCGCTCCTTTCTTGCTTGTGGTCTCCTCTCCAACCGAAAATTGAATTAAAGTTAATGTTACAAAAGAAAAAAGTGCAAGTCAATAAAATTCAATGTCACATGCCACGCTTCTATTTGTTCATGATACAACGACATCATATACCTAATGTCATTAAGTATTAAAACCAAGAACTGAAAAAAGTTCAAATACCAACTTCGAACTAATTTTCTTTAAGTGTCAACATGGAAGGGAATGTCTAGTTCAGATATTATCGTGTATGTTTAGATTCCAACTTTTGACCAATTTGTATTTATTTTTTTATTATAGTGTATGTTCATAACTTGGATCAGAATTATGCTCGCATAGTAACAAAATTTTACCATTTAATTACTAAAAAACAATTTTTATTATTTAAATAAGATGTTGAGTTAAATTGAATAAAATCGAAAAAAATTAATTTCAGATGGGATTCAGTTTCATATTTCTCGTACACAAGAATATCTTAGATAAATTATGGGGAGTTAGAAAGTAAAATTTGAAATTTACATCCATGCAAGTGAAAATCTCTCCCCTTAAGGGCCTTAACTTAAATTTAGCGAGCTGTAGTGAGGAGAGTGCCACCGCCTTTCTCAGCCAGCACATGGCTTTAATTTTCTGTTTAACGGTCAATTTTTTTATTTCTTTCTTTGTATATAAGTACTTTGAATTAGCTCTGAATTCTCAGTTTCTTGATTTTGCAGTTAATATCTCTCTCTTTCTCGCAGCCATGGCATCGCCTTCACAGCTTTCCCTCCAACAACTTCAAGATTTTCACAGCATCGACTACAACGCATATTCTAGACTTCTAACCCTTAATTTCGACCCTTTCCCTTCGATGAAAATCGTTGCCTTTTGGAATACTCTTGATAAACTCGGCTTCAAACACCTCGTCTACAACCTTCAACAATTCTTTGATTCCTCGCTTGTCTCTTTGGCCAAAAAGGTCGTCCTCTGCTTGCGATGCTTGTACTCTTGTTCTGAACAAATCAACCCATGGCTCCGTCTCAGTTTCTCGGAGATGAGCAAACTTGTTCCTCAAGAAATCTTGTTGGGCTTTCTTGTTAAGAAAGGGAATGCCTTAAACGGACGATCCAAGGTTTTGTGAAAGATGTGTGCAAGGTTGCATTTATCGATATAGTTCAACAAAACTTGGGTCCCAAGCACTCTTCAAAGTTCCCTAACGATGCGACAGATGACAACGCGGAGGTTTTGAAGGGTAAAGTCGATTGGGAAGACAAAACATTGTTTATGACATTCTCGAGGGGAAATCCAGTTTCAAACCAAGAAATCCATCGTTTCATTGCTGGTAAATTCGGCATCTATGTGGAGGCAATTTACATGGACAAAAACCCAAAAAGTTTGTTCGCTTGTGTCGTCCTAAGGTCACAGCCAGACATGTCGAGGATTCTTGGGGGTAACAAACTGGTGAAACTCTTCATTCAAGGCAAACATGCTAGGATTCGAAGGTTTGTTCGCAAAAGTTCGAAACATTAGTTTTCTTATGAAAGCAGGTTAGCAGTAGTTACTTTGTTCTTGTAGTAAATTAGTTGCACTAGTTTTTAAACAATTATTTGTTGATTTATGACAAGATTAACAACATTCTTTTCTAGTTTTCCTGGTTCTAAGGTAAAATATAATGTAAACACATCTCCATTTATCTCATAACGTGTTTGTGGGTTTATATCAGTTCTTGGCGTATCAGTCGGTTCAAAACCATAGTTTGTAGCATTAACTTCAAGCCTAAAACACTGATGTGATACTCCTGCAATATTAAGGATACTTGATGCATTGAAGTTATGCTAATAATCAAAAGTGGTTCAGCATAGGAATTTAAACTTTTGAAGTGGAGTAAAGAAGACATGGTTAAATACGAGCCACCCTCTTCGCAAGCTGATTCCATGCCTACATAACGAAAACCGAAATAGTAGTTCACAGGAAGTCCTTTTGACGTGCTTGTTGGCCGTAACCTAGTTGTAATCGAGAGGGCACCTTCTTTTCAGTAGTGTTATTATAATCAGATCACTTGTTGAATTCTCTGAATTTAATTTAAATTTACACAATATCTTAAACATCATATAAACTAGTTTGTTACCCCTTAACCAAAACATTATCAAATTTAATCCACATTATGAAGGTGAAATTTTCAACAACGCCAATGCCAAGCGATTGCAAAAAGGCAGCTTAATTGGTTTTGTTGTCGTAGCTTAATTGGTATATATATATATATACAAGGAAAAATTGAGGGATTCGACTCGAACTTAAAAAGCAATCCACTAATTACTAAAAATTTCGAGTTATTCGAATTTCAATTTTTCTAAAAAAATAGAAAAAACTTTTAGAAAAATAACAGAAAACATTTTGCATTGAGCTGTCAAAGCACCATAAAATTTTTACCTTTTTAATAGGCAGTAAAGTAAAATTAACACACAAACGTTGGATTGTTTGGTCACTTCGACCCTTATTCTATTTTGTGGAGCATTTAAGCACATAACGTTTTAATTTATGTCAAAATAATTTTATTTGGACGAAAACTATTAGTTGACTAATAGTTGATTTTTTCTGCTGATGTGGCACGCCATATTGACTAAATTGATGACATGAGATGTCCACGCATAACTAGATGATGTGGAATTACAAATATTTTTAACTTAATTATAAATAGTTTTATTAAATTAATTATAACCGATCGGATGATAACATGTGACATTATCCGATTAATTTTAAGACAAAGAAAAAAAGTAAAATTTAAACATATATTTAGTAAGAATTGAACCTATAACTTATGTAAAGGTTAAATACTTATCCATCATGCTAAGATGCTACTTTGAATTTTAATTATCACTTATAATATTTTTTATTATCTCATATTTTTTAAAGTGATAAAGTAAATTATAGTAGACAAGGGAAACTGAATCTAAGACTCTTGAAAATAAAACCAACATCTTGCCACCAAAACAATTACGTTTCTTCAATTTATTATTTCGAAATGTTACATTTAAATAGTTTAAATTATAATTATATTTAATTATAAGATAAATTAAAGTTTATTTATTAGATGAATTTTGTTGTTTAATATAATAATTTTAAATTATTGAAAATATATTTTTCTAGATTTATTTCTAATTTTTAATTTTTGAGTTTTTTTTCTAATTTTAATTAAAAACTGGGCAACAATATCAAATATAATTAAAAATAAAAATAACATTAATTAAAATATATAAATAAAAATATCATTATCAATAGATTAAAAATTAAATTTATTTTTTAATAAATGTTATTTTTAATTTAATTATTTATATTATTGTCAACTAATTAATTAAAAATAAAAAATTTAAAAATAAAAATTTAGTAAAATATCAATTTCAATAATTTAAAATATTACTTTAGAAACAAAACAAAAAATCCATCTAATAAATGTACTTTAATATGTTATAATTAAAGATAATCAAAATATAAACTATTTAAATTTGATGTTTTGTTAATAATGAATTGATATTATTAGCTAGTTTAGTGATAAAGTTGTTTTGTCCTTTTATGCATAAAGCTTAGGTTTGATTCCCTCTAAACACGTGTTCAAATTTTGCTTTTTTTTTCTTTGTCCTTAAACCAATCGGATCGTGACATATGTCATCATCTAATCAGTTATAATTAATTTAATAAAAACATATTTGTAATTTCACATCATAATCTAGTTACACGTGAGCACGCCATGTCATCAATCTAGTCCACATGGTGCCCCACATCAGCAAAAAATATTGATTGTTAGTCAACTACCGTTTTTATCGAAATAAGACTATTTTGACATAAATTAAATGTTATGAAAATAAATGCTCTAAAAATAGAATAAGTGTCAAAATAACTAAACGGTCAAACGTTAGAGACTAAATTTAGCTTTATACATTTTTAATACCACTTCATATGTTTTAAAAATTAGTTTTCGCGATATAAACATACCCTAAAACTAATAAAATCAAGCTTCTATTGGCGTCGGGAGGTGGAAAGAAGCAGGACGCCTTGGTCCTCTGACCAAAACTCCCCTTGAAAATTTTTGTTGAATTTCTTTTTTATAATCGATGTTTTGGGTTATTTTGTTACAATTAATTTTTTTTATTTTGTGGTATTTTCGTTCCATGGTTTATTTATTTATAGAGCAAATTACGTAAATTATCATTAAACTTTATTCTCATACTTATTTTTATTGACTCAAATTTGAGTTAGAACTAATTATTTTAGATCCGACCTGAGAACATCCCAAAATCGATAATATGGTCACCAAACCCAACCGACACCCATCATGATATGAATCTAAATCCAAAATTAATCCGGTAAATATTCGATATAACTGGACTTGAGATTCAATTTTACTGGATATGTTATCAACATGATCTTTTGGCCCGACTTGTTAATTGACTTTCCCTGTTAATTAACCAGAACTGATATTTACCTTATCTGTAATTAATTGATTAATTGGCTTAATGTTTTTTGTTTGATTTTTACTAAGTATTTGTTTTAACTGAAAAATCCAACATTTTTACTTCAATAGCTTTAATATATTGATTGTTAAAATTTCTTGAATCTATTTTCTTATGATTAATTCAAGAACCGTACGAAATTATTTTTCATGTGCACTATTTTTTCACTTAATATGATAATTGTTTTCTTCATGAAAATATAACTCCCTATATTTCCCATGTTCCCTATATTCCACATTAGTTTTGCACAAAAAATCATTTTGGTTTCTCAAATTCAAATGATTTTCTTGTTTTTCAAAATTGATTCTTTGACCTCTAAAACTAGTTGATCATAAACCTTTTGTAATTATTATATGCTACATGGAGTGATGAAGACTCATTCGATCAAGAGGAGCAAGAGGTAGCCAACATTTGTCTCATGGCACTTGACGAGGATCCTAAGGTATCCTCTATTTCATTTACACTTGATTTCTTGATTTCATAATTGTTTTTACTTCAATTTTTTCTCTATTTATTTCTAAACAAGTGTGGATTAAGGATTTTGATTTCTACAACATCTTCACTATTTTTCTTGATGAAAATAAAGAGAAAAGTTCATCTTCAAGATGGTTTTTCATCAAGCAAGGTGAGTAAATGTTCTTTAATGATTTTTTACATAATTTTAATTCTTAATATATTATTTATCATGCTTTGGGATAATTAAAAAGTATTTCTAATGGAATTATTGGATTGTAATGAATTTTCCCATAAATCTTGAATGGATTATAGTAATCTAATGATTTCTATAGTTCTACCGTTTTGTGCATGAGTAATAATAATCTAAAGTTGATTTTGTTTTAATTCTCAAAATTAATTTAATTGGTTAAATTTAAATTTGAGTTCTTAAATGGGGTAATTGGTAGAATAATTGATTGAATTTTTGGATCACATATTAGATACGTCATATGTGTTTGATGGAATTCTTTCAAGGAAATATAAAAAGGGGAAATAAGGGCATTCAGTTGAATGTTCAAATGAAGCAGAGGTGTTCAGGGGAAAGGGCACGAGGAAAACATTAAACCATCCATTAGAAAACAACTTATTTATTAAAAAGAAAGCAAACGCCAAATCAGTTTTAATGAGCTAATTTAATTAATGAAACTAGTTGCGTAGAAAGAACTAATTTAATTAAGTGAACTAACACACTAAATAAACTCACAAACATAAACAAACTAACATGCTTTAAATGAACTAACTTGCATTAATAAACTGACATGAATTAATTAAACTAACAAGCTTAAATGAACAAACATAATTGAAACAAACATGTTTAAATGAACGTTAACTCTTATTTATTCATGCACATATGCTGAAATTAAATAGAAGCTTAAGTAAAACTCATGCCAAAATAAATATGCAAATTTATGAATTCTTATGCAAACTACATCCAACACTCCTAAGCTAGAACTCAAATACATGTATTAAAATGCATAAGTAATATGCTGCATTTGTTCAAAAGATTGCCAAGGCTCTAAGCTCAAATTCAAGGATTGAAATGGCATATTTGAACTTGAATTGTTGAGATCCTCGTCTTGAGAACAAGTGTTTAAATTCTACGACTTCACATCTAATGTCAGCAAGGCCCCAAGAAGTTTGGTGTTGTGATAAGGTTTTGAAAACAAAAGTTTTGAACTGTCCCCACATTTTCAAACATTTAATTCAAATGGGATAATTCGCGTATTTGAAAAAACATAAAAAAATCTTTTTGGAGTCGCCACCGGCCACTAAGGTAGGCCGAACACCATAAAAACTAAATAAAATATTCGTTTGAAAGGGTTCGGGAGTTGGTTACGTGTGGGGAAGGGTTAGCACCCCATCACGCCCGAAAACCCGTACCAAAACAATTGTTGCTTTTAATTGATGGAAATTATTTGAAAATTAATATGAATTTAATTAGGGGTTCTTAATTAAAAATTGGACTTCACTCATACAATCCTTATCAAATTGGCGATTTCGAATTAATTCAACATTTAATTAAAAAGGATGAGGGTATACCGGACCAAAGACTAAACCCAACATCATAAAAGTCTGATTGTCGTGTTAGTTTAGGGTTCGGATCACGTATCTCACCTTTATGCATGATTCAAACAGATAAAATATGGTGTCATGGTCTTATTCATTTTAATCATGAATTTACCTTTAGACGTTGCGAATTAATCCGAATATTCGAGAAATATCCAATAAGCTAGGATATTCGACCCGAACACGCGAATTAATAAGTATCTCCTTTTTAAAGTTATAATTAATTAACATACACATTGGAACATTAAAGTTCACATGAATGACAATTTAAAACATGCATGCCACATATACATATATATTCGAACAACATAAAAACGAGCATACAACATATTAAAACTATATATAAAACTAGGTACAATAAGGACACTCAAAAGACACACAATCATATAATATAGGGTAAAGTATACTAATGACCACCAAACTATGGGGTTGGTGTTGATTTGACCACTTTATTTTCAATTGTGTTAAATATACCACATAACTAATTAATTTGTTCCAATATAGCCACATGCCGTTTAAAAAAAACGAAAAAGTTAACGGGACTTGTAACACCCGTGTTTTGGGCCTAGGAGTTAGCCGAGTTTTAGTTCGAGTCAAATAAAACTTAATTAAAACATTTCAACTTCAAATAATGGTGTATTTGAACTTTAGTAAAAAGGGGAGGGACTTATGTTGGAAATTACCCAAAAACTTTTAAAAAGGATGACAACTTTTATAGTTGTCATCTTCTTCCTCCTTTGCACATTTGAAAGCCCCCACCATTTCTAAAACCTCTCAAAACCCTAGCTCCTATTCCATCAATTTGCTACTCGATTTCAACCCCGTTTTAAGAGGTAATTACATTTTCTTAATCTCCTTTTCAATCTCTATCTATCCTTTGTTTTAGATTTCAAAAATGTGGTGTTTTGGAAATTAGGGTTTATGATAAGATTTGGGTTTTAAAAGGGGTTTTTCGATTTGTTTTGATAAATCATGTTGGGGTTTTGCTTAAGCATGATGAAATACACCATATACTTTAATTTGGTTGAGTTTTGATAAAAATTCGTAGTGGTTCTTTAGGGCAAGTTTTAAGGTGTTAAAACTTGAGTTTTTGGTGGGTTTTGTGTTGAATTTGATGGGCTGTTGTTCTACCTATGGTATGAGAGTGTTTTGGGATGATTTGGAAGTCATTTGGATGTTTGGAAATTGAATTTTCGGCCTTGAGTTGTGGGAGTCCGAAAATGGGATTTTTAGAGATGTTATGTGGTTTAGAAATTTTGGAATTTGAGTTGTGAATGTAAAGTGGGTTGAAGGTTGAATTAGCATCGATTTGGGAAGTAATATATGTGTTTTTGTTTGACTAGAAGCAAGAGGAAACGCGGAAGAGGCTTTGGGACCGAATCCGGGTTCGTAGGAAGATTGGTTCGAATTGCTAAGGAAGGGCGGTGAGTGGTTCAACTTGTTTTTAAGTTTGGCTCGAGCATGTGTAGTGTGTGTGTGTAAAGTGTGCTTGGTAGGCCACTTCCATTTAATTCAAGTTGATAGTTTAGCTTTGATATCCTCAAATGCGTTGTGCTTACTAGTTATGCTCTTGATTTGTGGTTGATTGATACATGTATATATATCATGATGAGTAGATATGTGATGAGCATGTATTGTGGTTGATGATGGTTAAATATGATGTGGGTATGATAATTGGCACTAAAAATTACCGGTTGTAAATGATCGATCATTAGGATAGTGTGCACACAAATTGAGTCAAAACGTACGTGGCCTTGATGGCGTTAAGTCATCAAGGAGGAGTACGGTGATGTAACATTCCACCGGAAGCTATTCATATATTTCTACGGGATGATGAGTGGAATCCCATCCGTAGGGCATGTGGCGATGAGTGGAATCCCGCACATGCAAGGTCCGGTGATGAGTGGAATCCCACCGAGGTAAAGTGTTGTCAAGGTTTAAATCCGCACAATCGGGGTAATTAAAGTGGCCAATTAAACTTAAATCATGTATTGTGATATATGATGGTGATATATGGTTGTGTTATATTTGTTGCTACTTGATGATGATATATGAGATTTGAACTTGTTAGGATTGAGAGACCATATATGCCACTTGAAAGACTAGCTAAGTCTACTTGATATTATGCCTATGTTTGATGTATGTAGACTAGGATTAACATGCTTGGACCCTGCATTGTTGTTGTTTTTCGTTTTAGAGCACCCTCACTAAGCTTATAGCTTACGCTCTCTATGTTCAACAATGCAGATCATTAGCGTGGCGTTAGCTCGAGGCAAGGCAAGAAGGGCTTTCCAAGTTGTTGCTCAAGTATGGTTAATTTTGTAGTAGTTAAGCAATGTGGCAATAGGGTGTTTGTACGAGCCTTGTATGACTCTTTTGATGATGTTGTTCCGGATTGATGTTTTGGATTGTAAAGCATGTAATGCTATGTTGATTGATGGTGTGTGATGGCATGTCTAGAATGCTTAGGTTGCTTTATGTTTGAGTGCAAACCTCTTGTGTTGTTTTGTGCCTTTTGGGCTCTTGAGCTCCATATATGTCTCTAAATGCTGAATTTTACCCTTTTGATGGAATGCCATGTTTCGAATGTTTGATTTATGTTAAATGCTTCCTATGGCTCGTGTATGCTTGTTGAAATGGTCTTATGTGCGGGTCTTGTGGGTGTTGATGCATGCTTTTGGTCCTTTTTACGCTCCTATGCATGTCCATGTATGATTTTGGGGTTTTGCAAGGTTAGGAAGCCCTTAGGTTGAGCAGAATGTGATCCCCTGCACTAAGGTTTCGAAACCATGGGTAAGGTTTCGAAACCTTTGCAGAGGATTTGGTTCCAGGGCATTCTGCCAACCAAAAGTTTCGATACCTTTGGGCAGGTTTCGAAACTTTGGTCAAAGGTTCCGAAACCTTCCCCAAGGTTTCGAAACCTTTGGAGAATTTTGGTTCCAGGGCATTCTGCCAACCAAAAGTTTCGATACCTTTGGGTAGGTTTCGAAACTTTGGTCAAAGGTTCCGAAACCTTCCCCAAGGTTTCGAAACCTTTGGAGAACTTTGGTCCCAGGGGTTTCTGCCATCAAAAAGTTTCGAAACCCTTCCCCAAGGTTTCGAAACTTCTGCTTAGTATTGCACTGTTTTGAGTTGTTGGTCTGTTCAAAGAGAAAAATACATAGGATTTAATATGCCTTTAGTTAAGATTAAAAATTTGGGCGTTTGTTTGTGGTTGGGGGTTCAAAATGACGAGTTTTAAATGAAAAAAAATTTTAGGGTTGCTAACCGAGGAGGAACCCCTTTGGGTTTCGCTTCGGTTTTCCCCGTGTGGCCCACTCGGACCGGTCATTCGGCCAGACCGGGACGAGGGGGTTACATTTGTTGGTATCAGAGCCTGAGGTTACCGAGACCTCGGGCAGGTAAGTGAGGTAAGATTAATGTGTTAAATGCTTGTGTTGTTTGATGCATGATTTGCCATGAACCCTTGATGCTTGATTGATCGTATGATGTTTGGAATGCTTGAACTGTCGTGTCTGGTGTAGAGTGAGTGCCCATTGCTACTATTACTTAATTTAAAAAGATTTTTGAAAGAGGAATACTTGAGCACTATTGGACCCTTGCTTTGACTAACGTAATCCTTATCTGTTTCTTGTTGTAGTTTTACCTTGCTAGTTGAACAATGAGACCACGTGGGAGGCCTAGGATGGTTTGACCGGAACCACGGGCAGAGGCTCCGAGAGTTGAGCCAGTTGTGAGAGTTGAGGCTCAAGTGGGAGAGCCAGTGATTGGAGTTAGAGCTCCTCCACCACCTCCACCACCACCACCTCCTCCACCGGGAGTGGGAGGCGAGGCCGGGCTCAGAGGAATGGGACCACAAGGAGGCCAAGGTGGCCAAGGACCGGCTGGGATTGACTTAGCTCCATTGGTTCAGGCGATAGCCGGGGCATTCCAGGCTGCAGTAGCTGGAGGTCAGGCAGCTCATCATCAGGGTGAGGGCACCGGATTGCCATTAGAGAGACTTCGGGGCCTTGGGGCCGAAGAGTTTAGAGGTGCTACTCCGGAGAGGTCAGAGATGTGGTTTGAGAAGACCGTCCGTATTCTTGCTCAGATGGGATGTACTGGTGAGCGCAAGTTGGGATGTGTTGAGTCTCTGCTTCAGGGTGATGCCTACACCTGGTGGGTCACCGTTACTTTGGGGATGGATGAGACCGAGATCACTTGGGAGTTCTTTGAGACAACTTTCCGGAAGAAGTATTTGGGTCCGCGATACCTCGATTAGAGGAAGAGAGAGTTTATGGCACTGCTTCAGGGGAGTATGTCCGTGACTGATTATGAGATCCGATTTGTCAGACTGAGTCAGTATGCACCTGAGCTTGTACCTACTGAGGTGGAGCGTTGTAACCGCTTCCGATATGGGCTGAGTGAGGAGATCAAGACTTATACTCTAGCTTCAGATTTCACTGATTTTGATGTCTTGGTCTCGAGGGCCAAGGACTTGGAGCACAGTCTGAGTTTGACCAGGCGGTCAGGTGGATCTAGTTCGGGTAAGAGGTCCAGCAACTTTGATAGAGGTGATGCCAAGAGGCATCGGGACAACCGGCATCAGTTTGATCATAGGCGTGGTGGCGGTAACCACGGTAAGGGCCATCAGGGTCAGAGAGCTGGTGGGAAGTTGCCCACATGTGCTACTTGCGGGAGGAACCACACCGGTGAGTGTCGGGGAAATTATCATTCCTGTTGGAGTTGTGGTGCTAGAGACCACATTAGGCGTGACTGTCCACATCAGGTGGGACAGGCACCAGCTCAGGCTCCTGCTAGAGCCAATGATTTTCAGAGAGGCCGCGAGCGCGGTAGAGGAAACTTCCAGCCAAGGAACGATGGTCAGAGGAACATAGCTCATGTTGTTGCAGTCCAGCCGGAGGGCGGAGGACAGGCTAGGGTTTACGCTCAGCGCGGGGAGCAGCATGACACCGATGTGATCGCAGGTAACTTCTCGATACAGTCTTTGGGTTTGCTTTCTTTGATTGACTCTGGGTCTACACATTCCTACATATTGAGTGAGCATGCACGATCCTTGAATTTGCCTTGTGAGTTGTTAGAGGTAGGAGTTAGTGTTACTAGTTCCTTTGGGGACACGGTAGTGGTTAGGAAAATGTACCGAAGGTGTCTGTTGATGGTTCAGGGACATGTGTTTCCAGTGGATATGATGGAGCTTCCCTTCTATGGTTTTGATTTAATTCTGGGTATGGACTGGCTCACGGAGCATAGAGCTAGGATAGACTTTGAAACTAAACGGATTTCTTTGAAGCTCACAGATGATTATGAGATTGTAGTGGTGGGTGAGAATGTGAAGTTCTTGTCCAATGTGGTTTCAGTTTTAGAGGCTAAGAGGTTAGTGGAGTTGGGGTGTGAAGTATACTTAGCGTATGTGATGAACCCTAACATGAGTGAGGTTAGACCTCAGGACATCCGGACAGTATGTGATTTTCCTAGTGTGTTTCCGGAAGAATTGCCAGGGTTACCACCGGACAGAGAGGTAGAGTTCAGCATTGAGACTTATTCAAATTCAGCTCCTGTTTCGATTGCTCCGTATCGTATGACACCGAAAGAATTGAAAGAGTTGAAGACTCAGTTGCAAGAATTGACAGATAGAGGTTTTATTAGGCCTAGTTCTTCACCTTGGGGTGCACCAGTATTGTTTGTGAAGAAGAAAGATGGGAGTATGAGAATGTGCATAGATTACAGACAGTTAAATCAGTTGACAGTGAAGAACAAATATCTGTTGCCTAGAATTGATGACTTGTTTGATCAGTTGAGAGGGGCGTCTGTCTTTTCGAAGATTGATTTGAGATCAGGTTACTACCAGCTAAAGGTTAGAGAGGTTGATGTACCGAAGACGGCCTTTAGGACTAGGTACGGTCATTATGAGTTCTTAGTCATGCCCTTTGGGTTGACTAATGCACCGGCAGCTTTCATGGACATGATGAATAGGATTTTTCATCAGTATCTAGATCAGTTTGTGGTTGTATTTATTGATGACATCTTGGTGTACTCGCGAACTGAAGAAGACCATGACTGACATTTGAGACTTGTTTTGAAGACTTTGCTAGATCATCAGTTGTATGCAAAGCTCAGCAAGTGTGAATTCTAGATCCGGGAAGTAGTCTTCTTAGGACATGTAGTGTCAGCTGAAGGCATTAGAGTTGATCCGAAGAAGATTGAAGCCATTGTTGAGTGGAAGCAACCGAAGTCAGTGATAGAAGTACGTAGCTTCCTAGGCTTAGCCGGATACTATAGGAGGTTTGTAGAGGGTTTCTCTAAGCTAGCCGCTCCATTGACACAGTTACTTCAGAAGAGTGTTCAGTTTGAGTGGACAGATGCAAGACAGAGAGCCTTTGAGAAATTGAAAGATGCTTTGACCCAAGCTCCGATTTTGATTCAGCCTGAGTCCGGGAAGGACTATGTGATTTATAGTGATGCCTCGTATGTAGGGTTAGGATGTGTTCTGATGCAAGACCAAAGAGTAGTGGCTTATGCCTCAAGACAGTTGAAGACTCATGAGCGCAACTATCCGACCCATGACATAGAGTTAGCGGCAGTTGTGTTTGCTTTGAAGATTTGGAGACATTATTTGTATGGTGAGAAATGCACAGTATACACCGATCACAAGAGTTTGAAGTACATTATGACTCTGCGAGATTTGAATCTCAGACAACGTAGGTGGTTAGAGTTGCTAAAGGACTATGATCTTACTATTGAGTACCATCCGGGTAAGGCCAATGTGGTGGCCGATGCATTGAGTAGAAAGATGGCTGTAGACTTGAGAGCTATGTTTGCTAGATTGAGTTTGTCCGGAGATGGTGGCTTGGTAGCCGAGCTTCAGGTTAGACCTACTCTAGGTCAGTTGATTCGAGAGAAACAGCTCTTAGATAGATCTTTGGCACCTCACGTGCAATATATAGCCGAAGGTAGATCTTCAGATTACAGCTTCAGCACTGATGGGGTTCTGTGTTTCAAAGATGGAATAGTTGTGCCAGAAGACAGTGACTTGAGACGTACGATCTTGACTGAAGCCCACAGTAGTCCGTTTGCTATGCATCCTGGAAGTACGAAAATGTACCGTGATTTGAAGAATGAGTACTTTTGGGTTGGCTTGAAGAGAGATGTGGCCGACTTTGTGAGTAAGTGCTTAGTGTGTCAGAGGGTGAAGGCGAAACATCAGGTTCCCTCAGGTTTGTTACAGCCGTTGAGGATTCCGGAATGGAAGTGGGAGAACATCACTATGGATTTTGTTTCGGGCTTGCCTTTGACTCCTACGAAGAAAAACTCAGTTTGGGTGATAGTAGATCGTTTCACGAAGTGTGCTCACTTCTTGGCAGTCAACACTACTTACACCCTAGATAGATTGGCCGATTTGTACATTGGTGAGATTGTGAGGCTACATGGTGTGCCGAAGTCCATTGTGTCAGATAGAGATCCGCGGTTTACTTCTAGATTTTGGGAGTGTCTGCATACAGCTTTGGGTACCCGTTTGAACTTCAGCACTTCTTATCATCCTCAGTCAGATGGTCAGTCAGAGAGGGTTATTCAGATATTAGAGGACATGTTGCGTTGTTGTATCATTGACTTTCAGGGTACTTGGGAGAAGCATCTGCCTCTAGTAGAGTTTGCATACAATAACAGTTTTCAGTCGAGCATTCAGATGGCCCCATATGAGGCCTTGTATGGCCGGAAGTGTAGAACTCCTGTGTGTTGGGCCGAGGTAGGACAAAAACTGTTACCTATGCCGGATTTGCTCAAGGGGACAACCGAAAAGGTAAAATTGATTTGTGATCGTTTGCAGGCTGCTTCGGATAGGCAGAAGTCCTATGCCGATTTGAAGAGGAAGGAAGTTGAGTTCTCAGTGGGTGAGAAGGTATTCTTGAAAGTGTCTCCGTGGAAGAAAGTGATGAGATTTGGCCGAAAAGGGAAATTGAGTCCGAGGTACATAGGACCGTATGAGATTGTGAAGAGGGTTGGTCCCGTTGCTTATTAGTTGCGTTTGCCATCCGAGCTTGAGAAGATACATGATGTGTTCCATGTGTCGATGCTTCGCAAGTATAGGTCCGATCCATCACATGTTATGCCCGTAGAAGAAATTGAATTGAATCCGGATTTGACTTATGAAGAAGAGCCAGTGGAGATCTTAGCTTCTGACAGTAAGGTGTTGAGGGGTAGATCTATTGAGTTAGTAAAGGTGCGGTGGCAACGTAGAGGTGTGGACGAGGCCACTTGGGAGAGGAAGGAGGATATGGAAAGGCAGTTTCCGTATCTCTTTCAGTCAGGTAATTTCGGGGACGAAATTCCTTAAGTGGGAGAGAGTTGTAACACCCGTGTTTTGGGCCTAGGAGTTAGCCGGGTTTTAGTTCGAGTCAAATAAAACTTAATTAAAACATTTCAACTTCAAATAATGGTGTATTTGAACTTTAGTAAAAAGGGGAGGGACTTATGTTGGAAATTACCCAAAAACTTTTAAAAAGGATGACAACTTTTATAGTTGTCATCTTCTTCCTCCTTTGCACATTTGAAAGCCCCCACCATTTCTAAAACCTCTCAAAACCCTAGCTCCTATTCCATCAATTTGCTACTCGATTTCAACCCCGTTTTATGAGGTAATTACATTTTCTTAATCTCCTTTTCAATCTCTATCTATCCTTTGTTTTAGATTTCAAAAATGTGGTGTTTTGGAAATTAGGGTTTATGATAAGATTTGGGTTTTAAAAGGGGTTTTTCGATTTGTTTTGATAAATCATGTTGGGGTTTTGCTTAAGCATGATGAAATACACCATATACTTTAATTTGGTTGAGTTTTGATAAAAATTCGTAGTGGTTCTTTAGGGCAAGTTTTAAGGTGTTAAAACTTGAGTTTTTGGTGGGTTTTGTGTTGAATTTGATGGGCTGTTGTTCTACCTATGGTATGAGAGTGTTTTGGGATGATTTGGAAGTCATTTGGATGTTTGGAAATTGAATTTTCAGCCTTGAGTTGTGGGAGTCCGAAAATGGGATTTTTAGAGATGTTATGTGGTTTAGAAATTGTGGAATTTGAGTTGTGAATGTAAAGTGGGTTGAAGGTTGAATTAGCATCGATTTGGGAAGTAATATATGTGTTTTTGTTTGACTAGAAGCAAGAGGAAACGCGGAAGAGGCTTAGTATTGCACTGTTTTGAGTTGTTGGTCTGTTCAAAGAGAAAAATACATAGGATTTAATATGCCTTTAGTTAAGATTAAAAATTTGGGCGTTTGTTTGTGGTTGGGGGTTCAAAATGACGAGTTTTAAATGAAAATTTTTTTTAGGGTTGCTAATCGAGGAGGAACCCCTTTGGGTTTCGCTTCGGTTTTCCCCGTGTGGCCCACTCGGACCGGTCATTCGGCCAGACCGGGACGAGGGGGTTACAGGACTGTTAAAATAAGTGGTATAATTACACATTTAGTCCCCTTTATTTATACAAACATTCAATTTAGTCCTAATTTTAATATAATAAAATAAATTAATTATTCAATTAGGTGGTGACATGTGTCACCACCAATTGGAGTAAGAAAAATGAAATTATAAATTTTTGGCTTTAACTAGAATTGAACCTAGGTCATTAGGGAAAGAAAGCAACGCCCTTACCACTAGGCTAAACATGTTTTGGTATATGGAATACCAAATATAATATATGTGGTATATGTGTTATTCGATTGGAGAAAAAAATTAAAAGCCATGTAATTAGCAATGCTAGGATTCGAACCTGCGAATCCTGGGTGGAAATGGCAAAGGTTTACCAAACATTTGAAGAAATTGCCTACCAAGAATCATACCCCTGTATTAAGATCTGACCACCATATCCACCAATCAATCCCCTTTTCATCTACAATTGCTGCTACTACTACATGGTATATTTACAATCTTTTCCGTGTCAAGCAAATAGTTCCACGGAAATAGCAACAAGTTTCTTCCTGTTGATTGACCTGTGAGATCTCCATTTTCTTGGAGAATTTGGAGCTTCAATGTCGTCTAGTTCATTTGATTCCTCAAAATCTATGGATGTTCGAAAAGATTTCATCTTTGTTGGTGTACTATACGCAAAATACAACTGCTTTGCAATTAATTTTGAAAATTGCAAAAAAGAGAATAAGGGATTAATCGGAGTCAAAATCAGAATTAATAGTGTTCATCAAGAAATGGAGCAAATTACAATCCAAATTAAACTACTTTTTTGTACTCACTGCTTATCTGATTGATTTAGAAATATTAAAAAGTTGCTTCAAATCTTCATGGTCGACACCACAAATAATCCTAATCTGCAAAAGTAAAAAAACAAAACAAAAAATTTCTTTCTCGACAATCACAACTCAAAATCCAAAACAAAAAATGAAACTTTGGGCTTGGATGGTACTTACAAGAACATCTTGAGGAATTGATTCGAGAGCAGATTTTTCATGGTAATCATCAGCCCTCGGCATCACCACCATCCTCTGGCTGCATTGCCTTTTCAACAATGGAACATTGGTGGTAAAATCAAGAGGTGTTGTTAAATCCTCTGTCTCATATGATATCCTCGGCATCACCACCAAACGTACATCTCACGAATCCGAACTGTGACTCTTCCCCATTACTCACTTCGTGTTTCAAGTTTAGTGAAGTCGAACGGTATACTCTACCCAAACTCATTTGTCCAAACAAAAAAAATAGTGTGTTTTGACAATCTATACAATTACAACCCAACTTGAAAAAAAAAAGACTAAAGTAAAGGCTGATTTTTAACAGTCCAGTTAACGGCATGTGGCTACATTGGAACCAATTAAATAGTTGTGTAGTATATTTAACACAATTGAAATTATAGTAGTCAAATCGACACCAATCCCATAGTTCGGTGGTCATTAGTATAGTTTACCCTATAATATAACATAACATACACCACAAATTATATATTCACATCAAACAAATATACACAATATAGCAAAATCATGAATTCGATACAAACATATATTAAACTAGGTAAAATGCATGAATAACAAAATATAATATAACAGAACAAAAATGCGAAGTAAATAATTAAAAAGAAAACTAGCAGGGACCACAATGGTAATAAATCCATTAAAAACTAATTAAAATGCAAAATAAGGACCCATTTGAAAAGTCGCGGAAAGCCTAAGGGACCAAAAGTTAATTACCCCATTCGAAAGCTGATTAAAAAAATTAAGGACCAAATTAAAAACATTCGAAAACAGGAGGGACTTCAGAAGGAATTTAAAAACATGGAAACCCTCCCTCGCGTAATTTAAAGAACACGAGAGGGTTTAAAACATGATTAATCTATTTTTAAAATGTCAAAAGCCTATAAAAGCTTATTAAAAATTATTTTATCCTCTTTTTTGAAAACCTAACCCTAGAATACCCTCCGTCCTCTCTGTCGAAGCCCGAAAAAACCTGACGTCGTTCTGGCCGCCGCTAGCCGGCGCCGGAAACCTAAAAAAAACCCTTTCATTTCTTTCAAACTAAATTCCCACTCAGAGCCTTAAAAATACGATAAAATCCTTTTTTTGTGAAAAGAGAAACTAAAGACCTTTTGTTTAGCGAGATTCGAACTAAAAACCTTTCTTTTTTCGAAGTATCGAAAGTTTTTGAAAACCCAAAACATAAAAAAAGCTCTCGGCCGGTTTGTGTCCCCTCTGACTCACCATGCACCACCCCTGAAGGTTGGAAGGCTTGTCGTCAAGAGGGAGATCGAACCGACGCGAAGGTAAAAGATTCAACCCACTATATTTTTTTATTATTTTCCTCCAAATTGAAAATGAAAATAACGACGACGATATACCTCCAAACTTGAGGTTTGTTGCTTGTATTGCTCTAAAAAATCTCCCCTTTCAAAACTTGTTGGGATTACAATAGGTGCTTCGGGTTTTTATAACACCGAAGGAATTATATTTTTGAATTATATAAAATTTTCGAAATAAACCATATTGGTTCGGCGTATTCTTGTTGGTATTCGTCTGAGAGTTTTTGATTTTGCCTCTCTGTAATCTGTTATTTATTGCTGCACGTTTTTTATCTTTTCTGACATTTTGCTTCCGTGCATGTGAGGCCGTTCGAAATGGAGGGGACAGAGAGCTTGGCACGTGGACGCTCGATTTGTGCCGTCGTCGGGGTATCAATGGTCAGGATCCGGGAAGCTGAAGAGGCAAGCGGTGTACTGCATGCGCGCATCTGGAAAATGGGGAGTCGCGCGTGGGCGCGTTAATGTTTTGGAGACTTCCCATGCTCGATCGTTGCCGTTGATCTCGATCTGGATCTGATGGATGGGGTTGATGCGGCTCTAGCTGAGAAGGGGCCTCTCGAGGGTTTCCGCTAGAGTCTCAATCTGGACCGTCAGATCTAATTGAGAAGAAGAAGAAGATTAGGGTTTTTAGTTATTTCAATTACTCGAGCCTATTGGGTCGTGTGATATGTACTTATATTATTATTATTATTATTATTATTATTATTATTATTATTATTATTATTATTTGGGCTTTTTTAATGTTTGTAACTGGACTCTTCAATATATGAACTTGGGCTTATTATTTATTATAAATTGGGCATATTACTTAGTAGTTTTTTTTTCAGTTTTCATATTTGTTTCAATATATTAACAACAACAACAACAACAACAACAATAAGAAGAAGAAGAATAGTAATAATGGATAATGATAGTGATAATAGCATACGATAATAGTATTAATAAATGATAATAACATAAATAATAATAATAATAATAATAAATAGTAATAATAATAATATAATATATGATAATAATGATAATAATAATAATAGGTAATAATAATAAGAGCAATAGATAACAATAATATTATAGTATAATAACAATAATAATGGTAATAAAGTTAATAATAATTAATAATATTGACAATAATAGATAATAAGGTTATATACATTAGTAATTAATTAATTTTCTTCTCTTTTTTAATTTATTTTTAATCGCGATATATAAAGCTCATTATTTAAAAAAGAAAATGGGTTAACACCCTGGACAAAATAGGTGATTACGTGTGCTGGCCTGGATCACATGAATTATGGCTTTAGTAGTTTAATTAAAGCCTAGCAAGCTTAGCTAAGCTCAGAAGTAAGTTTTCTCTATTTTCTCCTTTTGATTATCGATTTGATATGAGACTTGATTTACATGTTTTGGTTTAAAAGCATGGATGAATTTACTTATTGTTTTATGCATTACTTAAATAATACGCAATGATTACACATGTTTATGGATGCCTAAGAGCATTAAGAAATGACTCCTAATGGAATGTGATTGTTGTCTATAACAATGGGATTTATATAAATGGTTCTTGATTTAAAGTGCGCTATAAAATAAAGTCGCATGGATCCGCGACTCTTGAGGTATATCGGTTTAACTAGGATACTTGGGCTGATGATTTCTTCGGTTCTTGCAATAGGGGTGAGCCTATTTGTTGTGTGTTAGGGGTGATCCTAGCACGACATGGTATGGGTGAGTCTATTCCCAGCCGAAGTGAAATTAGGTGGAGGTGAGTCCACCGAAAAATTTGTGTATTAGATGTATTTTGATAAAACATAATGTTTTTGTTATAAGAATAGAGGTTAGTCTATTCGGGGTCACAATACTTGTTAATATATGAGATTTAAGGCTTTTGTGCATATGATGATTTATGCATGGTTATAGAAGCTTTGTTGTATAAGGTTATTGTAATACCCCAAAGTGTAGCTTAGAGCTTTGACTTTAGTTCGAATGTAAATCAATTTGGTTTAATTGCTTTTGAAATGAATAATTGTGAATCTTAGGACCAAATTAGAATAATAAAACAATTGATGACCATAATTAAAAGGACTCAACCAAATTCATGTTATAACTTGATGTTTGCATGCAAAATTATTATTTTTGGAAGGATAAGCAAGGTGTGGGGGAAGTGCATGACTCACGACACGTGTTGAAAAATTGAAGACAGACAAAAAAAGCTTGTCATCATCGTTCTTTCCTCCTTCCTTTCCTCAATTGACCGAATCATCCAAATTAGAGGGAGAGAGAGTTTGTAGATAGCCATAGAAGCTTAGAGATGCTTGGATCTTGTTCGTTTCTTGGAGTTGTGATAACTTGACTTAAGGAAGAAGGTGAATTATTCTTACTTTTTACTTTTATCTTGTAATTGAATTTAGAATTTAACTAGGATATAGTCGTGAACCTTTGTTGCTGGATTGAATTGATATAGCCTTGAATCTTTTGTTGCTAGATTGATTTGGAAATTTAGTGTGTGTGTGTGTGTGGGGGGGGGGGATGTTTGTATGATCTTGAAGGCATTTAGGGATTAAATAAATTAGTTAGGGGCTGATTATGGTAACTTAAAAACAGGGGGTACCGTTTTATTAGAAAATGGAAGTATTTTGCACCATATAATTTATTATGGATTATTTTGACTGATTTGAAAAGTTAAGGACTGATTTAAAAACATTAGAGGGCTGAAAATAATAAAATCAGAGGAGAGACTGCTTATCTAATTTAATGACTGTTTTTGCAAATTAGACTGTTTTGTGAACCAATTAAAAACTGTTGTGGGCAAATAAATAAATTTGTATGTAAACCGAGTTGTTTTGTAAGAGTATGTATGCATGTTGCTCTGTTTTAGGTGATTAAAAATATATGTAAGTAAACCGGACTGTTTTGTAAATGTATGTGTAGACGCTGGACTGTTTTGAGTGAGTAAACTAGAGAAAATGTTTTAAAAATGCAAGTTTAGGGACTGTTTTTCATGAGTAAAGATGCAAAATAGACTGTTTTGATGAGATACAAGTATATGAGTATAATAAGGACAATTTTGCATCAATATAAATGACGATGGATCGTTTTGTGAATTTAAAAGTGGTTACTTGTAATGAAATTATCGAATTAAAGGACTGATCTGGTCACATAAAGATTGTTTCGAAACTGTTTCAAGTTAAAACCTGGATCATTTGGACTGTTTTGCAAAACTGGGAATACAAGGTTGTTTTACCAAACTTTAGGGACTGTTTTGAGTTAAAAAAACTAGATCATTTTGCAAAACTGGAAATACATGGCTGTTTTACTAAACTTTAGGGACTGATTTGAGTTAAAAACTGGATCATTTGGACCGTTTTGCAAAACTAGAAATACAGGGTTGTTTTGCCAAACTTTAGGGACTGTTTTTGTTGAATAAACTTTAAATGTTGCTTTTAGTGAGTCTTAAATTTAAAAGTTATGTGAAAAATAAAAGGTCTAGAGTCTTAGTAGATGAAAGGCCAAAAGAAAATATAGGAGTTAGTGGACTTTATGGTTTTTAATAGAGTTTATTGTGTTTCGTTTTTTTAACATAACAAGTGCCTAGTGTCTATATAGAGGCCTTTTTTATTTCATTTGAGATGAGGAATGAGCATAAAATATACAAAAGAGTAAAATAGTTATCTTGGGTTATTTCGATTTCAGTTCTTCAAATTTGCATCAGAGCTGATGGCGAATATAACAGGTCAAATGCCGCTACCACGACTAACGAAGGCGAACAACATAAATTGGAGCATTCAAATGAAAGCTCTTCTCGGATCTCAAGATGCGTGGGAGGTTGTCCAAGAAGGTTTCGAAGAACCAACAACTACCACGAAATATACAACGACTCAAACCAAGGCGTTGAAAGAGGCGCGATCGAAGGATAATGCGGCACTATACATGTTGTTCTGAGCCATTGATGAGTCAGGCTTTGAGAAGATTGCCGGTGCAACTACTTCAAAAGAAGCGTGGGACATTTTAGAAAAAGTGTTCAAAGGAGTCGATCGAGTCAAGCAAGTGCGTCTCCAAACTCTTCGTTGCGAGTTGGAGGGCATGAAGATGAAAGAGTCGGAAAGTGTATCCGACTATATCACGCTTGTACAAGCCGTGGTGAACCAACTCATTCGTAATGGTGAAACATTAATCGATGCGCGAGTTGTGGAGAAGATTTTGAGATCATTAACCGACAATTTTGAGAATGTTGTGTGCGCGATAGAAGAGTCAAGGGATCTTCGACGCTCACAGTCGACGAGCTAGCCGATCCTCTCGAGGCACACGAACAACGTAAGAAGAAAAAGAAGAAGGAGACACTTGATCAAGCACTTCAAACCAGAACATCAATCAAAGACGAAAAGGTAAAAGAAACAACCAACCTAGCCTTGGAAGACGAAGCAAATGAAGGCTTTCTCTTGATGGCTCAAAATGAAGTCAACGAGAACAATAACACTATGTGGTACCTCGACTTGGGCGCAAGCAACCATATGTGCGGTCACGAGCACCTATTCAAAGAGATGAAAAAGATTGAAGATGGTCATGTGTCATTTGGGGATGCATCAAAAGTGGAGGTCAAAGGCCGAGGTACAATTTGTTACTTACAAAAGGATGGCTTGATAGGGTCAATGCAAGATGTTTATTACGTATCAGATCTTAAGACCAATATTTTAAGTATGGGGCAACTCACGGAGAAAGGTTACTCGGTACTTTTGAAAGACCGGGTACTAAACTTGAAGAACAAGCAAGGGCGTCTAGTTGCTCGAGTCAAGATGGGTAGAAATCGGATGTACAAACTAAATTTGAGAAGCTTGCGAGAAAAATGTTTGCGAGTCGACGTAGAAGACAAGGCATCGCTGTGTCATCTTCGCTTTGGTCACCTATATCATGGTGGTCTAAAAGAGTTAGCAAAGAAGAACATGGTGCACGGGCTACCGGACATGGATTATGAGGGAAAATTTTGTGAAGCATGTGTGCTTGGCAAGCAAACGAGAATCTCGTTTCAAAAGAAGGTAGAATATTGAGCTAAACATCCTCTCGAGTTGATTCATACCGACATATGTGGACCAATCACCCCCGAATCTTTCAGCGGTAAAAGGTATTTCATTTCCTTTATCGATGATTTCTCATGAAAAACTTGGGTTTATTTTCTGAAAGAAAAATCTGAGGCATTTGAGGCATTCAAAAAGATCAAAGTGACGATGGAGAAGGTAACATGTAGACACATCAAAGCCGTATGATCCGATAGAGGTGGCGAGTATACTTCGACGACTTTCATGGATTATTGTGAGACGCAAGGAATAAGGAGATTTCTATCCGCGCCGTACTCTCCTCAACAAAACGGTGTGGTCGAGTGGAAGAACCAGACCATTCTAGACATGGTTCGATCAATGCTCAAAAGCAAGAAAATGCTGAAGCAATTCGGGCAGAAGCTGTGCAGTGTGCAGTCTATGTGCAAAATCGATGTCCACATGTGAAGTTAGATGATCAAACACCACAAGAGGCATGGAGTGGACAAAAGCCGACAGTTTCCCATCTCAAAGTGTTCGGTAGTGTGGCTTATGAACATGTACCGGATCAACGAATAACGAAGCTCGAAGAAAAAAACAAAAGGTATATTTTTATTGGGTGTGATGAGAAGACAAAAGGGTACAAGCTACTCGTTCCAATAAGCAAAAAGGTGACAGTGAGTCGTGATGTGTGAGTAAACAAAGCACGCGAGTGGGACTGGAACAATTCGACAGAGGTTATTATTGAAGTTGGAGAATCATCAGTTTCTGCACCAACAAGCATACCAACAAACTCTTAAACTACCGATGATGAAGATGAACCACGACAACCCAAAATGCGAAGTTTGCAAGAATTGTATGATTCAATAAATGAGGTACACCTTGTATGTCTTTTGGAAGATGATGAAAATATCAGCTTTGAAGAGGCTTTGTGAGACAAGAAGTGGCAAACTGCCATGAATGAGAAGATTAAGGCGATTAACCGCAACAACACATGGGAGCTAACATAATTGCCGAAAGGAAGTCAGCCATTGGTGTGAAGTGGATGTTCAAGAAAAAGATGAATGCTCAAGGCGAGATAGAACGGTACAAGGCGCGACTTGTTGCGAAGGGATACAAGCAAAAAGCCGGTATCGGCTACGACGAGGTGTTTGCTCCCGTTGCAAGAATGGAGATAATTCGATTACTCATTTCACAAGTTGTTCAATTCAAATGGCCAATATTTCAAATGGATGTCAAGTCGACATTCTTGAATGGTGTGCTTGAAGAAGATGTCTACATCGAACAACCACCTGGGTACATGAAAGTCAGAGAAGAGAAGAAGGTATTAAAATTGAAGAAGGCGCTTTACGGGTTGAATCAAGCACCACGGGCATGTAATACACGTATCGATACATATTTCAAGTAGAATGGGTTCAAGGAATTTCCCTACGAGCATGCCCTTTACGTAAGGAAGAATAGAGGTGATGTGTTATTTGTTGCTCTTTATGTCGATGATCCATTTTTATGGGTAACAATGATGAGATGATAGAAGAGTTTAAGGGCACAATGATACAGGAATTAGAAATGATAGACTTGGGTTTGATGAAGTTTTTTCTTGGTTTGGAGGTTAGAGAAGTAGAGACATGTATTTTCGTATCAGAGGAGACATATGCAAAAGAAAATTTGAAGAAGTACAAGATGGCAAATTGCAACCCGGTATCAACACCAATGGAACCAGGTGCAAAACACTCGAAGTTCAATGGAGGAGAACGTGTCGATGCGAGTAGATACCGGAGTTTGGTTGGAAGCCTTCGCTATCTCACATGCACAAGGCTGGATCTTTCATTAAGTGTCGGCATTGTAAGTCGGTTCATGGAGGAGCCGGTTCATTCACATTGGAAGGTGTTGAAGCGAATCCTATGGTAAATACAAGAAACGATGCCACTCGGGTTGTTCTACTCGAAAGCAGAAGATTACAAATTGGTTGTGTACTCCGACAACGATTGGTGCGGAGACATAGACGATCAGAAAAGAACATCGAGATATATGTTCTTTATGGGAGATACTGCATTTACATGGCTTTCAAAGAAGCAACCAACCGTGACGATCTCAACATGTGAAGCTGAATATGTGGCAGCATCTTGGTGTGTATGTCATGTGATATGGCTTAGAAATTTGTTGAGCAAGATGGAGCTAAAGCAACTAGGTGCAACCGTGATTCAAGTTGACAACAAATCAGCAATTGAGTTGGCAAAGAACCCGATGAACCATGAAAGAAGCAAACACATCAACATTCGTTTTCACTTTATCCGATATCATGTGAAGGAAGGAAATTTGGAATTGGTGCATGTGGCGAGTCGGGATCAAGTTGCGGATATGTTCAAAAAACTGCTACCGAAAGTACTTCTCGACAATTGCAAGAAGATGATTGGCATGATGGATGGTAGAAGCATTTAAGTTTATGGGGGAGTTTTGTTGAATAAACTTTAAATGTTGCTTTTAGTGAGTCTTAAATTTAGAAGTTAAGTGGAAAATAAAAGGTCAAGAGTCTTAATAGATTAAAGGCCAAAGGGTTATATAGGAGTTAGTGGTCTTTATGGTTTTTAATAGAGTTTATTGTGTTTCGTTTTTTTAACATAACAAGTGCCTAGTGTCTATATAAAGGCCTTGTTGATTTCATTTGAGATGAGGAATAAGCATAAAAGATACAAAAGAGTAAAATAGTTATCCTGGGTTATTTCGATTTCAGTTTAAGTTAAAACTAGGTCATTTGGACTGTTTTGCAAAACTGGTAATGTAGGGCTATTTTACCAATCTTTAAGGACTGTTTTGAGTTAAAAACAGGATCATTTGGACTGTTTTGGCATGATAAAAAAGCATGTAGATTGCCTTGAGTGTATAATTTAATATGTAAAATCTAGACTGTTTTTGCTTGAGTATGAACTCTAGTGGGCTGTTTTGGTTTGTGTAATTGTGAACAAGAGTATGCTGGACTGTTTTGCTTAATTAAGAAGCTATATGGATTGTTTTGATGATGAATAATGAGTGCATAGTTTGGTAGGATATATTGTTTTGTATGACATGGTTGGTAACGTCTAGTTAATTGTTTTGAGGTACACATTTTGATAAGGATGGCTATGGATGGGATTCAATATAGTAGTGAATTATAATTGTGGTTCAGGTATCCCGTAACTTCGGGATATCAGGTGAGTGTAGTTTTTTTGTCCCGGGCGACATAGTGTCACTCTGACTGTTTCCTACGTATTTAAGTTTCTTTAGATGACATTATTACATATGGCTCATATAGAGCACCTTGGAATTAATACATTCATGGCATACAAGTAACAAGATTCATTGTTAATGAATGCATTACATACGCATCATAAATGCATCGAATGCATTGCATATTATGTTATGATGTTTGATGATTGATGAATTATAATTTATTATGTATAAGCTTTGTTTTGAATTTAGTAACAAACCTTAATCCTTTGAAAATATATTTTACAAGAAATAATGTGAAGATTAAAGATTATAAGAATTTCTATACCGTAAGGAGATAACTGCTCATCTCATATCATAAGATATTAAGAAAGAAACGAATAAGTTTACTTGTGACATAAGATACCCTCCCTACTTCAAAAGTATAAAATACGTAAGTTGCCTAAGTAATAGAAGTCCTTGGACAATTGGCATGGTACAAAGGTATATATTTCCGGGACTATGGTCCATGAGTTACGACTCGAGTGACGACACATTATATGTGACATATTAGCGACAATATAAGGTAACGAGGGAGATGATAAGGAGATTGACGATAGTTGGTTGGATAGGTTAGAAGTTAGAATTGATATGTTCAGACACTAGCCGTTGCTTTGTGCTTTGAGCTATGTGTAACATAGACCAATGCAGTCAAACAAGGACCAATGCTAATCATGACCAAATGTGATCCATGGCAAACATCCTAAAAGATATGAACTCAGATATTAAGCTTTGAAAAGAAACTATGATAAGCTTAGTTGTGATCTCTAATAAGTTTGATAAAACTCCAGAAACTTCGATAAGTTCGTTAAGAATTCAAAGGAACTGATCTGAAAACTTTGAAAGAACTGTGATTAAGACTTGAAAAGAATATGAACTCCAATAAAGCTTCTAATAAGCAATGCCTTGTTTAAATTAAGATTAAAGTATAAATGCCAATTATTAACTTGTGCTTGAATTTCCTAATCTTTACATATATTATCATTACCATCTTATATTGTCTTTTCAAAGTTTCTACCTCACTTAGGCTATATAAGCCTAATACATTCATTTCCATGCATTTGCAGGTTATATGATGTTCCCTTATGTTGATAGTATCGAAAAGTTGCAAGTTAAACCGTAAAGAATTTATAGTTATCTAAGTTTTTATCTCAAAACTCCTAGAATTGTGGCATATTGCATATGTATTAGCGTAATGAAAATATGTAGTTATAGTTGTTTTGTAGATATGGGATTGTAAATGACCTATTATGTTAAAAGTTGTTTGTTAGCTAAACTTTGATAGAAAAGTATCAAAATGTTTGCTTATTGTCCTTGATATGTTAAACTTGTTAAATGCATGAGCTCGAAGTATTTGAGTAACCTAAGATGTTAAAGTATTGCAATGTGACTATGAGTTTGTAAAGGTTTCCAAGTAATTAGTATAGTTACACATGCTTTCATAGAAATATTTGGTCTTATGTTTACATAAGAAATTTGAATAAATTTTGGAATCCATGTTGTTATGTTATGAAGTACTAATGCGGTTTTAGTATGAACTATTTAGAATACTATTAAATGAATAAATAGGTTATCCACTATCAAAACAATTGTCAAGTATTATTGTATGATTGAACTTATGTATCATCATGCATGTTCATATGGATCTATGTGATAGCTGTGAATACTTCATGGAATAAAGACATAAGTTTGGTAAAATTAATAATGCATGTATGTAACTTGGTTGATTGGATGACTCCTAGTTATATATGAAAATTTGAGTAGTGTGAATTGGTGTATCTATGAATATTCAATTGATACCTATTTTTAGCAAATGATTCGACTAAATTAGAAGTATAATAGAATAAATTTATGTTTTAAAAAAGATATTTCAATTTACAAGGCTATATTAAAAAAACCATGAATGTTCATATGTGAATTATTGTAGTTTAAAATAACTTGCTTTATAAGAAAAGAAATTGCTTAATTGATTCTTGATCATCTTGGTGGTTAAATTATTTGTTGTGGAGTCATGATAGGTGATTAAGGATCAATTAGATTCTTTTGCTTAGTTGATTGATCGAATGTGATGTTTATATGTAATCACATGTTTAATCGGACGAATTACAATTCGATTAGCTAATGTCTTAAACAAAACTAGCTATTCATGTTAATAGATTTCAAGGATGTTGAAGTATGTCTTTGAAAGCTCATTTCAGAAATGCTATGCTTTGTATAATGAAACAAATCATACTAGATTAAAAATATATTGCTTATAACATATAGAAAGTTAATTGTATGGCAGGAGATAATTAGGTTATTTGATTAATTTTTTTTCTAGAAAATTTTGTTAACATGTCTTGAATTGCGTTGAATTTTTAGATGTTAGTTCTTGTTTCATAAAATTTTCTTTCAGTGACATCTTTAAATTCAGTTTTCTTTTAAACCGGGTTTAGGGTGTTACAGTTATTATGCATGGCATGATTTACAAAAGATTATGAGAAATGCTTTGGTTTGATTAAGTACGAGACTTGTGAAAAGTGGTTTGATGCATATAGTTGTTATGCATGATAATTTTTGGAAACAAACGAGAAAATGCCTTGATTGAATCAAGCAACTTTTCTTCAATTGTCTTGAGAATGAAAAAAAAATGTTATGAAAGCTTGAAGTATATGTTTCGAATAAGCATGTTTTATTTAAATGCTTTGGAAATGGTGTGTTTGACTTGCTTTAATATGAATTTATAATAACAGTTTTGATTTTGAAAATACATTGATGTTTTATCCTTTTGAGCGCACTCACTAGGCATTATATGCTTACGATCTCTTTCTTTCGTCAATGCAGTGAATTGAGCAAGAGCGAGGTTGTGGTTCGAGGCAAGGAAGGATCCCAAGACAAACATATTAAAAGAGTATGTTTATGGTATTATCATTATTTATAATAAGGCAATGTGGGATATTAATGTGAATGTTGTGCTGAATTATATTAGGAAGCATGCCTCTAGATTTTTTTTCTTTAATTATAACTTGTGTTTGTTTATGGCATGTGACTAATTGAACACATATGTTCAATGATGTTATATTTTTAAAAGCATAGCTAGAAACAGTAGTTTCTATGTAATTTGGGTATGTTCGATTTTGGATTTGAATACCCTAAGATGAAATTTGGAGAATCTTGTATTGATAAGGTCAGTAGTTAATTCAGTTGATAAGATATACAAAGTTTACATTTTTTACATTTTGGCCGTCATATGTTCATGCCTAATTGAATAAGTAAATGATGACTGTTTAACTTGATATTTTGAAAAAATGTTTTAAATGAATCTAATCGCTGTAAGAAACTGTTATAAACATGTTAGTTCCTATATTTTGGCATTTTTACGATTTAGTCTTTAATTTCGTATTTTGCTAAATTCACCAAATTTCTTATGTACTGAAGCTTAAATTAGAAATTCTAGCATGAAATATGATTAATTAAATATTGGTAACTTCAAACTTGTATCAGTCCCTGTAATTATTCAGATTTGCATTTTGGGACCTAGATTGCTTGTGTTTGCAATTGGATGCCTTATCAATGTTCGAGTTGGATGAAAATTGATCCACTGCTTGTATGTACACCATAGGATTTAACAATGCATCAGGTAAGATAAAATAAAAAAAAATGGACCTAAATTCAATGAAGTTAGTTCGGATTTGCTTCGGCAAACAAATGCAATCTTCTTGATTCAGGTCTACCGGCTAGGCCGAGTCAAAGGGGTTACATCATTTTTCTCCACTTCTTTCTTCTCTTACTTCTTCTTCTTCTCATTCTTATTTCCTTATTTCATTAACTCATGAGTGGGAAGAGACCCCATGAGAGCATCAAGCTTCAAAGTCTTGAGATACTTTTCTTTGATGATGGCATACTTCTTTGAATCCCATGATTCTAGAAGAAAATATACGAGTTTTCGAACAAGCTTGTCATTCAAGATGATTTCTCCACATCCTTTGAGCTCGTTTACAATGAAGGAGAGTTGATAAAACATTGACTTGACGTCTTCATCCGATTTAATCTTCAAGTTATCATAACTTAGATTGAGGAGCCTAATCATGGTCTCCTTCACTTCATTAGTGTCTTTATGAGTAACTCCTAGCTAGTCCCAAATCTTCTTGGAAATCGAGCAAGAAGAAATCTCGGCATACTCATCCGGTCCAAGAGCACAAATGAAGATGTGCATAGCATTGACATTGAATTGTAGCTTTTTCCGATCATCATTGATCCATTCTTTCCTTTCCTTGGGGACGAACCGGTCTTCTTCTCTCTTCATAGGGATTGAGGGCCCATCTATAACTACATCTCAAAGGAGGTAGTTGTAAACCCCATGACCCGGCATAGCCGATAGACTGAACCGAATGGGTCGCACAAGGGATATTGAAGTAAACCGGGATGGTTTACCTCAATAAACGACCCTATTTTTTATTTTTTATCTTTTGTATATGCAAGTTAGATTCCTATGTGATCGACAAGCAGCAAATTAAACAACAACTGGAACGCTCCTCGATTATTACCAAAATTCAGATATAGGGACCATTTTGTAAACTTAACAAATTGCAAGGTTTATCACAAATTTTGTTTGCTAACTTTTAATTAGGATCATTTCATGCATCTCTGTCAAAACTCAGCTCAAATTAGCCATACAACACATTTAATTGCATCCGTAAGATATAGGGACCTAAAACATAAAGTTTCAAAACATTCAAAGAGGCCATCCAACTAACTTACCTAACAATGTATCGGTACCCTTAGGGAGGGTACCGATATGCCCCCGATGATCAGCCTCCCAAACCCAGCATTACAAGAACCATACCGGTACGCTAGGTCATCGTACCGATACACTCTCTTCCAGTGACTAAAGAGGGTATCGATACGCCCCCGTGTATCAATACGCTCCTCTATTTCATGAAGGTCATATCGATACACTATAGAGTGTATCGATACTTTGTAGCCTACACTTGCCAAAAATGTTGTTTTAACATTCTAAAAACCAACACAAATCATTCAAATAAGTATATACGCATGCTTGCTACTCAAATGTACTTCAACAATCAAGAATACATGACAATAACATCTTCAAAGCAACACTATCAACAACATCGAGTTCTAGATGCATGCTTCCTATGAATATCAAGCATCAAAAGGTCAATTCTCAAATCCAAGCATAAACCGACATTTAAAGGCCATTTACATACCAAAATATGCATACCAAACCAGAAAATACCAAAACAATTAACATTCAAAATATTGAACACCCTATTGCCTTTATTACACTAGTCCAAAATGAAGACATACTTTCAATGAAGTCTCTTGGTAATCCTTTGCAAGTTGTTGCCTCCAATTCCTTAATTATATGCATTGATGAGTAAAAGAGAGCATAAGTATACAAGCTTAGTGAGGAGTGCTCAAAACCAAGAACACCGTCAATGTTCAAAACCATTTCCACTCTTTTGAAAACCATCATCAATTTTTTAAAAATCCTACACTTCATCATTATAATTGGCATGCTAAACACCATGCAACAAGTATCACATACTTCACAGCAATTAAACCATTGCTAAACAAAAAATCAAGCCTTCCAAGCATAATCACCAATATGCAAAGCTTAAGTTAAAATATGCATTTTCAAAATTAGCATTATCAACATTTCCATAACATTTCAATCCATTATATTGGCTTACAAGTGATTAACAATATTTTCATTTCTCAAAAGCATATTAGATACACGAATTACCAAGTGTTGTCCCCAACACTTCATACACTATACCGGCATCTCAAGGCTGACATACGGGAGCAACCTTCCACTGTTGTGACACTCGTGGTTGAGTATTCAGTACAATTACAACCCATCAACACCACTCATCGGTAGATGTATAGCCCACTAATGAGAGACGAGACACATACAAGGTTCGGACCCGGGAGCAACCCTCTACCATTGGAACCTTAAACATTCCTCAATAGTTAGGGTACCTTAATGAAGTTTACGGTTCAATTAGAACCCCTCAACATCTAAGGCGACTTGTTTATAGTGCACTCAATCCTATAGCCGGCTAACTATCTCTGATTTTATTTACAAAACACTTTACACAACATCACTTGCCAATATAATCCACATTTCATGCATACGTCACTGTTTTTCCAAAGCATTAATAATAAGCCATATCTCAAGCATTAAACCATGCTTCAAAACTCATGCATCAACACATGCATATAGTGATCACTTATCTAGTGCATCCTTAATCCATATGGCATCGTCATCCACTTTTTATAAACTCAAAACATTCTTTAAAACAGTAGGTTAACACAAATAAACATGTTCATCCAAAGGCTCATAATAGCACAATTTGAGGGAGAAAATCACTTTACTTACTTCCGAACATAGCAAAGCCTTTCAAGCTTACACTAAGTTCCCAAAACCTCTTTTATGAAGTTTCAAAGCTGGAAATCTCATTTCCACTTGCCAACGCAGCAATCAGTCGTCCGTAGCCTTCAAACCACTTTGACTGATTCCGGAACACTATCCCCTATTTTCAACACATTAAAATAGAGACCAATGCATCATAATGCATCCAAACACCATCACTCAAAAGGAAACCCGCTACCCTGCTCTAAAACATCAAATTACCCATCAAAAACAATTGAAATCTCAATAGATTGATCTCTAAACTCAGCCCAGCCATCAATGAACACTTCCATCACATTTTAACCATAAATCAACATCCAAAAACAACCTAAAACCATCTTTATACCTCCACCAACTTAGATCTCTCATAACACCCCAAAAACACAACCATAAACACCTTAAAAACCAAAGATCTCAAGGATTTTGAGATTAATATGATTAATATTCTATTTAAACATCATAAACCTTTCAAAACTCGATTAGAAATAATCTCAAACCAATCAAATCAAAACAACTTCGAAAATCACATTAAATCATCCTTTTCAACAAGATTTCATCATTTTATCAAAACCACAATGAAACTTCAATAAAATACATAAATAAAGAGTCAAATATCTTTTGAATTTCATTAAAGAACCTTGATTAGATGGTTAGCATGAATTTACCTCCAATCCTTGCTTCTCTTCTAATTTGACAAGTTTTGCTTTCAAGAATTTTGAAGATATTTGAGAGAAATCACAAGAAAGATGTTGAAAATCAAGAGAGAAAATGTAAGTGAAAGAAATCTTGAAAATGAGAGAATGCGGGAGTGATTGGCTGATGTTAAATGGAGAGAATGAAAATGATCGTCAAATTCTCTTAACCAAAATAACCACCTTTTAATTAAATCAATAAAAACCACTTTTAATATTTAATAAATCATTTAAAACACATGTCAAATTAGAGAAAATGCTTAATTTCCATTAAGCTCCCTAAAGATTCTAAGATTTGGACTCTTTTTGAAAAACACCGTTTTTCCAGTTTTAAAACTTTACATTTTGGTCACTACCCAAAATGTACACTTCCCAAAACTTGTTTTGCAAAATTGATTTAACTAACCTCTTAAATATAATTTTAGAGGATTTTTGAAAATTTTATCACAATTTTATCCCATCTCGAACCTTAATTTCCCCAAACCACCTTTAACGTCTTAAACAACCGATTATAGGATCCACTAGCCTAACCCGACACGCTAAACACCTAGGCCCAAAACCGGGGCGTTATAGTAGTCATTTGATTGGATGAACAATCTCATCCTATTCTTCCAATATGGGTAGTTCACCCCATGAAGAAATTGCAGAAAGTAGAGGCCATGACTTGACTTGCAAATCGATTGAGGAGCGGTTAAATCTAATCAAGAGGGTGTGAAGCCTTCCAATGGGAGTAGCTCTAATGCCAATTGTTGAGTTGATCAACCAATGAAGATGGCCAAGAGTGGGTAAATTAGAAAATAAAAATTTTGCTTGAAGTAAAAGCAAAAAGAAATGAAATTTGCACAAGTGATTTATATTGGTTCAACCTTCTAAACAAGGTGTACATCCACTACCTTAGCTATCAATACTAAGGATTTCCTCAGATTCACTAATTTGTCTTTCCTATTAGTGTATAGGAGATAGATAACCTTACAAATCCTAGACTTATATCCCAAAGTCTAGCAATATCCCTTTCCTAAAGTTGGAAACAAAGAAGCAATCTATGAAAATCTCACATGGTAACGTGTTTGCACAATTGAAGTTCACTAAACCCCAACAGTTGAATGAAAATGAAAATACAATGAAAAACACTAAAGTGGTTTACAAGAATTTGACAATAAATGCTCAAAGATGTTGAATGTGTGCTTGAATGCTTTAAAATATGTTTCTTGTTGTTGAAGATGCTTTAGAGACTTGTTTTTATACCCCTTCATTGATTTCTAGCTATTTGGGTTGTTGGGAAATTGAATAGAGTCGTTGGCCTGCAATTTTCTCGCATTAAATGTTTTGCGACAAGTCTGGGTATCGAGACACGGATCTTCGTTTCTACACCTTCTCAAAATAGAAATAGTCGTTGTAACAAAATGGTACCAGTACGCAAGTTAGCGTACCAGTATGGAGTGAAGTTTTTACAAGGGGTACCAGTATGCTTCGTATCGTACCGATACTGGATTTTCTCAATGAAATTCATGGAAAACTTTATGAACATAACGTATCGGTACACGTATTGATGTACCAGTACACAATTCAAAATAATTTATGTTGGGCTCCAATTTTTGACAAGGCTTTGACGGTAAAAAATATGAAAATTCTTAAGCTCTTTACCAGTACACCATAGGCCATACCGGTACTCAATGCAAATTTTGGTTTTATAGTGTTGAAATTTTGTACATGATACTCACTTACCAAAATAGCTGGTTTGAGTACCAAAACACTTAGAAAAATATAGGGATTGAAAATATTGACTTAGAAAACTATTTTTGGTTCGAATGCTTGTAAAGTTGTGAGTCAAAAGGGTTTAACATGTCCTTGTTATATAAAAATTAAAACATAGGTTTAACATGTTATTTTGATGAAATCAAACGTTAGTCAAACGGGTTAATTTCTAGTTTGACCCTGAACTTTAAACAAAAATATTAATTTGACCCTAAACCATCTTAACCTCACTTTTATCCCACAATATCACTGCTCCGGCCACCTTTTTTGGTGGGTTATGCCTTGGAGTTCTTCCTTCATTTTCTTGATTAAGTTGAACGTTCTAATGTTTTAGAACTTGAATTGGATCCCTCCATGAGTTTCAAGTTTGGTGTTGAAGAGCGTATATTGTGTTCATCTGGGAAGGTTACTTATAATAAAAGGCATGTATACATTCTTTCTTTGAATATTCCACTACATGAAGCTACTAACGTAAGTTCTGATTTCTACATGTATTTATAGGTTTTATGTTCATATTACACATATATATATATACATAAATATATTTAAAATTAAATTCTAAAGACTTGTTTTTCGAGAATTCATAAGAGATGAAGGCGTTTAACAAAATCAAAGCTTAAGATATGTCATAAGGGAGGGATGTGTAAGTTCCAATGATCTTATATGGTAATTTTAGCCATACGTAGACCATTTTCTTAGGTTGTTGTTGACGCTACAAAAGTACTAATTTTTATGCTTATTTCACAAGCTCTTCCTTGTCTTTTAAGTACATTTAGTTGCATTTAGGTCGCAAAATCATGCATTGCATAAAGAGTAAGGACTCAGTGTTGTGCTACTGTGAAGGGTTGTTTTGGCACCTTTTTGCATGTTGGCATGGCTGTTGGCACAACAGCTGGTACAACAGGAGTAGATTAGCTCAAAAAGGAGACGACGCCAAGAAGAACCTTTAATGCCAAGGACCGGTTGGTAGAGAAGAACATTTGATGTCACGCCAAGAAGATGTTGACCCCGAAAAATAGGATCAGATCAGGCTGCAAGAAAATAGGGATTGGATCAATATTCGAAAAAAAGCAGACAAGCAGTGCCAAGCGCGGTTGGTAGTACCATGCCGAGCTGCGATGCTAGAAGAGAAATAGCACGATGGCGCCATCCCTAATCTGATCGGCTTTAAGATTCAAACACTGGATACGATGATCACCTCCCTTATCCTCCCATGTTCAAATTCAAATCCAAGTGTAACACCCCAAATTTGGGCCTAGATGTTTTAGAGTCCGAGTCGGACCAGTCAGAAAACGGTTGGAATCTTAAAGGGAGCTTTAGGGAACACCTAGTTCGGGATGCTTTAAAAATATGGAAAAATATCTAAAAATCTTCATTTAATATATGAAAGATTATGGTGAAATCAATTATACAAAATAAGGTTTGGAAATACTACATTTCGGTGTAGTGACCAAATCTCAATTTTTACAAAGTTAAATAATAACTATTTTGTAAAGGACTGAAACTTTGAATCTTTAAGGAGCTAATTTTACCAAAAAATTTTTAATCAGATTTCTTCTTAATTTGGGTGATTTTATTAATGTTTTGATTAAAGAAAAACAATGATTAATTAAAAGGAAACTACCTTTGACTTTTCATAACTACTTTACGTAAATTTTCCCTCCTTCCATTTTCTCTCAAATTCTTTTCAGCCAAACACTCTTTCTCCTTCAATTGGTTGCTGATTTTCATCCCTTTTGATTTGATTTCAATTCCTTTTTGATTCCAAATCTTCTCTTCATCAAAACCTCTTGATTTTACATTGGATTTTCAAGAAAACTTGCCCAAATCAAGGAGAAATCAGCCATTAGAGGTAAGCTTCGTCCTTCTCCTCTAATGATCAGTTCTTTACTGAAATTCTCAAGTTATCAATCCTTTGTTAATGATTTTTGAGTTTCTTTAATGTTAGAAACAAGAAATTATTTTAAAACTCAAGATTTTTGGAGAGATCTTGATGATTTTCGTGCTTGATGGTTAGGCTCTGTTTTTAGGTTGCTTTCTAATGTATTTTGGATGTTAATTGAAGTAATAAATGAGGTTTTATCAAAAAAATCCCGAATGGGCTTCGATTCTGAAGTTTTGCTTGCTAGAATGATGGTTTTTGGTGTGGTTTTTGGGTTCTTTTATAGCTGGAGGTATAAGGACAAGTTTGCGGTGATTTTTGATGTTGATTTATGTTAAAAATGATTAGAAGGGATATATCTTGGATGGGCTTTGTTTTTAATGAGTTTGGAGGTGATTTCGGTTATGTTTGGTAGCCGATATGAGGTTTTTGAGTAGAGCAGCGAGTTTAGGTGTGTGGCTTATAATTACAATGCATGATGATGCATTAATCCTCTGCTCTCATGTTTTATAAACATGAGAGACATCTTCGGACGCCTTTGGTGTTGATCCGGGAGCCTAGATAGCATTTTGGTAAGTACGCGAAACATAATCGATGAGTGCGTATGGTTTTGGAAGTCCTTGAGGGACAAAGAATCATGGTTTGGGTATTTAGGAAAGGTTTGAAAAACCTTCCTAATTCCGGAAGTAAGTATTGGCTAGATTGCTCTCTTAAATGTGGTGGTTGCCCCTAAAATGCTTTTACATGCTCATGGTTTGGGATAGATAAATTCCTACTATTTTTATGCATGATTTGTAGCATGATAAGATTCTTGAAATGATTTCATGAGATAACATGATGCATAGTTGAGATTTGAGCTTTTGTTTTAAAGCATGGTAAATGTTAGGGTTTTGAAATGAGATGAGAATGATTTGGAAATGTTGCATGAAAAACAGTAGCTGAGATGAGGATTTGACATAATATATTGGCATAGATGTTGAGATACTTACCGAATATAATTGATCGATCAATAGGATGAGAGTGCACTATAAACTAAAAATTCGTACGTGCTCTTTGGTTTAATCCAAAGGGAGAGAACCGATCATGGGCATTCCATCGGGTATGACTTGGTAAAATACCCAAGCTTTGTGGCAATGAGAGATGCCGCCATGTGAGTACGGTGATGGTAGATGCCATTGGAAATTATGTTGCTAGACGAGTGAGTACGGTAATGGTAGATGCCACCGAAAGTGTCTAGTGAGTTGTCTGCATATCCGAGTAATAATGAGATGTGAAATGCCAATATAAAATATGAAATTGTTTTTGATTCACATGTACCTTTCATGAGATGATTTACGCTATGAGAAATGCATATGAGATTTGTATATAAAATCCTTTGGTTTTACAAGCATGAGTTTGGCTTTGCCATGAGATTTGCATTGGTTTAAATGCATAAGATAGAATTGAAGTACATGTGTTTTCAATGAGAAGTTGCTTTGAATGGTTTTCCAGCATGAGATAGAATGAGAATGTTTTAGAAAAAGGCTTTGAGAAAGTGTTTTGAATAATGCATTATTGTGTTGTTTTCTTAGAGCATGCCTCACTAAGCAAATGTGCTTACGCTCTCTTTTACCAATAATGCAGATAATTGAGGTGTTTTCGGGCATCAAGAAGGATAAGAACATCCAAGGAAGTACAAAGCTCATGTATGGTGATGTTTTTATACACATTAGTTTTGATAAATGGCAATGGGAAACCAAGGTTGTATTTGGGAGATATGTTTGAACTCCCTAAGTTTGTGGCATGTTTATGTTGGCATTTATAGGTTGTAAATGGTCTTAAATATTTGGTTTGAGGTTTGGTTGCTTATATTGGTTTTGAGACTAGGGAGCATGCCTTTAGACTATGTGATCCTGTGTTTGATGCCATGCTCTTGTTAAAGAGTCTTAAATGTGTTCCTTTGTAGTAAAATGGGTTGCTGGTATGTTGAAGTGCTCCTTTAGGCATGCATGATTGGTTTAAAAGGTGAAAACAAGCTATATCTGCTGTCACTGGGCAAGGTGTATCGAAACACCCTTAATTGTTTCGAAACGGGGGCCTCTAATGGTCATGGTGTTTCGAAATGGTACGGTGGGTAGGCGTTCCGATATAGTTGACCGTTGGATGCTGATTTGAATTGTTTAGAGTTTTCATGCTTTACATTTTAGTCCTAAATGTTGCAGATGCAATTGCTTGAGCTTGGAATGTCTTTTTACGCTAAAATTTGACAGAGACACATGTAACATGATTAATTTCATATTGGTAATCTTGAAATCAGAAAAGTCTTTTGAATTTACAAAAATTACAATTTGGTCCCTAAACACATAATTTAAGCAATTGAGTCCCTAAGTGTTATCGAATCGCTGTGCCTTTCTCTTCCATGATTCATGAGTGCTCAGCTAGGCTTAACATGCATCTAGACAAGATTAAAATTTAAAAAAAGGTCGTTAATCAAGGTTGACTATCGAGTTGACTTTGGTTTTCTCCGTGTAATCTTTGTAGTTCGTGTCAAGCGTCTAAGCTGGGCTAAGGGGTTACATTTGTTGGTATCAAAGCCAGGTTATCGAATAATTGGGGCTTTGTAGGTGGTTGTTGTATGTGATTATGCATGATAGTGTCTTTTCAGTGAAAGTTTGATTTATGAACATTGATGTGTGATTCAATTGAGATGATTTTGTGATGCTATGCTATGTTTGGAGTGTGGTTGGGAATCCCATTGCCATATCAAAACTAATGAGAAGAATTGTTTTCGAAAATGAGCCTAAGTAATTGGATTACTTACCTTGTTATGCCTAATTGTGTTCATTTCATTTTTGTCAGTGCATTGTTTTTATTATGGGGGCACGTTGAGAGCTAAGAATCAATACTAGATCTATGGCTGATAATGAGACCGCGAAGAATGCTGAGGATTTACCTCCTCCTCCCCTTGGTGGACCACCTAGTGGTGGTGGAGCTGGTGCTGCGGGAGTTGGTGCTGGGGTTGCTTGACACGAGGGTGTTCAGGGTCAAGCTGCTCCTGACATGACCATGTTGATACAAGCTATTAATGGAGCTTTCCAGGCAGCTGTAGCTGGAGTTCATGGAGCTGCACCTCATGATGGTGCTAATATGAGATTGCCGTTGGAGCGTCTCCGCAGTCTGGGTGGGACTTAGTTCAGAGGTTTGTCACCAGAAGGATCTGAGTCTTGGTTGGAGAGCACCAAGAGGATTCTTGGTCAGCTGAGTTGCAATAATGTGCAAAAGCTGGGATGCATTGTGTTGCTACTGCATGGTGATACTAAGCTGGGATGCATTGTGTTGCAATATCTCCGGAATTGAGGACAATGAGGTGACTTGGACATTCTTCTTGAATTCGTTCAAGCGGAAATATCTGGGAGTTCGCTACCTCGACGAGAAGAAGAAGGAGTTTATTTCTCTTATGCAAGGGAACATATTTGTAGCTGAATATGAGATTCAGTTTGTTCACCTTAGCCAGTATGCACCTGAGCTAATTCCTAGCGAGAGGGAAAGGTGCGAACGGTTCTGTTATGGGCTGGTAGCAGATGTCAAGACCTATATGCTTGCAGATGATTACACTGATTTCGATGCCTTGGTCACTAGAGCAAAGGATATTGAATTGAATCTTCGTTTGGCGGGCTGAGCAGGTGGATCTAGCTCGATAAAGCGAGCTGCAGAACACAATTATGGTAGAGATCGCAACAAGAGACATAAGGATAGGAAGTCGCACTATGATGCTAGACGTGGGGGTGGTAACCCTGGTAGAGGTCAGCAAGGACCTAATGATGTCTTGAGGACTCCTGAGTGTAACCGTTGTGGTAGGAGACACGGTGCTGAGTGTTGGGGTAACCTTGGGACATGTTGGAATTGTGGAAACCGAGGGCATATGAAGAAAGATTGTCCTCAGCTGCTGAGAGAGGGACAGGCTCCGGCGAGAGCAGCTGAGCCACAGAGAGGTCGTGGGCACGGCCCTGATAATTTTCAGGACACGGACGTGATCACAGGTACCTTTACTTTGCAATCCTTGTCATTACTTTCTTTGATTGATTCTGGATCTACACACTCGTACATATTGCGTGAACATGCTCAAATGCTTGGTTTACCTGTTGAGTCTTTGGATGTTGGTATGCGTGTGACTAGTTCCTTTGGTGAGGCGGTTGTAACAAGAAAGTTGTATAGGAGATGTCCATTGAAGGTGCAAAATTATGTTTTTCTTGTTGATCTCATGGAATTGCCATTCTATGGTTTTGATGTAATCCTTGGCTTGTATTGGCTTGTTGAGCATAGAGCCGTTGTGAATTTCCAAAGCAAGCGAGTTTCATTGAAACTCACGGATGATTATAAGGTGGTGGTGGTGGTGGGAGAGAATGTGAAGTTTCTTACCAATGTGGTGTCACGTTGGAAGCAAGCCGGATGTTGCAGCAAGGATGTTAAGCTTACTTAGCTTCTGTTATGAATCCTAGTTCAAAGGAGGTGCGCGTTTAAGATATAAGAACCATGTGTGAGTTCCCTAGAGTGTTTCCGGAGGAATTACCTGGTTTGCCGCCTAGTCGAGAGGTTGAGTTTGGAATTGAGCTGTATAAGAACACAACCCTGGTGTCCATTGCTCCTTATCGCATGGCGCCCAAAGAGTTGAAGGAGTTGAAGACGCAACTTCAGAAGTTGCTTAACCGTGGCTTCATTCGGCCTAGTGTGTCACCTTGGGGTGCAACGGTCTTGTTTGTTAAAAAGAAGGATAGCACGATGAGAATGTGCATCGACTATCGTCAACTGAATAAGTTGACCGTCAAGAACAAGTATCCTTTGCCGAGGATTGATGATCTTTTTGATCAGTTCCGGGGAGCGGTTGTGTTTTCAAAGATTGGTCTGAGGTTAGGGTACTATCAGTTAAAGGTGAAAGATGTGGATGTGCCGAAAATAGCCTTTAGAACGAGGTATGGGCATTATGAGTTCCTTGTAATGTTGTTTGCCTTGACGAATGCTCCTACTACTTTCATGAACACGATGAATAGGGTGTTCCATGAATTCTTGGACAAGTTTGTTGTGGTGTTCATCGACGATATCCTTGTGTACTCTCGTAAAGAGGAGGAGCATGAAGGCCATTTGAGAATTGTTTTGCAAGCGCTGTTGGAAAATCAGCTTTATGCTAAGTTTAGATAATGTGTGTTCTGGCTAAAGGAATTTTTTTCCCTAGGTCATGTAGTTTCGGCTGAATGGATTCATAAACTAACTTAATAATAAAAACAACAAAATATCCAAAATTGCTAAGACAACCCATAAATACGGTACAGGAGCCCAAACCCGAGCCATGAACTCTGAAGAAAGGTTGGCAACTTTCAAGGAAAATCAAAAGAACATTCAAGATAAGCTGGAGAAAATTGAGGTTGACATGAAACAACAAGTTGAGGTGGGTCATCAGAAAACAATCAGGTTGAAGAAGGAGGAAATACTTCTGTCATTCCTCGATTCCCAGGGATGACCTTTAGAAAGGAGGTTACTGCCAAGTCCAAAACACCCATTCATGTAGTTGAATCTTCCACTCATGTGGAGGCCAATAATTACGAAGTACCCGACCTCGATGAAGTCGCTGATAAGGCTCGAACTGAAAAGAAGCTGGAAGAGAAGTACGAGAAGTTAGATGGAATGTTCAAGTCCCTCCAAGATGGAACTGCTTATGGTTGAATGGATGCCAAGGATCTGAGCTTGGTAACTGATTTAGTTGCGCCACAAAAATTCAAGATCCCAAACTTCGAAAAATATAATGGGACCACATACCCGTCAGCACATCTTACCATGTACTGCAGAAAGATGTCCATGTACCTCGACAATGAGAAGCTGCTCATTCACTGCTTTCAAGACATCATAGTAGGGTCTGCTGCATGTTGGTACTCGCAGTTAAGTTGAGTAAACATCGAATCATAGAGAGACTTGTCCAGAGCCTTTAGTGAACAATACAAACATGTTTTAGACATGGTTCCAACTCGTCTGGTCTTACAAGGGATGGAGCAAAAGCACCACAAGAGCTTCCGCCGATACTCTTAAAGGTAGAGGGATGTAGTAGCACAAGTGCAGCCACCGTTGCTAGAAAATGAGATCATCCCGATGTTTGTGGAAACACTAAAGGGTCCCTTTTATGATCGCAATGTCAACAACACCACGAAGAACTTTGTTGATATGCTAATGAATGGCGAACTAATCATGGCATCCATGAAGAGCGAAAGATTGGATAGTGGGGAAACAAAGAAGACATATAAGAGGAAGGACAACAATGAAGTTAACGCAACGAATATCTATAACCCCAATTACTCAACAAGTGTGGTATTCAACAAGCCCAACACCTCAGCTCCGACGGTCGCAAATGCTCCAAAAGGAGAGCGAAGATATCAAGGAAATTCAAGGCCTTACTTTCCTCCTATCCCAATGACCTATGCAGAGTTGTTTGGTGAGCTGGTCAAATCACAGATGGTGTTACCCAAATATGTTCCTCTGTTATCACCTCCTTATCCACCGTGGTATGACGAGAAGGCCCAATGTGAATATCATGCAGGAGTAAGGGGGCATACAATCGAAAATTTCACCGCATTCAAAAGGGTGGTAGACGATTTAAGGAAATCAAGCATGTTATCATTCGAAACTTCAGAAGAAAAGGGAAATTCATTGCCAAACTACCAGAAGAATAAGGTAAATGCCATCATAAAGGAAGAGGCTCACCCCAGCAAGAGGGGCATGAAATTGAAAATTGAAGAAACAACAACTAAAGGACTGTATTGTGAATACCACCAACAAGAGGGGCATGAAATTGAAAATTTCTTTGAGGTCAAGCAGTTAGTCCAAGCAAAGATTGATTTTAGGGAGATAAAATTTTATGTGCAAAAGGAGCAAGGGATGGAAATTTGTGCCTCAGAGGAGTCGTCCTCTAGAAAGATTTACACAAGAATGAAGCCTTTGGTGATTATGACCAAATTAGGGGTCAATGAGCCAGCTAGGAGTGTAGCTCCACGATTAATTGTGAAAGCATGAGCCCTATTTCCCTATATGGATAGTAAGCAAGTCCCTTGGAACTATGCTTGCAGAATAACAAATCCCAGGAGGTCGACAATTGAAGAGGAAAGAAAAGAAGAACTAGTTAACGAGGTAAGCCGCTTCACCATAAGTGAAAGACTTTATTCAGCTCCAGAAATTGAGGATAGAGATGCAACACAGAGGAAAGCCGCTAATCAACAAGATAAGGAAGGGGAAAAGGATTTCTTCAAAGAGAAAACATAGTGATTCATGAACGAGTGAAAGAGTCAGAGGCTCAAGAGTATCAGAAAATACTCAAGCACAATGAATACAGTGTGGTGGAGCAGCTACTTAAACTTCCAGCCTGAATCTCTATGCTATCATTACTATTGAGCTCCAAGGGTCATCGGGATGCATTGTTGAAAGTGTTAAACAAGACATTTGTGTCTAAAGAGATCACAACTGACAAGATGGACATGATGGTCAATAACATTGCAGTTAATAACTTCATATCATTGAATGACGAAGAAATACTCGTGGAGGGAAGAGGATCATGTAAACCGCTTCACATTTCTACAAGATGCAAAGGATATATGTTACTAGGAGTTCTTATTGACAACGAATCAACTCTGAATGTTCTCCCATTGGCAACATTGAAAAAGTTTCCTATTGATATCTCTCACATGAGGGCTTTTCAAAATACAGTGCAGGCCTTTGACGGGACCCAAATGGATGTGTTAGGAAAGATTGAAGTTCGCATACAGATTAAGCCATCAACATTTGAGGTAGATTTTGTGGTTATGGACATAAATCCTAGTTATAGCTACTTGCTCGGGCGCCCATGGATTCACACAGCATGTGTAGTGCCTTCTACTCTACATCAGAAATTAAAGTTTGTTATTGATGGACAATTAATCACAGTTGGTGCGGAAGAAGAAATTATTGCGTCAGTGAATACCGATTAGCCATATATTCAAGTAGATGAGGGGGCACTTGAATGTCATTTCAGAACGTTGGAATTAGTCAATGCAACATGCGTCACTGAAGGAATTAAAGTGCAAGAACTAGAGCTTTCAAGCTGCACAAAGATGCGAGTAAAGCAAACACTTGGAAAAGGAGCCAAGGTTAGATTGGGATTTGGAAGAAACCATTAGGGAAGGCTTTACCCAATAGAAATCCCAATAAAGAAATCGATTCGGTATGGGCTTCAAGCCCACCAAATGGTAAAGAAAAGCAGAATTCAAAAAACAACAAGAGAGAAGGAAGTCGAGGTTGAGTGGTGAAGAAGTTGAATGGGAGATAATGATGTACCCACCTCTAAGCGCCATTTTCAAGACTGGAGGGCACTTAGACCCTAATGCCCGCTTCGATGAGGAAGAGAAAGGAAAGAATGACCTCTGCGAGGTCTTTGAGAATTTAAGTATCAACTCCATCATTGACGAGGATGAAGAAGAAAACAAAATTTTGTCCAAGATTCTCCCTTGCCCTGAATTAAAGAACTGGACCGTGAAAATGGTCCCCGAAGTTTTTAAGACTGCCTCAGAGTAATTCTCAAAACCAACTCTTTTACCCTTAGACCCTAGGGTAATTAGAGATCTTATGTAAAAGGTTCTATTGTCAAAACCATGACTCGAGTTTCAATTAAAGACGCATTTTTTTCTAATTACATCTTGTGATTAACTTTCTTTCATAAAACCAATAATGCTAAAAGTTCATAAAAACCCCCAAAAAAGCAAAAACAAACCCTAGAAACATAACAAATCATATCATTTCATTTGTTTTCTCTTTCTTTGTATATATATATTGCCTTATTTTATTTGCAGGTTTTTAGATATCAATGGTCCAAATAACTTCGAAACAGACTCTGAGGTTAATTTTGCGTTACCGCTATATTTAGAAGAAGTTGAGAGTACTAGTGATAAAGAAGAATATGACTTGTCAGATGATTTGCTTAGAATGGTAGGAGGGGAGGAAAAGCAAAATCTGCCCCACAAAGAAGAGTTAGAGGTTTAAAATCTTGAAACTGAAGAAGAGAAGTGTGAAGTCAAGATTGGTACCACCATCTCAGTTGAGAGACGACATCATTTGATTGAGCTTCTACGAGAATAAAAAGACATTTTCTGCTGGTCATACCAAGACATGACTAGTCTTGACACGAATATTGCCATGCATAGGCTTCCCATAAGAGAAGGATGGGACCCCGTGAAGCAAAAGCTTAGAAGATTAAGGTTGATATCTCCTTGAAAATCATAGACGAGGTCAAGAAGCAGTACAATGCATGATTCCTCGTAGTAGCTAGATATCTAGAATGGGTGGCAAACATTGTCCCAGTGCCTAAGAATGATGGAAAAGTAAGAATGTGCATCGATTATAGGGATCTCAACAAATCAAGCCCTAAAGATAATTTTCCGCTTCCACATATTGACACCTTGGTAGACAATACAGCTGGCCATTCCCTTTTCTCATTCATGGATGGATTTTATGGATACAATGAAATAAATATGTGTCTAGAGGACATGGAAAATACTACTTTTGTAACGCTTTGGGGAACCTTTTGCTATAAGGTGATGCATAAAGAAATAGAAGTTTATGTGGATGATATGATTGCCAAGTCCAGAACTGAAGAGGAGCATCTAGCAAACTTGAGTAAGCTTTTTCAAAGATTGTGAAAATTTTAGTTAAAGCTTAATCTTGCCAAGTGCACATTTGGGGTTACTTCTGGGAAATTGTTAGGCTTCGAAGTAAGCAGAAGAGGAATCAAAATCGACCCAGACACGATAAAAGTCATACAAGAGCTTCCACCTCCTCAAACACAGAAGCAAGTTCGAGGATTCTTGGGATGGTTAAATTACATAGCTCGTTTAATCTCCCAACTCACAAATAAGTGTGACCCCATATTCAGGTTGCTTAGAAAGAACAACCCAGGGACTTGGAATGAAGAATGCCAAGCAGCTTTAGAAAAGATCAAGGAACATCTAACTAATCCTCCAGTGTTAATGCCACCCGTTTCGGGGAAACCGTTAATACTCTATCTGACGGTGTTTGAAAACTCAATGGGCTGCGTACTTGGTCAACATGAAGAAATTAGAAGGAAGGAACGGGTGATATATTATGTGAGCAAGAAGTTTATTGACTGTGAAACAAGGTATACGCCAATTGAAAAGGTATGTTGTGCTTTGGTATGGGCCACTAAGAGGATTAGGCAGTATTTGTTGTATCACACCACATGGTTGATCGCACGACTAGATCCCTTAAAGTTTATAATAGAAGCTCTAACCATATCAGGAAGAATAGTGCGATGGGAAAAGATACTCTCGGAATACGACATCCAGTATGTAAACCAAAAAGCAGAAAAAGGAAGTGCCATAGCAGATTTTCTTGCCATCCGTTCACATGATGATTATGAGGCATTAGATTTCAATTTCCCCGACGAGGATTTAATGTGTATTATGAAAGATGAAGAGTCACCAATAGAATCCTGGGTCATGCATTTTGATGGTGCTGTAAATGCACTAGGGCAAGGAATTGGGGCAGTTTTGGTTTTGCCAGAAGGAGATCATTATCCTTTTACTTGCCATTTGAAGTTCTTCTACACCAATGATATGGCAGAATACGAGGCATGCATAATGGGACTAAGGGAAGCCATCAATATAAAAATCTAGAAGTTGAGAGTCTACGGGGATTCAGCTTGTAACACCTCCTTCCCGGTCTGGTAGAGAACCGAGTCAGAGAGCGTTACCAGAAACGATTCAGAAACTATTAATCACTTTTTCATAAAACTTTATTGAAACTTATCGAAGACGTGACTTATTAAATTTATTGAACCCCTTTAAAACATTATTATCTGAATTCTATCAGACTTTATACTTACAACGTTTAACCGAATTTACGGATTAGTCCATTTAACTCACAAGAGCCTAAAAAAAATTCCCGTATCGAAACACCCTAAACCATTTCGATACGGTTTGACCAAGTTAGAACTTTTGACTTTTTCCTTGACCTTATTGATACGGCTTGACCCGTATGAGTACTGGTTGATTGACTTTGACTTGACCTAGATCTGTTTCGAAACCCGTATCGAAAAGGGGGCCTCCAGAAGCAAAAACGTATCAAAACAATGCTACCCGTTTCGAAACAGTTTGACCATCACACAACACATCCCTCCACTACACCATTAATGATCAACATGGTCCATACCCTCCACTACACCGGTTTGACCATCACACAACACATCCCTCCACTACACTGAGTCATTCTTCTTCCATAGAGCTCATGAATTCTATGGCATGTCAACCGTATCCGATACCTCGAATCCAAGGTTCATGACAACATTTTATAGATCATATACACATCGTATTATGAACATGTATATACATCACATGACAATAACAATCACAAAATAATTCTTGGAGTTGATGCAATCCTTACGATGCACTTACAAACATACAAACAATGACGTGAAACTACTAACTCAAGGTTAGTATTAACAAAGGTGACAACATAATCGAGTAGGCCATGTCTAACCCGGGACGCTACTACACTCACCTTGATCGGCTAAGGATCATAAGGTCGACAATACCTCGTTTGATGCTTGAGTCTTTTCTCTTGTGATTGTACGGACAAAGCAAGCTTCTTAAACAAGGGAGATCAAAGCTTTGGTTAAGCTACCATGGAGGTGCTTGCTTAAGCTTGAGATAGAAGACAACAATGGTGTTGCTAGCTTACGTAGAAAAGAAAGGAGAAATTTTGCTTTGTAGAGAATCAAAAAACAATGTTTCTTCCTCTAACCTCTTATTTATAGGGATCTTAAAGATTTAAAATTTGTTTCCCACCTCTCTCAACAACCAATAAAATGATTTCCCTTACCTAAGGGTTTGCCAAACCCAATACACCACTTTATTCCTCCAATCAAAACATTTCCTCACCTTTAAGAATTTATATTTAATATTTCTTTACCCTCTTACAACCTAAATTGCTGATACTTGGCTATTCATCCAGCTAAAAACATGGGAGAACATGCCAACCAAGCTGGTGACTCACCAAAGTCCGCAATCTTTGACTTTCGAGACACTTGCCCTGCTTTCTGCAGGGTATCGTTTCGAAACGGTCGAGGCCGTTTTGATACAGTTTAGAAAAATGCCAAAAAGTTAGTTATTACCATTGGATCGTATCGGAAGGCGGAAAATCCATTTCGGTACGCCTTATCTAGGCCGTTTTGATACGGGTCTTAGGCGTATCGAAACGCCTGGCCCAGAAACGTTAATTGGGCATCTTAACTTGGGTTTTAGCTTTCATTAAACTCTGGGACATAAAACTAATCACAAGTTTTAAAATTTTAACACCGATATTCCGACCACCAAAACCTATTTCCGACCAGACCGGTTTTCGTGGTGTTACAACTCCCCCCTTAGAAAATAATTCGTCCTCGAATTCTTACCTGAAGTGTAACCCCTTAACCCGGCCTAGACGGTTAACCCGAATTAAGAAAGTCACACGGGGAAAACCAAAGTCAACCCGAAAGTCAACCTTGATTAACGACCCTTTTTTTTTTCTTTTTACACTTGTCTAGATGCACATTAGTCCTAATTGTGATCGCACAAACATCATACATAAAGATCACAAACATCAGAGATCAAACAGGGACCCAATTGAACAAATTACAACTTTAGGGACCAAATTGTAATTTCTGATGCCCAGCTCCTTGAGCTCCAGCTACTGCTACTCGAAAAGCACCCGCAATAGCTTGTACCAACATAGACATATCAGGCATAGCTTGCCCCTGACCAACCTCTGGTCCAGCAGCTCCAGCACCAGCTGCAGCTTCAGCTCTCTCACCTCCAGCACCACCACCAGGCGGAGGAGGGGGTAACACCGCACTACCTGTGTTCTCTTCATTCTCGTTCTCATTGGGAACCGTAGCTCGCACGCTACCTCTTAACTCTCTACGTGGTGCCATACTTTTATCATGCAATCACAATGCAAATAAAACAAGTCAGGCCCAGCAAGGTAAGCAATCCAAGTATTCAAGCTCAATTTCATTCAAAATCAACATCATCTCATTAGCTTTTGTTTGGCAATGGGTACCCTCAACATGCAACATCACAACATACAACTCAACTGCATCCAAATCACAAGCCACTAAACATGCTTTCACACAACAAGCATACAAGGCAAACATGCTTCAATCATGCATACACTCATTCCCAATTACTCGAGAACTCAGCTCTGATACCACCAAATGTAACCCCCTTAACCCGGCCTAGACGGTTGACCCGAATTAAGAAAGTCACACGGGGAAAACCAAAGTCAACCCGAAAGTCAACCTTGATTAACGACCATTTTTTTTCTTTTTACACTTGTCTAGATGCACATTAGTCCTAATTGTGATCACACAAACATCATACATAAAGATCACAAACATCAGAGATCAAACAGGGACCCAATTGAACAAATTACAACTTTAGGGACCAAATTGTAATTTCTGATGAATAGAAGGACTTAACCCAAATTAAAGTTACCAACTTGAAATTAGTCAGGTTTCATGCTTCTCTGTGAAATTTCAGCTCAAAAAGACTTCCCAAACTCATACAATTGCACAAACAAGTTTCAGGACCAAAATGCAAACAATTCAGAACATATAACTGCCAATGTCTGCCCCCAACGGTCGACCGTTCCGAAACAGGTAGACCCCGTTTCGAAACACGGGCCGTTCCGCAACGGGTTCCGGAACATGGGCTGGCAGAGGCCAAACCGTTTCGAAACGATGCATACCGTTTCGGACGCCTGGGTTCATTCAAGGCACCCGTTCCGAAACGGTGCACACTGTTCCGAAACGCCCTGCACAGATTGCAGCAAAATGCATTCCAAAACATGCAATTGATCATTCAAACGTGCTCCAATTGCCACCAAACTTTACCAGCATGCAATTCAACATATATAAGACTTATAAGCATCAACAAATCATCAGAACAACATTATATGCAAAAAGCCCCAAGTCTATAGGTATGCTTCCTACACAAGCTAGCTTTTCAAGCACAAACTTCCAAAACAAGCATGTAATGATCCAATACAAAAACCAGCATTCTTATCATCATTCAACGTACTTAGGGAGTTCCAAACACCTCCCAACACATCAACATTGGTCCCCCATTGCCAAATTACCAAAAGCTAAAAGTACTAATAAAACCTTCCATACATTGAGCTCTACTTTCACTTGATTGCTTGCCCTCCTTGCTGCCCTCAAGGTTCCCTAATGCTCTGCATTATTGAATTAAGAAAATGAAAGAGAGCGTAAGCAAAAGCTTAGTGAGGAATGCTCTTAAAAACCATTCAATAATGCAATTAAAAACATTTATACATCATGCTTTAAATCAACCTTTACACATGCTCAAAAGCATACTTAAAACAAGCATCTCATGCTTCATAACAACATAACATGTCATATTGGCTCAAGTGACAAATTCCATTTCATTAAAACAAGTTCATCAACTTCCCAAGGACTTTTAACCACCTTGGCCCCAAGGACTTTTAAACACCTTGGCCATGGACTTTTAAACACCATGAATGAGGACCACACAAGGACTTTTAACCACCTTTGTGTCCATTGCTTGAATCACCCCAAGGACATTTAAACACCTTGGCCCCAAGGACTTTTAAACACCTTGGCCCCATGGACTTTTAAACACCATGGCCCCATGGACTTTTAAACACCATGGAAAGGATCACCTAAGGACTTTTAACCACCTTAGTGTCCGCAACAAGAACCATCAAAGGACTTTTAACCACCTTGATGTTCTTAAGTAACAAGGCTCACTCAAGGACTTTTAACCACCTTAGTGACCTTAACCTTTTTCAAAACATCACTTGCCAATATACATCATTTTCATCATTTAATCCACTGTTTTAAAGCATTAAACCAAGCCATTTTCATCATGCATTTCAAAGCATCAAACCACATTTAATCAATGTACAAAATGAAGGAACTCCTACCTAGAGTTTCCTTCAACATATGGCTTAAAACATCAGCAAATTCCATGCTAAAACATGCTTCCAAAACAGTAATTAAAACATGCAAATAACCATTTTGCATCACAACAAAATCATGGCCACCACTAGGGAGTAATTCCGAAAACTTACACTTGAGCTTAGCAAAGTTGTTTAGACTTAAACTAAGCTCCCAAGACATTGGTTTCAAAGCCGAAAACCCAATTTTCACAAACGCACTCACCGATTTCCACTTTGCTTCAAGCCAAAGCACCAAATCAAGCTTCCGGATCAACAACTCTTGGATCCAAAGATGCCTCTCCTGTTTCAACACATCAAAGCAGAGGATTAATGCATCATCATGCATTAATTGCTTCAATGAAAGCACCTAAACTCGCTGCTCTCATCCACACACCATTTTCGGCCACCAAACACAATCGAAAATGCATCCAAAACACTTCTAAACAAAGCCTAGCCATAAACCAGCAAAACCACATATCCTTTAACATCATATAACATCTAAAAACAACCTATAAACATCCTTATACCTCCAGCAACATCAGATCCACAAGATCACCTCAAAAACAACCTTGAATCACAAGCTAAACTTAGCAAACTCAACCTATCCGGGATTGCATCAATCAAAACTCAATTCCTTATCAATTTAGAGTTCATTTAACATCAAAAACACATCTCAAATCACAGATTAATCAGATCTAACGAAAATCACCAAAAATCACCAAATCTTGCATTATAAGCCAAGATCCATTTCACCACTTTAAAACCTTTAATAAAACATCAATTTAGGATTGAAAACTTAGGAATTTCAGTAAAGAACTGATAGTTTAGAGGAGAAGGACGTTCTTACCTCCAAACTTGAGTTTCTCCTCTTTTTGGAATCAAAAACCTTGTTGAATCAAGTAGCAATTGAAGAGGTTTTGAAGATTTGTTGATTAGGAATCAAATGAGAGTTGAAAAGAGGGATTTAGGTGAGAAAATCAGATCCAATTCTCTGGAGAGAATGTGTTTGGGTTGAGAAAAAATGAGAGAAAGAAAATTGAGAAAAGTTGGTTAAAAAATCCAAAATAGCCAAATGGCTTTCCCTCCACTTTTAATATCATTTAAAATCAGAATTTAGTCTTAAAATATCTTAGAAAAATCTGGAGAAACTCCCTTTGGGTAAATAGCTCCTTAAAGATTCAAAGTTTCAACACTTTATAAAACAGTCACCAAACTTTCGAAAATTACATTTTGGTCACTAGCCAAAATTTCACACTTCCAAAACTCATTTTCCAAAATTGATTTCACAGTTCACTTAATTATATTAAAAGATGATTTTAGAACATTTTTCCATATTTTTAATGCAACCCGAACTAGGCTTTCCTAATTTCACCTCTTTAGATTCGAACAGCACTTTGACCAAACCGGTCAACGCCCAAAACTGGGGCGTTACAACTCTCCCCCCCTTAAGAAATTTCGTCCTCAAAATTTACCTGAAGGAAAGAGATAAGGAAACTGCTTCAGCATGTCTTCCTTCCGCTCCCACGTGGCTTCCTCAACACCTCGATGCTTCCACAGCACCTTCACCAATTCAATGGTCTTGCCACGAAGAACCTTGCTATCCGAATCCAGAACCCTCACCGGTTCCTCATCATAGGTCAAATCCGGATTCAAAACCACTTCCTCCACAGGCATCACATGCGAAGGATCATATCTATACTTCTGGAGCATAGAAACATGGAACACATCATGAATCTTCTCCAACTCTTGAGGTAACCTCAACCGATACGCAACAGGACCCACACGCTCAACCACCTCATATGGTCCAATGTACCGAGGGCTCAACTTACCCTTCCGGCCAAACCTCATCACCTTCTTCCAAGGCGAAACCTTCAAGAACACACGGTCACCCACCGCATACTCTATCTCCTTACGCTTCAAATCCGCGTAAGACTTCTGCCGATCAGAAGCAGCCTTCAACCGCTCACAAATGAGCTTCACCTTCTCGGTGGTCCCTTTCAACAAAGCCGGCATCGAAACCAACTTTTGACCAATTTCAGCCCAACAAAGAGGAGTCCTACACTTCCTCCCGTACAGAGCCTCATAAGGTGCCATCTGTATACTCGCCTGCTAACTATTGTTATAAGCGAACTCAACCAAAGGAAGATGCTTCTCCCAAGAACCTTGGAACTCAATCACGCAGCACCTCAACATATCCTCCAAAATCTGAATAACCCGCTAAGACTGACCATCCGACTGAGGATGATAGGATGTACTGAAATGCAACCTTGTACCCAGAGCTTGATGCAAACACTACCAGAAACGTGATGTGAACCTCGGATCCCTATCCGACACAATCGACTTAGGCACACCATGCAGCCTCACAATCTCAGCAATGTACAGCTCTGCCAGCTTATCCAAAGGAAACGTAGTATGCACAGGCAAGAAATGCGCACACTTCGTCAGGCGATCCACAATCATTCAAACAGAATTCTTCTTTGATGGAGACAAAGGTAAACCAAATACAAAATCCATGGTAACCCTTTCCCACTTCCATTCAGGGATTTTCAACGGTTGCAACAACCCAGAAGGAACCTGATGTTCAGCCTTAACTTGCTGACACACCAAACACTTGCTCACAAACTCTGCAACATCCTTCTTCAAACCCACCCAATAGTACTCATCACGAAGATCACGATACATCTTAGTACTACCAGGGTGCATAGCAAAAGGACTACTATGACCTTCAGTCAGAATAGCACGCCTCAACTCAGCATCAGCAGGCACTACTATCCGACTACCAAAACACAGCACACCATCCTCATTAAAGCAGAAATCTGAAGGTCTACCCTCCGCGATATCCTGAACATGAGACACCAAGGAATCATCCAGCAACTGCTTTTCCTTGATCAACTGAACCAATGATGGTTTCACTTGCAACTCAGCAACAAGACCACCATCTCGCGATATGCTCAAGCTAGCAAACATAGCCCTCAGCTCAACAGCTACCTTCCTACTCAAGGCATCCGCAACAACATTAGCCTTTCCAGGATGATACTCAATCGACAGATCATAATCCTTAAGCAACTCCAACCAACGCCGCTGTCTAAGATTCAACTCCTTCTGAGACATCAGATACCTCAAACTCTTGTGATCCGTGTACACAGTACACTTCTCACCATACAGATAATGTCTCCAGATCTTCAGAGCAAAAACCACTGCAGCCAGATCAATGTCATGCGTAGGATAATTGCGCTCATGCACCTTCAACTGCCGCGACGCATAAGCCACAACCTTACCCTCTTGCATCAGCACACATCCCAAAACAACATAGGATGCATCACTATAGACCACAAACTCTTTCCCTGATTCAGGCTGAATCAAGATAGGAGCTTGCGTCAAAGCCGCCTTAAGCTTCTCAAAAGCCTGCTGTCTCGCTTCTGTCCACTCATACTTAACATCATTTTGCAACAGCTTCGTCAAAGGAGCAGCAATCTTGGAAAAACCATCCACAAACCTCCGGTAGTATCCCGCCAAACCAAGGAAACTACGGACCTCATGAACAGACTTAGGAACTTTCCAATTCATCACTGCCTCAATCTTCTGAGGATCAACACGAATCCCCTCAGCCGAGACCACATGCCCAAGAAATACCACCTCCCTAAGCAAGAACTCACACTTGCTCAGCTTAGCATAAAGCTGATTCTCCAACAAAGCTTGCAAAACAATCCTCAAATGCTCTTCGTGCTCCTCCTCAGTACGCGAGTACACGAGGATATCATCAATGAACACCACAACGAACTTGTCCAGGTATTCATGAAACACACGATTCATCATATCCATGAAAGCAGCAGGAGCATTTGTCAAACCAAACGACATCACAAGGAACTCATAATGCCCATACCTTGTCCTGAAAGCTGTCTTAGGCACATCCACATCCTTCACCTTCAACTGATAATACCCTAACCTCAAGTCAATCTTAGAGAACACTGCAGCTCCCCAAAATTGATCAAAGAGATCATCAATCCTCGGCAAAGGATACCGATTCTTGATAGTCAACTTGTTCAGCTGACGGTAATCAATGCACATCCTCATAGTGCCATCTTTCTTCTTCACAAACAAGACCGATGCACCCCAAGGTGACACACTCGGCCGGATAAAACCACGATCTAGCAGCTCTTGCAACTGCGTCTTCAGCTCCTTCAGCTCCTTAGGTGCCATTCTATAGGGAGTAATGGACACAGGAGTTGTATTCTCATACAGCTCAATTCCAAACTCCACCTCGCGATTAGGAGGTAAACCAGGCAACTCCTCAGGAAAAACACCAGGAAACTCCTTCACAACTTTGATATCTTGCACCCTCAACTCTTTAGAGCTAGGATTCATCACAAAAGCTAGATAAGCTTCGCAACCTTGCCTCAGCATCCTACTCGCCTCCAAGGTAGACACCACATTGGCAAGAAACTTCACATTCTCACCAACCACAACAACTTCATAATCATCCGCAAGCTTAAGCGAAACTCGCTTATTTCCACAATCCACAACAGCACGATGCTCAACAAGCCAATCCATACCAAGGATCACATCGAAACCATAAAAGGGCAACTCCATAAGATCAACATGGAAAACATGTTCTTGAACAACCAAGGGACACCTTCTATAAAGCTTTCGAGTCACAACAGTTTCACCAAAAGAACTAGGGACACGAACACCAACATCCAAAGACTCAACAGCCAAACCAAGCAATTCAGCATGCTCACGCAAAATGTATGAATGCGTAGATCCAGAATCAATCAAAGAAAGCAATGACAAGGACTGCAAAGTAAAGGTACCTGCAATCACATCTGCATCATTCCTTCCCTCGCGCTGAGCATACACCCTAGCTTGGCCTCCACCTTCAGGCTGAATAGCCACAACATGGGCTACTCCACGACCACCTTCCTCCCTTCTCTGGAAATTACCACGGCCGCGCCCACGACCTCTCTGCGGTGCATCAACAACAGGAGCACGCTCTTGGCCACCAGCCAACCTCGGACAATCTCGCCTCAAATGGTCTACAGAACCACAATTCCAGCATCCATTACCAGCTGCCGCAACAGAAGCTTGCACCTCTCTCACAGCACGAGGACAGTCACGCTTCATGTGACAACGAGAACCACAGATCCAGCAAGCACTAGGATCAGCTCTAGCATTACCTCCTCTAGCAGGTGCACCACCACCTCTCTTGGCTGAGGAATGATACTTCTGATCACGTCCTCTCTTGTTCCGTCCACCTCCGGAACTAAACTCAGCAGCTCTCTTACCAGAACTCGCTCCAGCACCTTTCGCAGATAAACCCAAGTTCATCTCTATGTCCTTGGCTCGGCCCACCAACACATCAAAATCATCATATTCAGTGGCCAGCACATACATTTTCACATCCGTCACAAGACCATAACGGAACCTCTCGCACCTTGCCCGCTCATCAGGTATCAGCTCCGGTGCATACTGACTGAGTCGCACAAACTGCACTTCATACTCAGCCACACTCATGCTCCCTTGGGTAAGAGACATGAATTCACGCTTTTTCTCATCAAGATATCTCACTCCTAGATATCTCCGCTTGAACACATTCTGAAAGAATGTCCAAGTAACATCAACTTCAGCCATCCCAGCTATGGTGGTCGTCCACCACGTATACGCATCGTCCTGCAGCAAGGACACAACACAACCCAACTTTTGCACATCCGTGCAGCTCATCTGACCCAAGATACGCTTGGTACTCTCAAGCCAAGCTTCAGAACTCTCAGCCGACATACCCCTGAACTCAGTCCCACCAAGACTGCGCAGACGCTTTAAAGGTAGTCTAACTCCAGCATCTCCCTGATGCCCAGCTCCTTGAGCTCCAGCTACTGCTGCTCGAAAAGCACCCGCAATAGCTTGTACCAACATAGACATATCAGGCATAGCTTGCCCCTGACCAACCTCTGGTCCAGCAGCTCCAGCACCAGCTGCAGCTTCAGCTCTCTCACCTCCAGCACCACCACCAGGCGGAGGAGGGGGTAACACCGCACTACCCGTGTTCTCTTCATTCTCGTTCTCATTGGGAACCGTAGCTCGCACGCTACCTCTTAACTCTCTACGTGGTGCCATACTTTTATCATGCAATCACAATGCAAATAAAACAAGTCAGGCCCAGCAAGGTAAGCAATCCAAGTATTCAAGCTCAATTTCATTCAAAATCAACATCATCTCATTAGCTTTTGTTTGGCAATGGGTACCCTCAACATGCAACATCACAACATACAACTCAACTGCATCCAAATCACAAGCCACTAAACATGCTTTCACACAACAAGCATACAAGGCAAACATGCTTCAATCATGCATACACTCATTCCCAATTACTCGAGAACTCAGCTCTGATACCACCAAATGTAACCCCCTTAACCCGGCCTAGACGGTTGACCCGAATTAAGAAAGTCACACGGGGAAAACCAAAGTCAACCCGAAAGTCAACCTTGATTAACGACCATTTTTTTTCTTTTTACACTTGTCTAGATGCACATTAGTCCTAATTGTGATCACACAAACATCATACATAAAGATCACAAACATCAGAGATCAAACAGGGACCCAATTGAACAAATTACAACTTTAGGGACCAAATTGTAATTTCTGATGAATAGAAGGACTTAACCCAAATTAAAGTTACCAACTTGAAATTAGTCAGGTTTCATGCTTCTCTGTGAAATTTCAGCTCAAAAAGACTTCCCAAACTCATACAATTGCACAAACAAGTTTCAGGACCAAAATGCAAACAATTCAGAACATATAACTGCCAATGTCTGCCCCCAACGGTCGACCGTTCCGAAACAGGTAGACCCCGTTTCGAAACACGGGCCGTTCCGCAACGGGTTCCGGAACATGGGCTGGCAGAGGCCAAACCGTTTCGAAACGATGCATACCGTTTCGGACGCCTGGGTTCATTCAAGGCACCCGTTCCGAAACGGTGCACACTGTTCCGAAACGCCCTGCACAGATTGCAGCAAAATGCATTCCAAAACATGCAATTGATCATTCAAACGTGCTCCAATTGCCACCAAACTTTACCAGCATGCAATTCAACATATATAAGACTTATAAGCATCAACAAATCATCAGAACAACATTATATGCAAAAAGCCCCAAGTCTATAGGTATGCTTCCTACACAAGCTAGCTTTTCAAGCACAAACTTCCAAAACAAGCATGTAATGATCCAATACAAAAACCAGCATTCTTATCATCATTCAACGTACTTAGGGAGTTCCAAACACCTCCCAACACATCCACATTGGTCCCCCATTGCCAAATTACCAAAAGCTAAAAGTACTAATAAAACCTTCCATACATTGAGCTCTACTTTCACTTGATTGCTTGCCCTCCTTGCTGCCCTCAAGGTTCCCTAATGCTCTGCATTATTGAATTAAGAAAATGAAAGAGAGCGTAAGCAAAAGCTTAGTGAGGAATGCTCTTAAAAACCATTCAATAATGCAATTAAAAACATTTATACATCATGCTTTAAATCAACCTTTACACATGCTCAAAAGCATACTTAAAACAAGCATCTCATGCTTCATAACAACATAACATGTCATATTGGCTCAAGTGACAAATTCCATTTCATTAAAACAAGTTCATCAACTTCCCAAGGACTTTTAACCACCTTGGCCCCAAGGACTTTTAAACACCTTGGCCATGGACTTTTAAACACCATGAATGAGGACCACACAAGGACTTTTAACCACCTTTGTGTCCATTGCTTGAATCACCCCAAGGACTTTTAAACACCTTGGCCCCAAGGACTTTTAAACACCTTGGCCCCATGGACTTTTAAACACCATGGCCCCATGGACTTTTAAACACCATGGAAAGGATCACCTAAGGACTTTTAACCACCTTAGTGTCCGCAACAAGATCCATCCAAGGACTTTTAACCACCTTGATGTTCTTAAGTAACAAGGCTCACTCAAGGACTTTTAACCACCTTAGTGACCTTAACCTTTTTCAAAACATCACTTGCCAATATACATCATTTTCATCATTTAATCCACTGTTTTAAAGCATTAAACCAAGCCATTTTCATCATGCATTTCAAAGCATCAAACCACATTTAATCAATGTACAAAATGAAGGAACTCCTACCTAGAGTTTCCTTCAACATATGGCTTAAAACATCAGCAAATTCCATGCTAAAACATGCTTCCAAAACAGTAATTAAAACATGCAAATAACCATTTTGCATCACAACAAAATCATGGCCACCACTAGGGAGTAATTCCGAAAACTTACACTTGAGCTTAGCAAAGTTGTTTAGACTTAAACTAAGCTCCCAAGACATTGGTTTCAAAGCCGAAAACCCAATTTTCACAAACGCACTCACCGATTTCCACTTTGCTTCAAGCCAAAGCACCAAATCAAGCTTCCGGATCAACAACTCTTGGATCCAAAGATGCCTCCCCTGTTTCAACACATCAAAGCAGAGGATTAATGCATCATCATGCATTAATTGCTTCAATGAAAGCACCTAAACTCGCTGCTCTCATCCACACACCATTTTCGGCCACCAAACACAACCGAAAATGCATCCAAAACACTTCTAAACAAAGCCCAGCCATGAGCCAGCAAAACCACATATCCTTTAACATCATATAACATCTAAAAACAACCTATAAACATCCTTATACCTCCAGCAACATCAGATCCACAAGATCACCTCAAAAACAACCTTGAATCACAAGCTAAACTTAGGAAACTTAACCTATCCGGGATTGCATCAATCAAAACTCAATTCCTTATCAATTTAGAGTTCATTTAACATCAAAAACACATCTCAAATCACAGATTAATCAGATCTAACGAAAATCACCAAAAATCACCAAATCTTGCATTATAAGCCAAGATCCATTTCACCACTTTAAAACCTTTAATAAAACATCAATTTAGGATTGAAAACTTAGGAATTTCAGTAAAGAACTGATAGTTTAGAGGAGAAGGACGTTCTTACCTCCAAACTTGAGTTTCTCCTCTTTTTGGAATCAAAAACCTTGTGGAATCAAGTAGCAATTGAAGAGGTTTTGAAGATTTGTTGATTAGGAATCAAATGAGAGTTGAAAAGAGGGATTTAGGTGAGAAAATCAGATCCAATTCTCTGGAGAGAATGTGTTTGGGTTGAGAAAAAATGAGAGAAAGAAAATTGAGAAAAGTTGGTTACAAAATCCAAAATAGCCAAATGGCTTTCCCTCCACTTTTAATATCATTTAAAATCAGAATTTAGTCTTAAAATATCTTAGAAAAATCTGGAGAAACTCCCTTTGGGTAAATAGCTCCTTAAAGATTCAAAGTTTCAACCCTTTATAAAACAGTTACCAAACTTTCGAAAATTACATTTTGGTCACTAGCCAAAATGTCACACTTCCAAAACTCATTTTCCAAAATTGATTTCACAGTTCACTTAATTATATTAAAAGACGATTTTAGAACATTTTTCCATATTTTTAATGCAACCCGAACTAGGCTTTCCTAATTTCACCTCTTTAGATTCGAACAGCACTTTGACCAAACCGGTCAACGCCCAAAACCGGGGCGTTACATGAAGCTTCGGTTTGTTCATCCGTGCACTCTTCGGGTTCAGAATCTTCTGGAGATGAGGAATTCACCTTTCCTAATCCTTCTTGACATGTTCGCTTCGCGCTTATACGTTGACGTTTCGTAAGAAATTTCTTAGGACAATCTCGAGCGAGATGATCCTTCTTATCGCAATCGAAACAAGCTTCGAGTTCCTTTTTACACCACCCCATCGGATGATTATCTTGGAACACTTTACAAAGAAATTTTTCTTGCTTTGGCTCACTTGGTTTCTTGACTGAATCCGACATCACTTAGGAACGAGGGTAACTTTCAGAGAGAATATTTGTTTCAAACTTTCAAAACAGAGATGGATTTTGGTCTTATTGTTGCTGGAGATAACTATCATATATATATATAATTTCAAATTTGTCCTTTCCTACCTTTTTAGGGACTAATCAAAACTTCTTGTAAAACTTATCCTTTCACCTCTTCGTATCCACTTGAAACTTGCACTTTATAATAGCATTCAACATCTTAGGTGTCCAACACATAGGGTGAATCATCATTTTCTAATTTTAAACTATACTTTTACTCAAAATCTGGTCTTATTTAGGCAAGGGTTTCTTGATCTATACTTTAACATAAAGAATAAATTTCTTACCTGGAATATGGTCGTGATCATCCACGTGTTCCTCGCCCTTCATATGGCATTCTGTGTAGAAATCATCGTTTCAGGTCGATATGATGCTCCAGATGAAACTCCTGACTTTCTGAAGGACTCTTGTCTTACTCCTTTGGTTCGAAAGGATTGAACATGGGTCGAATTAGCAAACTTGTTTTTGGGACACTCTCGTCTAAGATGCCCCATTTTTCCACAAAAGAAACAAGCTCCTGATTTCTTGCGACATTGCCCATCCGGGTGCTTGTGTCGACAATAGCCACAGACTTGAAACTTTGTTCCTTGTTCAGAACCATCAATACTTCCAATAGTTCTATCAGCGTGCTCAAACTGAGAAGGCTACGAGTTCACCTTTTGATCAGAATTGTAATGCTTCCACTTCTTAGAAGACCCCGAGATTTGAGATTCACCTCGACTCCTCTTTTCAAACTTATTAGATCCACTAACTTTCTGAGTTCTCTTCGCTCCTTCCATAGCTTTAACTCTATTTACGAGATCTTGAAAGTTTGAAATACACAGGGCGGTAAACATGGGACGTAACTCATCGTTAAGTTCTGAGATAAACATCCGACACTTTTCTTCTTCCTTCTTGATAAATTCGGCACCATATCTACAATATTTGCAGAAGTCGTGGATATACTGCTCGATTGGCCGTTCCTCTTGCTTAAGATGAAGGAAAATACTTCGCCTCTCGGCAAGGTAGAATTCACTTATGTACTTATTACGGAACTCTTTCAAAAAGAATTCCCAACTCACAGTTTCCTCGGAGACGGTAAGGACGGTAGTCTCCCACCACTGTAAGGCTTCATCAGCAAGCAACGCAAGAGCGCATTCAAGCTTATGTTCATCCGAACACCTTAACTTATTTTCCAAAATCCTTAAAGTATTGTCTATCCAATACTCGGCTATTTCGAGATCGTTATCGTCCTGACTTGTAAAGGTGTAAGCTCTATATTGAGATAACTTATCAATTGGGGCTCGAGAAGGTTGTGCAACAGGCAACGTAGGTTGCACAACTTGATTGGCCTTCATCACATTCATAAATTGCTTAAACATCTCATCCATGTTTCGGTAACATTCAGCCTGAGTTGCAGGCGCTTCAGGCACCATATTCTAAACAAGTTGGTTTCTTGGGTTCGGAGGATTTCCTCCCTGCACTTCCTGGCCACCAATCGAGGAATTAGCAGCAGACTCATTATTACACGCTTCATTAGTGCGAGACATATCTATATATGAAAGAGATCAGATCAGCTGACAAGTCACAATTCTTAACAGAACAACACCTAGGTGACAAAGTAACATAACTTACAATACAAACACACTTAAGTTTCGTCCAGAACCGACTAAACTCTGGCTCTGATACCACAAATGTAACACCCCCTTCCGGTCTGGTAGAGAACCGAGTCGGAGAGTGTTACCAGAAAAGATTCAAAAACTATTAATCCTTTTTTTCATAAAACTTTCTTGAAACTTATCGAAGACGTGACTTATTAAATTTATTGAACCCCTTTAAAGCATTATTATCTGAATTCTATCAGACTTTATACTTACAAAGTTTAACCGAATTTACGTATTAGTCCATTTAACTCAGAAGAGCCTAAAAGAAACTGCCTGTATCGAAACACCCTAAACCGTTTCGATACGGATTGACCAAGTTAGAACTTTTGACTTTTCTTCCTTGACCGTATCGATATTGCTTGACCCGTATCAGTACTGGTTGACTGACTTTGACTTGACCTAGATCTATTTCGAAACCCGTATCGAAACGGGGGCCTCTAGAAGCAAAAACATATCGAAACACTGCTACCCGTTTCAAAACAGCAGGTCTAAAATAATAGAATTTAACTAGTTTTTATACGTTTTGACAAAGCAAACATAATCCGATTACAATGAGATTTTACCCACATCTTTCTAAGGTTATAAACTACTGTCACGCCAATTTTTAAGGCCATTTGAATCCATTTGCTCAGTTTTACCATTTTAAGCACAAAACATGATCTATAAGGCTAAACTCTTAAAACAAGAACATTACCTTCATCTTATTTAAGACAGGGCACTTGAACAATACTCAGAAACAGACTCATTATATTACTTAATACAGAGACCTTGCCACCATACTAGGAGTTTAAAAGATAAAACACTTTACTTGTTCTTGTTCGTGACTTGCTAAACCCTCCAACTTCTACGATCTCGATCCCCTCTACTTGCTTACCCTGAAATTGATGCATGGAATGCATTAGGCACACTTGCCTAGCGAGGTAGTAACATAACAATGCAAAAACACATAATATGTCTTAAACATGCTTCACTAATCACAACATCAATATACATGAACATAGTATATTTCATAATCATAATATAACATAAAACATCATCATAGCCACAAAGCACGTCACATTCTTGATTTAGTAGTCTCCCTTGGATCGAATCATTGTATACAGATACAAGAATTCCACCACTACACCATTAATGATCAACATGGTCCATACCATCCACTACACCGGTTTGACAATCACACAACACATCCCTCCACTACACCGAGTCATTCTTCTTCCACAAAGCTCATGAATTCTATGGCATGCCAACCGTATCTGATACCTCAAATCCAAGGTTCATGAAAACATTTTATAGATCATATTCACATCGTATTATGAACATGTATATACATCACATGACAATAATAATCACAAAATAATTCATGGAGTTGATGAAATCCTTACCATGAACTTACCAACATACAAACAATGACGTGAAACTACTAACTCAAGGTTAGTATTAACAAAGGTGACAACATAATCGAGTAGGCCATGCCTAACCCGGGACGCTACTACACTCACCTTGATCGGCTAAGGCTCCTAAGCTCGACAATACCTCGTTTGATGCTTGAGTCTTTTCTCTTGTGATTGTATGGATAAAACGAGCTTCTTAAACAAGGGAGATCAAAGCTTTGGTTAAGCTACCATGGAGGTGCTTGCTTAAGCTTGAGATAGAAGACAACAATGGTGGTGCTAGCTTACTTAGGAAAGAAAGGAGAGATATTGCTTCGTAGAAAATCCAAAAACAATGTTTCTTCCACTAACCTCTTTTTTATAGGCAGCGTAAAGATTTAAAATCTATTTCCCATCTCTCTCAACAATCAATAAAATGATTTCCCTTACCTAAGGGATTGCCAAACCCAATACACCACTTTATTCCTCCAATCAAAACATTTAATCACCTTTAAGAGTTCATATTTAATATTTCTTTACCCTCTTACAACCTAAATTGTTGATACTCAGCTATTCATCCATCTAAAAACGTGGGAGAACATGCCAACCAGGCTGGTGACTCACCAAAGGCCTCTTTGACTTTCGGGACACTTTCCCTGCTTTCTGTAGGGTACCGTTTTTAAACGGTTGAGGCCGTTTCGATACGGTTTAGCAAAATGCCAAAAAGGTAGTTACTATCGTTGGACCGTATCGGAACGCCTAAAATTCATTTTGGTACGCCTTAGCTAGGCCATTTCAATACGGGTCTTAGGCGTATCAAAACGCTTGGCCCAGAAACGTTAACTGGGCATCTTAACTTGGGTTTTTACTTTCATAAAACTAATCACAAGTTTTAAAATTTTAACACCGTTATTCCGACCACCAAAACCTATTTCTGACCAGACCGGTTTTCGGGGTGTTACACAACTTTAATCATCTATCAAACACACGGTGTATGGGAAACAAAAGATGCAAAATTAGTAGAATATGAAAATTTGGTCCTTGATTTGGCTGAAGAGTTCGAGGCGATTACCTTTAAGCATCTCCCAAGAAAAGATAACCAGATGGCTGACGTGTTAGCTACTTTAACTGCCTTTTTTAAAGCAAGCGAGGATTCAAAGATGACACCCATTAAGTGGCAAATGATTGAGTCCCCATCATATTGCTATATTGTAGAAGAAGAAGAAGATGGTTTATCATGGTTCCATGACATCTTACAATACTTAAAGCTGCAACAATACCCAACATATGCTTCAGAAAATGGAAAGAAAATGATCAGGAAAATGGCATCATGATATATTCTTGATGGTGAGATCCTCTACAAACGAAGTAGAGAGCATGAGGGAATTTGTGGAACCCATCTTAGTGGTTTCACTATTGCAAGAAGAATTATGCGCTTTGGGTATTATTGGTCAACAATGGAAGGGGATTGCATTAATTATTCCTGTAAATGTCACAAGTGCCAGGTTTATGCTGACAAGGTCCATGTACCTCCTCAGTCTCTTAACGTCATGTCATCTCTATGGCCTTTCTGTATGTGGGGCATAGATGTTATTGGGCATATTCATCTGAAAGCATCAGATGGTCATCGCTTTATCTTGGTAGCTATCGATTATTTCACAAAGAGGGTGGAAGCGGCCTCATATGCAAATGTAATTAGATCCACTGTATGCAAGTTTTTACAGAAGGACCGTAATTCAGTAAGAAGCAGCCAGTAAGAACATAAAGAAGATAGTTGCAAAGATGACTGAAACTTATAAAGATTGGCATGAAAAGTTACCATTTGGTTTGTATGCATATCGAACAGCGATACGGACATCTACTGGGGAAACTTTGTTCTCATTAGTATATGGTGTTGAAGTTGTGCTACCAATCGAGGTAGAGATACTATCATTGTGTGTCTTAATGGAAGCCAAGTTAGAAGAGGCAGAATGGGTTCAAGCAAGGTATGGCCAGTTGAACTTAATCGAGGAAAAGGGGCTTAAAGTTGTATGTCACGGTCAAATGTACCAAAGAATGATGATTAGGGCTTATGAAAAGAAGGTTCGCCCTAGAGAATTCCAAGAAGGCGATCTGGTCTTAAAGAAGAAATTGCCAATTCAAAGTGATCCTCGAGAAAAATGGGCGCCTAATTGGGAAGGACCGTACATTGTGACAAAGGTTCTTTTAGGTGGAGTATTGATTCTAGCTGAGATGGATGGAAATGAATATCAAAACTCGGTAAACTCTGATACTATCAAGAAGTACCATGCCTAGAGAAAAAGAAAAAAGAAAAAAAATGAAAAATGAAAGAAATGAAAAATGAAAAATGAAAAATGAAAAATGAAAAAAGAAAAAAAGAAAAAAGAAAAGAGAAAATATAAAGAAAAAAAGAAAGAAAAGGAGAAAAAGAAAAAGAAAAAGGAGGGTTCAAAATCAAAACCCGCAAAGGGCGTTTTGAAACCAAAGGAGGATTTGAGTTGAAAACCCGTAAAGGGCGGCTTAGATAACTTGACATATTCCGGGGCTTCACAAATCATGCATTGTACTCAAGGCTTCTTTGACGCTAGCAACATTCAAGTTTACCTCTGGCGTTTCGAAGGAGAAGTTTGGACTATTGATGTTTGAATACTTGTTTTCGTTCCTTTTTATAAACCTTCTTGTGTTTGCCACAACCTTAATAAATTTGATCCATGATTTTTTCTTGCTTTCTTGTTTCTTTCCCTATCTTTGTTAGAATCTTGCTTTGAAATCAGGATTAATGGATTTGACAATCATTTATATATGCAAAATATTTTTTAGCATAAATTTGAGAATGTTTTGAAAAGTTCAGGGACTATGAAGTGTTCCATAATTTTTATTTGGGGAATACAATGTTAAGATGTTTAAAAAAGGAAAAGTAAATCCTTTTTGCGAAACTTTTTAAAAGGATTTCTTAACCAACATCCTTCCCTAAACAGGAAAAACTTGACTTAAACAACATTTCTTAACCACCAGCCTTCCTTATATGATGATAAGAGCAGCCTTACAAGATCGAAACTTGACTTAGGGTGTGCATCCCTGAATACGAAAATGTCGATTGAGAAGATAGATAAGGATTTAAATGTATCCAATGAAGTAAGAATGGGATTGAACCATTTAGCAGAAGATCAGAAAATGAGGAAGAGTCAGAATTGTTCATAATTCATGAGTGATTTTTAGAGCAAATGAGATTGCCTTGTCTCAGAGAATTATGAATTCAAAGCCAAAAATCCAAGAAGGGTTGAAAGAAGAGTGATGCAAATTGTTTTGATTTACACAAGTTTTGGAGAGAGAGTTCATGATTAATCGGGTTGGCCTCGATAACTATAATTTCATCAAAATTAAGAAAATGGTCTAAGCAAAAGGAGTTTTAAAAGGAAAAATTGTCATGCATTCATATTTTAGACATCCCTAGGGGCATGCACATCATAATTGTATTGAATGTTGCATTTTGTTTTTTTTTTTCAATTATATTGAAGACATGTTCAAATGAGAGTTTGATTATTCATCCAAGCATAAGGAGGATGAAGTTTTTCAGAAGATTCGCCTATCCGTTCAAGTATAAGGAGAATGGGGTTTGCTTATTCATCCAAGCATAAGGAGGATGAAGTTTTTTAGAAGTTTCACCTATCTATTCAGGCATAAGGAGAATGGAGTTTGCTTATTCATCCAAGCATAAGAAGGATGAAAGTTTTCAGAAAATTTGTCTATTTGTTCAGGCATAAGGAGAATGGAACTTGCTTATTCATCCAAGCATAAGGAGGATGCAAGTTTTCAGAAGACTTGGCTTATTTAAGCATTTGGGAGGACAAAACCTAACTCAGTTGCTTAGGCATTTTGGGAGAATAGAACAAAGCTCAACTCTTAGGGCATAAGGAGAATAGAACAAGCCTATCTGTTCATGCATTTGGAGAATGGAACCCAACTCAACTATTCGAGCATAAAGAGAATAGACCCAGCCTATACTTTCGGGCATTTGGAGAACGGAACCCAGCACAGCTATTTGTGCATTAGGAGAATAGAGCGCGCCTATTCATTCAGGCATTCGTAGAATGGATACAATCAGGTAAAATTTTGTGTCTTTTTGTCTTTTCTTTATCTCTGTTTCATAGAGATAAGCAAAGACGGGCAGCTGTTGTCACTAAATTTTCACCCTAGATTTAAATAATTAAAATTTTTAAAAATAAAAAATAAAAAATAATTAAAATCCTTTTAAAGCCTACCTTTTTTAAATAAAAACCCATTTCAAAAAAGAGCCCATTTAAAAAAAAAAGCTCACTTTTAAATGAAGAGAATAAAGCTCATTTTATGTTGAAGCCCATCTTTAAAGTAAAAGGTAAAAAAAGAAAGAAAAGAAAAACATAATAATTAAGATGTTTAATATTTTTGAAAAAAAATAAAAATGCAAAATGAAATGAAAAAAATGTAAAAAAAAGGTGTCAAAAATAGCAAAAAAGGGTAAAAAAGCAACAAAAAAGGGCCCACGCGCTCGAGCCAACAGCCCCAACCCCGCAAAACTCTCTGTAGCGACAATGGGGGAGGACGCCCGCCGTTTATCGGTCACGGCCGGTGGCGTGGTTGGTACCGGCCAGTCTGTCTCGCCATCGCCGTCACGTGGCCACCAACCCTGCTCGCCGCCGTTTCCTATAGCCGCTGGAATCTGCAAAGAATCGAAATTAAATAATAAACCCTATGTTCGAATTAAATGGGAAATTCTATCCCGAATTTGGATCATAATCGATGATTTATTGGGGGTTTTATCTGGTATCATGTTTTTTGTCTGATTTAGGCTCCAATTTGGGGATTGAATTCGGAATTTAGCTTGATTTTAAAGTTCAAAATTTAGTATAAAAACCCCCCTTTCTCCTACTTGTTCAACACACAAAAAATTGAGAGAAAAATCACTAAAAAGGGTTCAAAATTTTCGAAAAATTCTCTGAATTTTTCTTGAGTTGGCTGGAAATTTTTGGAGTATAAATTCGAGTTTGGAGAAATTTTTCGGAGGTGTTTTGGAGCATTTCGAGAAGCTTGAAATCGAGTTCGTTGTTCGTTGATTTCTCGGAACATTTTGTATCTTTTCTTTGTTTTTATGTAGATTTTATTTTTCGTTCTTGTTTGAATTTTGTTTTTTTGTGTGTTGTTTGTGATTTTTAGGTTGCATTCTCGAAGTCGAAAAATCGTTCACGATTCTGGTAACTTTTTTGTTTTAAATTTCATTTAAATCCCTAGTTTGATCTTGAAATTTTTGCATACTTTTAAAAATATAATTAGTGTTATTTTGATCTTGAGGAATGTAGGAAATAATTTGAAAGATGTTTAAATTTTAAATGAAAGAATAAGAAAAGTAAATGTGGTTAAATTGGAAAAACTTGAAATGGGGATTTAATTAGGATAAAACAATAATGTTAAGTGTTATATAATAAAGGGCTTGATTTTAAAAATAATAATAAAAAGGAGATTTTTATGATTTGTTTTAAATAATGGATGGGCAAAAGTGATTTTAAAGGAAAATTTAAATAAAAATGGTTTTTTAGAAAAGGAAAAAGAGATAAGTTTTCAAAAAAAGGATTTTAAAGTAAAAATTAGGGTTTAGGATATTTAAATAAATTTTTGAAAAAAAAGGAAAACTTAGAAAAGAGTTCTTTAGGGAAAAAATATAATTTATTTTCTAAAATGGGTTGTTTTAAAAGAAAAAACTTAAAAATTTAAAAGAAGAAAATGAGCTTTAAAAAGGGTTGAAAATGCTTTTGAAAAAAGGGGAAAACATAAATTGGTAGAGAAAAACATAAAAAAATGGAAAAAATGGAAAAGACATAAAAAGTAAAAAAATATGTGAAAAAGTGACTTAGCTTAGAAAATAATAAAGGCTTTTAAAAAGGGTAAAATTCAAAAGAATAAAGTTTGCTTGCTTGTTTTGGAAATAGATGTAAACTTAGGATTAAGGACTAAAGCTTAGATAGAGAATTGTTTTGTTGAAAATGTTTTTCATAAAAATAAAATACACTTAGGCAAACTTAAACCTTAAATTAGGAATAAAAGTTCAACAAACGAAATTTCTTAGTTTCTTGAAAAGTGAAAACATAATTCAATGCGGTGTCTTATCAAACGAGAATGACGGGTTAGCGCCGGAAATGTTGGCGGTGATTAAAGTTCATCTCCCAGGCGATAAGGCCGTTAAAATAGACTAATATTCATTAAATGGACAAATACAGTTGAATCTTTTTGAACTTGCAAATTCGAGTTTTGAAAACGATTTTAAAACAAATTAGGTACATGTAACCCCCCTTATCCTGGCCTAGACGCTTGACCCGACCTACGAAGATTACACGGGGAAAACCTAAGTCAACCTGAAAGTCAACCTTGATTAACAACCCTTTTTTCCTTTTTATCTTTTCTAAATGCATTATTTACCTATATTATCACTCAAGATCATAGGAAGGTAAAGGCATAGCGATCAGAAATCATTTAGGGGTTTAATTGTAAGAATTAGACTTTTAGGGACCAAAACGTAAATTTTGCAAATTATGAGGACTTTGCTGATTTTAAGTTTACCAATATGCAATTAGTCATATTTCATGCATCTCTGTCAAATATCAACTTAATTAGACATTCCAAACTCAACCAATTGCATTCATAATCATCAAGGACTAAAATGTAAGAAACAAGAACTTGAAACAATTCAAATTGCAGTCCAACGGTCCGGTGTTTCGAAACGCTGACCCTTGTATCGAAAAGACCGTATCAAAACAAGGTTGACCGTTTCGTTACTCGGGTGCGATCCAAGACCCGTATCGAAACATGGCTCTCCAGTAGCTAAAGTGTTCTGAAACACTATGGCCATTTCAGGCCCCGGTTCTGAAACGGTTAAGGGTGTTTCGATACACTCTGCCCTGCAACTATATATTTTTTTCTGATTTTTCACATCTATACACATTCAAACACATCCCAAATCATACCATATCACACTAACAACATGATTAAACATCAGAGATTACTATTATGAGGTTTAAGCTAAAGCATGGCATCAAGCATATGATCATTGAGTTTATAGGCATGCTCCCTAGTCATATAAACCATATAAAAGCCTCAAGCCTGAAACAAAACCAAATAGGACAATTACAATCCTCAAAAACCATATTAAACTTGCAACAACCATAGGGAGTTAGAAACACGTCTCCTAAAACCAACTATAGGTCCCCATTGCCAAAGATCAATACTAAAGCATACGAAAACATCACCATAAATGAGCTTCTCACTTCCTTGGATGTCCTTAGCCTCCTTGCTGACCAAAAACGTCTCAATTATCTGCATTGTTGGTAAAAGAGAGCGTAAGCACATTTGCTTAGTGAGGGAAGCTCTAAGAAAACCAACACAACAATGCATCATTAAAACTCTTTATCAAAAACCATTTTCTACAACATGCTCTTTCTATCTCATGCTTGAAAACCACTTCAAAGCAATTCTCCATTTGATAACACATGTACCTTTATTATATCTCATGCATTAAACCAATGCAAATTTCATGGCAAAGCCAAATACATGCTTAATGAAAACAAAATCATTTCATACCATAAATCTCATATGCATTTCTCATAGCATAAATCATCTCAACATTTGGTACATGTGAATCTAATACAATTTCATATATTGGCATTCATATTACATCTTTACTCGGATATGCGGATTAGCTTGACTCGAAGTCAAGTACTACCCCGGTGGAATCTCACATCACCGGATTCTCATGGCAGTATCTCTCTTCGCCACAAAGCTTGGGTATTTCACCAAGTCCTACCCCGATGGTATCTCTCATCATCGGATTCTCACTTTGGATCGGGATGGCACTACCTCCATTGGCTGACTCCAAAGAGCACGTAAATTTTTTTTTAGTTTATAGTCCACTCTCATCCTATTGGTCGACCAATTATATCCGGTAATTATCGCATCATCTATGCCAATATATTATATCAAAAACATCATTTCACCTACTATTTTGATGCAACATTTCTCAAACCTTTCTCATCTCATTTCAAAAACATATCTCATGCTTTGCATTAAATCAAAACCTCAAAACTCTTTACTACAACATGCTATCTCATTAATTCAATACATAGCATCATCTCATGCTACAAATCATGTATAAAACAGTAGAAATTTGTTTATCTCAAAACAAGAGCATGTAAAAGCATTTATGGGCATCAACCACATATTGAGAGCAAATCTAGCCATATATACTTCCGGACTTAGAATGGTGTTTCAAACCAATCCTAAATCCCCAAACCTTGTTTCTTTGTCCTTCAAGGACTTCTAAAACCATTCGCAGTCACCGATTACGTTTCGCTTGCTTGCCGAAACAATATCTAAGCTTCTAGCACTTACGGATCAACACCAAAAGTGTCTGAAGATGTCTCCCTTGTTTATTACACATAAGAGTAGAGGATTAATGCATCATCATGCATTAAAATCACCAGCCACTCAAACAAACTCGCTGCACTACTCAAAAACACCATTTCGGCTACCCAAAATAATCGAAATCATGTCCAAACTTTTCCAAAATAAAGCCCACCCAAGATCTATCAATTTTAATCATTTCTAAACCTCAACCAACACCAAAAACCATCATAAACACGTCCTTATATCTCCACCAATAATAGAACACCAAGAACACACTAAAAACCACAAATCTAACATGTAAAACATAGGAACCAAACCTATTCGAGATTTGTTTGATAAAACCTCATTTATATCATCATTTATCATCCAAAATACATTAAAAATCTACCTCAAAACAGAGCCTAACCAAGAGTTACGAAAATCATCAAGATCTCACCAAGAATCTTGAGTTTTACCACAATTTATGTTTCTAACATTAAAGCAACTCAAAAAATCATTAACAAAGGATTTATAACTTGAGGATTTCAGTAAAGAACTGATCATTAGAGGAGAAGGACGAAGCTTACCTCTAATGGCTGATTTCTCCTCAATTTGGGCAAGATTTCTTGAAAATCCAAAGTAAAAACGAAAGGATTTGATGACATAAAGATTAGGAATCCTTAGGAGAATGAAATCTCAGCAAAAGAAATGAAAATCAAAGGTTATTTGGTGAAGGAAATGTGTTTGGCTGAGTGGAAGTTGAGAGAAAATGAAATGAGAGAAAACTAACGTAAGGTAGTTATGAAAAAGTCAACTTAGATTTTCTTTTTAATTCTCCTTTATTCCTTAATTAAAACATTATTAAGAACTCCCAAATTAAAGAGAAATCTGATGAAAAACAATTCGGTAAAATTAGCTCCTTAAAGATTCAAAGTTTCAATCCTTTACAAAACATTCACTAGTTAACTTTTGCAAAAACTGCAATTTGGTCACTACACCGAAATGTAGTATTTCCAAATCAAATTTTCTAAAATTGTTTTCAGCATAACCATTTATATAATAAATGATGATTTTTAGATATTTTCCATATTTTTAAAGCATCCCGAACTAGGTGTTCCCTAAACCTCCCTTAAAGATTCGAACTGTTCTCGATTGTCCCGATTCAACCTCTAAAACTTCTAGGCCCAAAACCAGGGCATTACAGTAAAAATTTTGGGCGACACGAGGGTACTAACCCTTCCTCATGCGTAACCGATCCTCGAACCTATTTTCTGATTTTTGTAGACCAAAATTGTTGTTTTATTAAAACAAAAAAAGGTTTTATTAAAATAACCCTATTTTTAAAAGTGGTCCAATCACACTTTTTTTTTCAAAAGAAAAGATTGGTGGCGACTCCATGTGTTTTTATAAAAGTGTTTTTTCAAAAATGTCGAAGCCTCCCGTAAAAGGCGGTTGCGACACTTTGCATATGGCTGTATGCATGGGAATGCTTAAATTGAGGTTTAGCAATGATAGTTGTTGTTGATTAATGATGCATGAGGTATTTGGTTTAATATGTTGGTTTCGGAAAGGTTTTAGTGCATGGTTTTCAAGGCATGATGTTTTATAAATGGATTGAAATGATGATTTCAATGGTTTTGAGAAAATGTTTTCAAATTGCATTGATGGTGTTTTGTTTTCAGCACTCCTCACTAAGCGTGGTGTGCTTACTCTCTCTTTGTCCATCAATGTAGAGATTTAAACGAATGGAGGCAGCAAGTGAGCAAGAAGGATCCAAGGGCTTCTTTCTTTGAAAGTATTGTGTCAAACTAGACTTTTAGTAATAAAAGCAATGGGGTTCATTATTGACTTGGGAACGTGTTTTTTAAACTTACAGTTTTGAGCAAATTATTTTGTTGTTTTGAAGTTGTAAATGGCCTTTATATGTTTGTTTTGCTTGGGATTAATGTTTTGGATGTTGGATGGTTTATTCTCCAGGAAGCGCGCCTCTATATTTCCTTTGAAGCATGATGGTTGATTCTTGATGATAATTTTGTGTTGGAATAGCATAGTTTGGTCTCTAATAAGTAAGAAATTGTGTTTGAGGCATGTTGGGATGAGTTTGGTACCTTAAAAGCATGAAAAAAACAGCAAATTGGGGCATTTCAGGCCCAGGTATATCGATACAATCAATGGTGTATCGATACGAGTAAGTGTATTTTGGACCTCGTATCAATATGGGTAAAGGTGTATCGATACCCACCCTTAGTTAAAATGGTTTTAGAAAATCTCGTATCGATATGCCCCCGTGTATTGATACACTATGGAGTTGTATTGATACGCCTAGTAGGTAAGTTGGTTATTTTGGTTAATAAAGGTTTTGGATTCTTCTATTTTTGGTCCCTGGTTGTTATGCATGTAATTGAATGAGTTTGGATGATCTTTTAGAGCTAAAATTGCATGGAACCTTACTAACTGAGGATTTGTAAATCTAATTTCAGGTAAGTCCTTGTAGTTTTATAGATTTACATTTTGGTTCTAAATGTTGAAAACGCTTAATTGATGATGCAAATGAACTTGGTTTGAGATGAAACTTCTCATGTATGTTAAATGTACTTAATTACAGTTTGGTAAAGTCAATTGTGAAGTTGGGTTGTATTTTAAGAAACGTTACAAAATGGTCCCTAATTCTAGTTACCGAGCTTTCTTTAATCGAATCGAAGTTGAATTTCAATGTGTCTTCTTCCGCTATATGTGAGATCGCCTTTGGTAACATTAAAAGCATTTAGAGAAGATAAAAGAAAAAATGGTTGGTTATTGAGGGAAATCTTTACGGGTTTTCTTCGAGCTTAATTGCTTTATCAATTGAGGTAACATTAAATTCATTTATAGAAGATAAAAGAAAAAACGATTAGACCGGGTCAAGGGGGTTATAGAAAAGCTTCAAGCTTAATTGCTTTATCAATTAATCACTGAATTTGGATTTATTACCAGTCATCAAATTCTAATTGGAGCCATTCGGGTCTTAACCAATTTACTTTCCTTTAAACCAATTTTGCTTTTGGTGCTAGCAAAGAAGAATTTGATTTGGGTAGTTGTGGGTCGCTTTGAGAAATGTGTGCACTTTCTAGATGTGCATATGGGGTATGTGTTGTGCAAGGTAGCTGATTTGTATATTGCAGAGATTGAGATTGCACGATGTGCCTAAGTTCGTTGTGTCGGATTGGGATCCACATTTTAAAGCGGGGTTTTGAGGGTGTTTGCATAGAGCTTCGTGTGTATGAGTGAACTTTAGTACTTCGTATCATCCTCAAACAGATGGTCAGTCTGAACGTGTTATACAGTTCTTAGAAGATATAATGCGGTGTTGTATCATTGATTATTAAGGTTCATGGGAGAAGCGTTTGCCGTTGGTAAGGTATGATTTTGGTAACAATCATCTTATGTTGAGTTCGGTAATGTGACGCACCTTGGTGTGGCTCCCAAGACTTTTTATGATAAGAAGGTGAATATTAAGGAGTTGCGTGAGTTGATAATGGGATTGAGATAACATGTTTAAGATCATTGGGTTTATAAGCATATATAGTATGTTGTGTTGGTGACGAGTGCATTGGTGGCTTTAGATGTTGCAATAGGTTGAGTATTTTATGAATACTTGGTTTTATGAGTAGTAAGAATGGTGATTTTCTGTGTATAATGGTGTCATATGGGGTCAAGATCAACGACCAAGGATTGTTGGTGTGATTTGGTAGTAAGGCAAGGGTTTGTTCTCTATTACGGTGAGTATGGGTTGTCGTGTTGGAAGGTGTGTTGGTTCTGAGAATGTTACTAGTAAGTGTGAACAGTTAGGAATGCACAATGCAAAAACACTTATATGTATATATTTAAATATGTCGGTACATGCATACATTTGGGCATGACATTAGAGGTTTGCATATATATGCACAGACATTCATGAGGGCAAGTAAGTGATCATGCATACATATGTTCACACTTACGAATGAAGGTGCTCCAGGGTCTCGTGGTTTGTAGAAGGTGCTAAAGATTAGTTTCGAAGAGCTAAAGTTGTTTTATTTGGGAATAACCAAGTTTAGTGTTGGAAATATGTTATTCTCTAATTTCATTATTTGATAGCGAAGTCTATTGAGTAAATTTTGGATGCCTATGGTGGTGTTCTTTGTGGTGAAGATACAGAGTTGATAAAGTTGTTGTAGTGACATCAGGGTGTGAAGAGGTCACACGAGAAGTGGGAAGACAAGAATGAACAATTTTCTTGGTCTTTTCCATCGAAAAAATTTCAAGGACAAAATTTCTTAAGTGGGGGAGAGTTGTAACGCCCCGATTTTGGACCTAGGAGTTAGCCAGATAGTTAGACGGTTCGGGCAAAACATATTAGGTGGTTTAGTCTAGTTACAGAACATAAATCAAATTGAATGGTTTTCATGCAAAATAAAAATTTGGAAAAATATTCTAAAATATTAGAATAATGTTTTAAAGGTTTTTATGAGCTCAATTTGGCAAAAATAGATTGTGTTAATTGACAATTCAGAAGTGGTGACTAAATTGTAAAGTTTGCAAAGTTGTTTTGGTGACTAAATTGAAAGGAGTCAAAACTTTGAATATTTAATGAGGCATTACAGCAAAGTGTTTTATCAGTATTTCCCTTATTTTTAGATATGTTAAAAGGATTTTAAAAGGGTATTATTAATTATTAATTAAAGATATTTAATAAAAATATTTCTTAAAAAGCCAAATCATTTTCTTAACTTAAATTATCTTTTTCTCTCATCTTTTCTCTCAACTTTCTCACTTACCAAACTAAATTTTTTTCACAAAAATGACGAGGAATCAATTGATTTGATTTTCTAAAGTGATCTTTGATTTTCTACAACAAATCTCATTGGATTTCTTGAAGCTTTGAATCAAACTATGTTAATTGAGGGGAAAACAACTTATTAGAGGTGATCTTCTTAATTCTCCTCTAATCAAAGGTTCTTTATTGAAATTCTCAAGTTCGTAACTCTTTTGTTTTGTTTTCTAACTTGATTTGATTAATAAATGTTGATATCTTGATTAAATTGAGCTTTAATGGTGGTTTAATTGATGAGATTAGTTGAGAATTAAATTTGATTGATTTTTCTGGGTTTTAGATTTATTTTAATCATGATATTGATGTATAATAATGTTGATAGTTGGTTTTTATCAATGGAATCCAGAAACTAGGTGAATTACTAGATTTTTAGGTTGGAAATAGTTGAGTTTTGGGTTGTTTTGTTGTTAATTGAATGTCGCTGTTATAAGATTGTTTGGCAGATTATTTTAGAAGTAAAATGATGAGGATTAGATGTTCATCTCGTTGGGTAAAGGCTAGTAGATGTTTGGATGAGTTTTGGCAATGTTTTCGATTGTTTTTTAGGGGCGATTGTTGGATTTATGATATAAGAAGTTGAGGAGTTGTGTTACTGGGATTTTAGATGCATAAAAGTTCATTAATCCTATGTTATATTATGGAAAAAATAGGGGATGTGGATCCGACATCGTTAAATAAGATTCGATAGCATTGGATGCTTTAGATTGCTTAGGCAAAGCAAGCGAAGTATTTTTGTGAGCTTGAAATGCTAATCTAAACTCAAAAGTAAGTATGGAGCATTTCTGTCTCGGTTTCGGTTTCCATTGTTTTACTAAACTCATGCTCATGTTTTGAAGATAGATTTGTTTTACCTACTATTACATGCATGTTTTAGAATGGGAAATGTTGCATATGTTTAGAAAATAGTATGCAATATGTTTGAGAAAATGCCTAAATACATGACTTGACGTATTTGAGATGCTTTGATGGAAATTGGTTTGAATGACGCATAAAAAATAGTGAGGTATATTGTTATAAATGAATATATTGACAAGTGGAAAATGATTTAAATGCTATCGGATATGATTGGTCGACCATAGGATTAAAAGTGCACATAAAATATAAAATCGATCGGGAGAAAATTCATCGATTACACAATAGGGGTGATTATATTGTGAAGTGATAGGGGTTGTAATACCCCAAATATGACATAGAAATTTTGATATTAATTTGAATATGACTCAACTGATTGAAATGTTTTTAGAATAATCAATTAGGAGTTTAGGACTAGATTGGAAACCTAAACAAGTAAGGATTCATATTTCAGGGAGTTAAAAGAATGCAAGATAGGATTTGGAGTTTGTAGGTAAAATTTCTTTTAATTAGAGGACTTAAACAGTTTTCAAATTTTGATCAAGTGAGGTGTTGTGAGGATGAGTCAGCTAAGGAAAAATTTATGGAAGATGAGCAATTTCATCCTCTTCCTCCTTCCCTTTCTTTCTCCATAACCGAAAGTGGGAGCTAGTGTGAGAGAGTTTAGAAATGGTTCTTCCCAACTAAATTTCAAGCCTTGATCGAAAGGATTTGCTAGGAAGGTAATATTTTTGTTTTTCCTTCATGTATATGTACAAATTATACCTGAATTGTAGAGATTTTGAGTATCTAAATGAATGAAAGTATCTTGGAATTTTGGTATGTTGATGATTGAATTGAGAATGAATTGTGGGTTGAATTGGTTAGGTTTGAAACACTTATGTTAGCTATAAACAAATGCAATCTGCCCAGGGGACACAGTTCTGGCATTGAGTTTAGAAATTCATAAAAACTTTAAAATGTTGAGTTAGAGGATGAGTTTTATTTTTGTATTATCATGTGTGAGTCTAGTTTTGTTTACAACAAACGATGATTGATTTCGAACTCTAAGTCATAAGATATGAATTTTTAAGTAAAGGTAGTGCAGAAATTCTAAAAGCATATTCTGCTCTAGACAACCTCTATTTCTGGACTTTTAGGAATTTTCATATTTTTTGTGAATTTCATGAAATTATGTGACTTATATCTTTAGAACCATATTCGAATCATGTTTTTAAATGCGCAAAGAAAATTAAATTTCGATAAGTATTCTGTTCTGTAGAAGCAATTCTTTGAAGGTAGTGTATGAAACCAACTTCTGGAAATAAGTACCTAGCTTAAGGCGGAAATGCTAAATTAATAGGTCTCTAATGGTTGTTGTCTAATTGACTTAGAAAAGCCTTAGGTTGTACTTTATGAATTGAATTGGTCAATGTTAGAAGTAATAGAGACTATATGTTAAAAAGTAATCATGGTGGTCTATATATATTTGGATTTGTAAACTTTGTTACCAATTATGTGTTCGGGAGAATTGTCATGTTTAAATTGTATTAACGATATCTAAGTTTAGTGGTTGACATGCTATTGTTGTTCGAATGAGTTAAATAGTTGGTGGTCATATTAATGCTCTATTCGTATATGTAAGACATTTGATAAATGTTTAAACGTGTGTATATATATATATATATATATATATATATATATATATATCTGTGTGTGTGTGTGTGTGTGTGTGTGTGTGTGGTATAAGGCTGTTTTGAACATATACAAAAAGTATGGACAATTTTGATACTTGAGTCTGTTTAAACATGAAAATGAAGTTTTTTTGCTTGAATATGATCTTTGTTAAACTGTTTCAATATATGAATATGTATACATATGATTTATGAGTTGTTTTACTTAGATAAGAACATTAAATAAAATGAGCAAGCTTGGATACAAGGTAAGTACTTTAATGTAAAGTACCGTTTGGCATGAAATTTGGTTGAAACCATTATATGTGGTTGAATTCTATGATCATTCTTAACGTAAAAGAAATTAAGTTTTTGTACTTGATGCCTTGATATTGGTTAAATATGTTTGATATTGTATGGTAACTTGTTAGATTCGAAAGCCAACTGTGGAAGAAAATGTGTGTAGTGAAATGAAGTATAACTCTTGCTCATACTGAATTCTTGTGTGATGGGTAACTTAATGTCTAAGTGAAATATATGTAAAATAACTATCGAATGTGAACTTAGCTAAGATGCTACTTGATCAAGAGATATTAAAGTAATGAAATTCACATGAGCTGAATACGTATGTATATCCAAAAGAAAAGGGGTAATGAAATTCACATGAGGTGAATATGTATATGAACATAATAAAAAGGGGGTTTTCAGACATTGATATGATAATATGATAAGAAGCAATGCTCACCTTCTGTTAAAAGAAGATGATAAAATGTTAAAGCATTGGTCTCGAGTCACTCTTAGGTATAGTTGGCATGCCATAAAGTTCATAGAGCTCAGTGTTGGGGTGGACTACGGTCTGGGACCATGATCCTTATTTGTCGATAGTTGGAGGGATTGACTGGTACTGCAAGTACCATCTATTTATGGGCGACAGTTGATTTGGGATTTGTGTACCTAGACTGTAGATTCGATTCTCAAGGCTATGTTGTTAATCAAGGAAGAATGTTTAAATTAAAATATGAAAGAAGTTGGTAACTTGCTTATGAAGAAATGTATTCATAAGGGAAATTGGATGATTATTATTTTGAGAATATGTTTTAATTAAAAGTTTAGATGATAATGAATTAATGGGTGAATTCTTGAGCAAGTTGAATATACATGTTTTGATGATTCTATTTGAATGGTTGCTATTGAAGTAACTTGTTCATGTGTGATGTTTGATTTGAATAGTTTATCTAGGATATCTTTAACTTGATTAAAATTGATCCTCATAAATCTATGTTTGTAGTGAAAGAAATCTTGAATGAGAAGTAATACGTATATTTGAGAATGTGCTTTGGTAACTTCTATGCTAAATAAATATGTCCATGATATGTTACTTGATTTTAAACGTTATGTTAAATGGACTATTTTGAAATGTTTAATTGAGCATATATGAATGGGATTGTGTGTTGATATGCTAAGGTTGATAACTTGTGAGACAAGTAATAATGTCCTCAAAATGCTACGTTGGTAACTTATATGAAAAGCAATCATTTGTTATTTTTATTGGGTTTAGGAGCCTTAAAAGAATTACTTTGGACCAATGTGTTATTTGTGTGATTTGGTATGCTTTGTAATAAATGTTCTCGAACTCATTAGGTCATGAGTTGTGATTGATCAAGCTTGTTGTTTGCTTAGACTCAATGTGTTGACGAAGAATACAACTCTAATATAGAAATTTCGTTTCATATAATTTAGTTGTCTGAGGTATCGCACTAAGCTTATACTTACCCTATTCTTTCCATACGTTTCAGGATAAGGTGCCTTTGACTTCTTCGAGCTTGGACGTGATCACAAGGAACTAAGTATAATTCGAACTGCCAATTTTAGACTCATTGATGGTTGGACATAGTTATATAGGTGCATTACGCATATAGAATCCATTTTGTCTTATATGTGTATAAGCTGAATAGTTATTCAAAGTTCTGTAAAGGGCCTTTAATCGTTTTATGCTTTCTTGCATTTTAAGTTATCTAGTTAAGATATATATATATATAATGGTTTGATGATCTACATGTAATTAATGTGGCTATAATACTCGTGGTATGTCGTATGTAGGTTTGGATGAATTTGTTTGCACATGTTTGACCCTGACACATAGCATAGTTTGAGTAATAGGTTTAATGGAAACTTAGATTAATTGATATCATGCCTATGACTATGTTCATAACATGATTATGTGAATATTTTGATTAATATCGAGTGGTTTGAGCTTTGGGGATAAGATCCAATCTTGTAAAAAGGATTATCAAACCTTGTTGGTGTTTGAGTAACAAAAACAACTGAGTTAAGTGTTTTGGTGTGTAACCCCCTTAACCCGGCCCGGACGGTTGACCCGAATTAAGAAAGTCACACGGGGAAAACCAAAGTCAACCCGAAAGTCAACCTTGATTAACGACCTTTTTTTTCTTTTTAATCTTGTCTAGATGCACATTAACCTTAGATGTGATCATGCAAACAGCATACTTAAAGATCACAAACATCAGAGATCAAACAGGGACCCAATTGAAACAATTTACAACTTTAGGGACCAAATTGTAAATTCTGAAAACTTTAAGGACTTAACCAAATTTTAAGTTACCAACTTAAAATTAATCAGGTTTCATGCTTCTCTGCCAAATTTCAGCTCAAACGGACATCCCAAACTCATACAATTGCACAAACAAGATTCAGGACCAAAAAGCAAACATTCTGAAACATTTAACCGCCCATGTCAGCCCCCAACGGTCACCCGTTCCGAAACAGGCAGAGCCCGTTTCGAAACACGGGGCCGTTCCGCAACGCGTACCGCAACGGGGGTCTGGCAGAGACCAAACCGTTTCGAAACGGTGCATACCGTTTCGGACGCCTGGGTTCATTCAAGGCACCCGTTCCGAAACGGTGCACACTGTTCCGAAACGCCTGCACAGATTGCAGCAAAATGCAATTCCAAATCATGCAATAGATCATTCAAACATGCTCCAAAAGCCACCAAACTTTACCAACATGCAATTCAACATAAACAAGACTTGCAAGTATCAACAAATCATCAGAATAACATCGTATATGAAAAGCCCCAAATCTAAAGGCATGCTTCCTACACAAGCAACCACTTAAGCACAAACTTTCCAAATCAATCTCACTATAGCCAAATCATGATTCAACAACGTCAACAACATTAAAACATACTTGTCCGAACATATATGAACACAAAAACATCAATCCGAGAGATTCTACCCCCATTGCCTTTATTAACTATAGCTATTCACCGAGACATACATCTCAATTGGAGTCCACCTTGAATCCCTTGCTCCTTGCTGTCCAAACTTCAAGAATCTGCATTGATGGACAAAAAGGAGCGTAAGCACATAATGCTTAGTGAGGAATGCTCAAAACCAAAACACCATCAATGCAGCGGGTTACAAAACACTTTTAAAACAACCCGATTTGACAAACCAAAGCCATGTTTGAAAACCCTTTTCAACAACATGCTTAAACCATGCATTGCACATACATGAAAACCAACCCTTAGCTCAGCAAACTAAGAAAACCACTTCAATGTTCAACTTGCAAAAACATTCCTTTAACCATTCCATGCATAAACACCATATGCAAAGCTAAATTAAAACCTTGGAAAACACTTCCATTTCATATTACCCATTCATAAACTTGAACATCATTTCAAGCAAGAAACCTCTTTTAAACCATTATTCAAGCAATCCAATTCATGCATTAAACAAAGACAACTTATGAATCACATCATCATCACCACATGCCTTTTAAAACAAGTCTTAACAAGACTCCAATGCATTAAAGAGATTTCATGCACACATGCATCATTTACCAAATGATAATCAACACTTGTTCAACTTAACAAGCAAACATGCATTCACTAGCATCATACACTTTTCATGCTACCATGCATCTTTTCAAGCATCTCATGCTTCTTTATGATCAAGAACATTGCATTGGCTTCCAAGTGATCAACCACATCCACTTTTCAACTCAACACCCGATCGGATACGCGGATTCCGAGCGTTGTCCCTACGCTCCATACACCCTACCAATCCAAGGCCTCCCAAATGGACTTTTAAACACCATTTGACCTTACAAGCCTAAGGTTCCCATGTATGGACTTTTAAACACCATACAACCTTAGCTTTTCCCGAGGTTCCCATGCATGGACTTTTAAACACCATACAACCTCAACATGCACAAGGTTCCCTCGTATGGACTTTGAAACACCATACAACCTTTGCATAACCGATTGGTAGTTGTATAACATCACTAACGAGATCCGGGACACCCCACACAAGATCCACACATGGACTTAACACCGCCATTGTGATCTCAACAAGCACAAGGTCTCCTATATGGACTTTTAAACACCATAAACCTTTGCTCAACCAAGGTCCTCGAATGGGCAACACCTCCATTATGACCTTAACCATCTCGTTAGGATACTTGAAGGGAGTTTACCTGTCCACTCTTGACCACTCCACCTCCAAGGCGACTTAATTCACGGTGCACCCAATCCTATAGTCGGCTAACTATATCCGATCAACGAACCAAGAACCACTTTCATCACTTGCCAACATAACCATCTTACCATATTAATCCAATGTTTCACATGCATAATCATAATGCAAAACCATCACTACATTAGTCCAATGATTCACATGCATAACCAATATGCAAAAACCATTACCACAATAGTCCAATGATTCACATGCATAACCAATATGCAACAAGTATCATCTACCATCATCAATTCACTGTTTTTAAGCATCACACAAAGCCATTGATCAACATGCAACACTATGCATCAAAACCACAATTTCCATGTACAAAACCAAGGATCTCTTACCTTGAGCATCCTTCTCAAATGGCTTTCAAAACCAGCATTAAATCATGCTTAAAATATGCTTTCAAAACAGATTTAAACCATGCAAAACACATGTATTTCAAACATCAACCACAATTGCTTAAAAGCCAATTTCACAACACAATTCAAGAGCGAAAACACTTCACTTACTCTTGAGCTTAGCAAAGTTGTTTAGACTTAAACTAAGCTCCCAAAACCTTCAAACCTTGGTTTAAAAGCTGAAAACCCAACTTCACTCATCGATACACAAAACAAGGCTAGCCAACAAGCCTTCCAAGCATCCGAAAACCTTCCGCAACACCTTCAAAGCTCACGGATCAAACTCCCCTGTTTCAAGCACACAACAACAGAGAATTAATGCATCATTATGCATTAAAAACACCAGCAACAAGACTCAACTCGCTGCTCATCACAAAATCAACATTTCGGCTACCAAACACAACCGAAATCACCTCCAAACACTTCCAAAACTTAACCCAGCCAAGATCCATCACTTCTAACCATTTTTAAACATCAATTAACATCCAAAATGATCACAAACACGTCCTTATACCTACAGGTATAGCAGATCACCAAAAACACTCCAAAAACTCAAGCCAAACTTAGTAAATTCAACCTATCCGGGATTGCATTGATTAAACCTCAACTTCTAATCAATTTAGCATTCATTTAACATCATTTTGACACTTCAAAACACTGCCCAAACAGATCACACGAAAATTTCACCAAAATCACCAAATCTTGCATTTTAAGCCAAAATCAAGATTTCAATTGAAAAGCCACTAACAAAACACAAATCAAGGATTGAGAACTTAGGAATTTCAGTAAAGAACTGATAGTTTAGAGGAGAAGGACGTTCTTACCTCCAAACTTGAATTTCTCCTTTTTAGAGCTAAAATGCTTAATGAAACAACTTGCAAATTGAGAGGTTTTGTTGATGAGATGATTAGGAATCAAAAGAGAGTTGAAATGAGAGATTTAGGCAACAAAATCAGAAGAGAAAATATGGAGAAATGTGTTTGGGTTGAGAGAAAATGAAAGAAAAGGAAAATTGAGAGAAAATAGAAAGTTAGTTAAGAAATGGTAAAATGATTTTCCCTCCAAATTTCATAATCTTTAAAATCAGAATAAAGCCTTAAAATATCTTAGAAAAATCTGGAGAAACTCTTTTTGGAATAATAGCTCCTTAAAGATTCAAAGTTTCAATCCTTTATAAAACTGTTCCGCAACTTTCAAAAATTACATTTTGGTCACTAGCCAAAATGTCAACCTTCCGAACCTCATTTTCCAAAATTGATTTCACAGTTCACTTTTATATATTAAAAGATGATTTTAGAACATTTTTCCATATTTTTAATGCAACCCGAACTAGGCTTTCCTAAATTCACTCTTATATATTCGATCAGCACTTTGACCGAACCGGTCAACGCCCAAAACTTCTGAGCCCAAAACCGGGGCGTTACAACTCTCCCCCCCTTAGGAAATTTCGTCCTCGAAATTTCAACCGGCGAAAAGAGAACCACAACCTTCTCAAAGCAACACATAAGGCAACACAAAAGCCTTAACCAACACTGACTACTATCCACACAAAACCTCCACCAAACTTAGCACCTCCACACACTGTTCACAAAATCCAGAACACTCAAGATAGCCACAACTTAACCTTTCACATACCCGAACTGTACACAGCCCCAACCTCAACCTGAAGAACCTCAACTTTCACAGCACATCACACTGTAACACACCACTTCCAAGACTTGTTTACACAGTGACAACAACCAATCCAAAGCAGCCACTTTGCAAACCTTTCTGCTTCTAAAACTCTTGCAAACTCCCAAACCCTTTCCAAGGAATTTCCCAACAAGCAAAAATCTTTAAGCATCAACTGCTTACCCAAACTCCTCAACGAATGCTGATAATCCTTCACATCTGCCGCTAACATTACCATAACAACTCACCAGGATAACTCACCCAGATTCCAAGAATTACATCACAACCCCAACTTGACTCCGTCCGCCGTTCCACACACCACCAGCTGACTACAAACAGAACTTTCTTAACCACAATCAGCCAACCACTTCTCACAAGAACCCAAACGACCAACAAAAGCCTTCGATCTTTCATAGCCCTTTCACTTCAACTTCAACCATAACACTTGTCTTACCAGGACATCGCTTAACAAAACTCACATAACAGCTCTTCAACTCCTCAAAGGTTGCTAAGAACCAGCACTTACAACACAACCCTTCCACAACAACTTAAATACTGGCTACCTTAGCACCTGAAAACACAACCGCTAAACTGCAACATCACTTAGCACCAAGGAGCTACCCCTTCCACTTAGCTATTCAAACCACATAACCGATTCAAACCTTAACCGGTACTCCTCATCACCAAGCCACTAAACTCTTTAAGCAACAAACACTATCTTTCTACTACAGGCTATACTACTCTCAACATTGCTAGCAACTAGCTTAATATTACTTCTAACCCTCACTCAGCACCAAAACAACCTCTAAAAACCCTTCATCCAAACCAACCACCACACTAACAGATTCGATTAATTATTAGCGAGTGTGAACATCGTATGCATGATCACCAACATGCCCTATCATGCCTGATGTACATGTATGCAAAACCTCTAATGTCATGCCACATGTATGCATGGACCAACATATATAATATAGCATATAACAATGATTTTAACTGTGCATGAATGCCAATTCACACCCTCCAAAAACATCCTCAAATCCATCTAAGAACAACCTCCTACCTCACTTCTAGCTTATCTAACTCCATCATACCAACAACCATTAACCACAAGATTCTCACTAAGCCTTCTTCACACCAAAGATGATCCCAAACTACAACTATTACCCCCAACAAACTAGCATCAAGACTAAACTTACCACGCAAGGAAAAACCAACAGAAACCAAACTAAGGTAACTAGAGCAAAGATTAATTAACAAGGTTACCTGAAAACACAACACCTCCCTGAAGATTCATCAGACGAGCTCTCTTCCTCGCGGAACCATCATCCTCCTGCGGCACAACTGTAGCACCAGCTAACACACCAAGGCCACCACCAACTCCTTGCGGTAAGGAACCTTGGTTGTTCCGAGCCAACATCAAACAATCACGTCTCATGTGATCAGCAGACCCACATTTCCAGCAATTCTCTTTTCCCAAACTCTTCCCAACCTTCTGCTCTTTCTGCCACCTCTGAACCTTGCCTCGGCCGAGCCCACGACCTTTCAAAGTCCCTTTGGCTACCACCAAAGCTGACTTCACTCCATGAGGACAATCACGCTTAACATGCATTTTGGAACCACAATTCCAACAAACACCTGCGCCCCAACATCCTCCAACATGGCGCCTTTCACAACGGTCACACACCGGTGGCTGGGCTTCCACCCCTTGCTCAAGCAACACTTGCTCCACAACAGCACTACCTTCACCTAGCTCAATCCTTGGAAATTCCCTTCCAAGATACCTTTCACAAAAAGCAGATACAAAGAAATCCCAGTCAAGATCATGGATGCGTGACGCCACCGTCACAGATGTCCACCAAGCACACGCATCCTCCAACATTAAAGAAACCACACTCCCTAGCTTACAAGCATAATCACAGCCCTCCTGATCCAAGATCAGAACCACACTGGCCAACCAGGCCTCAAATGCCTCAGGTGTCGAACCATGATATTCCACAGCACCCAAATCAAGCAAACGCTGCTTCGGCAAACCCACACATTCCACAGCAAGCTCATCCACTGACTTTACCTTTACCTCAGCTTGAGATGTTCCCAACACCTCCTGCTCAACAGATGATGAACATGTAACCCCCGAAGCCCGGCCTAGACGCCCGACCCGAACTACGGAGATTACACGGGGAAAACCAAAGTCAACCCGAAAGTCAACCTTGATTAACGACCCTTTTTTTTTCCTTTTTAATCTTTTCTAGATGCACATTACTCCTATGTATGACCATACAAACAACATGTTAAAAGATTACATCCATCAGAGATCAAACAGGGACCCAATTGAACAAATTACAACTTTAGGGACCAAATTGTAATTTCTGATAAATTAAAGGACTTAACCCAAATTAAGGTTACCAACTTGAAATTAGTCAGGTTACATGCATCTCTGTGAAATTTCAGCTCAAAAGGACATCCACAGCTCATGCAATTGATCATACAAGATTCAGGACCAAAATGTAAACAAAACAAAACAAATTCAAGCAAGGGTATCGATACTCGTTCATCAGGTATCGATACTCCACTCATATGGTATCGATACTCGTTCATCAGGTATCGATACCCCTGGCCTGAAACTTGCAAATTTGGCTCAGGTGTATCGATACCCCAAGCCCAAGTATCGATACCCCTGTCTGCAGACAACTCCAAAACAGCATCAAACATGCTCCAAACATCAAATTAACATCACCAAACCATTACACAAAGTCAATCAACATGCAAGGACCTCAATTGCATCATCAATTTAACACATTAACATCACATAAGAAAAACCCCAATTTATATGGCATGCTTCCTAGTTAAGCTATCCATTCAACTCCAAACTTGCAAAACAAGCTTTTAAAGTTCCAAAACAGAAACCAACATTCTCAACAACATTTAACAGACTTAGGGAGTCTTAAACACCTCCCAAAACATATACATTGGTCCCCCATTGCCAAATCAACCAAAAAGCTAAAAGTGCTTGTAAAACCTCATACATTGAGCTTAAGTAGAACTTGATTGCTTGCCCTCCCTTGCAGCCCACAAGATGCTCTAATTCTCTGCATTATTGAATTAAGAAAACGTAGGGAGCGTAAGCAAAAGCTTAGTGAGGCATGCTCATTTAAAACAATTCAATAACGCATTTAAAACCATTTACAAAACATGCTTTAAATCAATCCATGCATAAGTTCAAAGCATTCTTAAAACCATGTAACCACATGCTTATAACATAATCAAACCAAGCATCACATGCTTCTTACACACTTTCCATGTCATATTGGCACAAGTGACAAATTCCATTTTGGAAAACAAGATCATCATCTTTCTCAAGGACTTTTAAACACCTTGACCCCAAGGACTTTTAAACACCTTGGCCATGGACTTTTAAACACCATGAATGGACCACACAAGGACTTTTAACCACCTTTGTGTCCGTAGCTTGAATCATCCCAAGGACTTTTAAACACCTTGGCCCCAAGGACTTTTAAACACCTTGGCCCCATGGACTTTTAACCACCATGGAAAGGAGCACCTAAGGACTTTTAACCACCTTAGAGTCCGCAACATCGAAGGACTTTTAACCACCTTGATGTTCATGTAACAAGGCTCACTCAAGGACTTTTAACCACCTTAGTGACCTTCACTTTTTCAAAACCATCACTTGCCAATATGCATCAATTTCATCATAATATCCACTGTTTTAAAGCATTTAAACCAAGCCATTTCATCATGCATTTTATGCATCAAATCCACATTTAAACAATGTACAAAATCAAGGAACTCCTACCTAGAGTTACCTTCAACACATGGCTTAAATCAACAGCAAAATCCATACTAAAACATGCTTTCAAAACAGTAAACAAATCATGCAAATCATCACTTTGCAAAACATCAAGTCATGGCCACCACTAGAGAGAAAATCCGGAAACTTACACTTGAGCTTAGCAAAGTTGTTTAGACTTAAACTAAGCTCCCATAACCTTCAAACCTTTGTTTAAAAAGCTGAAAATCCAATTCCAAAGTTGCACTCACCAAAAACCACTTAGCTTCAAGCCTAAGCACCAAATCAAGCCTCCAAGTCAACCGAACTTGAATCCAAAGAAGCTTCCCCTGTTTCAACACATCAAAGCACAAGATTAATGCATCACCTTGCATTAATTGCTTCAATGAAAGCACCTAAACTCGCTGCCCTCATCCAAACTCCAATTTCGGCCACCAAACACAACCGAAATTGCATCCAAAACACTTCCAAACAAAGCCCAGCAAAAAACCAGCAAAACCACACTTCTATTAACACCAAAACACATCTAAAAACAACCTAAAAGCAACCTTATACCTCCAGCAACACCAGAACACCAAAATCACCTCAAAAACAACCTTAAAACACAAGCTAAACTTAGGAAACACAACCTATCCGGGATTGCATTAATCAAGACTCACTTCCACATCAATTTAATGATCATTTATCATCAAAAACACTTCTCAAAACTCAGATTTAACAGATCAAACGAAAATCAAATGAAAACACCAAAATCTTGCATAATTAGCCAAGATCCATAAATCTACTTGAAAACCTTTAATTAAACATACATTTAGGATTGAAAACTTTAGGAATTTCATTAAAGAACTTAAAGTTCAGAGGAGAATCGTTCATACCTCCAAACTTGTGATTTCTCCACTTTTTGGAATGAAAACTTTGTTGAAACTTGTAGCAATTGAGTAGGTTTTGATTACACAATGATTTGCTAACAATTGTGAGTTGAAAAGATGAATTTAGGTGAAGAAATCAGATCAAAATCTCTGAAAATGGTGATGTTTGGTTGGAGAGAAAAGGAGAAGAGAAAATAGGAAGTTAGGAAAGAAAAATAGTAAAATGAGTTTCCCTCCTTTTATCAAACCTTTAAAATCAGATTTTAGCATTAAAATATCTTAGAAAAATCTGGAGAATTCACTTTTGGGCAAATAGCTCCTTAAAGATTCAAAGTTTCAATCCCTTTTAAAACAGCCACCAAATTTGCGAAAATTACATTTTGGTCACTAGCCAAAATGTCAACCTTCCAAAACTCTTTTTCCAAAATTGTTTTCACAGTTCATCAATTTATATTAAAAGATGATTTTAGAACATTTTTCCATATTTTTAATGCAACCCGAACTAGGTTTTTCCTAATTTAACCACTTGCGATTCGAACAGCACTTTGACCAACCGGTCAACGCCCAAAACTTCTAAGCCCAAAAACCGGGGCGTTACAACTCTCCCCCCCTTAAGAAATTTCGTCCTCGAAATTTACCTGAAGGAAAGAGATAAGGAAACTGCTTCAACATGTCTTCCTTTCGCTCCCACGTGGCTTCCTCAACACCTCGATGCTTCCACAGCACCTTCACCAACTCAATGGTCTTGCCACGAAGAACCTTACTATCTGAATCCAGAACCTTCACCGGTTCCTCATCATAGGTCAAATCCGGATTCAAAACCACATCCTCAACAGGCATCACATGCGAAGGATCAGATCTATACCTCCTGAGCATAGAAACATGGAACACATCATGAATCTTCTCTAGCTCCTGAGGTAACCTCAACCGATACGCAACAGGACCCACTCGCTCAACCACCTCATACGGTCCAATGTACCGAGGGCTCAACTTACCCTTCCGACCAAACCTCATCACCTTCTTCCAAGGCGAAACCTTCAAGAACACACGGTCACCCACCGCAAACTCTATCTCCTTACGCTTCAAATCCGCGTAAGATTTCTGCCGGTCAGAGGCAGCCTTCAACCTCTCACATATGAGCTTCACCTTCACGGTGGTCCCCTTTAACAAAGCAAGCATAGAAACCAACTTCTGACCAGTTTCAGCCCAACAAAGAGGAGTCCTACACCTCCTCCCATACAGAGCCTCATAAGGTGCCATCTGTATACTCGCCTGATAACTATTGTTATAAGCGAACTCAACCAAAGGCAGATGCTTCTCCCAAGAACCTTGAAACTCAATCACGCAGCATCTCAACATATCTTCCAAAATCTGAATAACCCGTTCAGACTGACCATCCGACTGAGGATGATAGGATGTACTGAAATGCAACCTTGTACCCAGAGCTTGATGCAAACACTGCCAAAAACGCGATGTGAACCTCGGATCCCTATCCGACACAATCGACTTAGGCACACCATGCAACCTCACTATCTCAGCAATGTACAGCTCTGCCAGCTTATCCAAAGAAAACGTAGTATGCACAGGCAAGAAATGTGCACACTTCGTCAAGCGATCCACAATCACCCAAACAGAATTCTTCTTTGATGGAGACAAAGGTAAACCAGATACAAAATCCATGGTAACCCTCTTCCACTTCCATTCGGGGATTTTCAACGGTTGCAACAACCCAGAAGGAACCTGATGTTCAGCCTTAACCCGCTGACACACCAAACACTTGCTCACGAACTCTGCCACATCCTTCTTCAAACCAACCCAATAGTACTCATCGCGAAGATCACGATACATCTTGGTACTACCAGGGTGCATAGCAAAAGGACTACTATGACCTTCAGTCAGAATAGCACGCCTCAACTCAACATCAGCAGGCACAACTATCCGACTACCAAAGCACAACACTCCATCCTCATTAAAACAGAAATCTGAAGGTCTACCCTCCGCGATATCCTGAACATGAGACACCAAGGAATCATCCAACAACTGCTTTTCCTTGATCAACTGAACCAAAGATGGTTTCACTTGCAACTCAGCAACAAGGCCACCATCCCGCGATATGCTCAAGCTAGCAAACATCGCCCTCAGCTCAACAGCTACCTTCCTACTCAAAGCATCCGCAACAACATTGGCCTTTCCAGGATGATACTCAATCGTCAGATCATAATCCTTGAGCAACTCCAACCAACGTCGCTGCCTAAGATTCAACTCCTTCTGAGACATCAGATACCTCAAACTCTTGTGATCCGTGTACACAGTACACTTCTCACCATACAGATAATGCCTCCAGATCTTCAAAGCAAAAACCACTGCAGCCAACTCTATATCATGCGTAGGATAATTGCGCTCATGCACCTTCAACTGCCGCGACGCATAAGCCACAACCTTACCCTCTTGCATCAGCACACACCCCAAACCAACATAGGATGCATCACTGTAGACTACGAACTCTTTCCCTGATTCTGGCTGAATCAAGATAGGAGCTTGCGTGAAAGCCAACTTCAACTTCTCAAAAGCTAGCTGCCTCGCTTCCGTCCACTCATACTTAACATCTTTTTGCAAAAGCTTCGTCAACGGAGCAGCAATCTTGGAAAAACCATCCACAAACCTCCGGTAGTATCCGGCCAAACCAAGGAAACTACGGACCTCATGAACAGACTTAGGAACCTTCCAGCTCATCACCGCTTCAATCTTCTGAGGATCAACACGAATCCCCTCAGCTGAAACGACATGCCCAAGAAACACCACCTCTCTAAGCCAAAACTCACACTTGCTCAACTTAGCATAAAGCTGATTCTCCAACAAAGCTTGCAAAACCACCCGCAAATGCTCTTCGTGCTCCTCCTCAGTACGCGAGTACACGAGGATATCATCAATGAACACCACAACGAACTTGTCCAGGTATTCATGAAAAACACGATTCATCATGTCCATGAAAGCAGCAGGAGCATTTGTCAAACCAAACGGCATCACAAGAAACTCATAATGCCCATACCTTGTCCTGAAAGCTGTCTTAGGCACATCCACATCCTTCACCTTCAACTGGTAATACCCTGACCTCAAGTCAATCTTAGAGAACACAGCAGCTCCCCGAAATTGATCAAAGAGATCATCAATCCTCGGCAAAGGATACCGATTCTTGATAGTCAACTTGTTCAGCTGACGGTAATCAATGCACATCCTCATAGTGCCATCTTTCTTCTTCACAAACAAGACAGGAGCACCCCAAGGCGACACACTCGGCCGGATAAAACCACGATCAAGCAGCTCTTGCAACTGCGTCTTCAGCTCCTTCAGCTCCTTAGGTGCCATTCTATAGGGAGTAATGGACACAGGAGTGGTATTCTCATACAGCTCAATACCAAACTCCACCTCGCGATTAGGAGGTAAACCGGGCAACTCCTCAGGAAAAACACCAGGAAACTCCTTCACCACGCGGATATCTTGCACTCTCAACTCCTTAGAGCTAGGATTCATCACAAAGGCAAGATAGGCTTCACAACCTTGCCTCAGCATCCTACTTGCCTCCAAGGTAGAAACAACATTGGCAAGAAACTTCACATTCTCACCAACCACCACTACTTCATAATCATCCGCAAGCCTAAGCAACACCCGCTTATTCTCACAATCCACAACAGCACGATGCTCAGCAAGCCAATCCATACCAAGGATCACATCAAAACCATAAAAGGGCAACTCCATAAGATCAACATGAAAGACATGCTCTTGAACAACCAAAGGGCACCTTCTATACAGCTTACGAGTCACAACAGTTTCACCAAAAGAACTAGTGACTCTAACACCGACATCCAAAGACTCAACAGGCAAACCAAGCAACTCAGCATGCTCACGCAAAATGTATGAATGAGTAGATCCAGAATCAATCAAGGAAAGCAAAGACATGGATTGCAAAGTAAAGGTACCTGCAATCACATCAGCATCATTCCTTCCTTCGCGCTGAGCATACACCCTCGCCTGGCCTCCACCCTCAGGTTGAATAGCTACAACATGAGCTACTCCTCGGCCACCTTCCTCACGCCTCTGAAAATTACCACGGCCGCGCCCACGACCTCTCTGCGGTGCCGCAACAGCAGGAGCACGCTCTTGGCCACCAGCCATCCTCGGACAATCACGTCTCAAGTGGTCAGCAGAACCACAATTCCAGCACTCATAACCAACATTACCAGCTGCCACAACAGGAGCCTGCACCTCCCTACCAGCACGAGGACAGTCACGCTTCAAGTGACCACGGGAACCACAAATCCAACAAGCACTAGGCTCAGCTCTAGCAAAACCTCCTCTAGCAGGTGCACCTCCACCTCTCTTAGCTGAAGACTGAAACCTCTGATCACGTCCTCTCTTGTTCCGTCCACCTCCGGAACTATACTCGGCAGCTCTCTTCCCAGAACTAGCTCCAGCACCTTTCGCAGACAAACTCAGATTCATCTCAATATCCTTGGATCGACCAACCAACACATCAAAATCATTGTACTCAGCTGCCAACATATAGGTCTTAACATCCGGCACCAAGCCATAACGAAACCTTTCGCACCTCTCTCGCTCATCAGGTACCAGCTCCGGTGCATATTGGCTAAGGCGTACAAACTGTACCTCATACTCAGCCACACTCATGTTCCCCTGAGTCAGAGACATGAATTCACGCTTCTTTTCATCCAGATATCTCACTCCCAGATATCTCCTCTTGAATGCATTCAGGAAGAATGTCCAAGTGATGCCAGCTTCAGCCATCCCAGAGATTGTGGTCGTCCACCACGTATAGGCATCACCTTGCAACAAAGATACTACACAGCCCAACTTTTGCACATCAGTGCAGCTCATCTGTCCCAAGACACGCTTGGTACTTTCTAACCAGGCTTCCGACCTCTCGGCTGACATACCCCTAAACTCAGTCCCACCAAGACTGCGCAGACGCTCTAAGGGTAGTCTTACACCAGCATCTCCCTGATGCCCAGCTCCTTGAGCTCCAGCTACCGCTGCTCTAAAAGCACCCGCAATAGCTTGTACCAAAGCAGACATGTCAGGCATCGCTTGTCCCTGACCAACCTCAGGTCCTGCAGCTCCAGCACCAGCTGCAGCTTCAGCTCGCTCACCTCCAGCACCACCACCAGGCGGAGGAGGAGGTAGCACAGCACTACCAGTGTGCTCATCATTCACATTCCCTTCAGGAGTCGTAGCTCTTACGTTACTCCTTAACTCTCTACGTGGTGCCATACTTACCATGCAATAACAATGCAAAATAAAACAAGTCAGGCCCAGCAAGGTAAGCAATTTCAAGTATTCAAGCTCAATCTCTTTCAAAAACAACATCATTTCTTTAGCTTTTGTTTGGCAATGGGTACCCTTATCATGCATCATCACAACATACTTCACAAAAACATCATCAACATAAATCACTAAACATGCTTTCACCCAAAAAGCATACAAACCAAACCATGCTTCAATCATGCACAACAACATTCCCAATTACTCAAGAACTCAGCTCTGATACCACCAAATGTAACCCCCGAAGCCCGGCCTAGACGCCCGACCCGAACTACGGAGATTACACGGGGAAAACCAAAGTCAACCCGAAAGTCAACCTTGATTAACGACCCTTTTTTTTCCTTTTTAATCTTTTCTAGATGCACATTACTCCTATGTATGACCATACAAACAACATGTTAAAAGATTACATCCATCAGAGATCAAACAGGGACCCAATTGAACAAATTACAACTTTAGGGACCAAATTGTAATTTCTGATAAATTAAAGGACTTAACCCAAATTAAGGTTACCAACTTGAAATTAGTTAGGTTACATGCATCTCTGTGAAATTTCAGCTCAAAAGGACATCCACAGCTCATGCAATTGATCATACAAGATTCAGGACCAAAATGTAAACAAAACAAAACAAATTCAAGCAAGGGTATCGATACTCGTTCATCAGGTATCGATACTCCACTCATATGGTATCGATACTCGTTCATCAGGTATCGATACCCCTGGCCTGAAACTTGCAAATTTGGCTCAGGTGTATCGATACCCCAAGCCCAAGTATCGATACCCCTGTCTGCAGACAACTCCAAAACAGCATCAAACATGCTCCAAACATCAAATTAACATCACCAAACCATTACACAAAGTCAATCAACATGCAAGGACCTCAATTGCATCATCAATTTAACACATTAACATCACATAAGAAAAACCCCAATTTATATGGCATGCTTCCTAGTTAAGCTATCCATTCAACTCCAAACTTGCAAAACAAGCTTTTAAAGTTCCAAAACAGAAACCAACATTCTCAACAACATTTAACAGACTTAGGGAGTCTTAAACACCTCCCAAAACATATACATTGGTCCCCCATTGCCAAATCAACCAAAAAGCTAAAAGTGCTTGTAAAACCTCATACATTGAGCTTAAGTAGAACTTGATTGCTTGCCCTCCCTTGCAGCCCACAAGATGCTCTAATTCTCTGCATTATTGAATTAAGAAAACGTAGGGAGCGTAAGCAAAAGCTTAGTGAGGCATGCTCATTTAAAACAATTCAATAACGCATTTAAAACCATTTACAAAACATGCTTTAAATCAATCCATGCATAAGTTCAAAGCATTCTTAAAACCATGTAACCACATGCTTATAACATAATCAAACCAAGCATCACATGCTTCTTACACACTTTCCATGTCATATTGGCACAAGTGACAAATTCCATTTTGGAAAACAAGATCATCATCTTTCTCAAGGACTTTTAAACACCTTGACCCCAAGGACTTTTAAACACCTTGGCCATGGACTTTTAAACACCATGAATGGACCACACAAGGACTTTTAACCACCTTTGTGTCCGTAGCTTGAATCATCCCAAGGACTTTTAAACACCTTGGCCCCAAGGACTTTTAAACACCTTGGCCCCATGGACTTTTAACCACCATGGAAAGGAGCACCTAAGGACTTTTAACCACCTTAGAGTCCGCAACATCGAAGGACTTTTAACCACCTTGATGTTCATGTAACAAGGCTCACTCAAGGACTTTTAACCACCTTAGTGACCTTCACTTTTTCAAAACCATCACTTGCCAATATGCATCAATTTCATCATAATATCCACTGTTTTAAAGCATTTAAACCAAGCCATTTCATCATGCATTTTATGCATCAAATCCACATTTAAACAATGTACAAAATCAAGGAACTCCTACCTAGAGTTACCTTCAACACATGGCTTAAATCAACAGCAAAATCCATACTAAAACATGCTTTCAAAACAGTAAACAAATCATGCAAATCATCACTTTGCAAAACATCAAGTCATGGCCACCACTAGAGAGAAAATCCGGAAACTTACACTTGAGCTTAGCAAAGTTGTTTAGACTTAAACTAAGCTCCCATAACCTTCAAACCATTGTTTAAAAAGCTGAAAATCCAATTCCAAAGTTGCACTCACCAAAAACCACTTAGCTTCAAGCCTAAGCACCAAATCAAGCCTCCAAGTCAACCGAACTTGAATCCAAAGAAGCTTCCCCTGTTTCAACACATCAAAGCACAAGATTAATGCATCACCTTGCATTAATTGCTTCAATGAAAGCACCTAAACTCGCTGCCCTCATCCAAACTCCAATTTCGGCCACCAAACACAACCAAAATTGCATCCAAAACACTTCCAAACAAAGCCCAGCCAAAAACCAGCAAAACCACACTTCTATTAACACCAAAACACATCTAAAAACAACCTAAAAGCAACCTTATACCTCCAGCAACACCAGAACACCAAAATCACCTCAAAAACAACCTTAAAACACAAGCTAAACTTAGGAAACACAACCTATCCGGGATTGCATTAATCAAGACTCACTTCCACATCAATTTAATGATCATTTATCATCAAAAACACTTCTCAAAACTCAGATTTAACAGATCAAACGAAAATCAAATGAAAACACCAAAATCTTGCATAATTAGCCAAGATCCATAAATCTACTTGAAAACCTTTAATTAAACATACATTTAGGATTGAAAACTTTAGGAATTTCATTAAAGAACTTAAAGTTCAGAGGAGAATCGTTCATACCTCCAAACTTGTGATTTCTCCACTTTTTGGAATGAAAACTTTGTTGAAACTTGTAGCAATTGAGTAGGTTTTGATTACACAATGATTTGCTAACAATTGTGAGTTGAAAAGATGAATTTAGGTGAAGAAATCAGATCAAAATCTCTGAAAATGGTGATGTTTGGTTGGAGAGAAAAGGAGAAGAGAAAATAGGAAGTTAGGAAAGAAAAATAGTAAAATGAGTTTCCCTCCTTTTATCAAACCTTTAAAATCAGATTTTAGCATTAAAATATCTTAGAAAAATCTGGAGAATTCACTTTTGGGCAAATAGCTCCTTAAAGATTCAAAGTTTCAATCCCTTTTAAAACAGCCACCAAATTTGCGAAAATTACATTTTGGTCACTAGCCAAAATGTCAACCTTCCAAAACTCTTTTTCCAAAATTGTTTTCACAGTTCATCAATTTATATTAAAAGATGATTTTAGAACATTTTTCCATATTTTTAATGCAACCCGAACTAGGTTTTTCCTAATTTAACCACTTGCGATTCGAACAGCACTTTGACCAACCGGTCAACGCCCAAAACTTCTAAGCCCAAAAACCGGGGCGTTACAGAACACTTCATCACAGAACCAGCTTCTTCTTTCTGTCTTAACTCCTCAACTCCAGGCACAGAAGACTGAAACAAAACACCTCTACAGAAAGGTGAATTCCAAGCCTTAACAACCTGCCCCAAGGCAGCAACCATCTTACCCAACCGCCATTCTTCCATCGACTTTGCCATACTACTAACAACAACAAACAATCACAACAAACAAACAAACTAGTTAGACCAGCATTAAGCAAGGATTCAAACTCCAACTCCAAATAACACAATAGCTATATTAATAAGGCAATGGGTATCCCGAATCCTCCCCTTTACATGACATAACAGTCAACACAACATGAATATCACAATATCAAGCATATCAAACAACATACTTTGATCACGCTTACATCAAACAGCATCCACTTGCAACAGCATATCATCAACATAACATACTCATAGCACTTTCATCATGCATAACACCAGCTCACAGCATCAACACATTTCCACATAAGCTCAACCAAGACTCATAACCATAAAGCATGCTTGGAAACATCAACAACATACTCAGACACATCAACAATTTGCTCAGAAACATCAGCAGCATACTCAGAAACACGTGTTTCAACCAACTTTCAACCATACATCAAGGTAAACAACAAGCACACATCACAACAACTTACTGTTTTCCCTAAGCATTCGCAACTCAGCTCTGATACCACCAAATGTAACCCCCTTAACCCGGCCCAGACGGTTGACCCGAATTAAGAAAGTCACACGGGGAAAACCAAAGTCAACCCGAAAGTCAACCTTGATTAACGACCCTTTTTTTTCTTTTTAATCTTGTCTAGATGCACATTAACCTTAGATGTGATCATGCAAACAACATACTTAAAGATCACAAACATCAGAGATCAAACAGGGACCTAATTGAAACAATTTACAACTTTAGGGACCAAATTGTAAATTCTAAAAACTTTAAGGACTTAACCAAATTTTAAGTTACCAACTTAAAATTAATCAGGTTTCATGCTTCTCTGCCAAATTTCAGCTCAAACGGACATCCCAAACTCATACAATTGCACAAACAAGATTCAGGACCAAAAAGCAAACATTCTGAAACATTTAACCGCCCATGTCAGCCCCCAACGGTCACCCGTTCCGAAACAGGCAGAGCCCGTTTCGAAACACGGGGCCGTTCCGCAACGCGTACCGCAACGGGGGTCTGGCAGAGACCAAATTGTTTCGAAACGGTGCATACCGTTTCGGACGCCTGGGTTCATTCAAGGCACCCGTTCCGAAACGATGCACACTGTTCCGAAACGCCTGCACAGATTGCAGCAAAATGCAATTCCAAATCATGCAATAGATCATTCAAACATGCTCCAAAAGCCACCAAACTTTACCAACATGCAATTCAACATAAACAAGACTTGCAAGTATCAACAAATCATCAGAATAACATCGTATATGAAAAGCCCCAAATCTAAAGGCATGCTTCCTACACAAGCAACCACTTAAGCACAAACTTTCCAAATCAATCTCACTATAGCCAAATCATGATTCAGCAACGTCAACAACATTAAAACATACTTGTCCGAACATATATGAACACAAAAACATCAATCCGAGAGATTCTACCCCCATTGCCTTTATTAACTATAGCTATTCACCGAGACATACATCTCAATTGGAGTCCACCTTGAATCCCTTGCTCCTTGCTGTCCAAACTTCAAGAATCTACATTGATGGACACAAAGGAGCGTAAGCACATAATGCTTAGTGAGGAATGCTCAAAACCAAAACACCATCAATGCAGCGGGTTACAAAACACTTTTAAAACAACCCGATTTGACAAACCAAAGCCATGTTTGAAAACCCTTTTCAACAACATGCTTAAACCATGCATTGCACATACATGAAAACCAACCCTTAGCTCAGCAAACTAAGAAAACCACTTCAATGTTCAACTTGCAAAAACATTCCTTTAACCATTCCATGCATAAACACCATATGCAAAGCTAAATTAAAACCTTGGAAAACACTTCCATTTCATATTACCCATTCATAAACTTGAACATCATTTCAAGCAAGAAACCTCTTTTAAACCATTATTCAAGCAATCCACTTCATGCATTAAACAAAGACAACTTATGAATCACATCATCATCACCACATGCCTTTTAAAACAAGTCTTAACAAGACTCCAATGCATTAAAGAGATTTCATGCACACATGCATCATTTACCAAATGATAATCAACACTTGTTCAACTTAACAAGCAAACATGCATTCACTAGCATCATACACTTTTCATGCTACCATGCATCTTTTCAAGCATTTCATGCTTCTTTATGATCAAGAACATTGCATTGGCTTCCAAGTGATCAACCACATCCACTTTTCAACTCAACACCCGATCGGATACGCGGATTCCGAGCGTTGTCCCTACGCTCCATACACCCTACCAATCCAAGGCCTCCCAAATGGACTTTTAAACACCATTTGACCTTACAAGCCTAAGGTTCCCATGTATGGACTTTTAAACACCATACAACCTTAGCTTTTCCCGAGGTTCCCATGCATGGACTTTTAAACACCATACAACCTCAACATGCACAAGGTTCCCTCGTATGGACTTTGAAACACCATACAACCTTTGCATAACCGATTGGTAGTTGTATAACATCACTAACGAGATCCGGGACACCCCACACAAGATCCACACATGGACTTAACACCGCCATTGTGATCTCAACAAGCACAAGGTTCTCCTATATGGACTTTTAAACACCATATAACCTTTTCTCAACCAAGGTCCTCGAATGGGCAACACCTCCATTATGACCTTAACCATCTCGTTAGGATACTTGAAGGGAGTTTACCGGTCCACTCTTGACCACTCCACCTCCAAGGCGACTTAATTCACGGTGCACCCAATCCTATAGCCGGCTAACTATATCCTATCAACGAACCAAGAACCACTTTCATCACTTGCCAACATAACCATCTTACCATATTAATCCAATGTTTCACATGCATAATCATAATGCAAAACCATCACTACATTAGTCCAATGATTCACATGCATAACCAATATGCAAAAACCATTACCACAATAGTCCAATGATTCACATGCATAACCAATATGCAACAAGTATCATCTACCATCATCAATTCACTGTTTTTAAGCATCACACAAAGCCATTGATCAACATGCAACACTATGCATCAAAACCACAATTTCTATGTACAAAACCAAGGATCTCTTACCTTGAGCATCCTTCTCAAATGGCTTTCAAAACCAGCATTAAATCATGCTTAAAATATGCTTTCAAAATAGATTTAAACCATGCAAAACACATGTATTTCAAACATCAACCACAATTGCTTAAAAGCCAATTTCACAACACAATTCAAGAGCGAAAACCATTCACTTACTCTTGAGCTTAGCAAAGTTGTTTAGACTTAAACTAAGCTCCCAAAACCTTCAAACCTTGGTTTAAAAGCTGAAAACCCAACTTCACTCACCGATACACAAAACAAGGCTAGCCAACAAGCCTTCCAAGCATTCGAAAACCTTCCGCAACACCTTCAAAGCTCACGGATCAAACTCCCCTGTTTCAAGCACACAACAACAGAGAATTAATGCATCATTATGCATTAAAAACACCAGCAACAAGACTCAACTCGCTGCTCATCACAAAATCAACATTTCGGCTACCAAACACAACCGAAATCACCTCCAAACACTTCCAAAACTTAACCCAGCCAAGATCCATCACTTCTAACCATTTTTAAACATCAATTAACATCCAAAATGATCACAAACACGTCCTTATACCTCCAGGTATAGCAGATCACCAAAAACACTCCAAAAACTCAAGCCAAACTTAGTAAATTCAACCTATCCGGGATTGCATTGATTAAACCTCAACTTCTAATCAATTTAGCATTCATTTAACATCATTTTGACACTTCAAAACACTGCCCAAACAGATCACACGAAAATTTCACCAAAATCACCAAATCTTGCATTTTAAGCCAAAATCAAGATTTCAATTGAAAAGCCACTAACAAAACACAAATCAAGGAATGAGAACTTAGGAATTTCAGTAAAGAACTGATAGTTTAGAGGAGAAGGACGTTCTTACCTCCAAACTTGAATTTCTCCTTTTTAGAGCCAAAATGCTTAATGAAACAACTTGGAAATTGAGAGGTTTTGTTGATGAGATGATTAGGAATCAAAAGAGAGTTGAAATGAGAGATTTAGGAAACAAAATCAGAAGAGAAAATCTGGAGAAATGTGTTTGGGTTGAGAGAAAATGAAAGAAAAGGAAAATTGAGAGAAAATAGAAAGTTAGTTAAGAAATGGTAAAATGATTTTCCCTCCACATTTCATAATCTTTAAAATCAGAATAAAGCCTTAAAATATCTTAGAAAAATCTGGAGAAACTCTTTTTGGAATAATAGCTCCTTAAAGATTCAAAGTTTCAATCCTTTATAAAACTGTCCCGCAACTTTCAAAACTTACATTTTGGTCACTAGCCAAAATGTCAACCTTCCGAACCTCATTTTCCAAAATTGATTTCACAGTTCACTTTTATATATTAAAAGATGATTTTAGAACATTTTTCCATATTTTTAATGCAACCCGAACTAGGCTTTCCTAAATTCACTCTTATATATTCGATCAGCACTTTGACCGAACCGGTCAACGCCCAAAACTTCTGAGCCCAAAACCGGGGCGTTACATGGTGAGCTGATATGCTAAGGTCAAATATTAATAAATAGAAAAGAGTTATGGTTTGAATGAGACTATTATATTCTACTAAATGCTTGGATTGTTTAATTTAATAGATCGCCTTAATGGTTTGTATACTATAGTTTGATATACGTGAATGAATTTTCTAAATAAAAGAAGTACAAATGATTGGATGTCAATGATTGCTTCAAGTGAATCTATGTTATATATAAACTTTGAATGCTAGTCCTATGAATACCTGTTTGGTAGTTATATGTGAAACTTAGTTGGTAATTTCTTGGGTGATAAGTTATGAATATTAAATGGTATTGTATGAAAGTCTAAAGGTTATTAAACCATGGTTTAAAGCTATCTTGAATGATCTCAATCCTAGATCGGCATGCTTTAATGACTTGAGGTATGTAAACCATTAATTGAGTTATGTTCAATTATGCACGAAAAAAAAGAATTGCTTGTATTAGTAAGTATTTTATATCTCCATTGTATTCCACAAAAGAAATCATAGAAGATAGAGACACATTAAGGGTTAGTGAATGATATGTATAATCTACGTTTTACAGATATATGTTTGTATATGATCAAAGGTTTTAATTTACCTTGCCTTTTTGAAGGCATGACTACTTGTTTACATTAAGTTGGTCAAGAATGTACGTAAGATTTTTTGGTCACACTCCTTAATTTGGTATATCTTCTATATCGGTTTAGGGGTGTTATAGGGGTAGTGCTATCACATTCATGATATGGGTAGATTCTATTCCCGACCGAAGTGAGACTATGGTGGGGGTAGGTCCACCATAAGACTTGATGTGGGTAATTCCATCAAGGAAATTCGTGTATCCGAACATGTATGGATAGGAGAAGTGCTAACCAAGGATGCGGGTAGTTCCATCCGGGTCACTTTAATTGACAATATATGAGAATATTTGAGCTAAACGAGATTTATAAATGGTTTTGATGCATGTGGTAATTATGCATGATTTATTTTAGAAAACAAATGAAGCAATTCTTGGATAGTTAAGCATGATTTGTAAATAAGAAAATGCTTGGGTAGTTTAGCATGATTTATAAATGAAGAAATGATTTGGTAGTTAAGCATGATTAGAGAATAAAGTGGTTTATGGTTTACAAATGGTTTTCAAAGGTCACCTTTAATGCCAATATATGAGATTTTGCATAATGTGCTTTATACATGAGACTTCTCTTTAAGCTTTGCTACTTGATAAGTAAGCATGAAAGGCTTAAATCGAGGTTTTGCATTGAGGTAAATGCATGAGATTCATGATAGATGTTTTAGAGATGATTTATCAAACTTGTTTTAGAAGAGAAGTAAAGCATGGGATGGATGATTTGAGCATGATGTTGGAAGAATGATTTAAAAAAATGGTTATTAAATGCATTGTTGATGGTTTTATTTGAGCGACCCTCACTAGGCATTTATGCGTACGCTATCCTTTTTCAACAATGTAGAGAAATAGATTTCCAAAGGAGCGAGGAGGCAACTGAAAGAGTTCCAAGAAGTGTATTTGATCAAGTATGATTTTCGTAATTAGACTAATACGTAATAATGGCAATATGGGTTTAATAATGGTTTGAGAGTATGTCTTTTGAACTTCCAGATTAGATACGAGATTATGTTGGTTTATAAGACTTGTAAATAGCCTTTGATGTTTGGATTATGCTTGATTTGGGGGCTATCGAGAATTACAAGCATGTTGGGTAAAAATCATGCCTATAGGTTTTCCGTTGTTGTCGCAATGCTTACGCTTTTATATTGAGGTGGTCGTTGGTTGATATGACGTTGTATGTCTGCTTTGACATTGATCCTTCAGTCTTAAATGGTTTTCGAGATTAATTCAAATGTGTTTAGGGAGATATCATACTATTCTGAATGAGCAGATTTTGTGAACTTCCAGACAGGTTTCAAAACCAGGCAGCAGGTTTCGAAATGAGGGAGCATTTTGCTCCATGCCGGTTTCAAAACCAAGCCTCAGGTTTCGAAATCAGAGGCCAAATTTTCCTACTAGAGCTCAGGTTTTGAAAGTATTAAGGGAGGATTTCGAAACTTATCGCGGGGACTCATCTGTAGTGTTGAAAATAGTTTCTAAAGTAATATTTGGTCATTGGTTGTTATGTATGCAATTGGATGAGTTTGGATGATCAATTTAAGCTGGAATTTGATATGTATGCCTGGAACTTGATTAATTGCGGATTGATAAATCTAATTTTATGTAAGCCTTTACATTTTTTTATGGTTTTACATTTTGGTCCCTAAATATTGACAATGCTTAATTGATGATACAAATGAGCTTAGTTTGAGACGAAATCCCACATGTATGTTTTAAATGAACTTATTAAAGATTAGTAAGGTCAATTGTGAAATTGGATTATAATTTAAAAAAAAAATCAAAATGGTCCCTAATCCTAGTTATCTTATTTTCGTGAATTGAATCGAAGTTGGTTTTCATCGTATCCTCTTCCGATGTATGTATGATCAGTATAGGTAATATTAAATGCATCTAGATGAGATAAAAGAAAAAAAAGAGTTGGATATCGAGGGAAAGCTTCACAGGTTTTCTTCGATAATCGTCGTGTAACTCACTCGAGTTGGTAGATCGGTTAGACCGGGTCAATGGGGTTACAGTTACTTCGAATGCTAAAGAAGAACTTGTGGCAAGCTAAAGTTCGCATGAAGAACTAAGCTGACCAACATCGTCGAGAACTAGAGCTGGAAATGGGAAGTTGACCATTTGTGAAATTGTGGCGGTATCGACAACTCTCACATCGATTGCGAAGACAACAAAAGCTCAGTCCACGTTTCTTTAGACCATATCAAATTGAAAAGAAGGTGGGGGCAATGGCTTATAAACTAAAGTTGCCAAATTATACGAGAAATCACCCCATTTTCCACATAACCCAGCTCAAACGATGTCACGTACATCCTACCCAACAAATTACTCCATTGCCTCTGTTGATAGGGGGTCGTGAGGAACAGAAAACTAATGCGAACTTTGAGGAGAAATTTTCATAAAATGTCGTGCAGGAGCAGACCCGGGAAGGAAATGACAAGCTGTCATAGATTCCGGAATTACGATGGGGTTTGAGGGAGAGAAGGCCTCCAAACCCCTAACATATTTTTTCCCTTACTTAAGGCACCTAGTATTTAAATAAGTTTTGTAAAGAGCTATGGTATGAAAGAACACGGAAATTACTCTCCTTGAAATCTATCACTTCTTCATATACAATATCTTCTCTCGTTCCCTTCTCAATTCTTAATAGGTTAATTTTCAATTTAACCCATAAACTTTAGAAAAGTTATAAATTGGTTTCTTGAACTTTTTTATTCTCATTTTCACCTGTTTCTCTCAAAATTTATCCCCTTTCACCATATATATTTAAAACTTTCTCTGAAATAAACCATAGTTGTCGCTCCTTTCTTGCTTGTGGTCTCCTCTCCAACTGAAAATTGAATTCAAATGGATGGTACAAAAGAAAAAAAGTGCAAGTCAATAAAATTCAATCTCACATGCCACACCTCTATTTGTTCATGATACAACGACATCATATACCTAATGTCATTAAGTATTAAGACCAAGAACTGAAAAAAAAGTTCAAATACCAACTTCGAACTAATTTTCTTTAAGCGTCAACATGGAAGGGAATGTCTAGTTCAGATATTATCGTGTATGTTTAGATTCCAACTTCGGACCAATTTGTATTTATTTTGTTTTATTATAGTGTATGTTCATAACTTGGATCAGAATTATGCTCGCATAGTAACAAAATTTTACCATTTAATTACTAAAAAACAATTTTTATTATTTAAATAAGATGTTGAGTTAAATCGAATAAAATCAAAAAAATTAATTTCAGATGGGATTCAGTTTCGTATTTCTCGTACACAAGTATATCTTAGATAAATTATGGGGAGTTAGAAAGTAAAATTTGAAATTTACATCAATGCAAGTGAAAATCTCTCCCCTTAAGGGCCTTAACATAAATTTAGCGAGCTGTAGTGAGAAGAGTGCCACTGCCTTTCTCAGCCAGCACATGGCTTTAATTTTCTGTTTAACGGTCAATTTTTTGGATTTCTTTTTTTGTAAATAAGTACTTTGAATTTGCTCTGAATTCTCAATTTCTTGATTTTGTAGTTAATATCTCTCTCTTTCTCGCAGCCATGGCATCGCCTTCACAGCTTTCCCTCCAACAACTTCAAGATTTTCACAGCATCGACTGCAACGCATATTCTAGACTTCTAACCCTTAATTTCGACCCTTTTCCTTCGATGAAAATTGTTGCCTTTTGGAATACTCTTGAAAAACTCGGCTTCAAACACCTCGTCTACAACCTTCAACAAATCTCTGATTCCTCGCTTGTCTCTTTGGCCAAAGAGGTTGTCCTCTACTTGCGATGCTTGTACTCTTTTTCCGAACAAATCAACCCATGGCTCCGTCTCAGTTTCCCGGAGATGAGCAAACTTGTTCCTTAAGAAATCTTGTTGGGCTTTCTTGCTAAGAACAGGGAATGCCTTAAACGGATGATCCAAGGTTTTGTGAAAGATGTGTGCGAGGTTGCATTTATAGATATAGTTCAACAAAACTTGGGTCCCAAGCACTCTTCAAAGTTCCCTACGATGCGACAGATGGCAACGGGGAGGTTTTGAAGGGTAAAGTCGATTGGGAAGACAAAACATTGTTTATGACATTCTCGAGGGGACATCCAGTTTCAAACCAAGAAATCCATCGTTTCATTGCTGGTAAATTCGGCATCTATGTGGAGGCAATTTACATGGACAAAAACCCAAAACGTTTGTTCGCTTGTGTCGTCCTAAGGTCACAGTCAGACATGTCGAGGATTCTTGGGGGTAAGAAATTGGTGAAACTCTTCATTCAAGGCAAACATGCTCGGGTTCGAAGGTTTGTCTGCAAAAGTTCGAAACATTAGTTTTCTTATGAAAGCAGGTTAGGAGTAGTTACTTTGTTCTTTTAGTAAATTAGTTGCACTAGTTTTTAAACAATTGTCTGTTGATTTATGACAAGATTAACATCATTCTTTTCTAGTTTTCCTGGTTCTAAGGTAAAATATAATGTAAACGCATCTCCATTTATCTCATAACATGTTTGTGGGTTTCTATCAGTTCTTGGCGTATCAGTCGGTTCAAAACCATAGTTTGTAGCATTAACTTCAAGCCTAAAACACTGATGTGATACTCCTGCAATATTAAGGATACTTGATGCATTGAAGTTATGCTAATAATCAAAAGTGGTTCAGCATAGGAATTTAAACTTTTGAAGTGGAGTAAAGAAGACATGGTTAAATACGAGCCACCCTCTTCGCAAGCTGATTCCATGCCTACATAACGAAAACCGAAATAGTAGTTCACAGGAAGTCCTTTTGACGTGCTTGCTGGCCGTAACCTAGTTGTCATCGAGAGGGCACCTTCTTCTCAGCAGTGTTATAATCAGATCACTTGTTGAATTCTCTGAATTTAATTTAAATTTACACAGTATCTTAAACATCATATAAGCTAGTTTGTTACCCTTAACCAAAACATTATCAAATTTAATCCACATTATGAAGGTGAAATTTTCAACAACGCCAATGCCAAGCGATTGCAAAAAGGCAGCTTAATTGGTTTTGTTGTCGTAGCTTAATTGGTATATATATATATATATATATATATACCAGGTAAAATTGAGGGATTCGACTCGAACTTAAAAAGCAATCCACTAATTACTAAAAATTTCGAGTTTTTCGAATTTCAATTTTTCTAAAAAATAGAAAAAACATTCAGAAAAATAACAGAAAACATTTTGCATTGAGCTGTCAAAGCACCATAAAAATTTTACCTTTTTAATAGGCGGTAAAGTAAAATTAACACACAAACGTTGGATTGTTTGGTCACTTCGACCCTTATTCTATTTTGTGGAGCATTTAAGCACATAACGTTTTAATTTATGTCAAAATAATTTTATTTGGACGAAAACTATTAGTTGACTAATAGTTAATTTTTTCTGTTGATGTGGCATGCCATATTGACTAAATTGATGACATGAGATGTCCACGCATAACTAGATGATGTGGAATTACAAATATTTTTAACTTAATTATAAATAGTTTTATTAAATTAATTATAACCGATCGGATGATAACATGTGACATTATCCGATTAATTTTAAGACAAAGAAAAAAAGTAAAATTTAAACATATATTTAGTAAGAATTGAACCTATAACTTATGTAAAGGTTAAATACTTATCCACCATTCTAAGATGCTACTTTGAATTTTAATTATCACTTATAATATTTTTTTATTATCTCATATTTTTAAAAGTGATAAAGTAAATTATAGTAGACAAGGAAAACCGAATCTAAGACTCTTGAAAATAAAACCAACATCTTGCCACCAAAACAATTACGTTTCTTCAATTTATTATTTCAAAATGTTACATTTAAATAGTTTAAATTATAATTATATTTAATTATAAGATAAATTAAAGTATAATTATTAGATGAATTTTGTTTTTTAATATAATAATTTTAAATTATTGAAAATATATTTTTCTAGATTTATTTCTAATTTTAAATTTTTGAGTTTTTTTTTCTAATTTTAATTAAAAACTGGGCAACAATATCAAATATAATTAAAAATAAAAATAACATTAATTAAAATATATAAATAAAAATATCATTATCAATAGATTAAAAAATAAATTTATTTTTTAATAAATGTTATTTTTAATTTAATTATTTATATTATTGTCAAATAATTAATTAAAAATTAAAAAAATTAAAAAAATATATAGTAAAATAATAATTTCAATAATTTAAAATATTACTTTACAAACAAAATACAAAATCCTTTAACATACTTTAATATGTTATAATTAAAGATAATCACAATATAAATTATTTAAATTTGATGTTTTGTTAATAATGGATTGATATTATTAGCTAGTTTATTGATAAAGTTGTTTTGTCCTTTCATGCATAAAACTTAGGTTTGATTCCCTCTAAACACGTGTTCAAATTTTGTTTTTTTCTTTGTCCTTAAACCAATCGGATCGTGACATATGTCATCATCTAATCAGTTATAATTAATTTAATAAAAACATATTTGTAATTCCACATCATAATCTAGTTACGCGTGAGCACGCCATGTCATCAATCTAGTCCACATGGTGCCCCACATCAGTAAAAAAATTGATTGTTAGTCAACTACCGTTTTTATCGAAATAAGACTATTTTGACATAAATTAAACGTTATGAAAATAAATGCTCTAAAAATAGAATAAGTGTCAAAATAACTAAACGGTCAAACGTTAGAGACTATATTTAGCTTTATACATTTTTAGTACCACTTCATATGTTTTAAAAATTAGTTTTCGCGATATAAACATACCCTAAAACTGATAAAATAAAGCTTCTATTGGTGTCGGGAGGTGGAAAGAAGCACGATGCCTTGGTCCTCTGACCAAAACTCCCCTTGAAATTTTTTGTTGAATTTCTTCTTTATAATCGAAGTTTTGGGTTATTTTGTTACAATTAAATTTTTTTATTTTGTGGTATTTTTGTTCCATGGTTTATTTATTTATAGAGCAAATTACGTAAATTATCATTAAACTTTATTCTCATACTTATTTTTATTGACTCAAATTTGAGTTAGACCTAATTATTTTAGTCCGACCTGAGAACATCCCAAAATCGATAATATGATCACCAAACCCAACCGACACCCATCATGATATGAATCTAAATCCAAAATTAATCCGGTAAATATTCGATATAACTTGACTTGAGATTCGATTTTACTAAATATGTTATCAACATGATCTTTTGACCAGACTTGTTAATTGACTTGCCCTATTAATTAACCAGAACTGATATTTACCTTATCTGTAATTAATTGATTAATTGGCTTAATGTTTTTTTTATTTTTACTAAGTATTTGTTTTAACTGAAAAATCCAACATTTTCACTTCACTAGCTTCAATATATTGAATGTTAAAATATCTTGAATCTATTTTCTTATGATTAATTCAAGAGTCCTAAGAAATTTTCTTCATGTGCACTATTTTTTTACTTAATATGATAATTGTTTTCTTCATGAAAATATAACTCCCTATATTTCCTATGTTCCCTATATTCCACATTAGTTTTGCACAAAAAATCATTTTGGTTTTTCAAATTCAAATGATTTTCTTGTTTTTCAAAATTGATTCTTCGACCTCTAAAACTAGTTGATCAGAAACCTTTTGTAATTATTATATGCTACTTGGAGTAATGAAGACTCATCCGATGAAGAGGAGCAAGAGGTAGCCAACTTTTGTCTCATGGCACTAGACGATGATCCTAAGGTAACCTCTATTTCATTTACATTTGATTTCTTGATTTCATAATTATTTTTACTTCAAATTTTTCTCTATTTATTTCTAAACAAGTGTGGATTAAGGATTTTGATTTCTACAACATCTTCACTATTTTTCTTGATGAAAATAAGAGGGAAGTTCATCATCAAGATGGTTTTTCATCAAGCAAGGTGAGTAAATGTTCTTTAATGATTTTTTACATAATTTTAATTCTTAATCTATGATTTATCATGCTTTGGGATAATTTAAAAGTATTTCCAATGGAATTATTGGATTCTAAAGAATTTTCCCTTAAACCTTGAATGGATTATAATAATCTAATGGTTTCTATGAAGTTCTAACGTTTTGTCCATGAGTAATAATAATCTAAAGTTGTTTTTGTTTTAATTCTCAAAATTAATTTAATTGGTTAAATTTAAATTTGAGTTCTTAAATGGAGTAATTGGTAGAATAATTGATTGAATTTTTGGATCACATATCAGATGCGTCATATGTGTTTGATGGAATTCTTTCAAGGAAATATAAAAAGGGGAAACAAGGGCATTCAGTTGAATGTTCGAATGAAGCTCAGGTGTTCAGGGGAAAGGGCACGAGGAAAACATTAAACCATCAATTGGAAAACAACTGATTTATTAAAAAGATAGCAAATGCCAAATCAATTTTAATGAGCTAATTTAATTAATGAAACTAGTTGCGTAGAAATAACTAATTTAATTAAGTGAACTAACACACTAAATAAACTCACAAACATAAACAAACTAACATGCTTTAAATGAACTAACTTGCATTAATAAACTGACATGAATTAATTAAACTGACAAGCTTAAATGAACTAACATGCTTAAATGTTCTAAACAAATATAATTGAAACAACATGTTTAAATGAACGTTAAGTCTTATTTATTTATGCACATATGCTGAAATTAAATAGAAGCTTAAGTAAAACTCATGCCAAAATAAGTATGCAAATTTATGAATTCTTATGCAAACTACATCCAACACTCCTAAGCTAGAACTCAAATGCATGTATTAAAATGCATCAGTAATATGTTGCATTTGTTCAAAAGATGGCCAAGGCTCCAAGCTCAAATTCAAGGCATGAAATGGCATATTTGAACTCGAATTGTTGAGATCCTCGGCTTGAGAACAAGTGTTTAAATCCTACAACTTCACATCTAATGTCAGCAAGGCCCCAAGAAGTTTGGTGTTGTGATAAGGTTTTGAAAACAATTTTTTTTAACTCTCCCCACATTTTCAAACATTTAATTAAAATGAGATAATTCGCGTATTTGAAAAAAACATAAAAAAATATTTTTTGGAGTCGCCACCGGCCACTGCGGTAGGCCGAACACCATAAAAACTAAACCAATTATTCGTTTGAAAGGGTTCGGGAGTTGGTTACGTGTGGGGAAGGGTTAGCACCCCCATCACGCCCGGAAACCGGTACCAAAACTATTGTTGCTTTTAATTGATGGAAATTATCTGAAAATTAATATGAATTTAATTAGGGGTTCTTAATTGAAAATTGGACTTTACTCATACGTGCCTTATCAAATTGGCTATTTCGAATTAATTCGACATTTAATTAAAAAGAATGACGATATACCAGACCAAAGACTAAACCCAACATCATATAAGTCTGATTGTCGTGTTAGTCTAGGGTTCGGATCCCGTACGTCACCTTTATGCATGATTCAAACAGATAAAATATGGTGTCATGGTCTTATCCGTTTTAATCATGAATTTACCTTTTGACGTTGCGAATTAATCCGAATATTCGAGGAATATCCAATAAGCTAGGATATTCGACCCGAATACACGAATTAATAAGTATCTCCTTTTTAATGTTATAATTAATTAACATACACATTGGAACATTGAAGTTCACAAGAATGACAATTTAAAACATGCATGCCACATATACATATATATTCGAACAACATAAAAACGAGCATACAACATATTAAAACTATATATAAAACTAGGTACAATAAGGACACTCAAAAGACACACAATCATATAATATAGGGTAAACTATACTAATGACCACCGAACTATGGGGTTGGTGTCGATTTGACCACTATATTTTCAGTTGTGTTAAATATACCACATAACTATTTAATTGGTTCCAATAAAGCCACCTGCCGTAAAAAAATGAAAAAGTTAACGGGACTGTTAAAATAAGTGGTATAATTACACATTTAGTCCTCTTTATTTATACAATCATTCAATTTAGTCCTAATTTTAATATATAAAATAATTTTAATATAATAAAATTAATTAATTATTCAATTAGGTGGTGACACGTGTCACCACCAATTGGAGTAAGAAAAATGAAATTATAAAATGTTGGCTCTAAGTGGAATTGAACCTAGGTCATTAGGGAAAGAAAGCATTGCCCTTGCCACTAGGCTAAACATGTTTTGGTGTATGAAATACCAAATATAATATATGCGGTATATGTGTTATTCGATTGGAGAAAAAAAATTAAAAGCCATGTAATTAGCAATGCTAGTATTCGAACCTGAGAATCCTGGGTGGAAATGGCAAAGGTTTACCAAACATTTGAAGAAATTGCTTGCCAAGAATCTTACCCCTGTATTAAGGTCCGACCATCATATCCACCAATCAATCCCTTTTTCATCTACAATTGCTGCTACTACTACATGCTATATTTCCAATCTTTTCCGTGTCAAGCAAATAGTTCCATTAACAAGTTTCTTCCTGTTGATTGACCTGTGAGACCTCCATTGTCTTGGAGAATTTGGAGCTTCAATGTCGTCTAGTTCATTTGATTCCTCAAAATCTATGGATGTTCGAAAAGCTTTCGTCTTTGTTGGTGTACTATACGCAAAATACGAATGCTTTGCAATTAAGTTTGAAAATTGCAAAAAAGAGAATAAGGGATTAATCGGAGTCAAAATCAGAATTAATAGTATTCATCAAGAATGGAGCAAATTACAATCCAAATTAAACTGCTTTTTTGTACTCATTGCGTCTCTGATTGATTTAGAAATATTAAAAAGTTGCTTCAAATATTCATGGTCGACACCAGAAATAATCCTAATCTGAGAAAATAAAAAAACAAAACAAAAAATTTCTTCCTCGTCAATCACAACTCGAAATCCAAAACAATAAAAAACGAAACTTTGGGCTTGGGTGGTACTTACAAGAACATCTTGAGGAATTGATTCGATAACAGATTTATCATGGTAATCATCAGCCCTCGGCATCACCACCATCCTCTTGCTGCATTGACTTTTCAACAATGGAACATTGGTGGATAAATCAAGAGGCGTTGTTAAATCCTTCGTCTCATATGATATTCTCGGCATCACCACCAAACGTACATCTCACGAATCTGAACTGTGACTCTTTCCCATCACTCACTTCGTGTTTCAAGTTTAGTGAAGTCGAACGGTATACTCTACCCAAACTCATTTGTCCAAACAAAAAAAATAGTGTGTTTTGACAATCTATACAATTACAACCCCCACTTAAAAAAAAGACTAAAGTAAAGGCTGATTTTTTTGTTTCAGATACCTAGAAGATAACTAATTGCTGCGCTGCTAAACAAATTAACTGCCTCCTGTAAACAAGTTTGCTTTAAGAATGTAGAGTTGCAATTTATATTTTGAAATGAGAGACTATCATTTTAAAAAATCTAGAAACCACTAGATAATTGTAAAATAATAATATAAAGGGGACTAAATGTGTAATTATACCAATTATTTTAACAATCCCGTTAACGACATGTGGCTACATTAGAACCAATTAAATAGTTATGTAGTATATTTAACACAATTGAAAATATAGGGGTCAAATCGACACCAACCCCATAGTTCGGTGGTCATTAGTATAGTTTACCCTATAGTATAACATAACATACACCACAAATTATATATTTACATCAAACAAATATAAACAATATAGCAAAATCATGAATTCGATACAAACATATATTAAAATGGGTAAAATTCATGAATAACAAATATAATATAACAAAACAAAAATGCTAAGTAAATAATTAAAATGAAAACTAGAAGGGACCGCAATTGTAATAAATCCATTAAAAACTAATTAAAATGCAAAATAAGGACCCATTTGAAAAGTCGCAGAAAGCCTAAGGGACCAAAAGTTAATTACCCCATTTGAAAGCTGATTAAAACAAAATTAAGGACCAAATTAAAAACATTCGAAAATAGGAGGGACTTCGGAAGGAATTTAAAAACATGGAAACCCTCCGTCGCGTAATTTAAAGAACACGAGAGGGATTAAAACATGATTAATCTATTTTTAAAACGTCAAAAGCCTATAAAAGCTTATTAAAAATCATTTTATCCTCTTTTTTGGAAAACCTAACCCTAGAATACCCTCCGTCCTCTCTGTCGAAGCCCGAAAAAACCCAACGTCGTTCTGGCCGCCGCTAGTCGGCGCCGAAAACCTAAAAAAACCCCTTTCTTTTCTTTCAAACTAAATTCCCACTCAGAGCCTTAAAAATACGATAAAATCCTTTTTTTGTGAAAATAGAAACTAAAGACCTTTTGTTTAGCGAGATTCGAACTAAAAACCTTTCTTTTTACGAAGTATCGAAAGTTTTTGAAAACCCAAAACATAAAAAAAGCTCTCTGCCAGTTTGTGTCCCCTCTGACTCACCATGCACCACCCTGAAGGTTGGAAGGCTTGTCGTCAAGAGGGAGATCGAACCGACGCGAAGGTAAAAGATGCAACCCACTATATTTTATTATTATTATTGTCAAATAAATAATAAAAAATAAAAAATTTAAAAATAAAAATTTAGTAAAATAACAATTTCAATAATTGAAAATATTACTTTAGAAACAAAACACTAAATCCATCTAATAAATGTACTTTAATATGTTATTATTAAAGATAATCACAATATAAACTATTTAAATTTGATGTTTTGTCAATAATGAATTGATATTAGTAGCTAGTTTAGTGACAAGTTGTTTTGTCCTTTCATACATAAAGCTTAGGTTTGATTCCCTCTAAACACATGTTCAAATTTTGCTTTTTTTCCTTTGTCCTTAAACCAATCGGATCGCGATATGTGTCATCATATAATCAATTATAATTAATTTAATAAAAACATATTTGTAATGCCACATCATAATCTAGTTACGGGTGGGCACGCCATGTAATCAATCTAGTCCACATGGCGCCCCACATCAGCAAAAAAAATTACTAAACGATCATCAGTCTAGTCAACTATCGTTTTTATCCAAATAAGGCTATTTTGACATAAATTGAAACGTTATGAAAATAAATGCTCTATATATAGAATAAGTGTTAAAATAACTAAACGGTCAAACGTTACAGACTAAATTTAGCTTTATACAATTTTAATACCACTTCATATGTTTTAAAAATTAGTTTTCGCGATATAAACATACCCTAAAACTAATAAAATAAAACTTCTATTGGCGCCGGGAGGTGGAAAGAAGCACGACGCCTTGGTCCTCTGACCAAAACTCCCCTTGAAACTTTTTGTTGAATTTCTTCTTTATAAACAAACTTTTTGGTTATTTTGTTACAATCCATTTTGTTTCCTTTGTGTTATTTTCGTTCCATGGTTTGTTTATTTATTTATATGGTAAATTACATAAATTATCATTGAACTTTATTCTTACACCTATTTTTATTGACTCAAATTTGAGTTAGACCTAATTATTTTGGATCTGGCCTGAGAACATCCCAAAATCGATAATATGATCACCAAACCCAACTGACACCCATCATGATATGAATCTGAATCCAAAATTAATCCGATAAATAATCGATATAACTTGACTTGAGATTCGATTTTACTAATATGTTATCAACATGATTTTTAATTGACCCGACTTGTTAATTGACTCGCCATGTTAATTAACCCGAACTAATATTTACCTTTTCTGTAATTAATTGACTAATTGGCTTAATGTTTTTTGTTTGATTTTTACTAAGTATTTGTTTTAACCGAAAAATCCAACATTTTCACTTCACTACTTCAAGATATTAATTGTTAAAATTCCTTTAATCTATTTTCTTATAATTAATTCAAGAACCCTACGAAATTATTTTTCATGTACACTATTTTTTCACTTGTTTTCTTCATGAAAATATAACTCCCTATATTTCTTATGTTCCCTATATTCCACATTAGTTTTGCACAAAAAATCATTTTGGTTTTTCAAATTCAAATGATTTTCATGTTTTTCAAAATTGATTCTTCGACCTCCAAAACTAGTTGATCAAGCAAGGTTTAGGGTTTTTCATCAAGCATGGTGAGTAAATGTTCTTTAATAATTTTTTTACAGAATTTTAATTCTTAATCTATGATTTATCATGCTTTGGGATAATTAAAACGAATTTCTAATGGAATTATTGGATTGTAATTAATTTTCTCATAAATCTTGAATGGATTATAGCAATCTAATGATTTCTATGAAGTTCTAACGTTTTGTGCAGGAGTAATAATAATCTAAAGTTGATTTTGTAATTTAATTCTCAAAATTAATCTAATTGGTTAAATTTAAATTTGAGTTCTTAAATGGAGTAATTGGTAGAATAATTGATTGAATTTCTGGATCACATATTAGATGAGTCGTATGTGTTTGATGAAATTCTTTTAAGGAAATATAAAAAATGTGAAATAAGGGCATTTAGTTGAATGCTCGAATGAAGCTGAGGTGATCAGGGGAAAGGACACGAGGAAAACATTAAACCATCCATTAAAAAAACAACTTATTTATTAAAATGAAAGCAAATGCCAAAATCAGTTTTAATGAGCTAGTTTAATTAATGAAACTAGTTGCTTAGAATGAACTAATTTAATTAAGTGAACTAACACACTAAATAAACTCACAAACATAAACAAACTAACATGCTTTAAATGAACTAACTTGCATTAATAAACTGACATGAATTAATTAAACTAACAAGCTTAAATGAACTAACATGCTTAAATGTTCTAAACAAGCATAATTGAAACATGTTTAAATGAACATTAAGTCTTATTTATTCATGCACATATGCTGAAATTAAATAGAAGCTTAAGTAAAACTCATGCAAAAATAAATATGCAAATTTATGAATTCTTATGCAAACTACCTGCAACACTCCTAAGCTAGAACTCAAATGCATGTATTAAAATGCATAAGTAATATGTTGCATTTGTTCAAAAGATGGCCAAGGCTCCAAGCTCAAATTCAAGGCTTGAAATGGCATATTTGAACTTGAATTGTTGAGATCTTCGGCCTGGGAACAAGTGTTTAAATCCTAAGACTTCTCCTCTGATGTAAGCACGGCCCTAAGAAGTTTAGTGCTGGCCTTGATCACATGAATTATGGCTTTAGGAGTTTAGATAAAACCTAGCAAGCTTAGCTAAGCTCAGAAGTAAGTTTTCTCTATTTTCGCCTTTTGATTATCGGTTTGATATGAGACTTGATTTACATGTTTTGGTTTAAAAGCATGGATGAATTTACTTATTGTTTTATGCATTACTTAAATGATATGCAATGATTAAACATGTTTATGGATGCCTAGAAGCATTGAGAAATGATATTAAGAAAGAAACAAATAAGTTTACTTGTGACATAAGATACCCTCCCAACTTCAAAAGTATAAAATACGTAAGTTGCCTAAGTAATAGAAGTCCTTGGACAATTGGCATGGTACATAGGTATATATTTTAGAGACTATGGTCCATGAGCTAGGACTCGGGTGACGACGCATTATATGTGACATATTGGCGACATTAGAAGGTAACGGGAGAGATGATAAGGAGATTGACGATAGTTGGTTGGATAGGTTAGAAGTTAGAATTGATATGTTCAGACACTAGCCATTGCTTTGTGCTTTGAGCTATGTGTAACACGGACCAATACAGTCAAACAGGGACCAATGCTAATCATGACCAAATGTGATCCAAGGCAAACGTCCTAAAAGATATGAACTCATATATTGAGCTTTGAAAAGAAACTATGATAAGCTTAGTTTTGATCTCTAATAAGTTTGATAAGAACTCTAGAAACTTTGATAAGTTCGTTAAGAAATTCAAAGGAACTGAGCTGAAAACTTTGAAAGAACCGTGATTAAGACTTGAAAAGAATATGAACTTCAATAAAGCTTCTAATAAGCAATTCCTTGTTTAAATTAAGAATAAAGTATAAATGCCAATTATTAACTTGTGCTTGAATTTCCTAATCTTTACATATATTATCATTAGCATGCTATATTGTCATTTCAAAGTTTCTACCTCACTTAGGCTATATAAGCCTAATACATTCATTTCCATGAATTTGTAGGTTATATGATGTTCCCTTGTGTTAATCGTATCGAAAAGTTGCAAGTGAAACCGTAAAGAATTTATAGTTATCTAGGTTTTTTATCTCAGAACTCCTAGAATTGTGGATTATTGCATATGTATTATCGTAATGAAACTATGTAGTTTTAGTTGTTTTGTAGATATGGGACTGTAAATGACCTATTATGTTTAAAGTTGTTTGTTAGCTAAACTTTGATGGAAAAGTATCAAAATGTTTTCTTATTGACCAAGCTATGTTAAACCTGTTAAATGCATGAGCTCGAAGTATTTGAGTAACCTAAGATGTTAAAGTATTGCAATGTGACTATGAGTTTGTAATGGTTTCCAAGTAATTAGTATAGTTACACTTACTTTCATAGAAATGTTTGGTCTTGTGTTTACATAAGAGATTTGAATAAATTTTGGAATCTCTGTTGTTATGTTATGATGTACTAATGCGGTTTTAGTATGAACTATTTAGAATACCATTAAATGAATAAATAGGTTATCCAATATCAAAACAATTGTCAAGTATTATTGTATGATTGAACTTATGTATGGTCATGCATGATCAATGGAACTATGTGATAGCTGTGAATACTTCATGGAATAAAGACATAAGTTTGGTAAAATTAATCATGCATGTATGTAACTTGGTTGTTTCGATGACTCCTAGTTATATATGAAAATTTTAATAGTGAGAAATGGCGTATCTATGAATATTCAATTGATACCTATTTTTAGAAAATGATTCGACTAAATTAGAAGTATAATAGGATAAATTTGTGTTTTTAAAAGGATATTTCAATTTACAAGGCTATAATAAATGAAACCATGAATGTTCATATGTGAATTATTAAAGTTTAAAATAACTTGCTTTATAAGAAAAGAAATTGCTTAATTGATTCTTGATCATCTTGGTGGTTAAATTATTTGTTGTGGAGTCAAGATAGGTGATTAAGGGATCAATTAAATTCTTTTGCTTAGTTGACTAATCGAATGTAATGTTTATATGTAATCACATGTTTGATCAATGTCTTAATCAAAATTAGCAATTCATGTTAATAGATTTCAACGATGTTGAAGTATGTCTTTGAAAGCTCATTTCAGAATTGCTATGCTTTGTATAATGAAACAAATCATACTAGATTAAAAAGATCTTGCTTATAACATATAGAAAGTTAATTGTATGGTAGGAGATAATTAGGTTATTTGATTAAAATTTATTTCTAGAAAATTTTGTTAACCTGTCTTGACTTGCATTGAAGTTTTTAGATGTTAGTTCATGTTTCATAAAATTTTCTTTCAATGACATCTTTAAATTCAATTTTCTTTTAAATCAGGTTTAGGGTGTTACAGTTATTATGCATGGCATGATTTACAAAAGATTTTGAGAAATGCTTTGGTTTGATTAAGTACGAGACTTGTGAAAAGTGGTTTGATGCATATAGGTGTTATGCATGATATGTTTTGGAAACAAACGGGAAAATGCATTGATTGAATCAAGCATGTTTTCTTCAATTATCTTGAGAATGAAAATATTGTTATGAAAGCGTGAAGTATATGTTTCGAATAAGCATGTTTTATTTAAATGCTTTAGAAATGGTGTGTTTGACTTGCTTTAATATAATATTCTAATAACGGTTTTAATTTCGAAAATGCCTTGACGTTTTATCCTTTTGAGTGCACTCACTAGGCATTATATGCTTACGATCTCTTTCTACCGTCAATGCAGTGAATTGAGCAAGTGCGGGTTGTGGTTCGAGGCAAGGAAAGATCCCAAGACAAACATATTAAAAGAGTATGTTTATGGTATTATCATTATTTATAATAAGGCAATGTTTGGATATTAATGTGAATTCAGGTTGTGTATAAGACATGAATATTTGGTGAATGTTCGTATTATTTGGATGATGGTATTGTGATATAAATATGATGCTGGTTATGTTTTAATGCTATGTATATTTGATTGTTATGGTCTAATGCTTTTAAATGGATAAATTAATAAATGGATGGAATGTTTAATTATTATGTGTTCATATGATTGTAGGACTTCAGTTATATTGGACTTATGATCAATGCTTGGGGTCTTGACTCTTTGGTGCATAGTCGATGTTGTGCTGAATTATATTCGGAAGCATGCCTCTAGATTTTTTGTTTAATTATATCTTGTGTTGGTTTATGGCATGTGACTAATTGAACACATATGTTAAATGATGTTATAATTTTAAAAGCTTAGCTAGAAACAATTATTTCTATGTAATTCGAGTATATTCGGTTTGGGATTTGAATACCCTAAGATGAAATTTGGAGAATCTTGTATTGATAAGGTCGGTAGTTAATTTAGTTGATAAGATATACCAAGTTTAGATTTTTTGCATTTTGGTTGTCATATGTTCATGCCTCAATTGAATAAGTAAATGATGACCATTTAACATGATATTTTGAAAACATGTTTTAAATGAATCTAATTGCTGTAAGAAACTGTTATAAACATGTTACTTCCTATATTTTAGCATTTTTACGATTTAGTCTTTAATTTCATATTTTGCTAAATTCATCCAATTTGTTATGCATTGAAGCTTCAATTTGAAATGCTAGCATGAAATATGATTAATTAAATATTGGTAACTTCAAACTTGTATAAATCCCTGTAATTATTCATATTTACATTTTGGTCCCTAGATTACTTGTGTTTGCAATTGGATGCCTTATCAATGTTTGAGTTGAATGAAAATTGATCCGCTACTTGTATGTACACCATAGGATTTAACAATGCATCTAGATAAGATAAAAGAAAAAAATGGACCTTAATTCAATGAAGTTAGTTTGGGTTTGCTTCGGCACACCAATGCGATCTTCTTGATTCGAGTCTACCAGCTAGGCCGAGTCAAGGGGGTTACATCATTCTTCTCCACTTCTTTCTTCTCTTCCTTCTTCTTATTCTCATCCTTATTTCCTTATTTCACTAAGTCATGAGTGAGAAGAGACCCCATGAGAGCATAAAGCTTCAAGGTCTTGAGATACTTGTCTTTGATGATGATAGTCTTCTTTGAATCCCATGATTCCAGAAGAGAATATATGAGCTTTCGAACAAGCTTGTCATTCGGGATAATTTCTCCACATCCCTTGAGCTCATTTACAATGAAGGAGAGTCGATCAATCATTGACTTGACGTCTTCATCCGATTTCATCTTAAAGTTTTCATAACTTAGATTGAGGAGCCCAATCTTGGTCTCATTCACTTCATTAGTGTCTTTATGACTAACTTCTAGCTAGTCCCAAATCTTCTTGGAAATCGAGCAAGAAGAAATCTTGGCATACTCATCAAGTCCAAGGGCACAAAACAAGATGTGCATATCATTGGCGTTGAATTGTAGCTTCTTCCGATCATCATTGATCCACTCTTGCCTTTCCTTGGGGACGAGTCTGTCTTCTTCTCTCTTCATAGGGATTGAGGGTCCATCTATCACTACATATCAAATGAGGTAGTTGAAACCCCCATGAACCGGCCTAGACGATATACCAAACCGAATGGGTCACACGGGGAATATTGAAGTAAACCGGGAAGGTTTAGCTCAATAAACGACCCTATTTTTATCCATTTTATCTTTTGTAGATGAAAGTTAGATCCCTATGTGATCGACAAGAAACAGATTAAAAAACAACTCAAACGCTCCTCGATTATTACCAAAATTCAGATTTAGGGACCATTTTGTAAACTTAACGAATTGCAAGGTTTATCACAAATTTGGTTTGCTAACTTTTAATTAGGCTCATTTCATGCATCTCTGTCAAAACTCAGCTCAAATTATTCATGCATCTCATTTAATTTCATCCGTAAGAATTAGGGACTAAACATAAAGATTCAGAACATTCAAAGAGGCCATCCAACTAACTTACCTAACGACGTATCGGTACCCTTAGGGAGGCTATCGATACGCCCCTGATGATCAGCCTCCCAAACCCACCATTACAAGAACCGTACCGGTATGCTAGATCACCGTATCGATACACCTTCGTCCAGTGACTAAAGAGGGTATCGATACGCCCCCGTGTATCGGTACGCTCCTCTATTTCATGAAGGCTGTATCGATACACTACAAAGTGTATCGATACTTTGTAGCCTGCACTTGCCCAAAATGTTGTTTTAACATTCTAAAACCCAACTCAAATCATTCCAACAAGTATGTACACATGCTTGCTACTCAAATGTACTTCAACAATCAAGAAATACATGGCAATAACATAATCAAAGCAACACTATCAACAACATTTAGTTGTAGATGCATGCTTCCTATGAATATCAAGCATCAGAAGGTCAATTCTCAAATCCAAGCATAAACCAACATTTAAAGGCCATTTACATACCAATATATGCATACCAAACTTGTACCAAACCAGAAAATACCAAAACAACTAATATTCAAAACATTGGACACCCTCATTGCCTTTATTACACTCGTCCAAAATCAAGACATACTTTCAATGAAGTCTCTTGGTAATCCTTTGCAAGTTGCTGCATCCAATTCCTTAATTATCTACATTGACGAGTAAAAGAGAGCATAGCCATACAAGCTTAGTGAGGAGTGCTCAAAACCAAGAACATCGTCAATGTTTAAAGCCATTTTCACTCTTTTGAAAACCATCATGCCTTTTTTATAAATCCCTGCACTTCATCATTAAAATTGGCACGCTAAAAACCATGCAACAAGTATCACATACTTCACAGCAATTAAACCATTGATAAACAAAAAATTAAGCCTTCCAAGCATAATCACCAATATGCAAAGCTTAAGTTAAAACATGCATTTTTCACAATTAGCATTATCAACATTTCCATAACATTTCAATCCATTGTATTGGCTTAGAAGTGATTAACAATATTTTCATTTCTCAAAAGCATATCGGATACACGGATTACCTAGTGTTGTCCCCAAACACTTCATACACTATACCGACATCTCAAGGCTCACACACGGGAGCAACCCTCTACCGTTGTGACACCCGTGGTGGAGAATTTGGTACAATTACAACCCCTCAACACCACTCATCGTTAGATGTATAGCCCACTAACAAGAGACGAGACATATACAAGGTTTGGACATAGGAGCAACCCTCTACCGTTGAAACCTTAAACATTCCTCAATCATTAGGGTACTTGGATGGAATTTTTGGTACAATCACACCCCCTCAACATCCAAAGCTGCTTGTTTATAGTGCACTCAATCCTATAGCCGACTAACTATCTCCAATTTTATTTACAAAACACTTTACACAACATCACTTGTTAATATAATCCACATTTCATGCATACCTCACTATTTTTCCAAAGCATTCATAATAAGCCATATCTCAAGCATTAAACCATGCTTCAAAACTCATGCATCAACACATGCATACAAGGATCACTTATCTAGTTCATCCTTAAACCATATGGCATCATGAACCATTTTTTATAAACTCAAAACATGCTTTAAAACAGTAGGTTAACACAAATAAAACAAGTGCATCCAAAGGCTCATAATAGCACAATCATAGGGAGAAAATCACTTTACTTACTTCCAAACTTTGTAAAGCATTTCAAGCTTACACTAAGTTCCCAAAACCTCTTTTATGAAGTTTCAAAGCTGGAAATCTCATTTCCACTCACCGACTTGTGAAACCACACTCGTCAACGCAACAATCAATCGTCCAAAGCCTTCAAAACCACTTTGATCGATTCCGGAACACTATCCCCTATTTTCAACACATTAAAAACAATGATCAATGTATCATAATGCATCCAAACACCAGCACTCAAAAGGAAAGCCGCTGCCCTGCTCTAAAACATCAAATAACCCATCCAAAAAAACCGAAATATCAATTGATTGATCTCTAAACTCAGCCCAGCCATCAATCAACACTTCCAACACATTTTAATCATAAATCAACATCCAATAAAACCATCTTTATACCTCCAGCAACTCAGATCTCACATAACACCCAAAACCCAACCATAAACACCTTGAAAACCAAAGATCTCAAGGATTTCGAGATTAATATGATTAATATTCTATTTCAACATCATAAACCTTTCAAAACTCGATTAGAAATCATCTCAAACAGATCAAATCATAACAACTTCGAAAATCACATTAAATCATCTTTTTCAACAAGATTTCATCATTTTATCAAAACCAAAATGAAACTTCAATCAAATACATAAATAAAGAGTCAAATATCTTTGGAATTTCATTAAAGAACCTTGATCAGATGGTTAGCATGAAATTTACCTCCAATCCTTTCCTTTCTTCTAATTTGGCAAGTTTTGCTTTCAATAATTTTGAAGATATCTGAGAGAAATCACAAGAAAGATGTTGAAAATCAAGAGAGAAAATGTAAGTGAAAGAAATCTGGAAAATGAGAGAATGTAGGAGTGTTTGGCTAATGTGAAATGGAGAGAATGAAAATGATTGTCAAATTCTCTTAACCAAAATAACTACCTTTTTAATTAAATCAATAAAAGCCACTTTTAATATTTAATAAATCATTTAAAACACATGTCAAATCAGAGAAAAAGGCTTAATTTCTATTAAGCTCCCTAAAGATTCTAAGATTTTGACTGTTTTTGAAAACACCTTTTTTTTTCTAGTTTTAAAATTTTACATTTGGTCACTACCCAAAATGTACAATTCCCAAAACTTATTTCAAAAAATTGATTTAACTAACCACTTAAATATGATTTTAGAGGATTTTAGAAATTTTTATCACATTTTTATCCCTTCTCGAATCTTGATTTCCCTGAACCACCTTTAACGTCTCAAACAACAGATTATCGGTTCCACTAGCCTAAACCGACACGCTAAACACCTATGCCCAAAACTGGGGCGTTACAGTAGTCATTAGATTGGATGAACAATCTCATCCTATTCTTCCTATATGGGTAGTTCACCCCATGAACAAATTACAGAAAGTAGAGGTCGTGACTTGACTTGCAAATTCATTGAGCAGCGGTTGGATCTAATCAGGAGGATGTGAAGTCTTCCAATGGGTGTAGCTCTAATTCCAATTGTTGAGTTGATCAACCAATGAAGACGACCAAGAGTGGGTAAATTGGAAAATAAAAAAATTGCTAGAAGTAAAAGTAAAAAGAAATGAAATTTGCACAAGCGATTCAGAGTGGTTCAACCTTCTAAACAAGGTGTACATCCACTACCTTAGCTATCAACACTAAGGATTTCCTTAAATTCACTAATTTGTCTTTCCTATTAGGCTATAGGAGATAGATAATCTTATAAATCCTAGACTTATACCCCAAAGTCTAGCAATATCCCTTTCCTAAAGTTGGAAATAATGAAGCAATCTATGAAAATCTCACAAGGTAACGTGTTTGCACAATTGAAGTTCACTAAACCCCAACACTTGAATGAAAATGAAAATACGATGAAGAACACTCAAGTGGTTTACAAGAATTTGACAATAAATGCTTAAAGATGTTGGATATGTGCTTGAATGCTTTAAAATAGTTTTCTTGTTGTTGAAGATGCTTTAGAGACTTGTTTTTATACCCCTTCATTGATTTCTAGTTGTTTGGGTTGTTGGGAAATTGAATAGAGCCGTTGGCCTGCAATTTTCTCGCATTAAATGTTGTCTGATAAGTGTGGGCATCGAGACACGGATCTCCATATCTACACCTGCTCCAAAGAGAAATAGTTGTTGTAACAAATTGGTACCAGTACACAGGTTAGCGTACCAATATGGAGTGATGTTTTTACAAGGGGTACTTGTATGCTTCGTATCGTATCGATACTGGATTTCCTCACTGGAATTCTTGGAAAACTTTATGAACATAACGTATCGGTACATATATTGATGTACCAATATACAATTCAAAATAAATTAAGTTGGGCTCCAAATTTTGACAAGGCTTTGACAGTAAAATATGAAAATTCTTAAGCTCTGTACCAGTACACCATAGGCCGTACCGGTACTCAATGCACATTTTGGTTTTACAGTGTTGAAATTTTGTATAGGTACGCACATAGCTGTACCGATACTCACTTACGAAAATGGCTGGTTTGAGTAACAAAACACTTAGAAAACTATAAGGATTGAAAATATTGACTTAGAAAACTATTTTGGTTCAGATGCTTGTCAATTTGTAAGTCAAAAGGGTTTAACATGTCCTTGTTATATAAAAATTAAAACATAGGTTTAACATGTTATTTTGATGACAAGAAACGTTAGTCAAAAGGGTTAATTTCTAGTTTGACCCCTGAAATTTAAACAAAAATATTAATTTGACCCTAAACCCTCTTAACCTTAATTTTATCCCCCAATATCCCTACTTCGGCCACCTTCTTTGGTGGCTGATGCCTTGGAGTTTTCCTTCATTTTCTTGATCAAGTTGAACGTTCTAATGATGCAGAACCTGAATTGGATCCCTCCAAGAGTTTCAAGTTTGGTGTTGAAGAGCGTATATTGTGTTCATATGGTAAGGTTACTTATAATAAAAGGCATGTATACATTCTTTATTTGAATATTCCACTATATGAAGCTACTAACGTAAGTTTTGATTTCTACATGTATTTATAGGTTTTATGTTCATATTATATATATATACATAAATATATTTAAAATTAAATTCTAAAGGCTTGTTTTTCGAGAATTCATAAGAGATGAAGGCTTTTAACAAAATCAAAGCTAAAGACATGTCAGAAGGGAGGGATGTGTAAGATCCAATGATCTTATATGGTAATTTTAGCCTTCTATGGACCATTTTCTTAGGTTGTTGTTGACGCTCCAAGGGTAATAATTTTTATACATATTTCACATGCTCTTCCTTGTCTTTTAAGTACATTTAGTTGCATTTAGGTCACAAAATCATGCATTGCATAAAGAGTAAGGATTCAATGTTATGCTAGTGTGAAGGGTTGTTTTGGCACCTTTTTGCAGGTTGGCATAGCCGTTGGCACAACAGCTGGTAGAGCATGAGCATATAGCTCAAGACGGAGACGACGTCAAGGAGGATGCTAAGTAGCTGTTGGCACAGAAGGACCTTTAATGCCAAGGACCGATTGGTAGAGAAGAACATTTGATGCCACACCAAGAAGATGTTGACCCCGAAAGAATAGAACCAGATCAGGTTGCGAGAAAATAGGGATTTGATCAATCTTAAAAAAAAGCAGACAAGTAGTGCCAAGCGCGGTTGGCGGTACCATGCTGAGCTGCGATGCTAGAAGAGATATGGCACGATGACGCTATCCTTAATCTGATCGGCCTTAAGATTCAAATGTTGGATAAGATGATCACCCCCCTTCTCCAGCACGTTCAAATTCAAACCCATGCTAATATTAGGCTATCCATGTAGTCTTATTTAAACCACACCAAAGCAAAATTGAAGTGCAAACAAGGAAGAAGAGTGATCGGAGATAAGGTTCAACATTCGAACAAGAGCCTGATTGTGAAGAGATGTATCGAGAGACCCTCTTCTAGCCCATTCTTTTTGCTGTTATTTTATTTTTACTTAGTTTTAATGATGATGGATGTTAAAAACGATAATGGTTATTTGGTTGATACCCTTACCATGAACTAATTTCATAGTTGGTGAGGAGTGGTTGCGTTTGAACGCTATGTTTTTTTAGTTTTTAATAAATCAACAGTCCCACGACATTGTTTTTCCTATCCGACATGTTTACTATTTTTAAGTGTGCTGCCAAGCGATAGCGGACACTCCCTTTCTAAAATACTATGCCAAGCAACGACTGGCAAAGTTAGCCTATTGCAACTCAATGTCATAACTGACTTGGGTGGTGACGATCAGATGCTAGATACTGAGGTGAGATGCTTCAAGAGAAGATGTTCAAGTAGACGAACTTACTTCGGGAGTGAAATCTACCGCTCAAGAGTAAAGATTGAAATTTAATCGAATTGATTTATGAAAAAACATTCACATAGACATATAGGGGTTTTTCCATGATTAATTTATGGCAATGCTATCGACTGAGGCATTGCTACCTTTAAATATATGCTTGGCAAACAATACCAAGATAGGGTTTATTAAAGGCTGGCATGGCATGAATAGCGTGAAAACCAGGCACTCCTTGCCAACGCTTGTCATTTGCTAAGGCACATTCCTTGCCAACATTTTAATTCACTTTTTCTACTTTCATTATCTTTTCATTTTTATTTCAAAACGACTCTACATCAAAAACATCTTTTTCACAAGACAAGTAATTAGAAAAGTGACCTAATTTCAAACCAGGGTGTTACAACTCTCCCACACTTAAGAAATTTCGTCCTCGAAATTTACCTGGTGGAAAGAGGTGATGAAACTGCTTCTCCATGTCATCCTTCCTTTCCCACGTAGCTTCCTCAATGCCACGATGTCTCCATAAGACCTTGACAAGCTCGATGGTCTTACCCAGGAGAACCTTGCTATCTGAATCTAGAATCTCAACGGGCTCCTCATCATATGTTAAGTCTAGATTCAACTCAACCTCCTCTAAAGGTATAACATGCCATGGATCAGATCTATATCTCCGAAGCATGGATACATGTAACACATTATGTATCTTTTCTAACTCTGAAGGCAGTCTCAACTTGTAGGAAACATGACCCACACACTCTATCACTTCATATGGTCCAATGAACCTCGGACTTAATTTGCCCTTCCGGCCAAATCTCATCACCTTCTTCCAAGGTGAAACTTTCAAAAACACACGTTCGCCAATTGTGAACTCTATCTCCTTATGCTTCAAATCCGCGTAAGACTTTTGTTGGCCCGATGCTGCCTTCAAACGCTCACAAATGAGCTTCATCTTCTCGGTGGTTTCTTTCAACAAAGTTGGCATCGAAATAAACTTTTTCCTCGTTTCAGCCCAACAAAGGGGAGTTCTACACTTTCTCTCGTATAAAGCCTTGTACGGTGCCATTTGAATGCTTGCTTGATAACTATTATTATAAGCAAACTCAACCACAGGCAAGAGCTTCTCCCAAAAACCTTGGAGCTCAATAACGCATCACGTCAACATATCCTCAAGCACTTGGATAACATGCTCTGATTGTCCATTCGTCTGAGGATGATAAGAAGTACTGAAATTCAACCGCGTACCCAAGGCTTGATGCAAACACTCCCTAAACCTCGACGTGAACCTCGGATCTCTATTCGACACTATAGATTTCAGCACACCGTGCAAAAGCACAATTTCAACAATATATAGCTCTTCCAACTTATCCAAAGTATACGTAGTATGCATAGGCAAGAAATGTGAACACTTCGTAAGGCGATCTTATTCGACGGCGACAAAGGCAAACTAGACATGAAGTCCACGGTAATCCTCTCCTATTTCCATTATGGGATTCTCAACGGTTGCAAAACGTAGAAGGAACCTGATGTTCATCCTTAACCCGGTGACAAACCATGCATTTGCTAACGAACTCGACAACATCTTTCTTTAACCCCACCCAATAGTACGCATCCTTCAAATCACGTTACATTTTCGTACTACTAGGGTGCATAGCGAAAGGACTACTATGAGTTTCAGTTAGAATAGTGCGCCTCAACTCAGTATCATTCGGCACCACTATCCAACTCCCAAAACATAGAACACTATCATAATTGAAACTGAAGTCCTAAAACCTACCTTCCAAAATATCCTGAACATGAGGTACAAGAGAATCATCAAGCAATTGCTTATCGTTTATTAACTAAACCAAAGATAGTTTCACTTGCAACTCAGCAACAAGGCCACCATCTCGCGATATGCTTAAGCAAGCAAACATCGCCCTCAACTCCACAGCCACCTTCCTGCTCAAAGCATCAGCCACAACATTGGCCTTTCCAAGATGATACTCTATCGTTAGATCATAATCCTTAAGCAACTCCACCCAACGTCGTCGCCTAAGATTCGACTCCTTCTGAGACATAAGATACTTCAAGATCTTGTTATCCGTATACACAATACACTTCTCACCATAAAAACAATGTCTCCAAATCTTTAAAGCGAACACCACTTCCGTTAACTAAATATCACGCGTGGGATAGTTACGCTCATGCACCTTCAACTTCTGCGATGCATAAGCTACTACCCTACCCTCTTGCATCAGCACACACCCCAAACCAACATTGGTTGTGTCACTATACACCACAAACACTTTTCCAGATTTAGGTTGAACCAAGATAGGAGCTTGCGTCAATGCTTCCTTTAGCTTCTCAAAGGCTTGATGTCTCGCTTCCGTCCATTCAAACTTAACATCCTTCTGCAATAACTTCGTCAAAGAGGCAACAATCTTGGAAAATCAATCTACAAACATTCGGTAGTAACACGCCAAACCAAGGAAACTACGAACTTCATGAACAGACTTAGGAGGCTTCCAGTTCACCACCGCCTCGATCTTCTGAGGATCAACACGAATCCCTTCTGCAAAAACCACATGACCAAGGAAAACAACTCCTTTAAACCAAAACTCACAATTACTCAGCTTAGCATAAAGCTGATTCTCTAGAAACACTTGCAAAACAATCCTCAAATGTTCCTCGTGCTCCTCCTCTGTACGAGAGTACACAAGGATGTCATCGATGAACACCACCACAAACTTATCCAATAACTCATGAAACACTATGTTCATCATATCCATTATTTCAGATGGAGCATTCATCAAACCAAAAGGCATTACGAGGAATTCATAATGCCCATACCTAGTCCGAAAAGCAGTTTTTGGCACACCCACATCCTTAACCTTCAATTGATTGTACCCGAACCTTAATTCAATCTTTGAAAATACAATCGCTCCATGAAACTGATCAAAAAGATCATCAATCATTGGCAGAGGATACTTATTCTTCACAGTCAAATTATTCAGCTGACGATAATCAATGCACATTATCATCGTTCCATCTTTCTTCTTTACAAACAAGACCGGTGCACACCAAGGTGACACATTACGCCGAATAAAGCCTCGGTCAAGCAACTCCTGAAGTTGCGTCTTCAGCTCCTTTAATTCCTTGGGTTTCATTCGATAGGGAGCGATGGACATCGGAGTTGTGTTCTCATACAACTCAATTCCAAACTCAACCTCTCGACTAGGCGGCAAACCATGTAACTCCTCTGGAAACACCCCAGGGAATTCACACACGGTCCTTATATCTTGTACCCGCACATCCTTTGTACTAGGATTCATTACAAAAGCTATATAAACTTCACATGTCTGACGCAACATCCGACTCGCTTCAAGCATTGAAACCATATTAGATAGAAACTTTACATTCTCTTCCACCACCAGAACTTCATAATCATCAACTAGTTTCAATGGAACTCGCTTATTCTCAAAATCCACAACAGCCCTATGCTCAACTAGCCAATCCATACCAAGGATTACATCAAATCTATAGAAGGGTAATTCCATAAGATCAACCCAAAACACATGATCTTGCACCATTAAGGGATATCTCCTATATAACTTTCTTGTTACAACCATTTCACCAAAGGAACTAGTCACACGCACACCAACATCCAAAGACTCAACAGGCAAATAAAGCATTTGAGCATGTTCACGCAATATGTATGAATGTGTAGACCTAGAATCAATAAGAGGAAGTAATGACAAAGACTACAAAGTAAAGGTACATGCGATCACGTCAGTGTCACTCCTCCCTTCCCGATGGGCATACACTCTGGCCTGACCCCCACCTTTGGGCTGAACAGCTACCACGTGTGGTACATTCCTCGCACCATCATCTCTATGCTGGAAGTTGCCACAGTTGCACCCATGACCCCTCTATGAATCAACAGCTCTTACCGGAGCCTGTCCCTCTCTCACTAGCTGAGGACAATCTCGTTTCACGTGCCCATGAGAACCATAATTCCAACATGTGCCAATGTTGCCCCAGCATTCTCCCGTGTGCCTCCTACCGCACCTGATACACTCAGGTGTACGGATGAAAGCATTGGGTCCTTGCTGACCTCTCCCTGGTTAACTCCCTCACGTCTAGAATCCAAGTGAGCTAGACCCTGAGCTCGCTTCCAGCATCATGTTCCGCAGCTCGCTTCCCTGAGCTAGACCCTCCTACTCGACTCGCCACACCAAGGTTCAGCTCAATGTCCTTGGCTCGAGTGACCAAAACATCAAAATCAGTATGTACATCTTCACATCAGCCACCAGACCATACCGGAAACGCTCGCATCTATCTCGTTCATTAGGGATCAACTCAGGTGCATACTGACTGAGGCATACAAACTGTACTTCATATTCTGCCACTGACATGCCTCCTTGCACCAGGGACATAAATTCCCTCCTTTTCTCATCTAGATATGAGACATCCAGGTACTTCCTCTTGAACGCATTTAGTAAGAACGTCCAAGTCACTTCAGCGTCTTCCAATCCCACTATAGTGGTCGTCCACCACGTATAAGCATCACCGTGCAACATGGATACAATGCACCCTAACTTCTGGACATCATTGCAATTCATTTGCCTAAGGATCCTCTTGGTGCTCTCGAACCAAGACTCAGAACTTTCAGGGGTAAGCCCTCTAAACTCGGTCCCACCAAGACTACAAAGTCTTTCCAATGGAAAACTCGCACCAGAACCAGTCTGAGGCGCAGCCACATAAGCACCAGTAATAGCCTGAATCAACATTGTCATGTCAGGAGAAACTTGCCCAAGTGCTCCCTCGGGTTCAGCAACCCCTACTCCAGCTCCAGTAGCACCAGCCCCCGCTCCACCACCACCAGGTGGTCCACCAGGAGGAGGGGGCAGAAAATTCTCAACACGCTCGCCTATCTCATTCATCTCCTTCTTTGTCATGCTACGCGTATTAATTCTAAGCTCTCTACGTGGCCCCATTCAAAACAATGCAACTAGCAAAATGCAGTAAAACTCAGTTAGGCAATATAAGGCAAGAAAATCCAAGGTGCTCAAGTTTCATTTTCAAAACAACTCCTTCCAATAGTAATGATATGAAAATGAGTTTTCCCCATGTATACCCCAAACATAGCATAACAACACAATTTAATCGCAAACCACAAAATTGCATGCATTCCATCTCAATAAAGCTCAAACATTGTACAAGTACACACCATTCATTCAAAGAATTCATCATCACTTGTATTTAAACTTACCAACGCCCCAATTGTTCGCAAACCTGGCTCTGATACCAACAAATGTAACTCCCTTAGCCCGATCTAGACAATTGACCCGAACTGAGGTGATTACATGGGGAAAATTGAAGCCAACTCGTTAAAGCCGACTCCGATTGACAACCCTTTTTTTTTGTAGATGTAAATTAAATCCTATGTGATCACCAAAGAGCATGGGAAGAAACGACACAACGATTATAATTCGTTTAGGGGTTTAATTACTAAAATTATACAATTAGGGACCAAAATGTAATTTCTGTAAAATATGAGGGCTTTTCTGATTTTAAGGTTACCTTTATTCAATTTGTCACATTTCATGCTTCATTGTCAATTTTCATCACAATCAGACCAACTAAACTCATCCAATTGCATACATGAAGTTCGGGGAGTAAAATATAACATTTCACACCTTTAAAAGATGCCTATAACTGATTTTACCGGTCGCGTATCGGTACGCCTTGGGGCCTTATCGATACGTAGGGAGACAATGTCCAAACTCGTAGAAAAGGTATCGATACGCTCACCCGCGTATTGATACACCCTTCAAACTTGGCCTACTCGTTTCGATACACTTCCCATCCGTACTGATACCCTTGTAAAAAAAGGCACAAATTTGGCTTATGTGTATCGATACGCAAGCCCAAGTATCGAAACACATGCTAGAAGTGTCCCAAAAACAGCCCCAAATACATGTCTAACATCAACAAATCATCACCAAATCATATGGATATGTTTATAGCATCAACCATAACATATAAGCATGCAATTCTAAGCACATTGTAAACATTTGGAAGATCAAGACAAGCATTGCAAGGCATACAAAGGAGCATGCTTAAACCACAATCCATAAGCATACCAAAAGGCTAGATAAAGTATCAAAACCAATATAAAGGCCTTCTACAAACCAAATAGGGCACATATAACTTGCATCAACATCAGGGAATCCAAAACACATCTCCCAAAACAAACCATTAAATCCCATTTCCATATATCATTACTAAAGTAAAAGTATAACACCATACTTGAGCTTAACAATCCTTGAATTCCTTTAAGCCTCCTTGCTGCCCAAAATGTCTCAATTATCTGTATTGTTGGTAAAAGAGAGCGTAAGAACAATAGCTTAGTGAGGCATGCTCTAGAAACACCAACACAACAATGCAAGCTTTTAAAACTCTATCTTGAAATCTATTTCTAAAACCATGTTGTTTCTATCTCATGCTTGAAATCCATTTCAAAGAAAAAAATCTTTTGAAAACCACATGTACCATCTATCAATCTCATGCATTCAACCAATGCAAATCTCATGGCAAAGCCACACATTCTTGATATACAAAAACATTTGATAATCTCAAAATCTCATATGCATTTCTCATAGCATAAAATCATTTCAACCATTGGTACATGTGAATCAAAGTTCATTCTCATATATTGGCATTTCATATTCTATCTTTACTCGGATATGCAGATAGCTTGGCTTGAGATCAAGTCCTACCCTGGTGGGAACTCGCCACAGGACTCTCATGGCGGTATCTATCTTTGCCACAAAGCTTGGGTGTTTCACCATGTCCAACCCCGATGACATCTCACATCATCGGACTCTCACTTTGGATTGGGATGGCACTACGCCCATTGCCCGACTCCAAAGAGCACATACAAATTTTTAGTTTATAGTGCACTTTACATACTATTAGTTGACCAATTATATCCGGTAATCATCTCATAATTTATGCCAATATATTACATTAAAATCATCATCTCACCTACTGTTTTGATGCAACATTTCTAAATCAATCTCATCGCATTTCAAAGCCACAATTCATGCATATCATTTAATCAAAATCTCAAAACCCTTTGCAATGTTATTCTATCTCATGGGATCAATATAAAACATCATCTCATGTCATAAATCAACATTTCGAGAGCAAATCTAAACATACTTACTTTCAGAATTAGAATGGTGTTTCAAACCAATCCTAAATCCCCAAAAGTTGTTTCCTTGTCCCTCAAGGACTTCTATAACCATTTTCACTCACCGATAACGTTTCGCTTCCTTGCCGAAACGATCTCTACACTTCCGGCACCTCCGGATCAACACCAAACGCATCCAATGAAGTCTCCCTTGTTCATTACACACAAGAGTAGAGGATTAATGCATCATCATGCATTAAAATCACCAGCCACTCATTCTAACACGCTGCTCTACATAAAACTAGCATTTCGGCTATCCAAAATAACCGAAATCACTTCCAAACTTTCTCAAATCAAAGCCCATCCAAGTTATATCAATTATAATCTTTTATAAATCTCAATCAAAATCAAAAATCATCATAAACGCGACCTTATACCTCCAGCAATAGCAGATCACCAAAAACACCTCAAAAACTACACATCTAGCATCTCAAACTGAGGAACCCAAGCCTATTCGAGATTTATTTGTTAAAACCTCTTTCTCAACATCAAATAACATCCAAAATATGTTAGAAATCAACTTCAAATCATAGCTTAACATAGAAATATGAAAATCACCAAGATCTCATCAAGAATTTTTAATTTAGCAACTATTTCTTGTTTACAACATTAAAGGAACTCAAAAACCATTAACATAGGATTGATAACTTGGGACTTTCAGTAAAGAACTGATCATTAGAGGAGAAGAATGAAGCTTACCTCTAATGGTTGATCTCTCCTTAATTTGGGCAAGTTTTCTTGAAAATCCAAAGCCAAATCAATAGGATTTGATGAAACAAAGATAGGAAATCTTTTGGAAGATGAAATATCAACAAACAAGATGAAAATCAGAGGTTCTTTGAAGAGAGGAAAGTGTTTGGCTGGTTGGAAGTTGAGAGAAAATAAAAAGAGAGAAAACTATCGTAAAGTTGGTTATGAAAAGTTAATTTGATATCCCTTTTAATCCCCTTTAATTTCTTTAATAAAATCATTATTAAAAGCTCCCAAATTTAACATAAATCTGGTGAAAACAAATGGTAAAATTAGCTCCTTAAAGATTCAAAGTTTCAATCCTTTACTAAACAGTCACAAGCCAACTTTTGCAAAAACTGCATTTTGGTCACTATACCAAAATGTAATATTTCCAAAGCTCATTATCAAATTTGTTTTTACCATAATAATTTATATAATAAATAAGGATTTTTAGATATTTTCCCATATTTTTAAAACACCACGAACTAGGTTTTCCCTAAACCAACCTCAAGAGTTCGAACCGTTCCTGATCGACTCAATTCAACGTCTAAAACATCTATGTAACCCCCCTTAGCCTGACCTAGATGGTTGACCCGAACTACGAAGATTACACGGGGGAAACCAAAGTCAACCCGAAAGTCAACCTTGATTAAAGACCCTTTTTTTCTTTTTAATCATATCTAGATGCACATTAACCCTAAACGTACTCTTGAGAAACACGTACGTGAAAATCACAGCGATCAAACCATGACAAGGGAATCAATTGCACAAAACACAATATTAGGGACCAAAATGTAAATTATGGAAATTTGAAAATCTTAACTGATTTTAAGGTTACCAACATTAAATTAGTCATATTACATGCTTTCCTGTCAAATTTCACCTCAAACAGACATCTCGAACTCAAGCAATTGCAAATACAAATTTCAAGACCAAAACGTGAGCTTACAAACCTCAAAACCATTCAAATCAGCGCCCAACAGTCTCCTGTTTCGAAACAGGGTTGACCATTTCGAAACTCGAGTTTGTTCCGAGACCTGTATCGAAAGAGGACCTGGCAGTGGCCAATTCGTTTCGGAACGGCCCCTATCCGTTTCAATACTCGAAGGCTATTACCGGCCCCCGTTTCGAAAAGCTAGTAACCGTTCCGATATGGATTGCCCAGAAATTGCATAATTTGCTGGTTTTACATACATTTAACTACTCAAACACATCCTAATGACTTCCTAATCATGCCAACAAGTCAACATTCATATAAGGTACATGTTTGCAACATCAAAACACATTCATGGCATCAATCAAGGAAATCCACAAGTCTACAGGCATGCATCCTAATATCCAAAACCAACCAACCATTAAAACACCAAAACATGCATCAAAATGGCCATTTACAAAACCAAATAATCAAGGCATCATGCCACAATTAGGGAGTCCAAAACATCTCCCAAAGCACAACCTAGGTTCCCATTGCCAAAATATCAAAAGCTAATAGTGTTGTAAAAACATCACCATACATGAGCTTAGCTTTCCCTTGGATTCTTAGCCTCCTTGATGTCCTCAAACACCTCAATTATTTGCATTATTGGTTCAAAAGAGAGAGCGTAAGCACAATTGCTTAGTGAGGCAAGCTCTAAAGAAACATCACAATAATGCATTTGGTAAACAGTTTTCACAAAGCCTTTTAACACATAAACATCATTATTCAAGCAACCTTGCATTCTTTAACAAGCATCTCATGCTTCATTAATACAACATGTCATATTGGCATCCAAGTTATAATCCATAACCATTTACAACACAAAACACAATCGGATACGCAGATTACAATCGTTGTCCCATACGCTTCATGTAACGCCCCGGTTTTGGGCTTAGAAGTTTTGGGTTTGGACCGGTTCGGTCAAAGTGTTGTTCGAATATAAAAAGGTGAAATTAGGAAAGCCTAGTTCGGGTTGCATTAAAAATATGGAAAAATGTTCTAAAATTCTCTTTTAATATATATAAGTGAACTGTGAAATCAATTTTACAAAATGAGGTTTGGAAGGGTGACATTTTGGGCTAGTGACCAAAATGTAATTTTTGAAAACTGTGTGACTGTTTTAGAAAGGATTGAAACTTTGAATCTTTAAGGAGCTATTTATCCAATGGGAGTTTCTCCAGATTTTTCTAAGATATTAAATGATTTATTTCTGATTTTTAAACAAAAGAAAAGTGGAGGGAAGATATTTTCATTTCTAACTAACTTTTCTCTCAAATCTTCCATTTTCATTTTCTCTCAAACCAAACACATTTCTCCAGATCTTTTCCTCTGATTTTTGTCATCTAAATCACTCATTTCAATTCTCTTTTGATTGCAAATCATCTCATCAACAAAACCTCATCATTTGCTATTTTGATTTTCAAGATTTTGGTTCCAAAAAGGCAGAAACTCAAGTTTGGAGGTAAGAACGTCCTTCTCCTCTAAAATCTCAGTTCTTTACTGAAATTCCTAAGTTCTCAATCCTTAATTGATGATTTATAAGTGGTTTTAAAGTTGTGTAATGGATCTTGGCTTAAAATGCAAGATTTGCTTGATTTTGGTGAAATTTCGTGTGATCTGTTTGGGCAGTGTTTTGAGGTGTCAAATTGATGTTAAATGAATGTTAAATTGATAAGGAATTGAGGTTTTATCAATGCAATCCCGAATAGGTTGAATTTCCTAAGTTTTGCTTGAGTTTTGGGTTGTTTTTGGAGTGTTTTTGATGATCTGTTATAGCTGGAGGTATAAGGACGTGTTTGGGATCATTTTGGATGTTAATTGATGTTTAAAAATGGTTAGAAGTGATGGATATTGGCTGGGTTAAGTTTTGGAAGTGTTTGGAGGTGATTTCGGTTGTGTTTTGTAGCCGAATTGTTGGATTTGTGATGAGCAGCGAGTTTAGTTGTGTTGCTGGTGTTTTTAATGCATAATGATGCATTAACCCTCTGTTGTTGTGTGCTTGAAACAGGGGAGATTGATCCGTGAGCTTTAGAGTTGGTGTGGAAGATTTCGGAGGCTTGGAAGGCTTGTTGGCTAGTCTTGTTTTGTGTGTCGGTGAGTGAAGTTGGGTTTTCAGCTTTTAAACCAAGGTTTGAAGGTTTTGGGAGCTTAGCTTAAGTCTAAACAACTTAGCTAAGCTCAAGAGTAAGTAAATGGATTTTTGCTCTTGGTTGTGTTGTGAATTTGGCTTTAAAAGCAATTGTGATTGATGGTTGCAATGCATGTGATTTTGCATGTTCTAAATTCTGTTTTGAAAGAATATTTTACCATGGTTTAATGCTGGTTTTGAAAGCCATGTGTGAAGGATGCTCAAGGTAAGAGATCCTTGGTTTTGGACATTGAAATTGTGGAATTGTTGCATAATGTTGCATGTTGTTTAATGGCTTTGTGTAATGCTTTAAAAACAGTGGATTGATGGTGGTAAATGATGGTTTTTGCATTATGGTTATGCATGTGAATCATTGGACTAATATGGTATGATGGTTATATTGGCAAGTGATGTCAGTGGTTCTTGGTTTCTTTGATCGGATATAGTTAGCCGGCTATAGGATTGGGTGCACCGTGAATAAAGTCGCCTTGGATGTGGAGTGGTTAAGAGTGAACCGGTAAACTCCATCCAAGTATCCTAACGAGATGGTTAAGGTCATAATGGAGGTTGAGATTCCATTCGAGGACCTTGGGTAAGCAAAGGTAATAATGGTGGTTAAAATTCCATTGGTGGACCTTGCGCTTGTTAAGATCACAATGGTGGTGTAAAGTCCATGTGTGGATCTTGTATAAGGTGTCCCGGATCTCGTTAGTGATGTTATACAACTACCAATCGATGATGCTAAGGTTGTATGGTGTTTAAAAGTCCATACATGGGAACCTTGTGCATGTTAAGGTTATATGGTGTTTAAAAGTCCATATATGAGAACCTTGTGTAAGTTAAGGTTGTATGGTGATTAAAAGTCCATACATGGGAACCTTGTGAAAGTTAAGGTTATATGGTGATTAAAAGTCCATATATGGGAACCTTGTGAATGGTAAGGTCAAATGGTGATTAAAAGTCCATTAGGGGACCTTGGATTGGTAGTGTGTATGAAGCGTAGGGACAACGCTTGTGATCCGCGTATCCGATTGGATGTTGAGTTGAAAAGTGGATTTGGATTATCACTTGAAAGCCAATATGATGTTCTTGTTTATAATGAAGCATGGGATGCTTTGAATGATGCATGGTTGCATGGGAAGTGTATAATGTATTAAGAATGCATGTTTGCTTGTTAAGTTTGAACAAGTGTTGATTATCTACTAAGAATGATGCATGTGTGCATGAAATATCTTTAGTGCATTGAAGTCTTGCTAAGACTTGTTTTTAAAGGCATATGATGCAAATGTTGATGATGTGGTTCATATGTTGCATTTGTTTAACTTTGCATTTGGTGTTTATGCATAGAATGGTTAAATTGATGTTTTTGCAAGTTGTGCTTTGAGAAGGTTTACTTAGCTTGCTAAGCTAAGGGTTGGTTTTCATGTTTGAGCAATGCATGATTTTGAGCTTGTTGTTGAAAAGGGTTTTCAAACATTGCTTTGGGTTTATCAAATCGGGTTTGTTTTTAAAAGTGGTTTTATGACCCGCTGCATTGATGGTGTTTTGGCTTTGAGCATTCTTCACTAAGCATTATGTGCTTACGCTCCTTTTTGTCCATCAATGCAGATAATTGAAGTTGGAACAGCGAGGAGCAAGGGATTCAAGGAGGACTCCACTTGAGATGTATGTCTCGGTTAATAGCTATAGTTAATAAAGGCAATGGGGGAAGAATATCTTATGTTGATGTGTAACGAGATTGTGTATGTTGGATAAGTTTGGTATATGATGTCGAATCATGTGGATTAATGTTGCAACGTTTGGATCATCTTATGCTTAAGTTGTATTGCTATGCTTCTTGTTTATAAGCATGAATGACTTTTGAATGTGAATAACGTGTTGGTGCACCTAGGAGAGATCATGTATCTAGATTTTGATGCATATATGTTCCTTGTGTGTTGAGTAACTTGCTGGTGTGGTTTGATTGCATTTGGAGCATGTTTGGTATGTCAATTTGGTGTTTAAATAGCCTTTTTGCTGCAATCTGTGCAAGACGTATCGGAACGGGAGTTACCGTTTCGGAACGGGTGCCCTGTAGTAGCCCATGCGTCCGAAACAGGAGACACCGTTCCGAAACGGAAAGCCCTCTGCCAGCCCTTGTTTCGGAACGCGTTGCGGAACGGCCCCGCGTTTCGAAACAGGTTCATCCTGTTTCGGAACATCTGACTGTTGGGGGCTGACATTGGTAGTTATATGTTTTGAAATATTTGCGTTTTGGTCCTGAAACTTGTTTTGGTATTTGGTTGAGTTTGAGAAGTCCGTTTGAGCTGAAATTTGGCAGTGAAGCATGAAATGTGACTAATTTCAAGATGGTAACTTTTAATCGGGTTAAGTCCTTGTAATTTACAGAATTTACAATTTGGACCCTAAAGTTGTAAATTGTTCAATTGGGTCCCTATTTGATCTCTGATGTTTATGATCTTTGAGTATGATGTTTGTATGAACACATCTAGGGTTAATATGCATCTAGACAAGTTTAAAAAGAAAAAAAAGGGTCGTTAATCAAGGTTGACTTTCGGGTTTACTTTGGTTTTCCCCGTGTGACTTTCTTAATTCGGGTCAACCGTCTAGGCCGGGTTAAGGGGGTTACACTTCATACACACTACCGAACACACAAGGTGGAGTTTACCGGTAAAATCACAACCCCTCAACACCCATGATGGAGTTTAACGGTATAATCACAACCCCTCAACATCACTCATCGGTAGTTATATAATCATCACTAACGAGAACACGTGACATACAACACAAGATCCACACATGGAATTTTAACCACTACTGTGATCTTAACCATCTCGTTAGTATACTTGGATGGAGTTTACGGTACAATTACAACCCCTCAACATCCAAGGCGACTTTATTCACGGAGCACCTAATCCTATAGTCGGGTAACTATATCCGATTCAAGTACTTTAAAACCAACACATCACTTGCCAATATACATAATTTATCATCAATAATCTACTGTTTTAAAGCATTTAATCAAAGCCATTTAACAACATGCATCACTATGCATCAAATTCACATTTACAACATGTCAAACCAAGGATCTCTTACCTTGAGCATCCTTCAACATATGGCTTTCAAAACCAACATTAACGATGCTAAAACATGCTTTCAAAACTGAATTTAAACATGCAAGTTAAAGACAATGCATTCAACCAACTCATGGTTCATCAAAGAGAGAGTTTTCCCGAAAACTGACTCTTGAGCTTAGTTAAGTTGCTTGGACTTAAACTAATATCTCAAAACCTTCAAAAATTCGTTCCAAAGCTGGAAACCCAAATTTACTCACCAATTCCGTTTCACAAGCTTGCCGAAACGCCGATCAAGCCTCTGGATCAACACCACAAGTATCCGAAGATGCCTCCCCTGTTTTAAACACATCAAAGCAGAGGATTAATGCATCATCATGCATTAAAATCTTCAGACATTACACCTAAACTCGCTGCTCTAACCAAATCTAACATTTCAGCTACCAAACACAACCGAAACCACCTCCAAACACCTCCAAAACATAACCCAGCCAAGATCCATCACTTCTAACCATTACTAGACATCAATTAACATCCAAAATGAACCTAAACTCGTCCTTATACCTCCAGCTATAACAGAACACCAAGATCACCCCAAAACCACCATTTTCATAAGCAAAAACTTAGGAAATTCAACCTATTCGGGATTGCATTGATCAAACAAAAATTACACATCATTAAACATCCAAAATACATTTAAAAACCATCTCAAAACAGAGCCCAAACAATCACCACAATTTCTTCAAGATTCCTTCTAAATCTCGAGTTTAAAGCCAAAATCAAGTTCATATCATTAAAACCTTTTATAAAACTTAATTTAAGGATTGAGAACTTGGGAATTTCAATAAAGAACTTAGTATTTAGAGAAGAACATCCTTACCTTTAAATGTAGATTACTCCTTGATTAGAGCCAATTTCTTGAAAATCCAATAAGCAAATCAATAGGATTTGATGTAGAAAGAATTAGGAATCAATTGATGATTGAAACCTCATCAATTGATTCGAAAATCAATAGAAATGTTGCTGTAGAAATGTGTTTGGCTGAAGGAATTTTGATAGAAAATGAGATGAGAAAGTTTTAACAAAAGTTAGTTATCAAAATCTAAAATATGGTTTTCCACTTTTCATTTAATTAATTAAACATTACTTAAATCATTAAAATCTAAGAAAAATCTGGAGAAATCCTTTCTTGGGTAAATTAGCTCCTTTAAGATTCAAAGTTTCAATCCTTACAAAACAGTCACCACTAAACTTTTCAAAAATCGCATTTTAGTCACTATTTTAAAATGTCGCACTTCCAAACCTTATTTTGTAAAATTGATTTCACCACTTTATTATATATATTAAAAGAGGATTTTTAGATATTTTCCATATATTTTTAAAGCATCCCGAACTAGGCTTTCCCTAAAACCTCCTTTTATATTCCAACCGAAAATCAGACCGGTCTGGTTCAGACCCTAAACTTCTAAGCCCAAAATTGGGGTGTTACAACTCTCCCCCCTTAAGAAATTTCGACCTCGAATTTTACCTGGAGGAAAGAGATACGAAAATTGCTTCTTAATGTCATCATTTCGTTCCCACGTGGCTTCCTCAACACCACGATGCTTCCACAACACCTTTACCAACTCAATGGTTTTACCTCGAAGAACTTTACTGTCTGAATCCAGAATTTCCACCGGCTCCTCATCATAGGTCAAATCTGGATTCAACTCCACTTCCTCTACAGGCATAACATGCGAAGGATCCGATCTATATCTCTGAAGCATAGAGAGATGAAACACATAATGAATATTTTTCTAACTCTTGTGGCAATCTCAGCTTGTACGCAACATGACCCACACATTTAATCACCTCGTATGGTCCAATGTACCGAGGGCTCAACTTACCATTCCGACCAAACCTCATCACTTTTTTCCAAGGCAAAACCTTCAAAAACACGCGGTCACCTACTGCATACTCAATCTCCTTATGCTTCAAATCCGCGTAAGATTTCTTTCGATCAGAAGTTGCCTTCAATCGCTCAGAAATGAGCTTCATCTTCTCGGTGCTTCCTTTCAACAAAGTTGGCATTGAAACCAACTTCTCACCTGTTTCAGCCCAACAAAGAGGAGTTCTGCATTTCCTCCCGTACAAGGCTTCCTAAGGTGCCATTTGAATACTTGCCTGGTAGCTATTGTTATAAGCAAACTTCACCAAAGGCAAATGCTTCTCCCAAGAGCCTTGAAACTCAATCACACAACACCTCAACATATCCTCCAGCACTTGGATAACACGCTCAGATTGTCCATCCGACTGTGGATGATAAGAAGTACTGAAATTCAGCCGTGTACCCAAAGCTTGATGCAAACACTCCCAGAAACATGATGTAAACCTCGGATCTCTATCTGACACAATAGACTTTGGCACACCATGCAGCCACACAATCTCAGCAATGTACAACTCTGCAAGCTTGTCCAAAGTGTACGTAGTATGCACAGGTAAGAAATGAGCACACTTTGTAAGGTGATCCGCAATCACCCACACCGAATTCTTCTTCGATGGCGAAAAAGGCAAACCAGACACAAATTCCATGGTAATCCTTTCCCACTTCAACTCAGGAATCCTCAACGGTTGCAACAACCCAGAAGGGAATTGATGCTCAGCCTTAACTCGCTGACAAACCATGGACCTACTCACATACTCAGCAACATCTCTTTTTAACAACACCCAACAGTACTCATCTCTAAGATCACGATACATCTTAGTACTACCAGGGTGCATAGCAAAAGGACTACTATGAGCTTCAGTCAGAATAGCACGCCTCAACTAAGCATCATTGGGCACTACTATCTAACTCCCAAAGCATAAAACCCCATCATCATTAAAACAGAAATTTGATGGCCTATCCTCATCAATATCCTGAACCTGTAGCACCAAGGAATCATCCAACAACTGCTTATCCTTTATCAACTGAACCAAGGATGGTTTCACTTGCAACTCAGCCACAAGACCTCCATCTCGCGAAATGCTCAAGCTTGCAAACATAGCTCTCAACTCCACTTCCACTTTCCTACTCAAGGCATCCGCTACAACATTAGATTTGCTCGGATGGTACTCGATCGTTAGATCGTAATCTTTAAGCAACTCTATCCAACGTCGTTGCCTAAGATTCAACTCTTTCTGAGACATCAAATATTTCAAACTTTTGTGATCCGCATACACAGTACACTTCTCACCATACAGGTAATGTCTCCAAATTTTAAAAGCAAAGACCACCGCAGCTAATTCTATATCATGCGTAGGATAGTTGCCCTCATGCACCTTCAACTGGTGTGATTCATAAGCCACCACCTTACCCTCTTGCATCAACACACACTCCAAGCCAACATAGTATGCGTCACTGTACACCACAAACTCTTTCCCCATTCAGGCTGAACCAGGATATGAGCTTGCGTCAAAGCTGCCTTAAGCTTCTCAAAAGCCTGTTGTCTCGCTTTTGTCCACTCATACTTGAAATCCTTCTACAACAACTTCATCAAAGGTGCAGTAATCATTGAAAATCCATCCACAAACCTCCGGTAGTATCCCGTCAAACCAAGGAAACTACGGACTTCATGAACAGACTTAGGAGGCTTTAAATTTATCACTGCCTCAATCTTCTAAGGATCAACACGAATCCCTTCAGCAGAAACCACATGACCAAGGAACACAACCTTTCTAAGCCAGAATTCACACTTGCTTAGCTTAGCATAAAGCTGATTTTCCAACAAAGCCTGCAACACAATCCTCAAATGCCCCTTCATGCTCCTCCTCGATACGAGAGTACACAAGGATATCATCAATGAACACCACGACAAATTTATCCAAATATTCATGAAACACTCTATTCATCATGTCCATAAAAGCTGCAAGAGCATTCGTCAAACCAAACGGCATCACAAGGAACACAAAATGCCCATACCTCATTTTGAAAGCTGTCTTTGGCACATCCACATCCTTCACCTTGAGCTGATAATACCATGACCTTAAGTCAATCTTAGAGAACACTGTCGCTCCCCTAAATTGATCAAAAAGGTCATCAATCCTCGGCAATGGATACCGATTCTTGATAGTCAACTTGTTTAGCTGACGATAGTTGATGCACATTCTCATAGTGCCATCCTTTTTCTTCACGAACAACACCGGTGCACCCCAAGGTGACACACTCGGCCAAATGAAACCACGATCAAGCAACTACTGAAGTTGCGTCTTCAGCTCCTTCAACTCCTTAGGTGTCATTCGATAAGGAATAATGGACACTGGAGTTGTGTTTTCATACAGCTCAATTCCAAACTCCACCTCTCGATTAGGAGGCAATCCAGGTAACTCCTCCAAAAACACACCAGGAAACTCTCGCACAGTCCTGATATCTTTAACTCGCAGCTCCTTAGAGCTAGGATTCATCACAAAGGCTAGGTAGGCTTCACAACCTTGCCTCAGCATCCGGCTTGCTTCCAATGTAGACACCACATTGGCAAGAAACTTGACATTCTCACCAACCACCACTACCTCATAATCATCCACAAGCTTCAACGAAACTCGCTTGTTCTCAAAATCCACCACAACTCAATGTTCAACAAGCCAATCCATACCAAGGATTACATTAAAACCATAGAATGGCAATTCCATGAGATCAACATGAAAATATGATTTTGCACAACCAAGGGACATCTTCTATACAACTTTCGTGTCACAACGGTCTCACCAAGAAACTAGATACACGCATACCAATATCCAAAGACTCAACAGGTAAACCAAGCAATTGAGCATGTTCACGTAATATGTATGAGTGTGTAGATCCAGAATCAATCAAGGAATGTAATGAAAAGGACTACAAAGTAAAGGTACCTGCGATCACGTCTGTGTCATTCCTCCCCTCTCGCTGAGCATACACTCGAGCCTGGCATCCACCCTCAGGTTGGACAACCACCACATGTGCCACATTCCTCCCACCATCATCTCTGCGCTGGAAGTTACCACGACCGCACCCACGACCTCTCTGTGGTGCAACAACCCCAGGAGCACGTCCCTGACCACCACCGGCCAACAAATTACTGGTCACTGCAACAGGAGCCTGAACCTCCCTCACTGCTCGAGGACAGTCACGCCTCAAGTTACCACGCGATCCACACGCCGAACACATGTTCTGATCGGTTCTCATCCTGTCTCCCTGAACAAGCACACCATGCCCTCCATTACCACGCCTAGCAGAAGAATGATACCTCTTATCTCGTCCTCTCTTGTTCTGTCCACCACCAGAACTATACTCAGCAGCTCTCTTGCCCGAGCCAGAACCAGCACTCCTGGAAGACAAACCCAGGTTCTGCTCAATGTCCTTTTCCCTACTAACCAACACAATAAAATTCGTGTACTCAGCTGCAAGCATAAAGGTCTTTACGTCAGTCACCAAACCATATCGGAAACGCTAACACCTCTCCCACTCATCAGGAATAAGCTCAGGTGCATACTGACTGAGACGGACAAACTGGATCTCGTACTCAGCCACTGTCATGATTGCTTGTGTAAGAGACATGAATTCTCTTTTCTTCTCATCCAGGTATCGCACACCCAAATACTTTCGCTTGAACGCGTTCAGAAAGAACGTCCAAGTCACATCAACTTCCTCTATTACGGAGACAGTGGTCGTCCACCAGGTATACGCATCATCATGTAACAACGACACCAGCCAACCCAACAAGGTAAGTAATCCAAGCACTCAAGCTCATTTTTCAAAAACAATTCATTCCATTAGTTTTGATATGGCAATGGGTTCCTCTAACATGCTTCCACATAGCATAACAACACAATCGCAACATACTTTACAATTCACACACTCTCATTTCAAAGACACGTCATGCTATCACACATACATCACCCACATAACAATTCCAGTTACTCGAGAACATGGCTCTGATACCACCAAATGTATCCACTTAGCCAGGCCTAGACGGTTGACCCAAACTACGAAGATTACACGGGGAAAACCAAAGTCAACCTTGATTAACAACCATTTTTTTCTCTTTTTAATCTTATCTAGATGCACATTAACTTTAAGCGTACTCTTGAGAAACACGTACGTGAAAAGCACAGCGATCATACCATGATAAGAGACTGAATTGCACAAAACACAATATTAGGGACCAAAATGTAAATTCTGGAAATTTGAAGGTCTTAACTGATTTTAAGGTTACCAACATTAAATTAGTTATATTACATGCTTCCCTGTCAAATTTCACCTCAAACATACATCTCGAACTCAAGCAATTGCAAATACAAATTTCAAGACCAAAACGTAAAGCTTACAAACCTCAAAACCATTCAAATCAGCGCCCAACGGTCACCTATTTTGAAACGGGGTTGAACGTTTCGAAACTCGGGTTCCTTCCGAGACCTGTATCGGAATAGGACCTAGCAGTGGCCAATTCGTTTCGGAACGGCCCCTATCCGTTTCGATACTCGAAGGCCATTACAAGCCCCCGTTTGGAAACGCTAGTACCCGTTCCGATACGGATTGCCCAAAAATTGCATAATTTGCTGGTTTTACATACATTAAACTACTCAAACACATCCTAATGACTTCCTAATCATGCCAACAGGTCAACATACATATAAGCTACATGTTTGCAACATCAAAACACATTCATGGCATCAATCAAGGAAATCCACAAGTCTATCGGCGTGCATCCTAATATCCAAAACCAACCAACCATCAAAACACCAAAACAAGCATCAAAATGGCCATTTACAAAACCAAATCATCAAGGCATCATGCCACAATTAGGGAGTCCAAAACATCTCCCAAAACACAACCTAGGTTCTCATTGCCAAAATATCAAAAGCTAATAGTATTGTAAAAACATCACCATACATGAGCTTAGCTTTCCCTTGGATTCTTAGCCTCCTTGCTGCCCTCAAACATCTCAATTATCTGCATTATTGGTTCAAAAGAGAGAGCGTAAGAACAATTGCTTAGTGTGGCCAGCTCTAAAGAAACAACACAATAATGCATTTTATAAACAGTTTTCACAAAGCCATTTAACACATAAACATCATTATTCAAGCAACCTTGCATTCTTTAACAAGAATCTCATGCTTCATTATTACATCATGTCATATTGGCTTCCAAGTGATAATCCATAACCATTTACAACACAAAACACAATCGAATACGCGGATTACAAGCGTTGTCCCATATGCTTCATACACACTACCGAACACACAAGGTGGAGTTTACCGGTATAATCACAACCCCTCAACACCCGTGATATAGTTTAACGGTACAATCACAACCCCTCAACATCACTCATCGGTAGTTGTATAATCATCACTAACGAGAACACGAGACATACAACACAAGATCCACACATGGACTTTTAACCACCATTGTGATCTTAACCATCTCGTTAGTGTACTTGGATGGAGTTTACGGTACAATTACAACCCCTCAACATCCTAGGCGGCTTTATTCACGGTGCACCCAATCATATAGCCGACTAACTATATCCGATTCAAGTACTTTAAAACCAACACATCACTTGCCAATATACATCATTTATCATCAATAATCCACTGTTTTCAAGCATTAATCAAAGCCATTTAACAACAAGCATCACTATGCATCAAATTCACATTTACAACATGTCAAACCAAGGATCTCTTACCTCGAGCATCCTTAACCATATGGCTTTCAAAACCAGCATTAACCATGCTAAAACATGCTTTCAAAACAGAATTTAAACATGCAAGTTAAAGACAATGTACCCAAACAACTCATGGTTCATCAAAGAGAGAGTTTTCCTGAAAATTTACTCTTGAGCTTAGTTAAGTTGTTTAGACTTAAACTAAGCTCCCAAAACCTTCAAACATTCGTTATAAAGCTGGAAAACCAACTTTACTCACCAATTCCGTTTCACAAGCTTGCCGAAACGCCGATCAAGCCTCCGGATCAACACAACAAGTATCCGAAGATGCCTCCCTTGTTTTAAACACATCAACGAAGAGGATTATTGCATCATCATGCATTAAAATCTTCAGCCATTACACCTAAACTCGCGGCTTTAACAAAATCTAACATTTTGGCTACCAAACACAATCGAAACCACCTCCAAAACATAACCCAGCCAAGATCCATCACATCTAACCATTACTAAACAGCAATTAACATCCAAAATGAACCTAAACTCGTCCTTATACCTCCAGCTATAACAGAACACAAAGATCACCCAAATAACCACCATTTTCATAAGCAAAAACTTAGGAAATTCAACCTATTCGGGATTGCATTGATCATGTAACCCCCTTAGCTCGGCCTAGACGGTTGACCCGAACTACGAAGATTACACGGGAAAAACCAAAGTCAACCCAAAAGTCAACCTTGATTAACCACCTTTTTTTTCCTTTTAAACTTGTCTAGATGCATATTAGCCCTAATCATGCTCTTGAGAACAACATACTCGAAAACCACAGGAAACGGACAACGATCAGGGACTCAATTGCACAACAATCAAACTTAGTGACCAAATTGTAAATTTTAGATATTTAGAGGACTTAATCAGTTTTAAGGTTACCAATATGAAATTAATCATATTTCAAGCTTCTCTACCAAATTTCATCTCAAACGGACATTACAAACTCAACCAATTGGATATACAAACATTAGGACCAAAACGCAAGGATTTCAAAACATATAACCGTCTATTTCAGTGCCCAACGGTCGGGTGTTCCGAAACGGGAATGATCCGTTCCGAAACGCGGGAACGTTCCGAAACAAGTTTCGAAACAGGGCTTGGCAGTGGCAAAATCGTTCCGGAACGACTCTACCCGTTTCGAAACGCCAAGGCCATTTCAGGCCCTCTGTTCCGAAACGGTAGCACCCGTTCCGATACGGGCTGCCCAGAATTGCATATTTTTGCTGGTTTAATACACAATTGACCGATCAAACACATTCCAAAGACAACCAAATCATACCAGCAAGTCATTCAACACTCAATGAACATATTAGCATCAACCAAACTCAATCATAGAATCGATTTAAGAAAAACCCAATTCTATAGGCATGCATCCTATATAGGAAACCATGAAACCTTCAATTCACCAAAACCAAATACCAAAGGCCATTTACATGTTCCAACATCACTAAAAGCATAAAACCAACTTAGGGAGTCCAAAACATCTCCCAAAAACACAATTTAGGTTCCCATTGCCAAATGCCAAAAGCTAAACAAGTTATGAAAATTATCACCATACATGAGCTTAAGCTTCCACTTAGATTCTTGACCACCTTGCTGCCCCTTTAAGCACTTCAATGCTCTGCATTATTGGTTTAAGAAAGAGAGAGCGTAAGCACATAACTTAGTGAGGAATGCTCAAATAAAAACAACACAATAATGCATATTTGTGAAAACACCTTTTCAAAGCCTTTAGTTCCAAAACAACATTTGTCAAACAATTATACTTACAAACCAAGCATTTCAAGCTTCAATCCATCATCATGTCATATTGGCTAACAAGTGACAATCCATAACATTTTACAACTCAAAAACACAAATAACAATCGGATACGCGGATTACAAGCGTTGTCCCATACGCTTCATACACACTACCAATATCAAGGTGGAGCATGGTACAATCACAACCCCTCAACACCCGTGATGGAGACTATGGTACAATCACAACCCCTCCACATCACTCATCGGTAGTTGTATAACATCACTACCGAGATCACGGGACATACAACACAAGATCCACACATGGACTTTTAACCACCATTGTGACCTTAACAATACACAAGGTCCACACATGGACTTTTAACCACCATTGTGACCTTAACACAAGATCCACCCATGGACTTTTAACCACCATGATGATCTTAACCATCTCGTTAGTGTACTTGGATGGAGTTTACGGTACAATCACAACCTCTCAACATCCAAGGCGACTCTATTCACGGTGCACCCAGTCCTATAGCCGGCTAACTATATCCGATTCAAGTACTTTAAAAACCAACACATCACTTGCCAATGTATATCATTTAACATCATTAATTCACTGTTTAAAGCATTTAACAAGCCATTAAATCAACATGCAATACCTTGCATCAAAACCACATTTAACAATGTTCAAAACAAGGATCCCTTATCTTGAGCATCCTTCAACACATGGCTTACAAAACCAACATTATTCATGCTAAAATATGCTTTCAAACAGAATTTAAAACATGCAAAATAACATATTGCATTTAACCATCTCACGGTTCATCAAAAAGAGAGTTTCTCCGAAAACTTACTCTTGAGCTTAGATAAGTTGTTTAAACTTAAACTAAGCTCCCAAAACCTCCAAACATTGGTTTCAAAGCTAAAAACCAAACTTCACTCACCGATTCCGTTTCACAAGCTTTCCGAAACACCAATCAAGCTTCCGATTCAACACCACAAGGATCCGAAGATGTCTCCCCTATTTTAAACACATCAAAGCAGAGGATTAATGCATCGTCATGAATTAATATCTTCAATCAAGACACCTAAACTCGCTGCTCACATCAACACTCACATTTCGGCTACCAAACACAACCGAAATCACCTCCAAACACCTCTACAACACTACCCAGAAAAGATCCATCAATTCCAACCATACTTATACCTCAATTAACATCCAAAAAGGATCCAATCACGTCCTTAAACCTCCAGCTATAACAGAACATCAAAATCACCCCAAAAACAAACATTATCTCAAGCAAAACTTAGGAAAAATCAACCTATTCGGGATTGCATTGATTAAACCTCAATTTCACACCAATTATATATCCAATTTACATCAAGAAGACATCTCAAAACAGTGCCCAGTCATTTCATACGAATTTCATCAAAATTAAACCAAATCTTGCATTTTAAAGCCAAGATCAAGAACACAACCATAAAACCTTTAATAAAACTCAAATCAAGGATTGAGAACTTGGGAATTTCAGTAAAGAACTGAGTATTTAGAGGAGAAGGACGTTCATACCTCTAAATGTGAGTTTCTCCTTGTTTAAAGCCAAGATTCTTTGAAAATCCACTAAGCAAATGAATAGAATTTGATGTATGAATGATTAGAGATCAATTGGAGATTGAAATCTCATTTTTAGATATCAAAATCAGAGGGAAAATGGCTGGAGAAAAGTGTTTGGCTGAAAGAAAAATGGAGAGAAAATGAAGAGTGGAAATTTTTGAGAAAAGTTAGTTATAAACTCAAAATATCTATTTCCCCTTTTCCTTTTATTAAATATCTTTTAGTAAATGTTTAATATTAAGAAAAATCTGGAGAAAACTCTTCTTGGTTAAATTAGCTCCTTAAAGATTCAAAGTTTCAATCCTTTTAAAATAGTCACCAACTTTTCAAAAATTACATTTTAGTTACTAACTTAAAAATCACACTTCGAAACCTCATTTTGTAAAATTGATTTCACCACTCTCTTATAAATAATAAAATAGAATTTTAAGATATTTTCCCATATTTTTAATGCATCCCGAACTAGGTTTTCCTAAAAAAAATCACCTTTTATATTCTAACCGCAAATTACACATCATTAAATATCCAAAATACATTTAAAAACCATCTCAAAACAGAGCCCAAACAATCACCACAAATTTCTTCAAGATTTCTTCCAAATCTTGAGTTTAAAGCCAAAATCAAGTTCATATCATTAAAACCTTGTATAAAACTTAATTTAAGGATTGAGAACTTGGGAATTTCAGTAAAAAACTGAGTATTTAGAGGAGAAGAACATCCTTACCTCTAAATGTAGATTTCTCCTTCATTAGAGCCAATTTCTTGAAAATCCAATAAGTAAATCAATAAGATTTGATGTAGAAATCATTAGGAATCAATTGATGATTGAAACCTCATCAATTGGTGTGAAAATAAATAGAAATGTTTTTGTAGAAATGTGTTTGGCTGAGGAAATTTTGAGAGAAAATGAGATGAGAAAGTTTTAACAAAAGTTAGTTATGAAAACCTAAAATATGGTTTTCCACTTTTCATTTAATTAATTAAAAATTAATTAAATAATTAAAATCTAAGAAAAATCTGGAGAAATCCTTTCTTGGGTAAATTATCTCCTTAAAGATTCAAAGTTTCAATCCTTACAAAACAATCACCACTGAACTTTTCAAAAATCGCATTTTAGTCACTATTTTAAAATGTCGCAGTTCCAAACCTTATTTTGTAAAATTTATTTCACCACTCTCTTATATATATTAAAAGAGGATTTTTAGATATTTTTCCATATTTTTTTAAAGCATCCCGAGCTAGGCTTTTCCTAAAACCTCCTTTTATATTCGAACCGAAAATCAGACAGATCCAGTTTAGACCCTAAACTTCTAAGCCCAAAATTGGGGTGTTACAATCTAGGCCCGAAAGCAAGGCGTTACATCGTCTCCCACAGGGATTGGACAACTTGGTTTGAATTGTTGTTCCTGCACAAGAAAAGTAAATTGCACAAGTAAGATAGTTGTTGAGGAGAAAAGTTAAATAAAACCCAAGTAAAAAGGAAGTAATCAGATTGATAGAGAGGGTTGGGTTATGCTGCTGCTTAGTGTGAAACTGCGTTGAATAGGCCAAGTTGTTTTGCTCTACCACGATCTGCTGCTTTGGCGGGTAATGGTGGATTGAGGCTGCGGCAACTTTCACTGCCATTGAGGAACTCTGCTCTAGTAACTTTCGCTGTCTTAGCAGGTGAGATGGAGAGAAGTCCTGGCGGTAAGTCTGGCAGATACTCCAAGTTCAGCGAAGAAATTCTAAAGTGATCCTTCTTATGTCTATGCACGGACTCTGTCACTACGTGATGTAAGCAATACCTAGAAATCTCAGCGTAAACCTAACACATACAATCAACATTTAGTTGCTCCTTTTAGCCACTAAAATTCTAACTTATGTCGAAGTCGAATTAGTCAACACCCCGTCATGATGAGACCGTGCTTAATTCTTTCATGAGTTTGCCACTCTCATGACCAGAAAATGGATTTCTTCAACTGGAATTTTGGAGGTCAAACTATAGTAGAACGAGAGTTGAGGGACCAATCTTGTGATTAGCTCCTTCTTCATTAAAAATACACATACGTGGGAAAGTTTGGTGAAGTTTCTTCACCATGAGAAAAGCTTAATTGGTGATCTATAATTAATAAAAGAAAGGAATTGAAAGAGAATAGAAAACTTACCCAAAATCTTTGGAGCATACACATCTCTATCTTTTCAACTTCCTCATCTTCTTCCTTAAAGCAAGCACCTCCGTTGGAGGAAGTTTTGAGCTTCACTTTCTCTTCGTTTTATTGATATCAAATTGTTTCTGTCGATCGAGTAAGCTATAATCCTAAATCGGTTATTGAATTCCATGGATATATTAAGTTTAATCTTAAGCTAGAGTTTTGACCATCCATGGATATTTCATCTTTAATGTTTTTATTGAAGTCAGAGATTGATTTTGATATCGTTGTATTGATTTTGATATTGAAATATCCAACCTAATAGTTTTCTATTGACTTTCTAGCTCAAGTATTGGAGAAAGCGTAACACCCCAAATTTGGGCTTAGAAGTTTAGGGTCTAAACTGGATCGGTCTGGAAAATGGTTCGAATCTAAGAGAGAGTTTTAAGGAACACCTAGTTCGGGATGCTTTAAAAATATAGAAAAATATCTAAAAATCTCCATTTAATATATTGAAATATCCAACCTAATAGTTTTCTATTGACTTTCTAGCTCAAGTATTGGAGAAAGCGTAACACCCCAAATTTGGGCTTAGAAGTTTAGGGTCTAAACTGGATCGGTCTGGAAAATGGTTCGAATCTAAGAGAGAGTTTTAAGGAACACCTAGTTCGGGATGCTTTAAAAATATAGAAAAATATCTAAAAATCTACATTTAATATATAAAAGAGAATGGTGAAATCAATTTTACAAAATGAAGTTTGGAAATACTACATTTCGGTGTAGTGACCAAATCGCAGTTTTTGCAAAAGTGAAATAGTGACTGTTTTGTAAAGGATTGAAACTTTGAATCTTTAAGGAGCTAATTTTACCAAAATGTTTTCATCATATTTTTCCTTAATTTGGGTAATTTTATTAATGTTTTAATTAAAGGAGATGAGGGTTAATTAAATGAGAAACTAATTTTGACTATTCATAACTACTTTTCAAAAAAATTCCCTCTCTTCATTTTCTCTTGAATTCCTTTCAACCAAGCACATTTTCTCCAGAAAATTTACTTTGATTTTACACTTCATTGAATTTTCATCAAATCTATTTGTTTTCTATATTGAATTTTCATGGAAACTTGTCCAAATCAAGGAGAAATCATCATTTAGAGGTAACTTGTTATTCTACTCTAAATACTCAGTTCTTTACTGAAATTCCCAAGTTGCCAATCCTGTATTAAAGTTTTATGAATGGTTTTAATGTTCGAAACAATATTTTGGCTTAAAACTCAAGATTTTTGAAGAGATCTTGGAGATTTTCATGGATCTTGGTTAGGCTCTTTTTTGAGGTTGTTTTCTAATGTATTTTGGATGTTAATTGATGTTATAAATGAGGTTTTATCAATCAAATCCCGAATAAGTTTGTTTTCCTAATTTTTGCTTGCTAGAATGGTGGTTTTTGGGGTGGTTTTGGTGATCTGCTATTGCTGGAGGTATAATGTGATGATTATGTTGCTTTTTGATGTTAATTGATGTTTATAAAAGGTTAGAATTGATAGATCTTGGCTGGGCTTTGTTTTGAAAGAGTTTGGTGATGATTTCGGTTGTTTTTGGAAGCCGAAATGAGGTTTTTGAGTTGCGCAGCGTGTTTAGGTTGCATTGCTGGTAATTTTGATGCATGGTGATGCATAAATCCTCTGTTGTTATGTGTTTAAAACAAGGGAGAATGATCCGGAAGCAATAGAGGTGGCGTTGGAGGTTTCAAACGCTTGGGAGGCTTGTCGGCTAGCATAGTTTTGTGTATGGGTGAGTGAGATCAGTATTTCCAGCTTTGGATTTGTTTTGAAAAGAAGTTTGGGAACTTAAATTTAAGCTTGAAACGCCGATTTAAGTTCGGAAGTAAGTAAAGTGGAATTCTCTTTCATTTGTGCTATTATTGTTTTGAAAACTATCAAAATGGGTTTTGATGTGATTGATTTGACAATGCGGTTTAATTTGTTGTTTGAGCATGGTTTTAAAGCATGTGGGTTGGTTGTCAAACTTGGTTTGAGGAAAGATGCATGAAATTGATATTCCTTGAGAGTATGAGTTGTCAATTTGTGTCTCAAATGCTTTGTTCGGCTTTTTGGTCTTGAAGGTGTTGCATGCTTTAAAAACAGCGAATGTGTTGATGTTTAACATGATATATATTGGCATAGATGATGTAAAGATTACCGGATATATTGATCGATCAATAGGATGTAGAGTGCACTATAAACTAAAAATTCGTATGTGCTCTTGGGTGTCGTCCCAAAGAGAGAGACCAATGATGGGATTTTCATTAGAGTAGGACTTGGTGAGAGACCAAGCTTTTTGACAACAAGAGTTATTGCCATGAGACCGATGATGGGCATTCCATCGGAGTAGGACTTGGTGAGAGACCAAGCTTTTTGGCAACAAGAGTTATTGCCATGTGAAATCGATGAGGGGCATTCCATCGTAGTAGGACTTGGTGAAATACCCAAGCTTAGTGGCGAAGGTAGATACCGCCATGAGAGCCGGTGGCGAGATCCCACCGGGGTAGGACTTGACTTCGAGTCAAGCTGTCCGCATATTCGTGTACAATAGAATATCAAAAATGCCAATATATGAGAATGAAATGTGTCACATGTACCAATGCTTGAGATGTTTTATGTAATGAAAAATGCATATGAGTTAACAATTTTATGAAATGCTTTTGTGTATCAAGCATATGTGGCCTTGCCATGAGATTTGCATAGGTTGTATGCATGTGTTAGCTAGATGGTACATGTGGTTTACAAAATGGAGATTTGCTTATGAAAATGAGGTTTTGAGGTTATAAAATGCTTTTGAGTAACGAGTATGTGTGGCTTTGCCATGAGTTTTGCATTTGTTGAATGCATGAGATAGATAGAAGAAACATATGGTTTCCAAAAGGGTATTTGCTTTGAAACGTTCATCAAGCATGAGAAAAGTATAGTGTGAAGTGGAAGTGATTTCCAAGGACATTGGTTTAAACTTTGCATGAAGCGGTTATGCATGTAAAGGTTTAAATGATAGTATTTGCAAGGATGTTGTTTGGGTGAATTGTTTAGTGTATCAAAGTTAAATGTTGGTTTTCTTGTTGAGCAATGCATGTTCTAAAGCAATGGTGTTTCAAAAAAGATTTTCAATCAATACTTTGGTTTATTGGGTTGTGATTACATTTTAAGAAGGTTTTATGATTCGTTGCATTGGTGGTGTTTTGGTTTTGAGCATTCCTTACTAAGCTTTATGTGCTTACGCTCCTTTTTGTTCATTAATGCAAATATTTGAAGTTGGGACAGCAAGAAGCAAGGGATTCAAGAAGAGCTCCACTTGAGAAGTTTGTATCGGTTTATAGCTATAAATAATAAAGGCAATGGGGGGAGAGTCTTTTACGTTGATGTGTAACGAGATTGTTTATCTTGACCAATTTCGGTTTATGGTTTAACACATGTTGATGATCGCTTTGCAATATTTGGATCTTCTTCTACTTATTTGATATAGCTATGTTCTTTGTTTAAAAGCAAGATCATGTGTTGAATGTGATGAATGTGTAGGTGTGCTTAATGCTTGTAATGTATCTAATCTTTGATGCAATTTGATAGTTTTAATGCTTATCATGTTGATGATATGTTATGGAATGGTTTCAATTATGTTTGAGGGTGTTTTGAAGTGAAAAACCAGAAGTTTCTGATGTTTCTGGGCAGGGTGTATCGAAACACCCTTGGCTGTTTCGAAATGGGTGCTTGAAATGGCTTGGGCGTTTCGGAACGGCTAGAAGTGTTCCGAAACACTTTGGCTACTGGAAGTGTCTGTTTCGGTAATAGGTTCGGAACATACCCTCGTATCGAAATGGTCAACACCGTTTCGATACGGGCGTCTGACATGGGTGTTTCGATACGATTGTCAGTGTTTCGAAACGGGTGACTGTTTAGACACATTTTTGAATTGCTTTGAAGTATGCATTGCTTTATATTTTAGTCCTGAAAGTTGTAATTGCAATTGCTTGAGCTTGAGATGTCTTTTTAAGTTGAAATTTGGCAGAGAGGTTTGTAATATGATTAATTGAGGTTTGGTAAAACCAAAATCTTCAAAGTCCTTATATTTTCCAAAATTTACATTTTGGTCCCTAAAAGTGTATTTCTTGCAATTGAGTCTTTAAATGTTTTCCGATCGCTGTGTGTTTCTATCCCAAGGTTCTTGAGCTTTCACATAGGTTTAATGTGCATCTAGAGAAGATAAAAATAAAAAAAGGGTCGTTAATCAAGGTTGACTTTCAGGTCGACTTTGGTTTTCCCCGTGTGATCTTCGTAGTTCGGGTCTAGCGTCTAGTTCGGGATAAGGGGGTTACAGGAAGAGGTTTCTCCGTCTCCATCTCAAGCTAGGAACAAGGGGATTGTTATCTGAGAGCCTTGAAAGCTTCAGATTGCTAAGGTGAGTGTAGTTGGAGTCTCAGGATTAGGCGAAAGGCCTTCCCAGATCATTATTTGATCATTTAGATTACATCACTAACATTGTTGTTGAAGAAATTGCATTGGATGGTTAATCAGATACCGTGGTAAGTGTCTCTAAGTTGTCATTGAGCATCAGACATAGTCATTGATATCATCATTGTGCATCGTCATTGACATAGTAATTGTCATCGGATTATTGTATAGAATTCATTGGACATTGATATTGACATTGGATTATGAAATATTGATGATGAGATACATATATATTTGATATTGGTAATATTGAAATCATCAGACATTGGAATACTATCTACTATTGAAATGGATATGAACATTGGAACCTTGGATTTGAATAGACATTGGATACAATTGGCATGCCATAGAATTCATGATCTTAGTGTACGGGTGGACTACGGTCCTAAGGGTACGACCTATATTGATTTGGCGAGGTGGAGGGATGTGTATTGATATTGGTCATATTGGCGAGGCGGAGGGATGTGTGTTGATATTGGTCATATTGGCGAGGCAGAGGGATTAGACATTAATTGATTTGGCGAGACTGAAGGATTAGACCATTCATTGATTTGGCGAGGCGTAGGAATTCACATATCCATTATATTGATTCAATCCAAGAATTATTGATGAATTGAACATGTTAAAAATTGTATATTATTGCATAACATTGATGTTGATGGCATGAGATCAATATTTTAGATATTCAATACATTGATGTTTTTCATATTGTTTATGAGTACATCACTAGGCAAAGTATGCCTAACGTGTCTCATCTCATGCATTTTCAGGTTAAAAAGGATCGTGTAAATTCATAATTTAGCTCAAAGTAATGTATTTGACTTATAAACTCATAGGAAGGTGGCAAAGTAGTTGAACTAGTCGTTTGTGCCTATTTGGATGTGTTGGTGAAGTGCATAAGTTGTAATATGGTATATGGACCTAAATGCCCTTTTTGATTGGCTTAAAGTAGAATAAAAATTCATAATTAGCTCAAAAAGGTAAAAACATAGTAAATGCATTCATATGATCATGAAATTTAGCATGCTACCAGTTTATACCATTGAAATATTGTGTGTAAAGTTTCGTTGCATTTGGACATCGTTCGATAGGTCAAATTGATTAAATACCATAAAAAATCTGTCATTACAAGTCAGGCCGTATCGAAACAGGTGATGGAGTTTCGATACGGGTAAGCACAATTTGGTCTGAGAAATAAGGTGTATCGAAACAGTCCATGGCTGTTTCGAATCATTTTGTCTCTGGAATCTCTCGTTTTGATACGAGTTCGTAGTATATCAAAACGGGTCATAGTCAAAGTCAAAGGAGGTAAATCCCGTTTCGATACGGGTATGCTCGTATCGGTACAGTCTTTTGATATGGGGTTAGGTAAGTTAGTTAATGGCTCATTGAATAGATTGCTATTTCACAGTTTGGTCACCAAAGATTGTAAGGTTAAATTAAATGAGTCAATGATCTCCAAATCAAATGAAATTTTGCAAGGATGATATTAATATAGTTAATTTCAGTCCGATAAAATCAATTACATTGAAGGACCCCTTGTTTCTCAAAATTACAAATCAGTCCCTAAAACTTGTAATAGTTGTAATTTGGCCCTTGGATGATTAATAATTGCTTAATTGAGTAAATTGGACTGATTATTTGATGGTAATAATTCATTGGGTGATGTAGTTTGAAATTGCTAATAATAGAATGAAATTTTATTGCACTGGATTCTGTATTGATCACCGGTTTTACCTTCCGACCTGGTTCTCGACCAGACCGAGAAGGGGTGTTACATTCCCTTTAATCTTCTCCGCTTCTTTAAGTTCTTCTGGAGAAGAATAACATCTACTACTTCAGGTAAAGTGTCCCACATCATTTACTACCCCTGTATCAGGCTGCTTATCTTTCTTTTCCTCTAACTTATCCTTTTTTCATCGTTTGACTTTATTTCTTCTTGTGGATTCTGTTTTCCTGGTATGGTCTCATTGACTATATAATTCTAGGGAATTGCATTGGTACTTTTGAAAGCAAACGGTGCAGGAGTTGAGATCACAACCTTTAGGGTTACTGCCAGTTTTGCACTTGCAGCCTTCGATTTAACAGAGACAACCAAAGGCTTATGGATATCGTATTTAACTTTGAAACACTCAGAGTTTCACATCTCACTTTCTTTCCTCATTCTTGCTTTCTTAAAGAATTCAATCTCTTTGTTATCCATCATTTTCTGAATCAAGTCCCGGAACTCTTGGCAATGGTGAATCTCATGGTCACATTCTTGACGATACTCGCAACACACCTCATATTTTATCTCTATTTACACTTTCATGCTCATTTCAATTATCACAGTACTATACAAATGTTCAAACACTCATTTCAGCAGAGATCTAATTTTTGAGACAGCATTCTTCAACCGTTTTCCTTCATCATCCTCTTTTTAACATTCATCCCTCGCCCTCCATTACTCGGCAAAGGGTTCACTACAATGCTCGGTTAGTGAAACTTTAAGATCCCAATGTTGATCTGATTTTGTATCACCTTCTTGAATGTCGTGCATGCCTCAAACGAATTCCCCGGTATCCCAGCATGAAATTCGTAATGTGCATTAGATTTGTACCATGAAGGGTAAGGAGGCTACAAGACACTCAAATGATATTGCCTCACCAAATCTGCTTCATGCAACTAGGATACAATTCGACATATGTCATCATAATGGGTGTAAAATTCATCATGTTATTTCTCGGCCCACGCGAGCCTTCCTTGTTCGAATTCTGTGAGTTTCCCTCTATAGTTCCTGGTGAGGTAATAGTCACATTCTTTAGAGGATCATATGTACTTGTATTATTCACTTCACTATCCTTCCACTTATAATTCCTCCGGGAGCTCTCTCCACTCTCAATCCGACCAATATTGATTGCATCTTCTATCAATTCTCCACTCATCACAATATTAGCAAAATTATGGGTAGCATTACTAATCAGCCTCTCGCAAAGTGGCTCTCTCAGAGTTTGAACAAACATGTGGGCAACCTCATTTTTCATCAGTAGAGGATGCAATTGAGCTGGGACATCTCTCCATCTTTGAGCATATTGCTAGAGCATTTCATCATTTTTCTGCTCTATTCCTTGCAGCATAACTCGACTAGGGACCATTTTTTTCACATGTTTGTAGTGTTCTATAAAGGCCCATGAAAGGTCCTTCCACAATCGAATGATCGCACGGCTCAAATGTGTGTACCATCGGGTCGTTGAACCAGTTAAGCTATCTTGGAAGCAGTTTGTCAGCAACTTCTCATCTATCAAGTGGGCAGCCATTTTCCAGTAGCACATTGTGAGGCGGGCCTTTGAACAAGCAGTCTTGTCCCACTTTTCAAAATTTGGGGCCTTAAATTTCGGAAGTAGTATCAAATTAGTCAGCAAAGTCATTTCAATAGCACTTGGGCCTACCTCATTTACTTTCTGTAACTCCAACAAGCGGTCTTCCAAGGGTTTACAGTACTCCTTGTACTTCCTTTCAATTTTAGCATGAATCTTTTCTATCTCATTCAAAGTAATTATATCGGGGACCTCTTCGCCACTTCCAAAATTTTCCCCAACATACACTGGGGACTGGGCGTCGCCCATGCCAAGTTGATGTGGACTTTCTTCGCAGGAGGAGGTTTTTCAGGCTACATTCTGATGTGAGATGTTGTTTTAGCTTGATCATTCATGTCGTTTGAAGCACCTTCAAGCATTTTAGCTGTTCTAGACTCTTTTGGTCCTAATAGGGCGGTCAGCTGACTGATAATCTCTGCTTGTGTCTGGGCAAAATGGTCTTTGATAGATTGTTGCATCTTGTCAAATTAGTTCTGTGTCTCTACCTGATCGTTCTCCAGACTGGCAATTCTATCCTCAACAGGCACGGCTTTAGAGTGTAGACGAGTTCCATATAAATACGATATAATTGCGGGTTAAAAGAAAACTACCATTAAATCTTTCTTCATTAAATTTCTTATTTTGCAATGTATATTATGAAGTTTTAAATGCGGGGATGCATGAATGTATGCATGAATTCATGAATGCAAAAAAAGAAGGCAATAAATTTTAGGAACTAGTCTTTTGGAAACATCCATTTGTTTGAAAGTTCAAATACAAAGAAAAGACAAATTTCCTACAGGAAACTGCTAGCCCTAATTCCTAAGTTGACCAGCTCGTGCAGCAAGCTAGTGATACCTTCTCTATGCTCTTGCTAAATGTTGGGTTGTTCCAGCAAACTCGTAGCTTGTGTTGACAATATCTAGACGTACGAGGCAACACTCCTAACATGTTTCTTGAAACTCACCAATTCATCACTCCGGCTTTGAAAGATGTGTTCTGCCTCCTCATACTTGTCTTTCCATGCTCCACTTTCTACGATCAACGCTCCTTCATAACCTGCAAGTTTCTCCTTCAAATCCTGTGCAACGTTCTCTAGCTCCGTTACCTTTTTTGTAGCTCTTCCTTCTCTATTTCCAACTATACTTTTTCCTCATTGTGGTATTCTGTAATTAATTGCTCTAGCTGCGTTACTTGACTTGTTAGATCGAAATTCCTAGCTTGTTCCTCTTCCAGCTTCTTTTTCGCTTTACTACTTGATTCATTGCTTGACCTATGCTTCTTTTCATACATCCTTTTATAATCATCTTTGTCCTTGATCATTGCATCCAGTTTCTCCGACAAGATCTTCACTACTTTGCTCGTTCCTTTCTTTTGCTTTGCTTTATAATCATTGTGCAATTGCTGCAACTCTTTTAGACCACGACTAATCTTCATGTTTTGTTCCACCAGCTCTTTTTCCTTTCCCTCATGCATGCTTACCTGCAGCTTCACCACAGTCAGTTCTTCGGTGAGATCACTAATTCCCTTTTCGTACTTCTTCAAATCCAACTCACGGTCATGCTTGAGCTTCTCTAAAGCCGAGGGTGCTTCCTTAGCAATCTGAGTGGAGGAACTAGCATTTATCGTCCTTTCTTGGAATGTGTTGTCGTTAATCCTTTGCGTTCTCCATTCACCATATCTCACCATCACTATCGAGTCTTTATATGGTTGTACCCTTCTTGGCTTTTTCTATGCTCTTGTAGTCTGAACTTTTCCATACCCGCAGTATCCAGTATAAAATGTATTGATCCAAATTGTCTAGACACTATTAAAGGGCAGTAAGTCGTTCCTCCCCAAATTCCCGGTAGTGGGACACAATCTCTGTCTCCCCATCGATATAAGAAAGTTGTTCCCTTATTCAACCATGGAGCCTTCCATACCACGTCAATATCTTTTAAGTCCTTGAAGTATTCTTCGCAATGTTTTTCACTCCTCTCCTTCAAAGAACATCTAGTTATATGTTCTACAATCAGTAAATATGTGTCAAGATACCTGATTCCTCTATAATATGTGTTCCACCTGTGACCTCTAAACTAGATTTCAAGTAGCTGTGCGCATTCCGAAAACCTTCCTTCTCCTAATCTCTTACAAGAAGTCAATGATCAATAATTTTCTTTTCAGGATAGAAGGCACTAGGTTGACCAATTTATCTAGTCGCTCAAATAGACCCACAATTGACGGGTCAATATGCCACAGAATCCTTGGAAATAAGACCAACCCGTAAATACACAAGGTGAAAAGCCTTCGTATCTTGACCGGCTCATCATTACTTGTAAATATCAGTTCTTTAAGGCTACTACAATTGATTTGTTGTCTATCTTCATTTTGATATGTGTTGTCATTATTTTCCATTTTCATGTCCAACCACTCTTTTGTTTTTCCTGTTAATGATCTTAATTACTTGATGAAGCTTGAATTATTAACGGCTCTGGTATAACTCTTATCACTTTTAATTCTTGGACAGTTAACCAGTATCTCATATTCCTCCAGTGTAGGTGGCATGTCTACTTGTCCGAAAGTGAAACAATTGTACGATGGGTTCCAAAACTGTGCCATGGCTCTAAGCAACTCTTGATCAATCTTTACACTTAATAGCATGGTTGTGTCTCCAAATTCCTTCTTAAATTGCTCATTCGTTTCATTATCCCAATGATCCCACATCTCTTTTACTTTAGGTAAACAAGTATTATGATTAGTGTTTATCTTTACATAACCCTTCATCCTGGACACTTCACTCTTACCGAGGTTGTCCCCCTGCTCGTGCTGAGTTTGCTCGGACCAGGTCCAGAGTGTTGTATTATCTTCTCCTATCTTAAACTCTCAGGACATATCGACTCCTTCCAAACTGACTGACACCTAATTCGATGCCAAAACAAATGCAATTCATGACAGGATTTATTCCAAAAAAACAAAACAAAACACAAAAAAAACATATGTTAGTATTGTTAATTAATTTGAAAAGCAAGTAAACAAATTATTGATTCAGAGAAACACATAATATGTAGTAAGGAAAATACGTAAAGAAATGTATTTAAACCGGCAACACATGTCCTAAGTCCCTGTCTGGCTCTAGCGGGGCGGGCTTCTAAAAACAGAATGTGAGCTTTGTTCTAGACTCTTGGTTCCCAAACTATCGTTACCATCTACTACGACAGTAAGACATCGATTCAGAAGTATAGGTCCCTTATAACGGAGGTGTGGGCCCCACGACTCATAAGGTTAGTATACCAAAAGAAGACAAAAATTTGAACTCGGAGTTGGAGAGCATCACGTCGAATATTGTCTCTCTCCCACTTAAGGGTGAAAAAACCCGGGTGGATGGTGGATGCATGAATGACAGATATAGTAACCCCCTTAGCCCGGTCTAGACACTTGACCCAAATTAATAGAATTACACGGGAAAAACTGAAGTCAACTCGTTAAAGTCAACCTCGATTAGAAACCCTTTTTTTCTTTTATCTTGTCTAGATGCATAATACGCTCATTCAAACATCCACAGTTTCAAATCATATAAACAAGGACTGAAATATAAACATTCAAAACTGACAGATCATGCCATTTTAACTAACTTAATGATCCTGTTTCGAAACAGTCTCCCCTGTTTCGAAACCCTGCGTTCCAGTAGCATTTGGTCTCGGAACGGTATTACCCATTTCAGAACCAAATGCACAGATTTACTTCCTCTGCAACCAGACAAAACAGAGTCGTATCGAAACAACCCCGAGTTTCGATACAGGTTCAAAATATAACTAAAGGCCTCGAAACGGTCTAGTAGTGTTCCGAAACATTAAGACCAAATATGCAAGCTGTATCTAAATAGCTGCTACTATTTCGAAACACATACCAGGTCTGCACTAAAACAACAACATTTTAACATCTTAAAACATACCATATGGCCATTAAACATCATGCAATCATAGGTAAACATCAACAACATACTTATCCAACACATAGACATCAACAAAGGCATCTAGCATCATGAATTGCAAAACATGTCTACTATAGTGGCATGCCCCTTATAAGCAATCCACATAGAGTATCAAAAACCATAAAGTAAAGTATAACAACATTTAAAGGCCCAACACAAGTCTTATAAAGCAAAACACACTTGCGAGGTACCCTACCCATTGCCATTTCTACCTTATTAAAAGTGTCGAATCCCATTCTTGTAAATTGAGTGATGTCTTGGGTGAAATCCCTTTCTATTTTGCTGCCCAAGATATCACTTATCTCCATTGTTTGAAAGGGGAGCGTAAGCAAAACATACTTGCCAAACCAGGGAGTTTAAACAACAACAATGCAATTTTAAAACCACTAATTCCTTTAAAACATATCCACATCATGCTCAATTTTCTCATGCTTTTGAAACCATAATTAAAGCATCTTTTATAAACCACATGTATCATTATCACATGCATATCTCAATGCAAAACCAAACAAAAGCTTCACATGTTTACTTCTCATAAATCATAATCATCTTGTATAAATGTCTTTATGCAAAAGTGTTTTAAAAATCATGATACATGTTCTATTCATATATTTGCATTTCAGCTGAACCGGATGGAAACTACCCCATCCTTGGATAGTACTACCCCTATCCATTAATGATCGGATATACATATACCTTGATGGCACTACCCCCATCAAGTCACATGGTGAAACTACCCTCACCATTATCTCACTTCGGCCAGGATGCTACTACTCGCATGCATGTTGGTGATAGCACTGCTCCTATTACTCACATCAGAATAGCACTCCCCCTATTGTGAAAATGAAGAATTTATCTCACGCGCAAATTTTATAAATTATAGTGTACTTCACATCATATTGGTCGACCAACATATCCGATAATAGAAATCTCTTCACTATGCCAATATACCATTTAAATCTATGTTAACTGACTACTTTTAATGGATTTATAAAATCATCACATATCTCATATTAAAACATGCCTCAAATATAGCATAATATATCTCATCAAGAATATAACCTCATGAAACATAATCAAGTTATATTTCATGGGATATGATACACCAAAAACATGCTTATAAAACATGCATAACAGTGAGTAACAAACATAATTCAAAACATGAGCATGATGATCCGCATTGACTTCACACCAAAAATCGGGAGCTTTAGTAACCATACTTACTACAAAGATTAGCTAAGCGTTTCAAGCATACACTAACCTCCCAAAACCTCGTTTCCAAGCTTACGAAAACGTTCAAACCACATCCACTCACCGATACAACTTCGCCTCACTTGCTGAAGCTATTCCAAGCCTTCGAAACTCCAAATGTGCCTTCTAACGATCAAACAATGTCTATCCCTACTTCTAACCAAAGAAAAGAAGAGGATTAATGCACACTCTTGCATCAAAACCTCCAGCAACACAAACCCCCACTCAACTCCATCATTCGTTAAGCAATTAACAACCGATACAAACCGAAAACACCGAAAAAACCACTCTAAACCGTTCCCAATCACTACCCAGCAAAACCAACCATCAATCCTCATCCATTTACAACCTAAAACACTTCCCCAACCTCAATAAACCTCCAGCTATGAAGAAACCACAACAACAGCCCTTAAAACTCAAGATTTTATCACTAACATCTAGCAATCTAACTAGTTTCAGGATTACTTAACAAAATCCATCAAGTTAACATTATTAAACATTAACAACATATTAATAATCAGCCATTAACTCAGCAAATAACATCATGCTTAAAAGTCCACCATAAACCTCCAAGAAACCTCATTTAACTCAATTTTCTCAATTAACATATAAAACCCATCAAAAACAATATGTAAAAGACTAAATACTTGAGAATTTCAATAAAGAACATGTCATTAGAAGAGAAGAATGAACCTACCTCTAATGATGAGCTCTTCATCCATTTTTTGAAAAGAAAACCAAAGAGAAAACAATAGATTCAATAGAGAATCAATATAAAATAAGAAAATCTTCGAAATCAAAATCAAAATTAGAGTTTACCTTTGAAATATTTTTGTTTGGATGAAGGGATTTTGAGAGAAAAGTGAGAGAAGAAAACTACATCAAAAACCAATCTTATGAAAAGTGAAAAACCGTTTTAACTTCCCTCCATCTTTTTCATATAATTTAGTTGATCAAAATTGTAAAATAGGAGGAAAAGTCTCTATTAGCCCTTCGTATTGCTCCTTAAAGATTTAAAGCATTAGACTTTTACGTTTTTGCCATTAAATCAAACTTTACCATTTTTACATTTTGGTCACCAAACCGAAATGTCTGATTTACAAAATTGTTTTCATTAAATTACGTTCAACAAAATCTAATCATATATATAATTATGATTTTAGGAATATTTCCCAAATTTTTATCCAACCAAAAACCTTTCAAATTAATTATTTCTCAAAACAAGACTAGACCGCTAAACAAGTTCAAACCGAATTGCCTAACAAAACCCGGTTAGCACCTAGGCCCAAAATCGGGGTGTTACAACTCTCCCCCACTTAATAAATTTCTTCCTCGAAATTTACATGATGGAAAGAGATACGGAAACTACTTTTTCATATCCTCCTTCCTTTCCCATGTTGCTTCTTCGACACCTCGATGTCTCCAAAGCACCTTAACCAATTCAATGGTCTTTCCTCATAAGATAAATCCGGATTTAACTCCACTTCCTCAACCGACAACAGATGCAAAGGATCCGTACGATACCTCCAAAGCATGGATACATAGAAAACATCATGTATTTTCTCCAACTCCGGCGGCAACCACAATCTATACGCAACATGGCCAATCCTCTCAAGCACCTTATAAGGTCCGATAAACCTCGGGCTCAACTTGCACTTTTGTCTGAATCTCATCACCTTCTTCCAAGGAAAAACTTTTAAGAAGACCTTCTCACCAACCTCAAACTCAATTTCCTTATGCTTCAAATCCACGTAAGATTTCCAGTGATCTGACACCTTCTTTAGATGATCACAAATGAGCTTCACCTTATCAGTTGTACCCTTGAGCATATCAGGCAAAGAAACCAACTTTTTCCCCGCTTCGGTCTAACACACTAGTGTACGACACTTTCGTCCATTCAAAGCCTCATACGGTGCCATTTGTATGCTTGCATGATAGCTATTGTTATAGGAGAACTCTACCAATGACAACAAATTGTCCAATCAACCTAGGAAATCGATCACACAACACCGGAGCATATCCTCCAACACTTGTATAATCTGCTTCGATTGACCATCCTTCTAAGGGTGATATGACGTGCTAAAGCTCAACCTCGTGCCCAAGGTTCGATTCAAACACTCCCAGAACCATGATATGAATCGCAGTTCCCTGTCTGAGACTATAGACATAGGAACACCATGCAACCGCACAACTTTCGCAATGTATAGCTCTACCAGCTTATCCAGGGTAAACGTACTATGCACAGGCAAGAAATGTGCACACTTCGTTAATCGATCCACGATCACCCACATGAAATTCTTCTTTGACTGTGTAAAAGGCAAACCCGACACGAAATCCATCGTGATGCTCTCCCATTATCACTCTAGAATCCTCAAAGGCCGCAACAGACCGGATGGAAACTAAGGTTCAGCTTTCAATCGCTGACACACCAAACACTTGCTAACAAACTCTACCACATCCTTTTTCCAGCCCACCCAATAGTACTCATCTTGCAACCCCGATACATCTTAGTACTACCAGGATGCATGGAAAAGGGACTATTACGCCCTTCCGTCAAGATAGTGCGCCTCAACTCAACGTCCTCTAGCACAACTACATGACCCTTAGAACACAAGACACCATCGTCACTTAAACTGTAATTTGTAGGATTACCCTCCACCATGTTCGTAACATGTGAAACCAATGAAACATCGAGCAACTGCTTTTTCTTGATCATCTCAAAAAAATTGTTTCACCTGAAGCTCGGCCACAAAGCCAACATCACGAGACAAACTCAAATGAGAAAACATTGCTCTCAAAACCACTGCAACATTTCGGCCCAAAGCATCGGCCACCACATTGGCCTTTCCCGGGAGATACTCGATCGTAACATAGTAATCCTTCTGAAATTCCAACCATCGGAATTGCCGAAGATTCAATTCCCTCTGAGAAATAAGATACTTGAGACTCTTGTGATCTGTGTACACGGTACACCTCTCGCTGTAAAGATATTGTCTCTATATCATTAGAGCAAACACTACAACCGCAAGCTCGAGATCGTAAGTAGGATAATTACGCTCATACACCTTCAATTGCCTTGAAGAATAAACAACTACTATACCCTCCTGCATCAACACACACCCTAAAATCACATAGGATGCATCACTATACACCACAAACTCTTTTTTCGGTTCAGGTTGAATAAAGATCGGATCTTGTACCAAAACATCCTCTAACTTTTGAAAAGTTTGTTGCCTCGCCTTCGTCCACTCAAACTTAACATCTTTATGAAGCAACTTCGTCAACGAAGCAGCGATCTTAGAAAACCCATCTATGAACCGACAATAATACCCAACAAAGCCCAGAAAACTACGAACCTTCGTCACTGATTTTGGTTGTTTCCAGCCCACTCGAATACCCTCGGTTGACACCACATGACCAAGAAACACCTTCTCCCTGATCCAAAACTCACATGTACTCAACTTTGCATAGAGCCGATTATCTAACAGGGTCTGCAACACTCTTGATCCTCCTCGGTACAAGAGTACACAAGGATATCATTGATAAACACCACTACAAACTGATTAAGGTACTCATGGAACACCCATTTCATTATGTCCATGAACGCAGCCAACACATTAGTTAAACCAAAAGGCATCACTAGGAACTCATAATGCTTGTACCTCATACAAAAAGCCTTCTTCGATACGTCTTTGTCCTTCACCTTAAGCTGATAATACCCCGACCTTAGATCAATCTTCAAAAACACAACAACACCACGGAACTGATCAAAAAGATTATCAATCTAAGGTAAATGGTATTTTTTCTTTATCGTCAACTTATTTAGTTGACGATAGTCTATACACATCCGCATCGCCCCATCCTTCTTCTTAACAAACAAAACTAGAGCTTCCCAAGGCGAGATACTTGGCCTAATGAAACCACGATCTAGCCACTTCTGAAGTTGCATCTTTAACTCCTTTAAATCTTTCGGTGTCATTCGTTAAGGAGCTATGGATATCGGAGCCATATCCGCATACGTCTCTATACAAAACTCGACCTCCCTATCCGGTGGCAACCCATGTAACTCTTCCAAAAACACCCCAAAAAATCACAATTTGTCTGAATATCCTGCGGACATGCTTCCTTCATATTTGGGTTCATCACATACGCCAAATAAGCTTGGCAACCACCATTCCTCAAATTGTGAGCTTCCATCAACGAAACAACATTAGACAAGAACTTTACATTCTCACCCACCACCACAACTACAAAATCATCGGCAATCTTCAACGAAATATGCTTGGTCTCACAATCAACCAGATCTTTATGTTTCGACAACCAATCCATCTCAAGGATAACATCGAAACCATAGAAAGGTAACTTCACTACATCAACAAGAAACACATGTCCTTGAACCATTAAGGGACTTCTTCTTAAAAGCATTCACGAAAAATGCCTAGGTAATCTCGTCAGGTTCCATACCAGTTGTGGTGGTCATCCACTATGTATACGCATCTCCGTGAATCAAAGAGACCACACAGCCCAACTTCTGCACATTATTTCAATTCATCTGCTCCAACATTGTAGTACCCCAAATTATAGAATAGTTAAAAATCCTAATTAAATTAGAAAGAAAAGTGTAAACATTTGAACCTGGGACTAAAATGTAAGAATCGATTGTTATTATAATTGATAACTAAAAAAATATAAAATTAATTATATTAAATTGCAATTAAAATCATACATAATTAAAATGGGAGTTACTTGGTCATGAGTATAACCAAGTGTCATCACCACCACCACTTAAAAGAGTGGTGGTGGACACTCGGCTAGCTTACAAGGAAATAAGACAACAATTGTTGTCACTTCTTCTCCCACTCACACAAACTCACCAAATTAAGCAACAAAGAGAGAGAGAGAGAGAGAATTCTGGATAATTAGAATGCTTAACCAAGACAACTTGAAAGCTTGAAGCAAATGAGAAACTTTAATAGAGTACTTATTTATATATGTTAAGAGAATAAACAAGTATTTTTTAAGTCACACGATTGTATTGTTGATTATTACTTTGATTTGAATGTTCTTGCAAGCTTTAAATTTTAGAAATTTTGATTTAAACATCTGTTTGATGCTAGTTTAATTCTAGGTTGTTGATCACAAGAAAGCAGATAAGGAAAAGGTTAAGGAATGTAACCAAAATGTGTATAACTGCCCATATTCGATCTAAACACTATGCTATAAAAATCTGGAAATTTATGTTTGAAGGTGTTAAATATGGTTATGAGAAAATGTAGAAGTAGCTGGTCAAATAAGATTAGGTGGTGAAGCCAAGAATATTAGTTATAGGGAGCATAACATAGAAACTAGTGTAATCTGCCCAGCACTGCCCTGTTCTGGACAGTGACATTTAAAAATTCACCAAAAATAAAATACATGGAATTTAGACCTAAAATTTTGATAGAAAATACTTGGGTATGTCTAGTTTAACTAGAAACAAACGACACTAAAATTTGATCTTCATAGAAAAATCTGGATCCGAAATTGTTGAGGTGCTACAAACTATCCAGAACTACAAAATGGCATATGTTTAAATAATAAACTGTATTGATTGAGAAATGAGAAAAATATGTACCATATCAGTAACAAGTACTTAATATGCCAATAAGAAAAACGATTTTGAATGTTAATGTTGACTTCTAATATGTTTCATATATGTTTGTATGTGAATAACAAGATCAAGAACTTGAAGAGATTTTGGAGGAATCAAGGGTTGGGCAATAAAATAGGAAGAACATGAGCATTGCTATTAAAGAACAAGGCTAGCTTGGAGTTGTGAGTGTAGCTATCATTAGGGTCTGGACTTAGGTCCTAACCAAGTTATTTATGTTTATAATGCTCTTGAATGATGCTATGAAATTGATTTTAAAGTATACTTGGTAAACATATAAGGGAAGGATGATATTAATTACAAATGGCAACGTGTGATAAAATAAGTGAATTGATGTGTTACTTGTGCTATACTGAGTTTGAACATGAACTTGCTTGATGCCTTGATCGTTTCGATTTGTTCATTGATGAAACATGACATGAAATGATTTCTCTTGAAATTGAAATATGGTTCATTAGCCTAAGGGCTCTTGATCTTGATACATGAATATTAATCACTTGAATATGCCATGATTCTTGTCTAGTTGGTTATATGATCATAGATTCTTGATCACATGATTAAATAATTCCTTGGTAACTAGTGAGTCATAGGTAGGATGACTTGCCATAAAGTCTTGAGCTCATTTGTGTTGGGTGGTCTACGGACCAGGAGAAGGCCCTTTATTTGGCGACAATAGGATGAATGTGTGTTATGGTCTTTGGCGACAGTAGGAGGGATATGACTAGATACTTGTTTTGGGGATAGTTGGTTGGCAACTCGATTACCTAGACTCGACTATAAACCAAGGCTTAAACTTGAAATTGATGAGATAGCTTGCTGATATGAATTTGTGTTTACATGAAATGAAATTGATCTTGTTATGCTTGCTTACATGATATCCTACTCCATGAAACTTGATTGATTGTTAAACATTTGACTTCTTGTTGATAACTTGTAGTTGATTGGTTGAAAAATTAGATCGATATATGTACTCATGTGACCTTGATTTGTTATGTTTAAAGGTTAGAATAACTTAAATGAAATGATATGAAAATATGTCTAAATATGATCAATTGAATTGTAACGCCCTGGTTTTTGGCCTAGATGTTTTGGACATCGGACTGGACCGATCGAGAACGGTTCGAGTCGAGTTTGGTGATTTAAGGAAATCAATGATCGGGATAAGATAAAAATATGGTAAAATTTCTAAAATCATCTAAAATCATTTTTAAGAGGTTGGTCAAATCAATTTTACAAAAAGAGTTTCGGAAGTAATACATTTTAGGTAGTGACCAAAATGTAAAGTTTCAAAACTATTGAAAAATGCAATTTTTTAAAGAGGAGCCAAAATCTTAGAATCTCTAGGGAGCTTTATGGCAATTTAGCCTTTCCTTAATATGACATGTGTTTTAAAAGGGGTTTTAAAATGTTTTAGTAAAATGATTTTTATTAAATTAAAATTTATATATCAGAAAAATGAGATTTCATTTGACGTAACTACCATTCTCTTCTCATTTTCTGCCAAACACCATTTTAAAACATTTTCTCCAGAATTCTATTCTCCCAAACACTCTCTCGTTATTTTCTAAACAAATTTAAAGAATTCTTTCAAGTTCTTCAAGATTTTTGCTAAGTAAAACTTGTCATTCATTTAGGTTATTTATTGAAATTCCCAAGATTTTTGGCTTCTAATTAATGTTTTTAGTTGAGTTTTCATTTTAGTATTGATTTGCGATTGAAATCTTGCAAAAATATGATGAAACTCTTGATTTTCGGACTTGATTTGTTAAGCTCTGTTTTGGATTGTTTTTAATTAAGTTTTGAGGTGATTAATATGTTGAAAAGAGGATTTGTTGATATAGATCCCGAAATCCTTGTGATCCTTGAGTTTCTTGATAGTTCTAGTTGGGTTTTGAGGTGAAATGATGAAGTAATGCTTGTTGGAGGTATAAGGATGGGTTTAGATTGATTTTAGATGTGTTTGTGATTGGTTGCTTGTGTTGAAATGCATTCTAATGCATTTGGATCTCTGTTTTGATGATGTGAAAACATGGGATCTTGATCCGGGAGCAAACAAGGCATTTTTGGAGGCTCCGGAGGAGTAATTTTTGTGTCAGCGAGCAAGGGTTCGCGTATAGGTGAGTGGAAATGGATTTTCCAGCTTTGTAACACTTTGAGCGTGGACTTGGAAGCTTAGTGTAAGTTTGAAACACTTAGCTAAGCTTAAGAGTAAGTGATTCGAAAGTCTCTCTCTCGAAAATGTGCTATGTTTTGATGGAAATGCACTTGAGTTACTGTGGTTTTGATTACTATTTTTAAAGCATGTTTTAAGCATGCTTAATGCTGGATTTTAATGCCATTATGTTAGGGATTCACTACGTAAGTGATCCTTGGTTTTATGTGATAAATGCATTTGATATTAAGTGTAACACCCCAATTTTGGGCTTAGAAGTTTTGGATTTGGACCGGGTCGGTCGGGTTGCGGTTCGAATATAAAAGGGTGATTTTAGGAAAGCCTAGTTCGGGTTGCATTAAAAATATGGAAAAATATCTTAAAATCATCTTTTATTATATATAAGGGAATGGTGAAATCAATTTTACAAAATGAGGTTTGGAAGTGTGACATTTTGGGTTAGTGACTAAAAGTAATTTTTGAAAACTGGGTGACTGTTTTAAAAGGATTGAAACTTTGAATCTTTAAGGAGCTAATTTACCCAAGAAGAGTTTTCTCCAGATTTTTCTTAATATTAAACAATTTATTAATGGTTTTTAATTAAAGGTAAAAGGAGGGAAAAAGATATTTTGTTGTAATAACTAACTTTCTTCAAAATTTCCAATTCTTTTCTCTCAACTTTTCTCTCAACCCAAACACTTTTCTCCAGCAAATTTCCCTCTGATTTTGACCTCAAAAGATGAGATTTCAATTTTCATTTGATCTCTAATCATTTCTACATCAAAACCTTAACATTTACTTATTGAATTTTCAAGAATCTTGGTTCCAATTAAGGAGAAACTCACATTTAGAGGTATGAACGTCCTTCTCCTCTAAATACTCAGTTCTTTACTGAAATTCCCAAGTTCTCAATCCTTGATTTGAGTTTTATGAAAGGTTTTATGGTTGTGTTCTTGATCTTGGCTTTAAAATGAAAGATTTGGTTTAATTTTGATGAAATTCGTATGAAATGATTGGGCACTATTTTGAGGTGTCTTTTTGATGATTTTTGGATGTATAATTGATGTGAAATTGAGGTTTAATCAATGCAATCCCGAATAGGTTGATTTTCCTAAGTTTTGTTTGAGTTAATGATGGTTTTTGGAGTGATCTTGATGTTCTGCTATAGCTGGAGGTATAAGGACGTGATTAGATCCTTTTTGGTTGTTAATTGAGGTTTAAGAATGTTTGGAATTGATGGATCTTGGCGGGGTAGTGTTGTAGAGATGTTTGGATGTGATTTCGGTTGTGTTTGGTAGCCGAAATGTGAGTGTTGATGAGAGCAGCGAGTTTAGGTGTCTTGATGGAAGATATTAATGCAGGATGATGCATTAATCCTCTACTTTGATGTGTTTAAAACATGAGAGACATCTTCGGATCCTTGTGGTGTTGATCTGAAAGCTTGATTGGTGTTTCAGCAAGTTGTGAAACGAAATCGGTGAGTGAAGTTTGGTTTTCAGCTTTGAAACCAATGTTTGAAGGTTTTGGGAGCTTAGTTTGAGTCTAAACAACTTAGCTAAGCTCAAGAGTAAGTTTTCGAAAAACTCTCTTATTGATGAACCATGAGTTGATTGAATGCAATGTGATTTGTTTGCATGTTTAATTTCTGTTTTTGAAAGCATATTTTAGCATGTTTATTGCTGGTTTTATAAGCCATGTATTGAAGGATGCTCAAGGTAAGGGATCCTTGTTTTGTACATTGAAAATGTGGTTTTGATGCATAATGATGCATGATGATGGATGGCTTTATCAAATGCTTTAAAACAATGGATTAATGTTGTTAAATGATGTATATTGGCAAGTGATTTGGTTGGTTTAAAAGTACTTGACTTGGATATAGTTAGCTGGCTATAGGATTGGGTGCACCGTGAATAAAGTCGCCTTGGATGTTGAGGGGTTGTGATTGTACCGTAAACTCCATCCAAGTACACTAACGAGATGGTTAAGAACACCATGGTGGTTAAAAGTCCAAGGGTGGGTCTTGTGTTAAGGTCACAATTGTGGTTGAAAGTCCATGTGTAGACCTTGTGTGCTGTAAGATCACAATGGTGGTTAAAAGCCGATGTGCGGTTCTTGTGTTGTATGTCCCGTGATCTTGTTAGTGATGTTATACAATTACCAATGAGTGATGTGGAGGGGTTGTGATTGTACCATAGTCTCCATCACGGGTGTTGAGGGGTTGTGATTGTACCATGCTCCACCTTGATATTGGTAGTGTGTATGAAGCGTATGGGACAACGCTTGTAATCCGCGTATCCGGTTGTCGATTGTGTTTTGAATTGGAAAATGGTTATGATTATCACTTGAAAGCCAATATGACATGTTAATGATTTGAATCATGAAACGCTTGGTTTATATACATATGTGCATGATCAAATGTTACTTGAACTAAAGGTTTTGAAAAGGAGTTTTATTAATGCATTATTGTGATGTTTTAAATGAGCATTCCTCACTAAGCTATGTGCTTACGCTCTCTCTTTCTTAAACCAATAATGCAGAGCATTAAAGTGCTAAAAGGGGCAGCAAAGGGATCAAGAATCTAAGTGGAAGCTTAAGCTCATGTATGGTGACTATTTTCATAACTTGCTTAGCTTTTGGCATTTGGCAATGGGGAACCTATGTTGTTGTTTTGGGAGATGTTTTGGACTCCCTAAGTTGGTTTTATGCTTTTGACAATGATGGAACATGTAAATGGCCTTTATGAAGTTGGTTTGGTGTTTTGATGTTTGTATGGTTTCCAATATAGGATGCATGCCTATAGAATAAGGTTTTTCCTTAAATTGATGTCATGGTTGAGAATGGATGATGCTATTATGTTCCTTAAGTATATAATGACTTGCTGGTATGATTTGAGAGTCTTTGAAATGTGTTTGATTGGTTAAAAGTAAATTAAACCAGATAAATTTCTGCAATCTGGGCAGCACGTTTCGGAACAGGTGCTACCGTTTCGGAACAGAGGGCCTGAAATGGCCTTGGCGTTTCGGAACGGGTGGAACCGTTCCGGAACGGTTTTGCCACTACCAAGCTTTGTTCCGCAACGAGTTTCGGAACGGTCCCGCGTTTCGGAACGGATAATATCTGTTCCGAAACACCCGACCGTTGGGCACTGAAACTGATGGTTAAATGTTTTGAAATCTTTGCGTTTTGGTCCTGAACTTGGTTTATGCAATTGAATGAGTTTGGGATGTCCGTTTGAGTTGAATTTTTTTCAGAGAAGCATGAAACATGACTAATTTCATAATGGTAACTCAAAAGTGGATTAAGTCCTTATAATTTTCAGAATTTTCATTTTGGTCCCTCAATTCATAAATTGTGCAATCGAGTCCCTAAATGTTTTCTGATTGTGGTGATCTTTGAGTATGCTGATCTTATGAACATTTCTAGGGTTAATATGCATTTAGATAAGATTAAAAAGAAAAAAGGGTCGTTAATCAAGGTTGACTTTCGGGTTGACTTTGGTTTTCCCCGTGTAAACTTCTTAATTCGGGTCAACCGTCTAGGCCGGGTTAAGGGGGTTACATTTGGTGGTATCAGAGCTGAGTTCTCGAGTATTTGGGAATGGTTATGTGGGTGATGAGTGTATGAATGCTTTGTATTCTTGTTGAATGAAAGTATGTTGTGTGAATTGTAAGTATGTTGCAATTGTGGTGTTGTGGTGGTGAATCATGTTATAGGGACCCATTGCCAAATCAAAGCTAATGTAATGATTGTTTTTGATTGGAAATGAGCTTGAGTACTTAGATTGCTTACCTTGTTGAGCCTGACTTTGTTTATTACATTGTGATTGCATTGTTAGTGAATGGCACCTCGTAGAGAAACGAGGATTAATACGCAAGCTATGGCTCAAAATGAGAATGAGGAGAATGTTGAAAATGTGGTGGATTTACCTCCTCCGCCTGGTGGTGGTGGTGCTGGGGGTGAAGGAGCTGGTGTTGTGGGTGGTGATTGGGTCGCTGGACCTGAAGCTGGTCAGGGGAAAGCTGTACCAGACATGACAGTGTTGATTCAAGCTATTGCTGGAGCTTTTCGAGCAGCGGTAGCCGGAGCTCAAGGAGCTGGGCATCAGGGAGATGCTAATGTTAGACTACCTTTGGAACGTTTGCTCAGTCTGGGAGGGACTGAGTTCAGGGGTTTGTCTGCTAAAGGTTCTGAGTCTTGGCTGGAAAGTACCAAGAGAATCTTGGGACAAATGAATTGTACTGATGTGCAGAAGCATGGCTGTGTGGTATCGTTGTTGTAGAACGATGCATATATTTGGTGGACAACCACTATCTCTGGGATGGCGGATGCTGATGTGACATGGACGTTCTTTCAGAACATTTTCAAGAGAAGGTATCTGGGTGTGAGGTATTTGGATGAAAAGAAAAGGGAATTCATGTCTCTTACTCAAGGGAGCATGTCAGTGGCTGAGTACGAGGTTCAGTTTGTCCGACTCAGTCAGTACGCACCTGAGCTTATCCCGGATGAGCGGGAGAGGTGTGAACGGTTCCGTTATGGTTTGGTGACGGAAGTGAAGACTTATATGCTGGCTGCTGAGTAAAATGATTTTGATGTGCTGGTTGGTAGAGCAAAAGACATTGAGATGAATTTGAGTTTATCTTCTAGAAGTGCTGGTTCTAGTGCTGGTAAGCGAGTTGCTGAGTATAGTTCCGGTGGTGGACGGAACAAGAGGGGACGTGATCGGAAGTATCAGTCTTCAGCTAAGCGAGGTGGTGGTGGGCAAGGTGCGCTTGTTCAGGGAGACAAGGCAAGAGCTGATCCGAACACATGTTGGACATGTGGATCGCGTGGCCATTTGAGGCGTGATTGTCCTCGAGCGGCGAGGGAGGTTCAGGCTCCTGTTGTGACGACTTGTAACTCATGCTGGAACTGTGGATCAGCGGATCACATGAGGAGGGAGTGTCCTTTGTTGGCCGGTGGTGGCCAGGGACGTGCTCCTGGAGTTGTTGAACCACAGAGAGGTCGTGGGCGCGGCCGTGGTAACTTCCAGCGAAGAGAGGAGGGTGGACGGAATGTGGCTCATGCTGTAGCTGTTCAGCCTGAGGGTGGTGGTCAGGCCAGGGTGTATGCTCAGAGGGAGGGGAGGAATGACACGGATGTGATCGCAGGTACTTTCACTTTGCAATCCTTATCATTACTTTCCTTGATTGATTCTGGATCTACACACTCATACATATTGCGTGAGCATGCTGAATTGCTTGGTTTGCCTGTTGAGTCTTTGGATGTTGGTATGCGTGTCACCAGTTCTTTTGGAGAAACCGCTGTGATTCGAAAGCTTTATAGAAGATGTCATTTGGTTGTGCAAGATCATGTTTTTCATGTTGACCTTATGGAATTGCCTTTTTATGGTTTTGATGTAATCCTTGGTATGGATTGCTTGTTGAGCATCGTGCTGTAGTAGATTGTAAGAATAAGCGAGTTTCGTTGAAACTTGCAAATGATTATGAGGTAGTTCTGGTTGGTGAGAATGTGAAGTTTCTTGCCAATGTCGTGTCTTCATTGGAGGCGAGTCGGATGCTGAGGCAAGGTTGTGAAGCTTATCTCGCTTTTGTGATGAATCCTAGTTCTAAGGAGTTGCGTGTGCAATATATCAGGACTGTGCGAGAGCTTCCTTGGTTGTTTCCTGAGGAGTTGCCTGGATTGCCTCCTAATCACGAAGTGGAGTTTAGGATTGAGTTGTATGAAAACACAACTCCAGTGTCCATTACCCCTTATCGATTGGTTGCGGTAGTTTTTGCTTTGAAAATCTGGAGACATTACCTGTATGGTGAGAAGTGTACTGTGTACACAGATCACAAGAGTTTGAAGTATCTGATGTCTCAGAAGGAGTTGAATCTTAGGCAGCGACGTTGGGTGGAGTTGCTCAAGGATTATGATTTGACAATCGAGTATCACCCGGGTAAAGCTAATGTAGTAGAGGATGCCTTGAGTAGGAAAGTAGCTGTTGAGTTGAGGGCTATGTTTGCCAGTTTGAGTATTTCGCATGATGGTGGTCTTGTAGCTGAATTGCAAGTGAAACCATCCTTGGTTCAGTTGATTAAGGAAAAACAGTTGTTGGATGATTCCTTGGTACCACATGTTCAGGATATTGCGAAGGATAGACCTTCATATTTCTGTTTTAATGATGATGGAGTGTTATGTTTTGGGAGTCGAATAGTAGTGCCCAATGATGCTGAGTTGAGGCGTGATATTCTGGCTGAAGGTCATAGTAGTCCTTTTGCTATGCACCCTGGTAGTACTAAGATGTATCGTGATCTTCGTGATGAGTACTATTGGGTGTGTTTAAAGAAAGATGTTGCTGAGTTTGTAAGCAAGTGCATGGTGTGTCAGCGAGTTAAGGCTGAGCATCAGTTTCCTTCAGGGTTGTTGCAACCGTTGAGGATTCCTGAATGGAAATGGGAAAGGATTACCATTGATTTTGTGTCTGGTTTGCCTTTGTCGCCATCGAAGAAGAATTCGGTGTGGGTGATTGTGGATCGCCTGACGAAGTGTGTGCATTTCTCGCCTGTGCATACTACGTACACTTTGGATAAGCTTGCGGAGCTGTACATTGCTGAGATTGTGCGGCTGCATGGTGTGCCAAAGTTGATTGTGTCGGATAGGGATCCGAGGTTTACATCGCGTTTCTGGCAGTGTTTGCATCAGGCTTTGGGTACACGGTTGAATTTCAGTACATCTTATCATCCGCAGTCGGATGGGCAGTCCGAGCTGTTATCCAGGTTTTAGAGGATATGTTGAGGTGTTGCGTGATTGAGTTCCAGGGCTCTTGGGAGAAACATTTGCCTTTGGTGGAGTTTGCCTATAATAATAGTTATCAGGCAAGTATTCAAATGGCACCTTATGAAGCTTTGTACGGGAGGAAGTGTAGGACTCCACTTTGTTGGGCTGAAACAGGTCAGAAGTTGGTTTCGATGCCAGCTTTGTTGAAAGGAACCACCGAGAAGGTGAAGCTCATTTGTGAGCGCTTGAAGGCAGCTTCTGATCGGCAAAAGTCTTACGCGGATCTGAAGCATAAGGAGATTGAGTATGCGGTGGGTGATCGTGTGTTTTTGAAAGTTTCGCCTTGGAAAAAGGTGATGAGGTTTGGCCGAAAGGGTAAGTTGAGCCCTAGGTACATTGGACCATATGAGGTGATTGAGCGTGTGGGTCCTGTTGCGTACAAGTTGAGGTTACCGCAAGAGTTGGAAAAGATTCATGATGTGTTTCATGTTTCTATGCTTCAGAAGTATAGATCAAATCCTTCACATGTGATGCTTGTGGAAGAGGTGGAATTGTCCGGATTTGACTTATGATGAGGAACCGGTGAAGATTCTTGATTCGGATAGTAAGGTTCTTCGAGGCAAGACCATTGAGTTGGTAAAGGTGTTGTGGAAACATCGTGGTGTTGAGGAAGCCACGTGGGAGCGGAAGGATGACATGTTGAAGCAGTTTCCGTACCTCTTTCCTTCAGGTAAATTTCGAGGACGAAATTTCTTAAGGGGGAGAGTTGTAACACCCCAATTTTGGGCTTAGAAGTTTTGGGTTTGGACTGGGTCGGTCGGGTTGCGGTTCGAATATAAAAGGGTGATTTTAGGAAAGCCTAGTTCGGGTTGCATTAAAAATATGAAAACTATTTTAAAATCCTCTTTTATTATATATAAGGGAATGATGAAATCAATTTTACAAAATGAGGTTTGGAAGTGTGACATTTTGGGTTAGTGACTAAAATGTAATTTTTGAAAACTGGGTGACTGTTTTAAAAGGATTGAAACTTTGAATATTTAAGGAGCTAATTTACCCAAGAAGAGTTTTCTCCAGATTTTTCTTAATATTAAACAATTTATTAATGGTTTTTAATTAAAGGTAAAAGGAGGGAAAAAGATATTTTGTTGTAATAACTAACTTTCTTCAAAATTTCCATTTCTTTTCTCTCAACTTTTCTCTCAACCCAAACACTTTTCTCCAGCAAATTTCCCTCTGATTCTGACCTCAAAAGATGAGATTTCAATCTTCATTTGATCTCTAATCATTTCTACATCAAAACCTTAACATTTACTTATTGAATTTTCAAGAATCTTGGTTCCAATTAAGGAGAAACTCACATTTAGAGGTATGAACGTCCTTCTCCTCTAAATACTCAGTTCTTTACTGAAATTCCCAAGTTCTCAATCCTTGATTTGAGTTTTATTAAAGGTTTTATGGTTGTGTTCTTGATCTTGGCTTTAAAATGAAAGATTTGGTTTAATTTTGATGAAATTCGTATGAAATGATTGGGCACTATTTTGAGGTGTCTTTTTGATGATTTTTGGATGTATAATTGATGTGAAATTGAGGTTTAATCAATGCAATCCCGAATAGGTTGATTTTCCTAAGTTTTGCTTGAGTTAATGATGGTTTTTGGAGTGATCTTGATGTTCTGCTATAGCTGGAGGTATAAGGACGTGATTAGATCCTTTTTGGTTGTTAATTGAGGTTTAAGAATGTTTGGAATTGATGGATCTTGGCTGGGTAGTGTTGTAGAGATGTTTGGATGTGATTTCGGTTGTGTTTGGTAGCCGAAATGTGAGTGTTGATGAGAGCATCGAGATTAGGTGTCTTGATGGAAGATATTAATGCAGGATGATGCATTAATCCTCTGCTTTGATGTGTTTAAAACAGGGGAGACATCTTCGGATCCTTTTGGTGTTGATCCGGAAGCTTGATTGGTGTTTCGGCAAGTTGTGAAACGGAATCGGTGAGTGAAGTTTGGTTTTCAGCTTTGAAACCAATGTTTGAAGGTTTTGGGAGCTTAGTTTGAGTCTAAACAACTTAGCTAAGCTCAAGAGTAAGTTTTCGGAAAACACTCTTATTGATGAACCATGAGTTGATTGAATGCAATGTGATTTGTTTGCATGTTAAATTTCTGTTTTTTGAAAGCATATTTTAGCATGTTTATTGCTGGTTTTATAAGCCATGTATTAAAGGATGCTCAAGGTAAGGGATCCTTGTTTTGTACATTGAAAATGTGGTTTTGATGCATAATGATGCATGATGATGGATGGCTTTATCAAATGCTTTAAAACAGTGGATTAATGTTGTTAAATGATGTATATTGGCAAGTGATGTGGTTGGTTTAAAAGTTCTTGAATCGGATATAGTTAGCCGGCTATAGGATTGGGTGCACCATGAATAAAGTCGCCTTGGATGTTGAGGGGTTGTGATTGTACCGTAAACTCCATCCAAGTACACTAACGAGATGGTTAATAACACCATGGTGGTTAAATATGGTTATGAGAAAATGTAGAAGTAGCTGGTAAAATAAGATTACGTGGTGAAGCCAAGAATATTAGTTATAGGGAGCATAACATAGAAACTAGTGTAATCTGCCCAGCACTGCCCTGTTCTGGACAGTGACATTTAAAAATTCACCAAAAATAAAATACATGGAATTTAGACATAAATTTTTGATAGAAAATACTTGGGTATATCTAGTTTAACTAGAAACAAACGACACTAAAATTTGATCTCCATAGAAAAATCTGGATCCGAAATTGTTGAGGTGCTACAAACTATCCAGAACAGCAAAATGGCCTATGTTTAAATAATAAACTGTATTGATTGAGAAATGAGAAAAATATGTACCATATCAGTAACAAGTACTCAATATGCCAATAAGAAAAACGATTTTGAATGTTAATGTTGACTTCTAATATGTTTCATATATGTTTGTATGTGAATAACAAGATCAAGAACTTGAAGAGATTTTGGAGGAATCAAGGGTTGGGCAATAAAATAGAAAGAACATGAGCATTGCTATTAAAGAACAAGACTAGCTTGGAGTTGTGAGTGTAGCTATCATTAGGGTCTGGACTTAGGTCCTAACAAAGTTATTTATGTTTATAATGCTCTTGAATGATGCTATGAAATTGATTTTAAAGTATACTTGGTAAACATATAAGGGAAGGATGATATTAATTACAAATGGCAACGTGTAATAAAATAAGTGAATTGATGTGTTACTTGTGCTATACTGAGTTTGAACATGAACTTGCTTGATGCCTTGATCGTTTCGATTTGTTCATTGATGAAACATGACATGAAATGATTACTCTTGAAATTGAAATATGGTTCATTAGCCTAAGGGCTCTTGATCTTGATACATGAATATTAATCACTTGAATATGCCATGATTCTTGTCTAGCTGGTTATATGATCATAGATTCTTGATCACATGATTAAATAATTCCTTGGTAACTAGTGAGTCATAGGTAGGATGACTTGCCATAAAGTCTTGAGCTCATTTGTGTTGGGTGGTTTACGGACCAGGCGAAGGCCCTTTATTTGGCGACAATAGGATGAATGTGTGTTATGGTCTTTGGCGACAGTAGGAGGGATATGACTAGATACTTGTTTTGGTGATAGTTGGTTGGTGACTCGATTACCTAGACTCGACTATAAACCAAGGCTTAAACTTGAAATTGATAAGATAGCTTGCTGATATGAATTTGTGTTTACATGAAATGAAATTGATCTTGTTATGCTTGCTTACATGATATCCTACTCCATGAAACTTGATTGATTGTTAAACATTTGACTTCTTGTTGATAACATGTAGTTGATTGGTTGAAAAATTAGATCGATATATGTACTCATGTGACCTTGATTTGTTATGTTTAAAGGTTAGAATAACTTAAATGAAATGATATGAAAATATGTCTAAATATGATCAATTGAATTGTAACGCCCTGGTTTTTGGCCTAGATGTTTTGGACATCGGACTAGACCGATCGAGAACGGTTCGAGTCGAGTTTGGTGATTTAAGGAAATCAATGATCGGGATAAGATAAAAATATGGTAAAATTTCTAAAATCATTTTTAAGAGGTTGGTCAAATCAATTTTACAGAAAGAGTTTCGGAAGTAATACATTTTGGGTAGTGACCAAAATGTAAAGTTTCAAAACTGTGGAAAAATGCAATTTTTTAAAGAGGAGCCAAAATCTTAGAATCTCTAGGGAGCTTTATGGCAATTTAGCCTTTCCTTAAAATGACATGTGTTTTAAAAGGGGTTTTAAAATGTTTTAGTAAAATGATTTTTATTAAATTAAAATTTATATATCAGAAAAATGAGATTTCATTTGACGTAACTACCATTCTCTTCTCATTTTCTGCCAAACACCATTTTAAAACATTTTCTCCAGAATTCTATTCTCCCAAACACTCTCTCGTTATTTTCTAAACAAATTTCAAGAATTCTTTCAAGTTCTTCAAGATTTTTGCTAAGTAAAACTTGTCATTCATTTAGGTTATTTATTGAAATTCCCAAGATTTTTGGCTTCTAATTAATGTTTTTAGTTGAGTTTTCATTTAAGTATTGATTTGCGATTGAAATCTTGCAAAAATATGATGAAACTCTTGATTTTCGGACTTGATTTGTTAAGCTCTGTTTTGGATTGTTTTTAATTAAGTTTTGAGGTGATTAATATGTTGAAAAGAGGATTTGTTGATATAGATCCCGAAATCCTTGTGATCCTTGAGTTTCTTGATAGTTCTAGTTGGGTTTTGAGGTGAAATGATGAAGTAATGCTTGTTGGAGGTATAAGGATGGGTTTAGATTGATTTTAGATGTGTTTTGATGTTTATAATTGATTAGAAGTGATGTATGTTGGCTGGGCTTGGTTTAGGAAGCAATCGATTGAATTTTTCTGTTGTTTCAAATGGGTAAATTGGTGTAATTTGGGTGAGCAACGAGTTTGTGATTGGTTGCTTGTGTTGAAATGCATTCTAATGCATTTGGATCTCTGTTTTGATGATGTGAAAACATGGGATCTTAATCCGGGAGCAAACAAGGCATTTTTGGAGGCTCCGGGGGAGTAATTTTTGTGTCAGCGAGCAAGGGTTCGCGTATAGGTGAGTGGAAATGGATTTTCCAGCTTTGTAACACTTTGAGCGTGGTCTTGGAAGCTTATTGTAAGTTTGAAACACTTAGCTAAGCTTAAGAGTAAGTGATTCGAAAGTCTCTCTCTCGGAAATGTGCTATGTTTTGATGGAAATGCACTTGAGTTACTGTGGTTTTGATTACTATTTTTAAAGCATGTTTTAAGCATGCTTAATGCTGGATTTTAATGCCATTATGTTAGGGATTCACTACGTAAGTGATCCTTGGTTTTATGTGATAAATGCATTTGATATTAAGTGTAACACCCCAATTTTGGGCTTAGAAGTTTTGGGTTTGGACCGGGTCGGTCGGGTTGCGGTTCGAATATAAAAGGGTGATTTTAGGAAAGCCTAGTTCGGGTTGCATTAAAAATATGGAAAAATATCTTAAAATCCTCTTTTATTATATATAAGGGAATGGTGAAATCAATTTTACAAAATCAGGTTTGGAAGTGTGACATTTTGGGTTAGTGACTAAAATGTAATTTTTGAAAACTGGGTGACTGTTTTAAAAGGATTGAAACTTTGAATATTTAAGGAGCTAATTTACCCAAGAAGAGTTTTCTCCAGATTTTTCTTAATATTAAACAATTTATTAATGGTTTTTAATTAAAGGTAAAAGGAGGGAAAAAGATATTTTGTTGTAATAACTAACTTTCTTCAAAATTTCCATTTCTTTTCTCTCAACTTTTCTCTCAACCCAAACACTTTTCTCCAGCAAATTTCCCTCTGATTTTGACCTCAAAAGATGAGATTTCAATCTTCATTTGATCTCTAATCATTTCTACATCAAAACCTTAACATTTACTTATTGAATTTTCAAGAATCTTGGTTCCAATTAAGGAGAAACTCACATTTAGAGGTATGAACGTCCTTCTCCTCTAAATACTCAGTTCTTTACTGAAATTCCCAAGTTCTCAATCCTTGATTTGAGTTTTATTAAAGGTTTTATGGTTGTGTTCTTGATCTTGGCTTTAAAATGCAAGATTTGGTTTAATTTTGATGAAATTCGTATGAAATGATTGGGCACTATTTTGAGGTGTCTTGTTGATGATTTTTGGATGTATAATTGATGTGAAATTGAGGTTTAATCAATGCAATCCCGAATAGGTTGATTTTCCTAAGTTTTGCTTGAGTTAATGATGGTTTTTGGAGTGATCTTGATGTTCTGCTATAGCTGGAGGTATAAGGACGTGATTAGATCCTTTTTGGTTGTTAATTGAGGTTTAAGAATGTTTGGAATTGATGGATCTTGGCGGGGTAGTGTTGTAGAGATGTTTGGATGTGATTTCGGTTGTGTTTGGTAGCCGAAATGTGAGTGTTGATGAGAGCAGCGAGTTTAGGTGTCTTGATGGAAGATATTAATGCAGGATGATGCATTAATCCTCTGCTTTGATGTGTTTAAAACATGAGAGACATCTTCGGATCCTTGTGGTGTTGATCCGAAAGCTTGATTGGTGTTTCGGCAAGTTGTGAAACGAAATCGGTGAGTGAAGTTTGGTTTTCAGCTTTGAAACCAATGTTTGAAGGTTTTGGGAGCTTAGTTTGAGTCTAAACAACTTAGCTAAGCTCAAGAGTAAGTTTTCGGAAAACTCTCTTATTGATGAACCATGAGTTGATTGAATGCAATGTGATTTGTTTGCATGTTTAATTTCTGTTTTTGAAAGCATATTTTAGCATGTTTATTGCTGGTTTTATAAGCCATGTATTGAAGGATGCTCAAGGTAAGGGATCCTTGTTTTGTACATTGAAAATGTGGTTTTGATGCATAATGATGCATGATGATGGATGGCTTTATCAATTGCTTTAAAACAGTGGAATAATGTTGTTAAATGATGTATATTGGCAAGTGATGTGGTTGGTTTAAAAGTACTTGAATTGGATATAGTTAGCTGGCTATAGGATTGGGTGCACCGTGAATAAAGTCGCCTTGGATGTTGAGGGGTTGTGATTGTACCGTAAACTCCATCCAAGTACACTAACGAGAGGGTTAAGAACACCATGGTGGTTAAAAGTCCAAGGGTGAGTCTTGTGTTAAGGTCACAATGGTGGTTGAAAGTCCATGTGTTGACCTTGTGTGTTGTAAGATCACAATGGTGGTTAAAAGTCCATGTGCGGTTCTTGTGTTGTATGTCCCATGATCTTGTTAGTGATGTTATACAATTACCAATGAGTGATGTGGAGGGGTTGTGATTGTACCATAGTCTCCATCACGGGTGTTGAGGGATTGTGATTGTACCATGCTCCACCTTGATATTGGTAGTGTGTATGAAGCGTATGGGACAACGCTTGTAATCCGCGTATCCGGTTGTCGATTGTGTTTTGAATTGGAAAATGGTTATGATTATCACTTGAAAGCCAATATGACATGTTAATGATTTGAAGCATGAAACGCTTGGTTTATATACATATGTGCATGATCAAATGTTACTTGAACTAAAGGTTTTGAAAAGGAGTTTTATTAATGCATTATTGTGATGTTTTAAATGAGCATTCCTCACTAAGCTATGTGCTTACGCTCTCTCTTTCTTAAACCAATAATGCAGAGCATTAAAGTGCTAAAAGGGGCAGCAAAGGGATCAAGAATCTAAGTGGAAGCTTAAGCTCATGTATGGTGACTATTTTCATAACTTGCTTAGCTTTTGGCATTTGGGAATGGGGAACCTATGTTGTTGTTTTGGGAGATGTTTTGGACTCCCTAAGTTGGTTTTACGCTTTTGACAATGATGGAACATGTAAATGGCCTTTATGAAGTTGGTTTGGTGTTTTGATGTTTGTATGGTTTCCAATATAGGATGCATGCCTATAGAATAAGGTTTTTCCTTAAATTGATGCCATGGTTGAAAATGGATGATGCTATTATGTTCCTTAAGTATATAATGACTTGCTGGTATGATTTGAGAGTCTTTGGAATGTGATTGATTGGTTAAAAGTGAATTAAACCAGATAAATTTCTGCAATCTGGGCAGCACGTTTCGGAACAGGTGCTACCGTTTCGGAACAGAGCGCCTGAAATGGCTTTGGCGTTTCGAAACGGGTGGAACCGTTCCGGAACGGTTTTGCCACTGCCAAGCTTTGTTCCGCAACGAGTTTCTGAATGGTCCCGCGTTTCGGAACGGATCATCCCTGTTCCGAAACACCCGACCTTTGGGCACTGAAACTGATGGTTAAATGTCTTGAAATCTTTGTGTTTTGGTCCTGAACTTGTTTTATGCAATTGAATGAGTTTGAGATGTCCGTTTGAGTTGAATTTTGGCAGAGAAGCATGAAACATGACTAATTTCATAATGATAACTCAAAAGTGGATTAAGTCCTTATAATTTTCAGAATTTGCATTTTGGTCCCTCAATTCATAAATTGTGCAATCGAGTCCCTAAATGTTTTCTGATTGTGGTGATCTTTGAGTATGCTGATCTTATGAACATTTCTAGGGTTAATATGCATTTAGATAAGATTAAAAAGAAAAAAAAGGGTCGTTAATCAAGGTTGACTTTCGGGTTGACTTTGGTTTTCCCCGTGTAAACTTCTTAATTCGGGTCAACCGTCTAGGTCGGGTTAAGGGGGTTACATTAAGCGTGTTTAGGCTTGTGGAAATGGCATTGTGTTTATGCTTGGAAAATAATGGAATATTGATGTTAAATGTTTATATTGGCAAGTGATGGAAATGTTTTTTGGTTACTTTAATCGGATATAGTTATTCGGCTATAGGATTGGGTACACAGTGAATAAAGTCGCCTTGGATGTCGAGGGGTTGTGATTGTGTCATAATCTCCATCCAAGTACCCTAACAATTGAGGCTAAGATCACAACGGTGAATGGTTTAATTTCGTGTGTGAGTCTTGTATTATGTGTCTCGTACTCTCGCTAGTGGAATTATGCAACTACCGATGAGTGATTTTGAGGGGGTTGTAATTGTGCCATTAATCTCCATCACGAATGTTGAGGGGTTGTGATTGTGCCATTGATCTCCACCTTGTGTAATCCGGTAGTATGTATGAAGCGTGTGGGAAAACGCTTGTAATCCGCGTATCCGATAGTGTCATGTGTTTTGGTGTGGTTTGAGAATTATCACTTGTGAGCCAATGTAATGTTAATGATTAATGATTAAACATGAGATGCTTGTTAATGATGCAATAATGCATGTGATGCTTGGTTTAAGCATGAGCAAAGGATTTTGTTGTTGTTTTAAAGATGCTATATGCATGTGGTTTTAAAAGTGCATTGAAAGCCTAATCGAGCAAGTTTTAAAGAAAGACATGAGTTTGTAAATGATGTTGCAATGGTTTTATGTAATGCATTGATGAATGTTGTTCTAGCGATCCTCACTAAGCTATATGCTTACACTCATTTGTTTCATCAATGCAGAGAATTGAGCATTTCAAGGCAGCCCAATAGCAATGGGATTCCAATAGTTTTTGTTAAGCAATGTATGCGATTCACCCTTACTGTAATAAAAGGCAATGGGTGGGAATTCTTACTTTCTAGATTTGTTGGTGATGTTTACTATCTTAAGCATGCGTATCGATACATCGAAGCCATGTTTGAAGGTCGTACCGATACACGGGGAAGCGTTTCGATAAGCTCTTCCCAACATTTACTATTGCCTTCCCGTGTATCGAAGCATGCTTAGGTGTATCAATACAGGTAGTTAAAATTCAGTTAAAAGTATCTTTTTAAGTCTTGAAATGTTACGTTTTAGTCCTTGAATGTTATTTGATCACTTGGATAAGTTTGGATGATCGGTTTGAGCTAAAATTTGACGTGATAACATGTTACATGACTAATTGAGAATTGGTAACTTTAAAATCTGAAAAGTCCCTGTAATTTCAGTAATTTGCAAAATAGTCCCTAAAAGTTATAAGTATGCAATTGATCTCTTATTGTTGTGTCGTTTCTTCCTAATGGTCTTCCTAAAAGTTAATATTGTGCATCCAGAGAAGATAAAAAGAAAAAAGGGTCGTCAATCGAGGTTGACTTTTACGGGTTGACTTCGATTTTCCCCGTGTAATCTTCTTAGTTCGGTTCGGGCATCTAGGTCGGGCGAAGGGGGTTACACGAATACAAACCTTGTACAAGAATGATTCATGTGAACAAAGCTAGGCCTTCCTTGATATAAAATACACATGTTAAATGAATATGCTAGCCTAGCTTAGGTTGCTACCTCACTAAGTACTTAACCGTACTTATCACTCTCGTTTCATTCTTCCCAAACTACAGTTTCGTAGATTGCAAACTAGCTCGATTAGAGGTAAGGCAAGACAAGATAAAGCACCAAGTATTAAAATGTTTCTTTGTAGACTCCTAGTTGGTGGCCATAGTCCTGTATATCTATCACATGTTCATGCATTTTGAGCCTTTATTTGGCTATGTATATATTTGAGATATCATGGTTTGTATAACTTTATAACATGGTTGGGTTGATAGCTTTGTTAAGCTAGGGAACATGTGATGTTAATACATGTTTTGATTGGAAGTCTTGATGTTATATATATGTTTGGATGACTTGCTTAACATGTGGAATGATGTCTTTTGAAAAGGATACATGTTTAGGTCCATCTTAGTATGATTGAATGTTTGATATGTATAACATGTTAATTGATTAAGTTGAAGTGCATAGATGAATTCATGAACCCCTAGTACATTCGAATAGATTGAATAATGCTTATGTATGTTTGAGTTCATGAATTAGGTACATGATAGTATGTTTGTTTTGTTGAATTGCCTGGGCATTCTATTCGAATGGATGTAAATGTTTTAGGTTCACAATAATGTGAATTATACCATGTTGTATGTAAAGATGTCATTCGAATAGTTAGTTAAAAAGCTTAATGTGGTTAGTTGATTCCATGTTTAAGATTTAGGTGAAATAAGCTATGCGTTCTTGTTACATGGATTTTATGTTTAAGTAATGAATTAGTTTTGATATTTTTGATATAGTTACTTATGTTTCGAATGCCATGATTTTTAGGTGAAATGATCTAGTTTACATTCTATGCTTCTAATATGTCACTAGGTTAAGTTTATTGTTATGACTTGATTGATGATTGAATGATGTTAATTAGTTTAATTGAAGTATGAAATGTGTTAACAAGTTATGTTGATTGTGTAAACATGTATTAGGAGACTAACTTTCCAAATAGGGTAAGTTAGGCAAAAGTTTTTGATTGTTTGTATTCTTGTTGCTAGGGAAACATTGCTTAGATGGTTTAGAGGGGGGGTGAATTGGAAATTTAAAGGTTTTGTGGTGGAAATTGCAAATTGAAAATAATAGACAAGGAATTTAGAGTGGTTTAAGTTCCAAATGAACTCTACATCCACTACCTTAGCTTCACTAAGGATTTGCAACAATTCCACTAATTGCTCTTCCCCTTTTCTAGGACAAGGAGGCAACCCTTTACAATTTCGGTTGATTTTTCTACCCAAAAATCAACCCAATCCTCACACAAGTGAACAAAGAAATTTGATGGCTAATAAGGTATCTCTCAATACAAATAATAGCCCAATTACAAGCACTCAACCCAATTGAACAAGATATGAATGAAAATTACAATTGGGGTTTTAGACAAAATGGGATTTTTGCACAATTGCTTGGATTTGATGTTTGGATGTTTGCTTTAGGATCAATAATTGTTGCTGGAGCTTTTGGAGGTCTCTTTTATACCTTCTCATTGATTTCTAGCCGTTGTGGTTGTTGCACTCATCAATAGAGTCGTTGGGGATGTTATCTCACCACCATAAATGTAGTCTGCAACAACCCGTTTCGAAATGCGGGGTACCTGTTTCCGAACGGACTAAAATAGAAAGAGCCGTTGGGGTGCATTTAAGAGCCCGTTTCGAAACGACTTAGGGCCGCTTCGAAACACTTTTGCCACTGTCAAGGGTCATTTCGAAACGGTCTTAGCCCGTTTCGAAACACCTTAACGGTTTTCAGAAAATCAGTTAAAAACAACTTTAACGGTCATATTTTTCAATTTAGACTTAAGAGCTGTTTCGAAACGCTTGGCTTCGTTTCGAATCGGTTTTGCTACTATCAAGGGTCGTTTCAGAACGGCCTTAGCCCGTTTCGAAACACCCTTTTTATCTTTAAATATTCAACAAAAATATTGCAACCGTTATGCCTTTTCAAATCAAATATGAAGAACAGTTTCGAAACGTGAGAGATCGTTTCGAAACACTTGAACCCGTTTCGATACGCGTTTCGGAACATGGGTTGACAGTGAGGAAAACGTTTCGAAACGCCTTAGGGCCGTTTCGAAACAGGGACTTGAAGATCATTGTTTTGGCTTTATACACTTAGAAAAATGTTTGAAAAATTTTGTTTTTAACTTGGTCATAATCTTAAAATTATATGGGGATATTTTAGGACTTAAAATTCGTTTTGACATTTTCAATTTAGTCCTTAGGTTTTTAGTTATATCAAAATTAAAATATTTGTTTCACAATCTCTCCCTTTTTGATATAACAAAACCAAAGTTAGAATTTTTAAGAATTTTGAAAGTTTTGAAAAAATTCTAACTCCCCCTTAATTTAAGATAGGTTTTAAAAGTAAAAAAAATGTTTGACTTGAAATCCAAGTTGTAAAGCTTTAAAATACCTTTTAAAATTTAAAAACAAATTTTAGATTGTGGCTCTTAAATTTCTTCTCCCGCTTTTTGTTAGATCAAAAAAATAATGAAAGCTCATAGAGAAGACAAAAGATTAGTACCAATAAGCATTAATAAGCAACCATAATATTAATTCATAATATCAAAATATCCAAAACATAAACCAACATTAAGTTCATAATAAAATCCCAAACAAAAGATCAAAAGCATAGGTTCCTAAAAACATAAGAAGACATAAAGATGCAATCTTTAATCCTAAAATGCATAGATAATATGATATGATATGATATTAAGATCCTAGGCCTCGTCATCATCATCCGAAGTATCATCATCACTCTTGACTTGAGAACGGTGAAACTTCGTCCATTGCCCATAAAGAGTAGAGAAGGACAAATCAAAGTTTGAGTGGGAAGTCTCAAGATCATGAAGATGATCCTCGACATTTTTCAAACGATTGTCCATGGCAGTAAAACCCGAAGCAATGCTAGTATCCAAAGCATTGAACCGCTCGGTAATGAGAGCCGTGAGGGCTTCATTGTTTGCAACCTGAACTTGCGGTGGAGGAGCAACGGGAGGAGGAACAGCTTCTCTATCAACTCTTTCCCAAACATCATTCACATATGTAAACTCGGACTTGCGAAGGGAGGACTCACCAATCATGGTCTTGCAAGGTTCCGGAGAGTCGTAGGTACAATCGATACCAAGATCATGAAAGATGTAGCTCAAGATTGTGCCATAGGTAAAAGACTTCAACTCATTTGTGTCAATAAGCTTAATATTATTGACTATCTCGGCAAAAATAATTTTAGGCACATTAGGGCGCTCACCTCTACGGAAACACTCAAGCCAAAAATGATCAGTTTGACGGATATGAGAGTATTTACCTCTGGAAGGTCGAATGAACCATGAAACCATCAAGTGAAGAACGCGATCGTGCACATCCAAAGTAAGTGTCTGACCGGTGAAAGTGCCAAAGTGACGTTCATCCTCAAGACCCTTATCTTTAAGTTTAAAAATAGACTCCAAGAGTTCAACATTAACAACAAACTTTTTTGCCCAAAATGAAGGATTCAATTCCTATAATCTCAGTTTTGGTCTCATCATAAATAAAACGAGCATTAGAGTAAAAAAGGAGTACCATGTGTTTGTAGCGAATATCCGGAATGCTCAAGAAAAGGATAAGATTCCACTCACTCAAACGGTCAAGATAACGGAATAGGAATCGCTCGGAATTGAGGAAATCAAGATCAATGACACGTTCTTTATGAACTTTGAAATCCTTGACATAAGAGAAGCGAGCTCGCATCTCCGGGGTTTTAAGGGATTTCTGAAAAAGAAGAGCAAGATTCAGACGAATGCTCGAATCTCCGGTTTGAACGGCCTTACGCTTTTTGTTAGCTTGTTCTGCCATCTAAAAACATTAAGCAAGTATGTTTTAAAATTAAGTGTACGCATTGATATTTAGAATCAATCCTATAATGAATCCCACTTAGGTTTTTGAAAAAAACTTAAAAACAAACAAAGAGATAAAAAGAAAACAATGATACATGTTCAATTCATATATTGGCATTTCAAGTAAACCGGATGGAAACTACCCCCATCCTTGGATAGCACTACCCCTATCAATTAATGATTGGATATACGGATACCTTGATGGCACTACCACCATCAAGTCACATGGTGAAACTACCCTCACCATTATAACATATCGGTCGGGATGCTACTACCCAAATTGCTCGTTGGTGATAGCGCTACCCTATCACTCGCATCACAATAGCACTACCCCTATTGTGAAACCGAAGAATTTATCTCGCGCGCAAATTTTATATATTATAATGCACTTCACATCCTATTGGTCGACCAACATATCCGATAATAGAAATCTCATCACTAAACCAATATACCATTTAAATTCATGTTAACTCGCTGCTTTAGTAACCGTACTTACTTCTGAGATTAGCTAAGCATTTCAAGCTTACACTAACCTCCCAAAACCATGTTTCCAAGCTTACGAAACTGTTAAAACCACATCCACTCACTGATACAACTTCGCCTCACTTGCCAAAGCTATTCCAAGACTTTGAAACTCCAAATGTGCCTTCTAATGATCAAGGAACGTCTTAGCCTACTTCTAACCAAAGAAAAAATGAGAATTAATGCACACCCTTGCATCAAAACCTCCAGCAACAACCCCCCCCCCCCCACTCAACTCCATCATTCGCCAAGCAATTAAAAACTGATACAAATCGAAAACACCGACAAAACCACTCTAAACCTTTCCCAATCACTACCCAGCAAAATCAACCATCAATCGTCATCCATTTACAATCTAAAACACTTCCCCAACCTCAAAAAAACCTCCAGCTATCAAGAAACCACAACAACATCCCCTAAAACTCAAGATTTCATCACCAACTTCTAGCAATCAAACTAGTTTCGGGATTACTTAAATAATTCATCAAGTTAACATTATTAACCATTAACAACACAATAATATTCAGCAATTAACTCAGCAAATAACATCATCCTCAAAAATCCACCATAAACCTTCAAGAAACCTCAATTAAACTCAATTTTCACAATTAACATAAAAAACCCATTAAAACATTATATAAAAGACTAAATACTTGGGAATTTTAGTAAATAGCATGTCATTAGAGGAGAAGAATGAACCTGTAACCCCCTTAGCTCGATCTAGACACCCAACCCGAACTAAGAAGATTACACGGGGAAAACAAAAGTCAACTTGTAAAAGTCAACCTCGATTAACAACCCTTTTTTTCTTTTATCTTCTCTAGATGCACATTATTATCCTATGTGATTAACAAAGCGATTAGGCGAAAACGGCACAACGATCAGAGTACAATTATGGGTTCAATTGCATTCATTTGACTTTTAGGGACTAATTTGTAAATTTCAGGAAATACAAGGATTGTCCAGCTTTTAAGATAACCAAACCAAAACTAATCATATAACAAGTCAGCGTGTCAAATCTCATCTCAAATGGACCATCCAAACTCAACCAATTGAATAAACATCATTCAGGGCCCAAAATGTAAGAAACATGAACTAGCACAATTTGAAAATCAGCATCCAACGATCAAGTGTTTCGGAAAGAACCCTGTATCGGAAGCCGTTTCGGAACAAGAGTGATTGTTTCGATACGCGAGAGAGTTCCGGAACTTCAAGGAACCCGTTTCGATACGATGGTTCACAGTGGCGAAATGTGCTTGGATTCCTCTTGCTTTCTTGATGCCTTAATTGCTTAATTCTCTGCATTGATGAAACAAATGAGCGTAAGCATAAAGCTTAGTGAGGATCACCAAAACCAAACATTCATCAATGCATTTCATAAAACCAAGATAACATCATTTGCAAATTCACGCCTTTCGTTTAAAACAAGCTCTCAAAAGCAACCATGAAGCAACCATGACCATACATGAAGCTCTAAAGATATTACAACCATAGGGAGTTCAAAACACATCTCCCAAAAGCAACCATGAAGCCCCATTGCCAAATCTCAATACTAAAGTGTGTAAAAACCATCACCATACATGAGCTTCACACTTCCTTGGATGTTCTTAACCTTCTTGCAGCACGAAAACACTTCAATTATCTTCATTGTTGGTAAAAGACAGCGTAAGCACATTCTCTTAGTGAGGCAAGCTCTAAAGAAAACCAACACAACAATGCATCATTCAAACCACTTTCTCAAAAGCAATTTTCTACAATATGCTCATTCAATCTCATGCTTGAAAACCATTTCAAAGCAAATCTTCATTTAAAACCACAAGTACCTCTATTCTATCTCATGCATTAAAACCAATGCAAATCTCATGGCAAGACCATACACATGCTTGTGAACTAAAGCATTTCATAAAAAAATCTCATATGCATTTCTCATAGAATAAATTATTTCAACATTAGGTACATGTGAATCAAAAGCATTTCCATATATTATATAGGCACTTCACATCTCATTATTACTCGGATATGCGGATAACATCCTCAAAACCCACTAGACACTTCTTGTGGAATCTCACATCACCGTACTCACTCGTCTAGTAAAACATAATTTCTGGAGGAATCTCACATCACCGTACTCAAATGGCGGTATCTCTCATCGCCACAAAGCTTGGGTATTTCACCAAGTCCTTCCCAATGGAATGCCCATCATCGGTGTCTCCCTTTGGATTGAATCCAAAGAACACGTACGAATTTTTAGTTTATAGTGCACTCTCATCCTATTGATCGATCAATTATATCCGGTAAATATCTCATCCTCTATGCCAATATATTATGTCAAAACATCATCTCACCTACTGTTTTTCATGCAACATTTCTCAAATCTTTCTCATCTCATTTCAAAATCAAAACACATGCTTGCATTAAATCAAAATCTCAAAACTCATCAATGCAACATGCTATCTCATGAAATCTCTTCAAAGCATCATCTCATGCTACAAATCATGCATAAAACATTATGAATTTATCTATCTCAAAACATGAGCATGTAAAAGCATTTTAGGGGCAATAACCACATATTTGAGAGCAATCTAACCAATACTTACTTCCAGACTTAGTTAGGTGTTTCAAACCATTCCTAAATCCCCAAACCTTGTTTCCTTGTCCGTCAAGGACTTCTAAAACCATTCACACTCACCGATTACGTTTCGCTTGCTCGCCGAAACACTATCTAAGCTCCCGGATCAACACCAAAGGCGTCCGAAGATGTCTCCCATGATCACAATACATAAGAACAGAGGATTAGTGCGTCATCATGCATTGAAATCATCAGCAACACATCTAAACCCGTTGCTCTACTCAAGAGCCTCATTTCGGCCGCCAAAAACAATCGAAATCATCTCCAAACTCTTCCAAAACAAAGCCCAGCCAAGATCTATCACTTCTAATCATTTCTAAACATCAATCAAAACCAAAAACCACCACAAACTCGTCCTTATACCTCCACCTATAACAGAACACCAAAACCACCCCAAAAACCACCATTCTTGCATGCAAAACTTAGGAATTCAAACCTATTCGGGACTTGTTTGATAAAACCTCATTTATAGCATCAATTACCATCCAAAATACATTAGAAAACAACCTCAAAACAGAGCCTGAACATCAACCACGAAAATCATCAAGATCTCTCCAAGAATCTTGAGTTTTGACCTAATTTCTTGTTTCTAACATTAAAACAACTCAAAAATCATTAACAAAGGATTGACAACTTGGTAATTTCAGTAAAGAACTGATCATTAGAGGAGAAGGACGAAGCTTACCTCTAATGGTTGATTTCTCCTTGATTTGGGCAAGTTTTCATGAAAATACAATGTAAAAACAAGAGGATCTGATGAGGAAAATATTAGGAATCATAAGGAAATTGAAATCTCATCAATAGGAATGAAAATCACAGGCTAATTGATGGAGGAAATGTGTTTGGCAGTAAAGAAATTGAGAGAAAATTGACGTAAGGTAGTTATGAGAAGTCAAAGATAGTTTTTCCTTTTAATTATCTTTATTTCCTTTAATTAAAACATTATTAAAATCACCCAAAATAAGAAAAAAAATATGATTAACAACATTTTGGTAAAATTAGCTCCCTAAAGCTTCAAGGTTTCAATCCTTTACAAAATAGTCACTATTCCACTTTTGCAAAAACTGCGATTTGGTCACAACACCGAAATGTAGTATTTCTAAACCTTTTTTGTAAAATTGTTTTCACCATAAACATTCATATATTAAATGAGGATTTTTAGATATTTTTTTCATTTTTTAAAGCATCCCAAACTAGGTGTTCCCTAAATCTCCCTTAAAGGTTCGAACCGTTCTCGACCGGTCTGATTCAAACTCTAAAACATCTAGTCCCAATATCGAGGCGTTACAACTCTCCCCCTCTTAAGAAATTTCGTCCTCGAAATTTACCTGGAGGGAAAAGTTAAGGAAATTGCTTCTTCATGACTTCCTTCCTTTCCCACGTGGCTTTCTCAACACCACGATGTCTCCACAAAACTATGATCAGCTCAATGGTCTTACCACGAATGACCTTACTATCCGAATCCAGAATCTCGACAGGTTCCTCATCATATGTCAAATCTGGATTCAACTCAATTTCCTCCGTAGGCATAACATGCGAAGGATCCGATCTATACCTCCGAAGCATGGATACATGAAACACATTATGTATCTTTTCTAACTCTTGAGGTAGCCTCAGCTTATAAGCAACAGGACCCACACGTTCTATCACTTCGTATGGTCTGATGAACCTCGGGCTCAACTTGCCCTTCCGACCATATCTCATCACCTTCTTCCAAGGTGAAACCTTCAAAAGCACACGATCACCCACAGCAAATTCTATTTCCTTACGCTTCAAATCCGCGTAAGACTTTTTCCGATCCGATGTTGCCTTCAACCACTCACAAATGAGCTTCACCTTCTCGGTGGTTCCTTTCAACAAAGCCGGCATTGAGACCAACTTTTGTCATGTTTCAGCCCAGCAAAGAGGAGTTCTGCACTTCCTCCCGTACAAAGCTTCATAAGGTGCCATTTGAATACTTGCCTGGTAACTGTTATTATAAGCAAACTCCACCAAAGGCAAGTGCTTCTCCCAAGAGCCTTGAAATTCAATACACAACACCTCAACATATCCTCAAGCTTTTGGATAAGACGCACCGACTGTCCATATATCTGCATATGATAAGAAGTACTGAAATTCAGCCACGTACCAAAAGCCTGATGCAAACACTCCCAAAACGTTGCAGTGAACCTCGGATCTCTATTCGATACTATAGATTTTGGCACACCATGGAACCGTACAATCTCAGCAATGTACAAATCCGCAAGCTTATCCAAGGTATACGTAATATGCACAAGCAAGAAATGTGCACACTTCGTAAGGCGATCCACAATCACCCAAACAGAATTCTTCTCTAATGGTGATAAAAGCAAACCAGACACAAAATCCATGGTGATCCTCTCCCATTTCCATTCAGGGATCCTTAACGACTGCAACAACCCTGAAGGAAACAGATGTTCAGCCTTAACCCGCTGACAAACCATGCACTTGCTAACATACTCAGCGACATCTTTCTTCAATCACACCCAATAGTACTCATCCTTCATATCATGATACATCTTTGTACTACCAGGGTGCATAGCCAAAAGGACTACTATGAGCTTCGATCAGAATAGTGCGCCTAAACTCAACATCACTCGACACAATTATCCTACTTCCAAAGCATAAAACACCATCATCATTGAAACAGAAATCCGATGGCCTACCTTCTGCAATATCCTGAACATGAGTCACCAAAGAATCATCCAACAATGTTTGTCCTTTATCAACTAAACTAGAGATAGTTTCACTTGCAATTCAGCAACAAGACCACCATCCCGCGATATGCTCAAGCTAGAAAACATCGCTCTTAATTCCACCGCCACCTTCCTGCTCAAAGCATTGACAACAACATTGGCCTTCCCCGAATGATACTCGATCGTTATATCGTAATCCTTAAGCAACTCCACCCAACGTCATTGCCTAAGATTCAACTTATTCTGAGACATCAGATACTTCAAACTCTTATGATCCGTGTACACAGTATACTTCTCACCATAGAGATAATGTCTCCAGATCTTTAAAGCAAAAACCACTGATGCTAACTCAATGTCATGCGTAGGATAATTGTGCTCATGCACTTTCAACTGTCACGATGCATAAGCCACCACATTACCCTCTTGCATTAACACACACCCCAAACCAACATAGGATGCGTCATTATACACCACAAACTCCTTCCCTGCTTCAAATTGAACCAAGATAGGAGCCTGCGTCAAAGCTGCTTTTAGCATCTCAAAAGCTTGTTGTCTAGCTTCCGTCCACTCATACTTGACATCCTTCTACAACAACTTCGTCAAAGGGGCAGCAATCTTAGAAAATCCATCCACAAACCTCCGGCAGCAACCTACCAACCTAAGGAAATTACAAACCTCAAGGACAGATCTAGGAGGCTTCCAATTCATCACCGCCTCAATATTCTGAGGACCAACCTGAATTCCTTCAGCTGAAACCACATGACCAAGGAAAACAACTTCCTTTAGCCAAAACTCACATTTTCTTAGCTTAGCATAAAGTTGATTTTCCAACAACGCTTGCAAAACGATCCTCAAGTGACCTTCATGCTCCTCCTTGGTACGAGAGTACACAAGGATATCATCGATGAACACCACAACGAACTTATCCAAGAATTCATGGAACACCCTATTCATCATGTCCAATAAAGCAGCGGGAGCATTCGTCAATCCAAAAGGCATCACTAGAAAATCATAATGCTCATACCTCGTTCAAAAGGATATTTTTGGCACGACCACATCTTTTACCTTTAACTGATAGTATTTTGACCTCAAATCTATCTTTGAAAACATAGCCGCCCCTCGAAACTGATCAAAGAGATCATCAATCCTCGGCAAAGGATACTTGTTTTTGATGGTCAACTTATTCAGCTCACGATAATCAATGCACATCCTCATCATGCCATCTTTGTAACACCCCAATTTTGGGCTTAGAAGTTTTGGGTTTTGGACCAGACCGGTCGGGTTGCGGTTCGAATATAAAAGGTGATTTTTAGGAAAGCCTAGTTCGGGTTGCATTAAAAATATGGAAAAATGTCTTAAAATCCTCTTTTATTATATACAAGAGAAAGGTGAAATCAATTTTACAAAATGAGGTTTGGAAGGGTGACATTTTGGGTTAGTGACCAAAATGTAATTTTTGAAAACTGGGTGACTGTTTTAAAAAGGATTGAAACTTTGAATCTTTAAGGAGCTATTTACCCAAAAGGAGTTTCTCCAGATTTTTCTTAAATATTAAATGATTTATTAATGGTTTAAAATAAAGGTAAAAAGGGGGAAAAAGATATTTTAGCCTTTTAACTAACTTTTCCTAATTTTCCATTTTCATTTTTCGCTCATCTTTTCTCTCAAACCAAACACATTTCTCCAGAGCATTTTCCTCTGATTTTGTCATCTAAATAACACATTTCAATTCTCTTGTGATCTCTAATCATCTCTTCAACAAAACCTTTGCATTTGCTATTTGGATTTTCAAGAATTTGGTTCCAAAAAGGGAGAAACTCAAGTTTGGAGGTAAGAACGTCCTTCTCCTCTAAACTCTCAGTTCTTTACTGAAATTCCCAAGTTCTCAATCCTTGAATTGTGTTTTGTTAAAGGTTTTGCAAAGGTATTCTTGATATTGGCTTTAAATGCAAGATTTGATTGATTTTGATGAATTTTCGTATGATCTGATTGGGCATGGTTTTGAGGTGTCTTTTTGATGTTAAATTGATGACAAGTTGAGGTTTAATCAATGCAATCCCGAATAGGCTAATTTTTCCTAAGTTTTGCTTGAGTTTTTGTTGGTTTTTGGAGTGATCTTGATGATCTGTTATTGCTGGAGGTATAAGGACGTGATTGGGATCATTTTGAATGTTAATTGATGTTTATAAATGGTTAGAAGTGATGGATCTTGGCTGGGCTAAGTTTTGGTTGTGTTTGGAGGTGTTTTCGGTTGTGTTTGGTAGCCGAATTGTTGTTTTTGCAAGGAGCAGCGTGTTGAGTTGTGTGGCTGGTGTTTTTAATGCATAATGATGCATTAATCCTCTGTTATTGTGTGCTTGAAACAGGGGAGATTGATCCGTGAGCATTAGAGGTGGTGTGGAAGGTTTCGGATGCTTGGAAGGCTTGTTGGCTAGCCTTGTTTTGTGTATCGGTGAGTGAAGTTGGGTTTTCGGCTTTAAAACCAAGGTTTGAAGGTTTTGGGAGCTTAGTTTAAGTCTAAACAACTTAGCTAAGCTCAAGAGTAAGTACATGGAATTTCTCTCTTGGTTTGTGTTATGAATTGGTTTTTAAAGCACTTGTGATTGTTGGATGCAATGCATGTGATTTGCATGTTTTAAATTCTGTTTTGAAAGCATATTTTAGCATGGTTTAATGCTGGTTTTGAAAGCCATGTGTGAAGGATGCTCAAGGTAAGAGATCCTTGGTTTTGTACATTGGAATTGTGGAATTTATGCATAGTGTTGCATGTTGTTTGATGACTTTGTGTGATGCTTCAAAAACAGTGGATTGATGATGGTAAATGGTGGTTTTCGCATTTGGTTGTGCTTGTAAATCAATGGATTAATGTGGTAAGATGGTTATATTGGCAAGTGATGTAAGTGGTTCTTGGTTACTTAAATCGGATATAGTTAGCCGGCTATAGGATTGGGTGCACCATGAATAAAGTCGCCTTGGATGTGGAGTGGTTGTGAGTGAACCGGTAACTCCATCCAAGTACACTAACGAGATGGTTAAGAACACCATGGTGGTTAAAATTCCATGGGTGGGTCTTGTGTTAAGGTCATAATGGTGGTTAAAATTCCATTTGAGGACCTTGGGTAAGCAAAGGTTATAATGGTGGTTAAAATTCCATTTGAGGACCTTGTGCTTGTTAAGATCACAATGGTGGTGTAAAGTCCATGTGTGGATCTTGTGAAGTATGTCCCGGATCTCGTTAGTGATGTTATACAACTACCAATGGTTGATGCTAAGGTCATATGGTGGTTAAAATTCCATATGGGGACCTTGTGCATGTTAAGGTCATATGGTGGTTAAAATTCCATATGAGGATCTTGTGAGTGTTAAGGTTATATGGTGGTTAAAATTCCATATGAGAACCTTGTGAATGTTAAGGCCATATGGTGGTTAAAATTCCATATGAGGGCCTTGTGTATGGTAAGGTCGAATGGTGGTTAAAATTCCATTTGGGGACCTTGAGATTGGTAGTGTGTATGAAGCGTGGGGACAACGTTTGTGATCCGCGTATCCGATTAGATGTTGAGTTGAAAAGTGGATATGGTTTATCACTTGGAAGCCAATATAATGTTCTTGAATGTAATGAAGCATAAGATGCTTGAAATGATGCATGGATGCATGAGAAGTGTATAATCATCTATGAATGCATATATTACTTGTTAGCTTGAACAAGTGTTGTTTATCTAGTGAGAATGGTGCATGTGTGCATGAAATCTCTTTAGTGCATTGAAGTCTTGCGAAGACTTGTTTTTAAAGGCATGTGATGCAAATATTGATGATGTGGTTCATATGTTGCATTTGTTTAATGCACGTGTTAGATTGAATGAGTAATTGGTTTTTTTTAAAGGTTCTTGCTTTGAAATGATTTTCAATGTATGAGAAAAGTATGATGTGAAGTGGAAGTGCTTTCCAAGGATTTTGTATTTAACCTTGCATATGATGTTCATGCATGGAATGGTTAAAATGATGGTTTGGCAAGTTTGTGCTTTGAAAAGGTTTACTTAGCTTTCTAAGCTAAGGGTTGGTTTTCATGTTGATCAATGCATGATTTTAAGCATGTTGTTGAAAAGGATTTTCAAACATTGCTTTGGTTTATCGAATCGAGTTTGCTTTTAAAAGTGGTTTTATGATTCGCTGCATTGATGGTGTTTTGGGTTTGAGCATTCCTCACTAAGCATTATGTGCTTACGCTCCTTTTTGTCCATCAATGCAGATAATAGAAGTTGGAACAGCGAGAAGCAAGGGATTCAAGGAGAGCTCCACTTGAGATGTATGTCTCGGTTAATAGCTATAGATAATAAAGGCAATGGGGGGGAGAATCTCTTATGTTGATGTTTAATGAGATTGTGTATGTTGGACAAGATTGGTTTTATGTTGTTGTTAATGCTAGAACTTGTGATTGGCCTCTTGGTATGTGTTTTGATGATTTGAGGATTTCATGGTTTGCCTTATAGGATGCTTGCCTATAGAATTGGGGATTTTCATAATTGATGCCATGTTGATGTTTGGTTGATGCAATTATGTTCCTTGTATGTTGAATGACTTGCTGGTAAAGTTTGGTTGCATTTGGAGCATGTTTGATGGGTCAATTGTATGATAAACCAGCAATTTTTCTACAATCTGGGCAACCTGTTTCGGAACATGTGCTACCGTATCGGAACGGGGGCCTGAAATGGCCTGGGCGTTCCGAAACGGAAGACACTGTTCCGGAACGGTTTGGCTACTGCCAGGCCCCGTTTCGGTACCAGTTTCGGAACGGTCCCGCGTTTCGGAACGGGTCTTCCCTGTTCCGAAACACTCGACCGTTGGGCACTGAAATTGTTGGTTAAATGTTTTGAAACCTTTGCGTTTTGGTCCTGAATCTTGTTTATTCAATTGTATGAGTTTGAGATGTCCTTTTGAGCTGAAATTTGGCAGTGATGCATGAAAGTTGATTAATTTCATATTGGTAACTTTAATTTGGGTTAAGTCCTTATAATTATCAGAATTTACAATTTGGTCCCTAAAGTTGTAATTTGTGCAATTGAGTCCCTGAGTGTTTTCTGATTGTTATGATCTTTGAGTAAGATGATCTTGTGAACATATCTAGGGTTAACGTGCATCTAGACAAGAGTAAAAGAAAAAAAAAGGGTCGTTAATCAAGGTTGACTTTCGGGTTGACTTTGGTTTTCCCCGTGTGATCTTCTTAATTCGGGTCGACCGTCTAGGCCGGGTTAAGGGGGTTACAATCTTTCTTTTTAACAAACAAGACCGGTGCACCCCAAGGTGACAAATTAAGCTGAATAAAGCCTCGGTCAAGCAACTCCTGAAGTTGCATCTTCAACTCCTTCAACTCTTTGGGTGCCATGCGATAAGGAGCAATGGACACCGGAGTTGTATTCTCGTACAGCTCAATCCCAAATTCAACCTCTCGACTAGGTGGCAAACCAGGTAATTCCTTCGGAAACACTCTAGGGAACTCATACACGGTCATTATATCCTGTACGTGAACCTCCTTTGTACTAGAATTCATAAAAAAGGCTAGGTAAGCCTCACATCCTTGACGCAACATCCGTGTAACGCCCCGGTTTTGGGCTTAGAAGTTTTGGGCTTGGACAGGTTCGGTCAAAGTGCTGTTCGAATATAAAAAGGTGAAATTAGGAAAGCCTAGTTCGGGTTGCATTAAAAATATGGAAAAATGTTCTAAAATCTTCTTTTATTATATATAAGTGAACTGTGAAATCAATTTTACAAAATGAGGATGGGAATGTTGACATTTTGGCTAGTGACCAAAATGTAATTTTTGAAAACTGCGTGACTGTTTTAAAAAGGATTGAAACTTTGAATCTTTAAGGAGCTAATTACCCAAAGGGAGTTTCTCCAGATTTTTCTAAGATATTTAATGATTTAATTCTGTTTTTTTAAACAAAAGAAAAGTGGAGGGAAGTTATTTCCAACTAATTTTCCTAAAATCTCATTTCCATTTTCTCTCTTTTTTCTCTCAAGCCAAACATCTTTTCTCCAGAGCTTTTTCTCTGATTTTGTCAACTAAATATCTCTTTTCAATTCTCTTTTGATTGCTAATCATCTCATCAACAAAACCTCACCATTTGCTAGTTGATTCTTCAAGCTTTTTGGTTCCAAAAAGGGAGAAAACTCAAGTTTGGAGGTAAGAACGTCCTTCTCCTCTAAACTCTCAGTTCTTTACTGAAATTCCTAAGTTCTCAATCCTTAATTGATGATTTATAAATGGTTTTAAAGTTGTGTAATGGATCTTGGCATTAAATGCAAGATTTGGTGATTTTTGATGGATTTTCGTATGATCTGATTGGGCTGTGTTTTAAGGTGTTAAATTGATGTTAAATGAATGTTAATTTGATAAGGAATTGAGTTTTTATTAATGCAATCCCGGATAGGTTGAATTTCCTAAGTTTAGCTTGTGATTCTTGGTTGTTTTGAAGTGATCTTGTGGATCTGTTGTGGCTGGAGATATAAGGATGTTGTTAGGTCCTTTTTAGATGTTAAATGTTGTTTAAAGATGTTTAGTTTTGATGGATATTGGCTGGGCAATGTTGAGGAGTTGTTTGGATGCATTTTCGGTTGTGTTTGGTAGCCGAAAATGGAGTGTGGATGAGAGCAGCGAGTTTAGGTGCTTTCATTGAAGCTATTAATGCATGATGATGCATTAATCCTCTGCTTTGATGTGTTTAAAACAGGGGAGTCATCTTTGGATCCAAGTGGTGGTGATCCGGAAGCTTGATTTGTGTTTCGGCAAGAGGCGAAACGGAATCGGTGAGTGAAATTTGGTTTTCGGCTTTGAAACCAGTGTTTTGAAGGTTTGGGAGCTTAGTTTAAGTCTAAGCAACTTAGCTAAGCTCAAGAGTAAGTTTTCGGAAAAACTCTCTTGGTGATGGCCATGGTTTTTGGTTGTATGCAATGTGTTGTTTGCATGATTTTAAATCTGTTTTGAAAGCATATCTAGCATGTTTGTTTGCTGCGATTATAAGCCATGTGTTAAAGGAAACTCAAGGTAAGAGTTCCTTGTTTTTGAACATTGTTTGAATGTGGTTTGGTGCCTAAAGATGCATGATGTTTATGGCTTTGTAAAATGCTTTAAAACAGTGAGATATTGATGATAATGATACATATTGTCAAGTGATGGTTAAGGTCACAAAGGTGGTTAAAAGTTCTTGTGTGAGCCTTGTATATTTAAGAACATCAAGGTGGTTTAAAGTCCTTGGATGGTTCTTGGTTAAGATCACAAAGGTGGTTAAAAGTCCTTGTGTGAATCTTGTGAATTTTAAGAACAACATGGTGTTTAAAAGTCCATGGTTGGTTCTTGGTTAAGGCTCAAGGTGGTTAAAAGTCCTTGGAAGCCTTGGTTACTTAAGAACTCCAAGGTGTTTAAAAGTCCTTGGGAGATTCTTGTTAAGGACACAAAGGTGGTTAAAAGTCCTTGTGTGGTCCTTGCCATGGTGTTTAAAAGTCCATGGGTCCATGGTGTTTAAAAGTCCATGGGGATAAGATCACAATGGTGTTTAAAAGTCCATGTGTGGATCTTATGTGAAATGTATCACTTGTTGCCAATATGACTTGTTATGAGCTTAAAGCATGAGATGCTTGTTTTAAATGTTTAAGAGCATGTATAAATGTTGCTTGAAGTATGGTTTATAAATGAGTTTTATAAATGCATTATTGAATAGTTTTAAATGAGCATTCCTCACTAAGCGTTTGCTTACGCTCTCTCTTTTTCTTAAACCAATAATGCAGAGCATTAGAGTGCATTGAGGGTAGCAAGGAAGGCAAGCAATCAAGTGGAAACTAAGCTCAAGTATGGGAAGGTTTCTTAAACATTTTTAGCTTTTTGGCATTTGGCAATGGGGGACCTAAGTGGATGTTTTGGGAGATGTTTTAAACTCCCTAAGTTTGTTTAATGTTGTTAATAATGCTGGAACATGTAATTGGCCATTATGTGGTTGGTTTGGAGATTTAATGCATGAATGGTTTGCTAAGTAGGAAGCATGCCTTTAGATTTGGGGCTTTTCATATTCGATGCTATGATAATGTTTGGTTGATGCAATTATGATCCTTGCATGTTGTATGTCTCGCTGATAAAGTTTGGTTGCATTCGGAGCATGATCGGTTGGTCAATTGTGTGTTTAAGCAAGCATTTTTCTGCATTCTGTGCAGGTCGTATCGGAACGAGAGCTACCGTTTCGGAACGGGTGCCCTGTAGTGGCCCAGGCGTCCGAAACGGAAGGTACCGTTCCGAAACGGAAATGCCTCTGCCAGGCCTCGTTTCGGAACCCGTTGCGGAACGGTCCCGCATTTCGAAACAGGTTCTCCCTGTTTCGGAACACCTGACCGTTGGAGGCTGACATGGGCGGTTATATGTTTTGAAATGTTTGCATTTTGGTCCTGAAACTTGTTTGTGCAATTGTATGAGTTTGGGATGTCCGTTTGAGCTGAAATTTTGCAGAGAAGCATGAAACCTGATTAATTATAAGTTGGTAACTTTAATTTGAGTTAAGACCTTATAATTTATAGAATTTACAATTTGGTCCCTAAAGTTGTAAATTGTTCAATTGGGTCCATGTTTGATCTCTGATAATTATGATCTTTGAGCATGTTGTTTGAATGATCATATCTAGGGTTAATATGCATCTAGACAAGTTTTAAAAAGAAAAAAAAGGGTCGTTAATCAAGGTTGACTTTCGGGTTGACTTTGGTTTTCCCCGTGTGATTTTCTTAATTCGGGTCTACCGTCTAGGCCGGGTTAAGGGGGTTACAATCCGGCTTGTTCAAGCGTAGACACCATATTAGGTAGATACTTCACATTTTCTCCTACCACCACAACCTCATAATCATTCGCAAGTTTCAACGAAATTCGCTTGCTTTCAAAATCCACAATGGCTCTATGCTCAACAAGCCAATCCATGCTAAGGATTACATCAAAACCATAGAATGGCAATTCCATAAGATCTACAAGAAACACATGATCTTGCACTTTTAAGGGGCATCTCCTATACAACCTTCTTGTTACACCCGTCTCACCAAAAGAACTAGTCACACGCATACCAACATCCAAAGACTCAACAGGCAAACCAAGCATTTAAGCATGTTCACACAATATGTACGAGTGTGTAGATCTAGAATTAATCAAAGAAATAAAAGACAAGGATTGTAAAGTAAAGGTACTTGCGATCACGTATTTGTCATTCCTCCCCTCTCGATGGTCATACACTCTAGCCTGGTCACCACCCTTAGGTTGAACGACCACCACATTCCTTCCACCCTCATCTTTGCGCTGAAAAGTACCACGGCCGCGCCCACGACCTCTTTGTGGCTCAGCGGCTCTCACCGGAGCTTGTCCTTCTCTCAACGGATGATGACCATCTTTCTTCATATTTCCACAGTTACCACAGTTCCAACATGTACCCAGATTACCCCAACACTCAGCAGCATGTCTCCTACCACATTGGTTGCACTCAGGAGTCCTCAAGAAGGCATTGGGTCATTGCTGACCTCTTCCAAGGTTACCACCCCCACGTCTAGTATCAACATGTGGCCTTCTACCCCTAGGCCTCCTATTGCAATATCTACCAAAATCACGTTATGTAGCTCGCTTTCCCAAGCTAGATCTGCTTGCTCGACTCGCCAAATCAAGATTCAACTCAATGTCCTTGGCTCTAGTGACCAAGACATCAAAATCAGTATAATCGGCTGCGAGCATATAGGTTTTCACATACGCCGCCAGCCCGTAACGGAATCGTTCACATCTTTCTCTCTCACTGGGAATCAACTTAGGTACATATTAGCTTAGGCAAACTAACTGCCCCTCATATTCCTCTACCGTCATGCTCCTTTGCACAAGAGACATGGATTCCCTCTTTTTATCATCGAGGTATCGAACTCCTAAGTATTTCCGGTTGAACGCATTCAAGAAGAATGTCCAAGTCACATCATCATCATCCATCCCAGATATCGTGGTTGTCCAGCACGTGTACGCATCACCATGCAACAAGGACACAATACATCCCAACTTCTGAACATTGTTGCAATTCAGTTGTCCATCTATCCTCTTGGTGCTCTCCAACCAAGACTCAGAACCTTCCGGGGTTAACCCTCTAAACTTAGTCCCTTCTAGACTGCGGAGACGCTCCAACGACAATCTCACATTAGCACCATCCTGAGGTGCAGCTTCATGAGCTCCAGCTACTACTACCTGGAAAGCTCCAGCAATACCCTAAATTAAAACGGACATATCAGGAGCAGCTTGCCCCTCAACTCCCTCGGGTCCAGCAACCCCAGCACTAACTGCAGCTCCACCAGGTTGTCCACTAGGGGGAGGAGGAGGTAGATCCTCAGCAATCTCCACACTCTCGTTCTCAACCGTAGAACGAGTATTAATTCTATGCTCTCTACGTGGCCCCATAATAAAATAATGCACTGACAAAGTACAATAAATTCAATTAGGCATACTAAGGTAAGTAATCCAAGTACTCAATATCATTTTTGAAAACAATTCTTCTCATTAGTATTGACATGGCAATGGAATCCCCAACTATACCCCAACACATCATAGCATCACCAACTAATCTCAAATGAACCATACATCATCAAACAAACATCATGCTTTCACCAAAAAGTCACAAACATTCATAAACACACATATTAGCCACTTTCCAAGCCCCAACATTTGCAAACCTGGCTTTGATACCAACAAATGTAACCCCCTTAGCCCGACCTAGACGCTTGACCCGAACTACGAAGATTACACGGGGAAAACCAAAGTCAACCCGAAAGTGAACCTTGATTAACGATCCTTTTTTTCTTTTTATCTTTTCTAGATGCACATTAAGCCTATGTGAGAATTACACATTTTGGGACCAAATTGTAAATTTTAGAAAATATAAGAACTTTGCAGATTTTAAGCTTACCAATTTGTAATTAATCATAATACCTGCCTCACTATCAAATTTCATCTTAAAAGGACATTCCAAGCTCAAGCAATTACATCCACAACAATCAGGACTAAAATGTAAAACTTGAGAACTTGAAACAATTCAAATCATCATCCAAATGGTCATCCGTTGTGGAACACCAACCTTCGTACCGAAACGCCCGTATCAAAACGGTGTTGACCGTTTCGGTACTCGGGTGCGTTCCGAGACCAGTATCGAAACAGGCCTCTCCAGTAGCAAAAATGTACCGAAGCACCTTCAATTGTTCCGAAACGCTATGGCCATTACAGGCCCCTGTTTCGAAACTGTTAAGGGTGTTTCGATACACCTTGCTCTGGAGAAGTAGAAAATTCTTGTTTTTCACTTCTCAACCCACTCAAACATGCTTCAAATCATACCATGACATACCAACAACTTGTTCAAACACTAGAGATCATATTAAGGCCACTTAAGCTAGAGCATGGCATCAAACACATGAGCATTCTATCTACATGCATGCTTCCTAGAAAAAAATCCAAAAATAAGCTTTCAAACCTCAAATCTCACAAACAAAACAATTTGCAAACTCCAAATGTAACGCCCCGTTTTTGGGCTTAGGAGTTTTGGGCGTTGACCGGTTTGGTCAAAGTGCTGTTCGAATCTAAAGAGGTGAAATTAGGAAAGCCTAGTTCGGGTTGCATTAAAAATATGGAAAAATGTTCTAAAATCATCTTTTAATATAATTAAGTGAACTGTGAAATCAATTTTGGAAAATGAGTTTTGGAAGTGTGACATTTTGGCTAGTGACCAAAATGTAATTTTCGCAAGTTTGGTGGCTGTTTTATAAAGGGTTGAAACTTTGAATCTTTAAGGAGCTATTTACCCAAAGGGAGTTTCTCCAGATTTTTCTAAGATATTTTAAGTCTAAAATCTGATTTTAAAGGATATTAAAAGTGGAGGGAAAGCCATTTGGGCTATTTTTGGATTTTGTAACCAACTTTTCCCAATTTTCTTTCTCTCATTTTCTCTCAACCCAAACACTTCTTTTCCAGAGAATTGGATCTGATTTCTTCACCTAAATCCCTCCTTTCAACTCTCATTTGATTCCTAATCATTGTATCTTCAAAACCTCTTCAATTGCTAATTGTTTCAACAAGGATTTTGATTGCAAAAAGAGGAGAAACTCATGTTTGGAGGTAAGAACGTCCTTCTCCTCTAAACTATCAGTTCTTTACTGAAATTCCTAAGTTTTCAATCCTAAATTGATGTTTAATTAAAGGTTTTTAAGTGGTGAAGTGGATCTTGGCTTATAATGCAAGATTTGATGATTTTTGATGATTTTCGTTAGATCTGATTAATCTGTGATTTGAGATGTGTTTTTGATGTTAAATGAACTCTAATTTGATAAGGAAATGAGTTTTGATTAATGCAATCTCGGATAGGTTGAGTTTCCTAAGTTTAGCTTGTGTTTCAAGGTTGTTTTTGAGGTGATCTTGGTGATCTGTTGTTGCTGGAGGTATAAGGATGTTAATAGGTTGTTTTTAGATGTGTTATGATGTTTATGGAAGTGTGGTTTTGCTGGTTTATGGCTGGGCTTGGTTTAGAAGGGGTTTGGATGCATTTTCGGTTGTGTTTGGTGGCCGAAAATGGAGGTTGGATGAGAGCAGCGAGTTTAGGTGCTTTCATTGAAGCAATTAATGCATGATGATGCATTAATCCTCTGCTTTGATGTGTTGAAACAGGGGAGGCATCTTTGGATCCAAGGATTGTTGATTCGGAAGCTTGATTTGGTGTTTTGGCTTGAAGCAAAGTGGAAATCGGTGAGTGAAGTTGGGTTTTCAGCTTTTAAACCAAGGTTTGAAGGATTTGGGAGCTTAGTTTAAGTCTAAACAACTTTGCTAAGCTCAAGTGTAAGTTTTCGGTATTTCTCTCTAAGTGGTGGCCATGATTTTGTTGTGATGCAAAATGATTATTTGCATGTTTTAATTACTGTTTGAAAGCATGTTTTAGCATGGTTTTTGCTGATGATGTAAGCCATATGTTGAAGGTAACTCTAGGTAGGAGTTCCTTGCTTTTGTACATTGATTAAATGTGGTTTGATGCTTTTAAATGCATGATGAATATGGCTTGGTTTAATGCTTTAAAACAGTGGATTAAATGATGAAAATGATGTATATTGGCAAGTGATGTTTTAAAAAGGTTAAGGTCACTAAGGTGGTTAAAAGTCCTTGAGTGAGACTTCTTACTTAAGAACATCAAGGTGGTTAAAAGTCCTTGGATGGTTCTTGTTGCGGACACTAAGGTGGTTAAAAGTCCTTAGGTGATCCTTTCCATGGTGTTTAAAAGTCAATGGGGCCAAGGTGTTTAAAAGTCCTTGGGGCCAAGGTGTTTAAAAGTCCTTGGGGTGATTCAAGCTTTGGACACAAAGGTGGTTAAAAGTCCTTGTGTGGTCCTCATTCATGGTGTTTAAAAGTCCATGGCCAAGGTGTTTAAAAGTCCTTGGAGCCAAGGTGTTTAAAAGTCCTTGGGAAGTTGATGAACTTGTTTTAAGAAATGGAATGTATCACTTGAGCCAATATGACATGTTATGAATATTATGAAGCATGAGATGCTTGTTTAATGTTTATGTTGAAGCATGAGATTGCTTGTTTTAAGTATGTTTTTGAGCATGTGCAAAGGTTGATTTAAAGCATGTTTTGTAAATGTTTTAATTGCATTATTGAATGGTTTTTAAGAGCATTCCTCACTCAGCTTTTGCTTACGCTCTCTTCGTTTTCTTAATTCAATAATGCAGAGCATTAAAGAACCTTGAGGGCAGCAAGGAAGGGCAAGCAATCAAGTACAAGTAAAGCTCAATGTATGGAAGGTTTTATAAGTACTTTTAGCTTTTGGGTAATTTGGCAATGGGGGACCAATGTGTATGTTTTGGGAGGTGTTTGATACTCCCTAAGTATGTTGATTGATGATATGAATGCTGTTTTTTTCATTGGATCATTATATGCTTGTTTTGGAAGTTTTGTGCTTGAGTAGCTAGCTTGTGTAGGAAGCATGCCTATAGAATTGGGGCTTTTTGCATATGATGTTGTTCTGATGATTTGATGATGCTTATAAGTCTTATATAAGTTGAATTGCATGCTGGTAAAGTTTGGTGGCAATTGGAGCATGTTTGAATGATCTATTGCATGTTTTCGAATGCCATTTTGCTGCAATCTGTGCAGGCGTTTCGGAACAGTGTGCACCGTTTCGGAACGGGTGCCTTGCATGAACCCAGGCGTCCAAAACGGTATGCACCGTTTCGAAACGGTTTGGCCTCTGCCAAGGCCATGTTTCGGAACCCGTTGCGGAACGGCCCGTGTTCCGAAACGGGGTCTACCTGTTTCGGAACGGTTGACCGTTGGGGGCTGACATGGGCGGTTATATGTTTTGAATTGTTTGCGTTTTAGTCCTGAATCTTGTTTGTGCAATTGCATGAGCTTGGGAAGTCCTTTTGAGCTGAAATTTCACAAAGAAGCATGAAACCTGATTAATTTCAAGTTGGTAACTTTAATTTGGGTTAAGCCCTTTTAATTATCAGAATTTACAATTTGGTCCCTAAAGTTGTAATTCGTTCAATTGGGTCCCTGTTTGATCTCTGATGTTTGTGATCTTTGAGTATGATGTTTGTGTGATCACAATTAGGACTAATGTGCATTTAGACAAGATTAAAAAGAAAAAAAAGGTCGTTAATCAAGGTTGACTTTCAGGTTGACTTTGGTTTTCCCCGTGTGACTTTCTTAATTCGGGTCAACCGTCTAGGCTGGGTTAAGGGGGTTACATTTGGTGGTATCAGAGCTGAGTTTGCGAGTAATTGGGAATGAATGTATGCATGATTGAAGTATGTTTGGCTTGTACGCTTGTTGTTTGAAAGCATGATTAGTGGCTTGTGATTTGGATGCAATTGAGTTATATGTTGTGATGTTGCATGTTGAGGGTACCCATTGCCAAACAAAAGCTAATGAAATGATGTTGATTTTGAATGAAATTGAGCTTGAATACTTGGATTGCTTACCTTGCTGGGCCTGACTTGTTTTTATTTGCATTGTGATTGCATGGTAAAAGTATGGCACCACGTAGAGAATTAAGAGGTAGTGTGCGAGCTACGGCTCCCAATGAGAACGAGAATGAAGAGAACACGGGTAGTGCTGTGTTACCCCCTCCTCCGCCTGGTGATGGTGCTGGAGGTGAGCGAGCTGAAGCTGCAGCTGGTGCTGGAGCTGCTGGACCAGAGGTTGGTCATGGGCAAGCTATGCCTGATATGTCTATGCTGGTACAAGCTATTGCGGGTGCTTTTCGAGCAGCAGTAGCTGGAGCTCAAGGAGCTGGGCATCAGGGAGATGCTGGAGTTAGACTACCTTTGGAGCGTCTGCGCAGTCTTGGTGGGACTGAGTTCAGAGGTATGTCTGCTGATAGTTCGGAAGCTTGGCTAGAGAGTACCAAGCGTATCTTGGGTCAGATGAGCTGCACGGATGTGCAAAAGTTGGGATGTGTTGTGTCCTTGCTGCAGGACGATGCGTATACGTGGTGGACGACCACTATAGCTGGGATGGCTGAAGCTGATGTGACTTGGACATTCTTCCAGAATGTGTTCAAGCGGAGATATCTAGGAGTGAGATATCTGGATGAGAAAAAGCGTGAATTCATGTCTCTTCCCCAAGGGAGCATGAGTGTGGCTGAGTATGAAGTGCAGTTTGTGCGACTCAGTCAGTATGCACCGGAGTTGATACCTGATGAGCGGGCAAGGTGCGAGAGGTTCCGTTATGGTCTCGTGACGGATGTAAAGATGTATGTGCTGGCCACTGAATATGATGATTTTGATGTGTTGGTGGGTCGAGCCAAGGACATTGAGATGAACTTGGGATTAGCTGCGAAAGGTGCTGGAGCAAGTTCTGGTAAGAGAGCTGCTGAGTTTAGTTCCGGAGGTGGACGGAACAAGAGGGGACGTGATCAGAAGTATCAGTCCTCAACCAAGAGAGGTGGTGGTGCACCTGCTAGAGGTGGTTATGCTAGAGCTGATCCTAGTGCTTGCTGGATCTGTGGTTCTCGTGGTCACATGAAGCGTGACTGTCCTCGTGCTGTGAGGGAGGTGCAAGCTCCTGTTGCGGCAGCTGGTAATGGATGTTGGAATTGTGGTTTTGTTGACCATCTGAGGCGAGATTGTCCGAGGTTGGCTGGTGGCCAAGAGCATGCTCCTGTTGTTGCTGCACAGCAGAGAGGTCGTGGGCGCGGCCGTGGTAATTTCCAGAGGAGAGAGGAAGGTGGTCGTGGAGTAGCCCATGTTGTGGATATTCAGCCTGAAGGTGGAGGCCAAGCTAGAGTCTATGCTCAGCTCGAGGGAAGGAATGATGCAGATGTGATTGCAGGTACCTTTACTTTGCAATCCTTGTCATTGCTTTCTTTGATTGATTCTGGATCTACGCATTCATACATTTTGCGTGAGCATGCTGAATTGCTTTGTTTGCCTGTTGAGTCTTTGGATGTTGGTGTTCGTGTCACTAGTTCTTTTGGTGAAACTGTTGTGACTCGAAAGCTTTATAGAAGGTGTCCCTTGGTTGTTCAAGAACATGTTTTTCATGTTGATCTTATGGAGTTGCCCTTTTATGGTTTTGATGTGATCCTTGGTATGGATTGGCTTGCTGAGCATCATGCTGTTGTGGATTGTGAAAATAAGCGTGTTTCGCTTAAGCTTGCGGATGATTATGAAGTTGTTGTGGTTGGTGGGAATGTGAAGTTTCTTGCTAATGTTGTGTCTACCTTGGAGGCGAGTAGGATGCTGAGGCAGGGTTGCGAAGCTTATCTAGCTTTTGTGATGAATCCTAACTCTAAGGAGTTGAGGGTGCAAGATATCAAGGTTGTGAAGGAGTTTCCTGGTGTTTTTCCTGAGGAGTTGCCTGGTTTACCTCCTAATCGCGAGGTGGAGTTTGGAATTGAGCTTTATGAAAATACAACTCCTGTGTCCATTACTCCCTATAGAATGGCACCTAAGGAGCTGAAGGAGCTGAAGACGCAGTTGCAAGAGCTGCTAGATCGTGGCTTCATCCGGCCGAGTGTGTCGCCTTGGGGAGCACCGGTCTTGTTTGTGAAGAAGAAAGATGGCACTATGAGGATGTGCATTGATTACCGTCAGCTGAACAAGTTGACTATCAAGAATCGGTATCCTTTGCCGAGGATTGATGATCTCTTTGATCAATTTCGGGGAGCTACTGTGTTCTCTAAGATTGACTTGAGGTCAGGGTATTATCAGTTGAAGGTGAAGGATGTGAATGTGCCTAAGACAGCTTTCAGGACAAGGTATGGGCATTATGAGTTCCTTGTGATGCTGTTTGGTTTGACGAATGCTCCTGCTGCTTTCATGGACATGATGAATCGTGTGTTTCATGAATACCTGGACAAGTTCGTTGTGGTGTTCATTGATGATATCCTCGTGTACTCGCGTACTGAGGAGGAGCACGAAGAGCATTTGAGGATTGTGCTGCAAGCCTTGTTGGAGAATCAGCTTTATGCTAAGCTGAGCAAGTGTGAGTTCTGGCTTAAAGAGGTGGTGTTTCTTGGGCATGTGGTCTCGGCTGAAGGGGATTCGTGTTGATCCTCAGAAGATTGAGGCGGTGATGAACTGGAAAGTTCCTAAGTCTGTTCATGAGGTCCGTAGTTTCCTTGGTTTGGCGGAGGTTTGTAGATGGTTTTTCCAAGATTGCTGCTCCTTTGACAAAGCTGTTGCAGAAGGATGTTAAGTATGAGTGGACAGAAGCGAGACAGCAAGCTTTTGAGAAGCTGAAGGCGGCTTTGATGCAAGCTCCTATCTTGATTCAGCCTGAATCAGGGAAAGAGTTTGTGGTCTATAGTGATGCGTCCTATATTGGTTTAGGATGTGTGCTGATGCAAGATGGTAAGGTTGTGGCTTATGCATCGCGGCAGTTGAAAGTGCATGAGCGCAACTATCCTACGCATGACATTGAGCTGGCTGCAGTGGTGTTTGCTCTGAAGATTTGGAGACATTATCTTTATGGTGAGAAGTGTACTGTGTACACGGATCACAAGAGTTTGAGGTATCTGATGTCTCAAAAGGAGTTGAATCTTAGACAGCGGCGTTGGTTGGAGTTGCTCAAGGATTATGATCTGATGATTGAGTATCATCCTGGAAAGGCTAATGTTGTTGCGGATGCCTTGAGTAGGAAGGTAGCTGTTAAGCAGAGAGCTATGTTTGCTAGTTTGAGCATATCGCGAGATGGTGGTCTTGTTGCTGAGTTGCAAGTGAAACCATCGTTGGTTCAGTTGATCAAGGAAAAGCAGTTGTTGGATGATTCCTTGGTGTCTCATGTTCAAGACATCGCGGAGGGTAGACCTTCAGATTTCTGCTTTAATGAGGATGGTGTGTTGTGTTTTGGTAGTCGAATAGTAGTGCATGCTGATGCTGAGTTGAGGCGTGCTATTCTGACTGAAGGTCATAGTAGTCCTTTTGTTATGCACCCTGGTAGTACTAAGATGTACCGTGATCTTCGTGATGAGTACTACTGGGTGGGTTTGAAGAAGGATGTTGCAGAGTTTGTGAGCAAGTGTTTGGTGTGTCAGCGAGTTAAGGCTGAGCATCAGGTTCCTTCTGGTTTGTTGCAACCGTTGAAAATCCCGGAATGGAAGTGGGAGAGGGTTACCATGGATTTTGTATCTGGTTTACTTTTGTCTCCTTCGAAGAAGAATTCTGTTTGGGTGATTGTGGATCGCTTGACGAAGTGTGCACATTTCTTGCCTGTGCATACTACGTTTTCTTTGGATAAGCTGGCAGAGCTGTACATTGCTGAGATTGTGAGGCTGCATGGTGTGCCTAAGTCGATTGTGTCGGATAGGGATCCGAGGTTCACATCGCGTTTCTGGCAGTGTTTGCATCAAGCTCTGGGTACAAGGTTGCATTTCAGTACATCCTATCATCCTCAGTCGGATGGTCAGTCTGAGCGGGTTATTCAGATCTTGGAGGATATGCTGAGGTGTTGTGTGATTGAGTTCCAAGGTTCTTGGGAGAAGCATGTGCCTTTGGTTGAGTTCACTTATAACAATAGTTATCAGGCGAGTATACAAATGGCACCTTATGAGGCTCTGTATGGGAGGAAGTGTAGGACTCCTCTTTGTTGGGCTGAAACTGGTCAAAAGTTGGTTTCGATGCCGGCTTTGTTGAAAGGGACCACTGAGAAGGTGAAGCTCATTTGTGAGCGGTTGAAGGCTACCTCTGATCGGCAGAAGTCTTACGCGGATTTGAAGCATAAGGAGATAGAGTATGCGGTGGGTGACCGTGTGTTCTTGAAGTTTTCGCCTTGGAAGAAGGTGATGAGGTTTGGTCGGAAGGGTAAGTTGAGCCCTAGGTATATTGGACCATATGAGGTGGTTGAGCGTGTGGGTCCTGTTGCGTATCGGTTGAGGTTACCTCAGGAGTTGGAGAAGATTCATGATGTGTTCCATGTTTCTATGCTCCGGAAGTATAGGTCTGATCCTTCGCATGTGATGCCTGTGGAGGAAGTGGTTTTGAATTCGGATTTGACCTATGATGAGGAACCGGTGAAGGTTTTGGATTCGGATAGCAAGGTTCTTCGTGGCAAGACCATTGAGTTGGTGAAGGTACTGTGGAAGCATCAAGGTGTTGAGGAAGCCACGTGAGAGCGGAAGGAAGACATGCTGAAGCAGTTTCCTTATCTCTTTCCTTCAGGTAAATTTCGAGGACGAAATTTCTTAAGGGGGGGAGAGTTGTAACGCCCCGGTTTTGGGCTTAGGAGTTTTGGGCGTTGACCGGTTTGGTCAAAGTGTTGTTCGAATCTAAAGAGGTGAAATTAGGAAAGCCTAGTTCGGGTTGCATTAAAAATATGGAAAAATGTTCTAAAATCATCTTTTAATATAATTAAGTGAACTGTCAAATCAATTTTGGAAAATGAGTTTTGGAAGTGTGACATTTTGGCTAGTGACCAAAATGTAATTTTCGCAAGTTTGGTGGCTGTTTTATAAAGGGTTGAAACTTTGAATCTTTAAGGAGCTATTTACCCAAAGGGAGTTTCTCCAGATTTTTCTAAGATATTTTAAGTCTAAAATCTGATTTTAAAGGATATTAAAAGTGGAGGGAAAGCCATTTGGGCTATTTTTGGATTTTGTAACCAACTTTTCCCAATTTTCTTTCTCTCATTTTCTCTCAACCCAAACACTTCTTTTCCAGAGAATTGGATCTGATTTCTTCACCTAAATCCCTCCTTTCAACTCTCATTTGATTCCTAATCATTGTATCTTCAAAACCTCTTCAATTGCTAATTGTTTCAACAAGGATTTTGATTGCAAAAAGAGGAGAAACTCATGTTTGGAGGTAAGAACGTCCTTCTCCTCTAAACTATCAGTTCTTTACTGAAATTCCTAAGTTTTCAATCCTAAATTGATGTTTAATTAAAGGTTTTTAAGTGGTGAAGTGGATCTTGGCTTATAATGCAAGATTTGATGATTTTTGATGATTTTCGTTAGATCTGATTAATCTGTGATTTGAGATGTGTTTTTGATGTTAAATGAACTCTAATTTGATAAGGAAATGAGTTTTGATTAATGCAATCTCGGATAGGTTGAGTTTCCTAAGTTTAGCTTGTGTTTCAAGGTTGTTTTTGAGGTGATCTTGGTGATCTGTTGTTGCTGGAGGTATAAGGATGTTAATAGGTTGTTTTTAGATGTGTTATGATGTTTATGGAAGTGTGGTTTTGCTGGTTTATGGCTGGGCTTGGTTTAGAAGGGGTTTGGATGCATTTTCGGTTGTGTTTGGTGGCAGAAAATGGAGGTTGGATGAGAGCAGCGAGTTTAGGTGCTTTCATTGAAGCAATTAATGCATGATGATGCATTAATCCTCTGCTTTGATGTGTTGAAACAGGGGAGGCATCTTTGGATCCAAGGATTGTTGATCCGGAAGCTTGATTTGGTGCTTTGGCTTGAAGCAAAGTGGAAATCGGTGAGTGAAGTTGGGTTTTCAGCTTTTAAACCAAGGTTTGAAGGTTTTGGGAGCTTAGTTTAAGTCTAAACAACTTTGCTAAGCTCAAGTGTAAGTTTTCGGAATTTCTCTCTAAGTGGTGGCCATGATTTTGTTGTGATGCAAAATGATTATTTGCATGTTTTAATTACTGTTTGAAAGCATGTTTTAGCATGGTTTTTGCTGATGATGTAAGCCATATGTTGAAGGTAACTCTAGGTAGGAGTTCCTTGCTTTTGTACATTGATTAAATGTGGTTTGATGCTTTTAAATGCATGATGAATATGGCTTGGTTTAATGCTTTAAAATAGTGGATTAAATGATGAAAATGATGTATATTGGCAAGTGATGTTTTAAAAAGGTTAAGGTCACTAAGGTGGTTAAAAGTCCTTGAGTGAGCCTTGTTACTTAAGAACATCAAGGTGGTTAAAAGTCCTTGGATGGTTCTTGTTGCGGACACTAAGGTGGTTAAAAGTCCTTAGGTGATCCTTTCCATGGTGTTTAAATGTCCATGGGGCCAAGATGTTTAAAAGTCCTTGGGGCCAAGGTGTTTAAAAGTCCTTGGGGTGATTCAAGCTTTGGACACAAAGGTGGTTAAAAGTCCTTGTGTGGTCCTCATTCCTGGTGTTTAAAAGTCCATGGCCAAGGTGTTTAAAAGTCCTTGGAGCCAAGGTGTTTAAAAGTCCTTGGGAAGTTGATGAACTTGTTTTAAGAAATGGAATGTATCACTTGAGCCAATATGACATGTTATGAATATTATGAAGCATGAGATGCTTGTTTAATGTTTATGTTGAAGCATGAGATTGCTTGTTTTAAGTATGTTTTTGAGCATGTGCAAAGGTTGATTTAAAGCATGTTTTGTAAATGTTTTAATTGCATTATTGAATGGTTTTTAAGAGCATTCCTCACTCAGCTTTTGCTTACGCTCTCTTCGTTTTCTTAATTCAATAATGCAGAGCATTAAAGAACCTTGAGGGCAGCAAGGAAGGGCAAGCAATCAAGTACAAGTAAAGCTCAATGTATGGAAGGTTTTATAAGTACTTTTAGCTTTTGGGTAATTTGGCAATGGGGGACCAATGTGTATGTTTTGGGAGGTGTTTGATACTCCCTAAGTATGTTGATTGATGATATGAATGCTGGTTTTTTCATTGGATCATTATATGCTTGTTTTGGAAGTTTTGTGCTTGAGTAGCTAGCTTGTGTAGGAAGCATGCCTATAGAATTGGGGCTTTTTGCATATGATGTTGTTCTGATGATTTGATGATGCTTATAAGTCTTATATAAGTTGAATTGCATGCTGGTAAAGTTTGGTGGCAATTGGAGCATGTTTGAATGATCTATTGCATGTTTTGGAATGCCATTTTGCTGCAATCTGTGCAGGCGTTTCGGAACAGTGTGCACCGTTTCGGAACGGGTGCCTTGCATGAACCCAGGCGTCCGAAACGGTATGCACCGTTTCGAAACGGTTTGGCCTCTGCCAAGGCCATGTTTCGGAACCCGTTGCGGAACGGCCCGTGTTCCGAAACGGGGTCTACCTGTTTCGGAACGGTTGACCGTTGGGGGCTGACATGGGCGGTTATATGTTTTGAATTGTTTGCGTTTTAGTCCTGAATCTTGTTTGTGCAATTGCATGAGCTTGGGAAGTCCTTTTGAGCTGAAATTTCACAAAGAAGCATGAAACCTGATTAATTTCAAGTTGGTAACTTTAATTTGGGTTAAGCCCTTTTAATTATCAGAAATTACAATTTGGTCCCTAAAGTTGTAATTCGTTCAATTGGGTCCCTGTTTGATCTCTGATGTTTGTGATCTTTGAGTATGATGTTTGTGTGATCACAATTAGGACTAATGTGCATTTAGACAAGATTAAAAAGAAAAAAAAAAGGGTCGTTAATCAAGGTTGACTTTCGGGTTGACTTTGGTTTTCCCCGTGTGACTTTCTTAATTCGGGTCAACCGTCTAGGCCGGGTTAAGGGGGTTACACCAAAAGCCACACCAAACTTATTACAATCATAGAGAGTTTCTTGGATGTTCTTAACCTTCTTGCAGCCCGAAAATACTTCAATTATCTGCATTGTTGGTAAAAGAGTGCGTAAGCACATTTGCTTAGTGAGGCAAGCTCTAAAGAAAACCAACACAACAATGGATCATTCAAAACACTTTCTGAAAAGCCATTTTCTACAACATGCGCATTCAATCTCATGCTTGAAAACCATTTCAAAGCAAATCTTCATTTGAATTCACATGTACTTCTATTCTATCTTATGCATTAAAACCAATGCAAATCTCATGGCAATGCCATGCACATGCTTGTGACTAAAGCATTTCATAAACAAATCTCATATGCATTTCTAATAGCATAAATCATTTCAACATTAGTACATTTGAATCAAAAGCATTTTCATATATTATATTGGCACTTCACATCTCATTATTACTCGGATATGCGAATAACTTTGTCAAAACCCACTAAACACTTCCGGTAGAATCTCACATCACCGTACTCACTCGTTTAGTAAAATATAATTTCCGGTGGAATCTCACATCACCCTACTCACATGGCAGTATCTCTCATCGCTACAAAGCTTGGGTATTTCACCAAGTCCTACCCGATGGAATGCCCATCATCAGTTTCTCCCTTTGGATTGAATCCATAGAGCACGTACAAATTTTTAGTTTATAGTGCACTCTTATCCTATTGATCGATCAATTATATTAGGTAAATATCTCATCTTTTATGCAATATATTATGTCAAAACATCATCTCACCTACTATTTTTCATGCAACATTTCTCAAATCTTTCTCATCTCATTTCAAAATCAAAACACATGCTTGCATTAAATCAAAATCTTAAAACTCATCAATGCAACATGCTATCTCATGAAATCTCTTATAAGCATCATCTCATGCTACAAATCATGTATAAAAACAGTAGGAATTTATCTATCTCAAAACATGAGCATGTAAAACCATTTTAGGGGCAACCACCACATATTTGATAGCAATCTAGCCAATACTTACTTCCGGACTTGGGAAGGTGTTTCAAACCTTTCCTAAATCCCCAAACCTTGTTTCTTTGTCCCTCAAGGACTTCTAAACCCATTCGCACTCACCGATTATGTTTCGCTTGCTCGCCAAAACGCTATCTAAGCTCCCGGATCAACACCAAAGGCGTTTGATGATGTCTCCCCTGTTCCAAACACATAATAGCATATGATTAATGCATCATCATGCATTGAAATCATCAGCCACACATCTAAACTCGCTGCTCTGCTCAAGAGACACATTTCGGCCACCAAAAACAACTGAAATCGTCTCCAAACTCATCCAAAACAAAGCCCAGCCAAGATTTATCACTTCTAATCATTTCTAAACATCAATCAACACCAAAAACCACCACAAACTCGTCCTTATACCTTCAGCTATAACAGAACACCAAAACCACCCCAAAAACCATCATTCTAGCATACAAAACTTAGGGATTCAAACCTATTCGGGATTTGTTTGATAAAACCTCATTTATAGCATCAATTACCATCCAAAATACATTAGAAAACAACCTCAAAACAGATTCTAACCATCAACCACGAAAATCATCAAGATCTCTCTAAGAATCTTTAGTTTTGACCCAATTTCTTGTTTCTAACATTAAAACAACTCAAAGATCATTAACAAAGGATTGATAACTTGGGAATTTCAGTAAAGAACTGATCATTAGAGGAGAAGGATGAAGCTTACCTCTAATGGTCGATTTCATCTTGATTTGGGCAAGTTTTCATGAAAATCAAATGTAAAAACAAGAGGATTTGATGAGAAAAACATTAGGAATAAAAAGGAAATTGAAATCTCATCAAAAGGAATAAAATCAGAGGCTAATTGATGGGGGAAATGTGTTTGGCTGAAAAGAAATTGAGAGAAAATGAAGTGAGAGAAGATTGACGTAAAGTAGTTATGTAAAGTCAAAGATAGTTTTTCCTTTTAATTTTCTTTATTTCCTTTAATTAAAATAGTATTAAAATAACCCAAAATAAGAAGAAATCTGATTAAAAACATTTTGGTAAAATTCTCTTCTTAAAGATTCAAAGTTTCAATCCTTTACAAAATAGTCACTATTCTAATTTTGTAAAAACTGCGATTTGGTCACTACACCGAAATGTAGTATTTCCAAACCCTATTTTCTAAAATTGTTTTCACCATAAACATTAATATATTAAATGAGCATTTTTAGATATTTTTCCATATTTTTAAAGCATCTCGAACTAGGTGTTCCCTAAATCTCCCTTAGAGGTTCGAACCGTTCTCGACCGGTCCGATTCAAACTCTGAAACATATAGGCCCAAAATCTGGGCATTATACAAGGCGACTTTATTCACGGTGCACACAATCCTATACTCGGCTAACTATATCCGATTAAAGTAACCAAAAACCATTTCCATCACTTTCCAATATAATCATTTAACATCATTACTCCACTACTTTACAAGCATAATTCACATTGCCATTTTCAGAAGCAGAAACATGCTTAAACACAAATGCACACAGCTCAAAAATCCAATGATCACCTACCAAGTTCATCTTTAACAAAATGGCATCTAACGACAGCAATATCAATGCTCAAACAATGCTTTAAAATAGTAAATAAAATCACATTTAATTCAAGTGCATTTTCCAACAAAAACATAGCACATTCCGAGAGAGACTTTAGAACCACTTACTCTTGAGCTTAGCTAAGTGTTTCAAACATACACTAAGCTCCCAAGACCACGTTCATCGCGTTACAAAGCTGAAAAATCATTTCCACTCATCGATACGTGAAACCTTGTTCGTCGACGCAAAAACCACCCTTCTGAAGCCTCTAAAAATTCTTCATTTGCTTCCGGGTCAAGATCCCATGTTTTTAGATCACCAAAACTGAGATCCAAAAGCATTAAAATGCATTTCAACACCAACAACTAAACACAAAATCGTTGCTCACCAAAACGACACCAATTTACCCATCCGAAAACTCAATCGATTGGTTCCTAAACCATGCCCAGCCAACATACATCACTTTCAACCATTATTAAACATCAAAACACATCTAAAGACAAAGTAAACCCATCCTTATACCTCCAGCAAGCATAACTTATCATTCCACCTCAAAAACCCAACTAAAACCATCAAGAAACTCAAGGATCTCAAGGATTTCGTGATCTATATTATCAAAACCCTTTCTCAACATTACAATCAACTCTGAACTCAATTAAAACCAATCCAAAATAGAGCTCATCAATACTTATTCGAAAATCAAGATTTAAAACATAATGTTGCAAGATTTTGATCTCAAATCAAAACTATAATAAAAACTTAGCCAAAAACAACATTTAGAAGCTAATGATATTGGGAATTTCAATAAAGAATCTATATTGAAGGTTGAGAACAGGATTTACCTCCAATCCTTGCCTTCCTCAATGATTCACAAGTTTTTCCTTAAGAAATATTGAAGAATTTTAAGAGAACTCTTGGAGTTTGTTTAGAAATCAAAGGGAGAGTGTTTGAGAGAAAAGAAATCTGGAAAAAAAAAGAGTTGGGAAATTGGTTTTGCTGAAATGAAAGTTAGTTACATGAAATGAGTTCTCAATTTCCCATTTAATCCATTTTAATTAAATAAAATCATTTCTATTTTAATTATCTAAAACCCTTTTAAAACACATGTCAATTTAAGGAATGTGTAATTGCACCATAGCTCCCTAAAGATTCTAAGATTTTTAGCTTCTCTTTTAAAATTACAATTTCCACACTTCTGAAACTTTACATTTTGGTCACTACCCAAAATGTACCACTCCCAAAGTCTATTTTGTAAAATTTATTCGACAAACCTCTTAAACATGATTTTAGAAAATTTTACCAAATTTTTATCTTTTCCCGATCCTTGATTTCCTTAAACCTCCTAATACGATTCGAACCATATTTTTATCATATCCGACGTCAAAAAAATCTAGGCCCAAAACCAGGCGTTACAACTCTCCCCCACTTAGGAAATTTCGTCCTCGAAATTTTACCTCAAGGAAAAAGATGTAGAAACTACTTTAACATGTCTACTTTGGTTTCCCACGTAGCCTCTTCAACTCCTCGATGTCTCCTCAACACCTTCACAAACTCTATCGTTTTTCCATGAATTACTTTGCTGCTCGAGCCAAAGATCTTCATCGATCTCTTATCGTGGAATAAACACGGGTTCAACTATACCTTCTTGACATGCATAAGCAGCGAAGGATCCAATCTATAACCCCGGAACATTGAAACATGAAAAACATCATGAATCCTTTCCAACTCGGGAGGCAACCACACCGATAAGCCACAAGACCGATACGCTCCACAACCTCATAAGGTCCAATAAACCTTTGGCTAAGCTTACCCTTACGCCAAAAACCCATCACTTTTTTTCCAAGGTGATACTTTCAATAACACACATTCGCCAACCAAGAACTCGTTCTCCCTACGTCTCAGATCAACATAAGACTTTTGCCAATCCAATGCTGCTTTCAAACGCTCCCAAACGAGCTTCACCTTCTTAGTGGTTCCTTTGAAAATATCCAGAAACAAAACCAACTTTTGCCCTGTTTCCGCCCAACAATGTGGCGTTCTACACTTTCTCCCATACAAAACCTCGTATGGAGCCATTTGTAAGCTTGCCTGATAACCATTATAATAAGCAAACTCAACCAAAGGCAATTGCTTCCCCATGAACCTTGGAAGTCCTAACACCGCATCACAACATACCCCCAATCACCTGAGCAACACGCTCCAACTTTTCTTCCATCTAAGGATGTTAAGAAGTACCGAAAAGCAATCGCGTACCCAAGGCTTGATGCAAACATTCCCAAAACCATGATATAAACCTTGGATCCCTATCCGACACTATGAAATTTGGCACACTGTGCAACCGCACAATCTCAACAATATAAAGCTCTGCCAACTTATCCAATGCATATGTAGTATGCACTGCCAAGAAATGCACACCCTTCGCAAGACGGTCAACAACTACCCAAACAAAATTCCTCTTTGCAAGTTTCGAAAGTAACCCAAACACAAATCACCGATAGTCTTTTCCCATCTCCCCCTCTGGGATCCCCAACGATTATTACACTTAGAAAAAAACCAAAGCTCAGCTTCCACCCGCTAACAAACCAAGCATTTGCTTACCAATTTGGCAACATCCTTTTTCACCTTATCCGGTACCACCCAACTCTCAAACCACGATACACCTTCGTACAACCAGGGTGCACAACAAAAAGACTACTACGAACCCCACTCAGAAAAGTGTACTTCAACTCAACATTATTCTGCACAACTATTCAATTCCCAAAACTCGAAACACCATCATCAATGAAACCAAAATTTTAAGGCCTTTCTTCCACGATACCCTAAACATGCGGTACAAGAGAATCGTCAAGCAACTACTTATCCTCAATCATCTGGTTCATGGATGGTTTCACCCGCAATTCGGAAACAAGACAACCATCAAGTTATACATTCAAGCGAGCAAACATCACCCTCAACCCCACAGCCACTTTTCTGCTCAAATCATTGGTCACAACATTGGCTTTTCCAACCTAATACCTCATCATCAGGCCATACTCCTTAAAAAACTCTAACCACTTTCATTTCCTAAGATTCAACTCTTTTTGAAACACTACATACTTCAAACTCTTGTGATCCATGAAATCTACACTTCTCAACACGAAAACCCATGATTTGCCCACTCACTATCCGAAAAATCCTCATCACGAGACTCTAACACCGTTAACAACAGTTGCTCCACTTACATCAACTGTCTCAAGAAGGTTTACTTACATTTAGCCAACAGACCACCCTCTCACGAAAATCCAGCCAAAACAACATGGTTTTTGAAACGCCCATGCATAAAGCTCATTCTACAGGAACTTACATCCGTCTGAAAGCATACGCAACAACCTTCCCAACCTACTTAACTACTCTTCCTACAACACATCCAAGAGCCATGAATCCTCTACTCAGCTCAAGCTAAACCTTGATTAGAACTATCGTCATAACTTCCTTTCAACTTCTCCAAGGTCACCGTCAAAACTTCATCCACCTAAAACAACCATCCTGGTATAACTATTCAAGCAAGAATACAACAACACTTTAAACCACATCCGCAAACCTATATCAATGGTCTAACCCAGGGAAACTACAATATTCCATGGCTACTTCCAAATGCTTTAACTACACTGTTGAGTGGATCAATGAAACGATATAAGCCAAGAGGGGGTGAATTGGATTTTTAGAACTTTTGGTGGTGGAGTGGAAAATTAAAAATTGTTAGACAAAGGATTTTAGAGAGGTTCAAGTTCAAATTGAACTCTACATCCACTACCTTAGCTTCACTAAGGATTTTCCAACAATCCACTAATTGCTCTTCCCCTTTTCTAGGCTAAAGAGGTAACCTTTACAATATCGGTCAAATTTTCTACCCAAAATTTGACCCAATCCTCACTCAAGTGGTACAAAGAAGATAAAGGCTAAAACTAGTATCTCTCAATACAATATATAGCCCTTTTTACAAGCACTCAACCCAATTGAACAGATAAGAATGGAAATTACAAAGTTCATATTTGGGGTTTACAAGAAATATTGGGATTTTAGCACAATTTCTTGGATTTGATGCTTGGATAATTCTATGGAGATCAATAGTTGTTGCTGGAGCTTTTAGAGGTCCCTTTTATACCTTCTCATTGAATTCTAGCCATTGGGGTTGTTTCCTTCATTAAAATAGTCGTTGGGATGTTATCTGCCCTCCAAAAATGCAGTCTACAACTACCAATTTCGAAACGCCCGACCCTGTTTTGAAATAGGCCAAAATAGAAATAGTTATCGGGGTCTAATAAATAGACCGTACCGAAACGGGCACGATCGTTTCGATACACTAAGAGCCCGTTTCGAAACTCATTTCGAAACATTTTTCTACTGTCAAACTTGTATCGAAATGGCTTACGAGTGTTTCGATACGCCTTAATGTTATTTTTAAATTCAGTTATAAAACTTCAACGGGAATATTTTAAAACCAAGTTTGAATTCCGTTTTGAAACGTTTGAGGTCGTTTCGATACTGCCGTATCGAAATGGTTCAAACCGGTCTGATGTTCTTCATCCGTTTCGAAACACGTAACAAAATAGAGGTTAACAATGTCAAAACGTTTCGAAACGCCCAAAGGCTGTTCCGAAATGGTGACTCGAAAATCATTGTTTGACACTTAGAAAATATTTTACAAGTTGAGGTTTTGACTTATACATTTTTCTTTAAACACATAGAAAGGTTTTGAGGACTTAAAAATTCATTTTTTCTTTTTCAATTTATTCCTTAAATCCTTTGTTATATCAAAATCAATTTATTGGTTTCACAATCTCCTCCTTTTTGATATAACAAAACCAAGTTAGAATTTTTAAGAGTTTTGAAATCTTGAAGACGTTCTAACTACCCCTCAATTTAAGATAGGTTTTAAAGTTTTGAAAAGATTTAAAATTTAAGTTTTAAAACTCAAAACCAACTTAAAAAAATTGGCTCTTATATTACTTCTCCCCCTTTTTGTTAGATCAAAAAGAATAATAAACAAGGATCATCAAGAGAAGAAACAAGGTTAAAAGCAATACACCAATCAACATAATATAGATTCATAAAGTTCAAATAACCAAACATAAAAACTTAAAGCATTATAGTTTAAGCACAATCCCAAACAAAGCAATCAAAGCATAGGCTCATAAAGCATAAATAAAATAAAGAAGGTGCAAACTTAGTCCTAAAATGATAAACTAATATGATATGCAATGAAGACCCTAAGTCTTGTCATCATCGTCACCATCAACATCCAGATAGTCATCATCGTTTTTAGCTTGAGCACGGCGGAAGGTCATCCATTGACCATTGAAGGTAGAGAATGAAAAGTCCATCGATGTTTTTTTATTCTCAAGAGTGGTGAGACGATTCTCCATGGATTGCAAATGAATATTGATAGCACCAAATATCGAAGCTATGTTTGTATCCATCGTGTTGAGCCGCTTGGTGAGGAAAGCCATAAGAGCTTCATTGTTAGGACCCGGGGCTTGAGGTGGGGGCTCAACTTGAGGTGGAAGGGCATTCCTATCAACACGTTCCCATTGGCGAGTAGCGGAACCCGAACTTATGGAGAAATGATTCACCAATCTTGTTCTTGCAGGGTTCCGGAGAATCATAGGAACAATCAAAGTTAAGGGTATTAAAGAAATAGCTTAAGACAGTCCCATAAGTGAAAGAAGTAAGAGCTACGGTTTCATAAATCTTCACTTTGTGGACCATCTCAACGAACATAATTTTGACAAGATTCAACCGTTCTCCTGGGCGAAAGCACTCTAGCCAAAAATAATCAACTTGATGAATATGAGAGAATTTACCTCCGGAAGGGCGGATGCACCATGAAATCATCAACTGAAGGAACCGGTCATGAGCATCTAAAGAAAAAAAAGAGCTGGTGTGAGCACCATAGTGGTTCTCATCCGCAATACCTTCATTTGTGAGCCCAAGAGCATTCTCTAAAAAGGGTATGTTGATAATGAACTTCTTTCCCAAGAGATACGACTCAATGTGAATCACCTCAGTGTGGTCTTCATTATCAATGATCACGACATTTGAGTAGAAAATGAGGACCATGTGCTTGTAGGTATTATCCGGTATGTTCAAGAAAGCCATGAGGTTCCATTCTTACAAACGCTCTAGATAGCGGAAAGCAAAACGCTCGGAGTCAAGGAACGGGATATCAACAACACGCTCTCGACGAATGGCTATATCCTTGACGAAAGAGAATCGATCCTTCATCACTTGAGTTCGAAGACTCTTGAGAAAAAGTTGGGTGTTGTTAGGACGAATATTGGCTTGGTTTGAGGCTTCACCCGTTTGAGACGTCTTGCATTTCTTGTTAAAGTTGTTCATGAAAAATTCCTAAAAACATAAAGCAAGAAATTTTAAAAATGTAAGTGTATGCATGAACATTCTTAATTCAATCAAATGACAAATCCCATTTAGGTTTTAAGGAACAACACTTTTAAGAACAATCTATACAAAAAATTAATATATTCGAACAAAAAAATTTAAGATTTTGAATTTTTTTTTTACAAGTTTTGAAAAACCCAAGTTGCAAAACATATAATCTATACAAAATGAATGTTTTCTAACCTAAAATTTGAATAAAAGAAAAGGTAAAATAAAAATAATGAAAATATAACTTAAATAAGGATTTTGGATGAATGAATGGAAGAACTTGCACAAAATCGTTGAAGCTTGCTTAGACTTGAGTTTGTGAGTAAAAGCCCTCAAGATTTGATGAAAAAAAAATGAAGTTTAGAGGGGTTTTTATAGGAAAAATCGAGTTAGGGTTTTTAGGAGTTTTAATTTAAAAGCAACTTTATCATTTAAGTTCATTTTTAAAGATGTTCGCAGAGCCGTTTCGGAACAGGCACGATCATTCTAAAACATGTGTACCGAAACATTGACTACCATTTTGAGTCCTATTGACCGTTTCGATACGGCTTTGACCGTATCGAATCCCACGTGTTGACTCGTATCAAAACTCGTTTCGATACACCTCTTGGCAGAGACAAAACGTTTCGAAACCCTTATAGGCGTTTCGAAACACCCTGGTAATAGATCGCTCTTTTAAGCCACTTGTATCAAAACAGATTGACCCATTTCGATTTGTCTAGGCCTAGAGGTGCAGATGAGGCTCTAATATTGAAGAAAAATGAATTTCATAAAGTCCTAGATGCATAAATGATACGAATGAGCAGGAAAGACATGTATAAACATAAGCATACTCCCCCTAACTATTGGCATGAATAAAATTAGGAGTAAAAACACATAAGCATGATATTTTCAAGAAATCAAGCAATTTAAGCACAAAAAGGTCCTAAAAGGTCAAGATAGGCTAGTTAGACCTAACTCTCTCCTAAAGGCTTGGTAAAAATGTCCGCTAGTTGGTTTAAGGTGTAAACGAACTCTATAGCAACATCTTCTTTAAGGACATGATTTCTAATGAAATGATGTCTTATTTCTATATGTTTGGTTCTAGAGTGCTGGATGGGATTTTTGGTTAGGCATATGGCACTAGTGTTTCCACACTTAGGGGGTATGGTTTCAACTTTAATCCCTTAATCTAGGAGTTCTTGCTTCATCCAAAGGACTTGAGCACAACAAATCCTTAAGGATATGTACTCGGCTTCGGTGGTAGATATAGCTACACTATTTTGTTTCTTAGAGAACCAAGATATGAGCATACTACCTAACGATTGACATGTTCCCGAAGTACTCTTCCTATCGATTTTACACCCCTATAATCTGCATCCGAATAAACATGAAGGTTGAAGGTTGAGTCTCTAGGGTACCAAAGACATAGACAAGGGGTATCTCTAAGGTACCCAAAGATTCTCTTAACGGCTATAAGGTGAGACTCTCTAGGACTAGCTTGAAACCTAGCACACAAGCAAACACTAAACAATATATCTAGTCTACTTGCAGTAAGGTAAAGCAAAGATCCGGTCATAGAGCTATAAAGCTTAGAGTCAACACATTTACCTCCTTCATCTTTGTCAAGCTTTGTAGATGAGCTCATTGGTGTAGCTTGAGGCTTTGCCTGCTCTAAGCCAAACTTCTTGAGCATATCTTTCAAGTACTTTGCTTGATTGGTGAAGGTGTCATCCTTCCTTTGCTTGATTTGGAGTCCCAAAAAGAATGAGAGCTTCCTCATCATGCTCATCTCGAATTCGCCTTGCATTAACTTAGCAAACTCTCTGCAATGACACTCATTAGTAGATCCAAAAATAATATCATCAACATATATTTGAACTACTAAGATGTCATTTTTTACCTTTTTATGAAAAGTGTAGTGTCCACCTTACCTTTTTCAAAACCTTTTTCAATCAAAAAGTTTTAAAGTCTTTCATACCAAGCTCTACGAGCTTGTTATAAACCATAAAGTGCTTTACTAAGTTTGAAAACATGATTTTGAAATTTTGAATCCTCAAAACACGGTGATTGTTCTACATACACTTCTTCATTTATAAAACCATTTAAAAATGCGCTTTTAACATCCATTTGAAAAAGCTTGAAATCATGCATATGCAAGCAACATTATTCATGAGTTTAAGAGAAGATCTAGTAGTTACCCCCTTAGATGGAACACCCAAGATTTCACCACCTTTGACATAGTTGTACTCCCTTGGATAGCTCACTTCCTTTTCCTCAAGAGCCAACTCCTTCAAGGCTTCAAGAGGTGGATCTTGTGCATCCTCGTCTTTAGATGGAATCTCATCCTTCTTTGAAGTTTGTCCTCCATCAAAGGCACCAAGGATACCTACATCATCATCATCATCGTAAGATTCCTTCCTCGAAAGGAGGTTATCATCGAATACAACATGAATAGACTCTTCTACTACTAATGTTCTATTATTAAATACACGATAGGCTTTAGAGGTTAAAGAACACCCTAAGGGTGCGTTTTGTTCACGAAATGTAAGATTACCTTTCAGAATAAGATTCTTGGAATGTAACATTACTTGACATATTACTGGGAATGTTACATTATCTTATTTGGTTTATTGTGTAGGAATGTAAGATTACTATGTTTGGTTGGATGTATATAAGGTTATCTGAAAGTAAAATTTACCAAATTGTTCGTATGTTATATTTTCTTTTTAACATGTTAAACTTTCAATATTAACTTAAAAATATATGCAAAGAAATTAATAGAACTATTTTTGTTACAATATCTAAAATTTGCAAAAAATATATATTTATCATATTATTAATATAATTATTATAATTATTATTTAAAAGAACTCAACAAGTGGCATCAGTCGAAAAATGGATGAGGTTCATCCTAGAAGATTTGAGTTCAATCACTTTGTCTATATTACCTTGTAATCACCTTTAGACTATTAAAAAAACTATTTTATATTTACTTACCCTCTTTTTAAATGCTAAACGTTTAACATGTTCAAAATTTTAATTTTTATTGCTTGTGACATGTCAAGCAAATTAAGTTAAATAATAAAATAAAAATAAAAGTTGCATAATATTGATAAGTATTTATATCATAAGTTTAACTTACTAAAATATTTTATAAGATCTTAAACATAAGAATAAAATTAAAAACATCAACACTTAACTTAATATTTTTCAAGCAATATGTTATCTTAACATATAACCTATTAACATCATAAATATAATAGTAATAAAAATACATTAAATATGAAAATAATATTTAAATATTTATAACATCATTTAAATATTAAATAAAAACATTTAATTAATTTACACCACACATATTTAATTATCTAATTAAATTTAACAAAGGATCTATATGAACAAAATTCATTAACATATGGGCAATATGGTCCAGAGGGGAGGGAATTGACAAATACCTAAGAAATCTAAGGGAATCACATTCCCATCATTTAATAAAAAAACTGCTACTATTGGGAATGTAAAATTACCCTTTGGAGGGAATGCTCTCCAACCAAACGTGGGTATGTGATTCCGGAAAAGATCATTCCCCCGAGTAATGATATTTTCCATGAACCGAACGCCCCCTAAGAAAATATCTTCATCACTTTTAGCATCAAATTTACCTAAGTTGTCTTTTCCATTATTTAAAACAAAACACTTGCAACCAAATGAATGAAAATAGTTAATGTTAGGCTTTTTAGATTTTAAAATCTCATATGGTGTTTTCTTTAAAAGTGGCCTAATCATTACTCGATTTACAATGTAGCAAGTGGTGTTTGTGGCTTCCACCCAAAAATATTTAGGTAAATTGTTTTCACAAAGCATGGTTCTAGCCATTTCTTGTAAAGTCTTATTTTTCCTCTCAACTACCCCATTTTGTTGACGAGTTCGAGGAGCCGAAAAATTGTGGCTAATACCATTTTCATTCAAGAACTCTTTAAAACCTAGATTTTGAAATTCGGTTCCATGATCAATTCATTTTCATTCCAAAACTCTTTAAAACCTAGATTTTGAAATTCGGTTCCATGATCACTTCTAGTATGAGAAATCCTAAGTTCAAGATCATTTTGAGATAATTTAGAAAACGCGATGAATTTTTCTAAAGCCTCATCTTTAGTACTTAAGAATAGAACCCAAGTCAATCGATGGTCATCAACAAGTACACATGCATACGATTTACCACCCAAGCTCATAGTTATAATAGGCCCAAATAAATCCATATGAATTAGTTGTAAACACCTACTTGTAGAAATATCATTAATGAATTTAAAGGATGATCTATGTTGTTTACCCTTAGAGCATGCATCACATATTTTATGATTTGAGAATTTGATCTTGGGTAAACTTCTAACTAGATTTAGGGAAACTAATTTTTCTAAAACACTAATGCTAACATGTCCTAGTTTCCTATGCCATAGACATGCATCATTTTCATTTTGTACAACAAAACATGCATGGGAGGTATAGATATCATCTAAATGCACCATGTATATATTACCTATGCGATTACTAATGAGCATTATATTATTTGATTTAATGTCAACAATTTTGCACCCATTTTATCAAATAAGTCATTAAACCCTTTATTACACAATTGACTACTGCTCAGTAAATTGTGTTTTAGACCATCGACATATAAAACATTTTCAATGAGAATAGTAGAGTGATTACCTATGGATCCAATACCTTTAATGTGGCCTTTCGAGTTGTCACCAAATGTCACTAGTCCTCCACTTTTTGGCTTTAAGTCCATGAATCGACTCTTGTCTCCAGTCATGTGCCTCGAGCATCCACTATCAAGGTACCATGAGTTTTGACTTTGTGCTTTGGCCTTGTAGCAATGCTCCCTCTACAAACAAAGATATTAAGCTTTGATTTTTGGTACCCAAATCATTTTGGGTCCACGAGTGTTAGCTCCCAAAAGCTTGGTTCCCTTAAGAATCCAAGGTGACATGGCATCAACATTTTTAGACTTGACAAGTTCCTTAGGAACCCATACACTTCTATTTCTTTTCATCCTATTATGCCTATGGAAGCCACTTTTGTAGTTATTATTCATTTTTTTAGGTTTGATTGATCTAGATGATTCACCTATTTCATTTTTCACATTACCAACACTATTAAAAGATTTCTTAAGCTCATTTATCACATTTTGGTGTTCACTATTTCATTCTGAAATAAGATTGTTTAAGTCTACATTTTCATCTTGAAAGAATTTAAGTTCATCTTGTAAACCTAAGACCTTTTTCTCAAATTTCAAGTTAACTTGAGAGAGTGAGTCATTTTTAGCATTTAATTCCGAAATGAACTTTTAATTTCTTATGAACAACTCTTTTACTTCTCAACTAACACATCATATACCTCTTGTAACTAATCATAAGCATCATGCAATTCATCAAATGTAAAATCAAAAGATGATGAGTTAGAGGTTACCATGGAGGAATCCTTCTCAAGAGCCATGGGCAAAGGTTAGCCACTTCGTGTTCCTTATCCTCGGATGACTCCTCATCACTCCAAGTAGCAAGCTTGGCGTTGAGCTTCTTCTTGTTCTCAAAGCCCTTCTTCTTGAGTTGAGGGCACTCGGAACGAATATGACCCGGTTTTTTGCACTCAAACAAAATGATTTGTCTTCTTTGTTTTTGGTCCTGAAGTCAATTTTTCTTTGAATCTTCCTTCCTCAGTTGGACCTCATAAACCGTGAGAATTTATTGGCTATCATAGACAATTCTTATAGGTCTTCCTTCTCACTAGAAGTGCTCTCCTCATGTAGATAAGCTTTGAGAGCCACTCCTATCTTCTTCTTCTTATTCTTCTTATCTACCTCAAGCTTCTCCACTCTTCTCTCTTCCTTTTTCCTTTCATCTTCCCTTCCTTGCTTCATGATCTCATGAGTTAGGAGAGAACCAACTAGCTCATCAAGCTTGAGTGTCTTCAAATTTTTTGCCTCAATGATGGTGGTTCTCCTCCCATCCCAAGACTCGAGAATTGAGTAGAGTAGCATCCAGACTAGTTTGTCTTCCATGATTATCTCTCCAAAACCCATTAGCCCATTGAGGATTGTTGAGAAACGATCGAACATCTTTGACATGGTTTCGTCGGGCTCTATTTTGAAATTCTCATAGCTAAGATTGAGAAGTCCAATCATTGTCTCCTTCACATCACTTGTTCCTTCATATGCAGTCTCAAGTGTATCCAACACTTCCTTAGCACTTTCGATGGATGAAACTTTGGAGTAGATGTCGGGACCGAAAGAGCAAAACAACATGTGAAGAGCTTTGTCATTGATTTGAATCTTCTCTCTCTCTTCTTCACTCATCTCATTCTTCCTTTATGGCACTAATCTTCCTTCTTCGCCTCTTTTCATCGGAATAGAGGGACCATCTTCAATGGCATCCCAAACAAGATAATCATTGAATTTAATGAAGAGACACATCCGGTTCTTCAAAAACGGTAGTTATCGCCGTTGAAGAAAGGCGGTTTGGAAGTTGATTGAGACCCGCACATGATTGACCCAGAGGTAGATGCCATGGCTTGCTTTAGTAGTTGATCACACTTTTCCTAGGAACTCCTCTTGTGGTTGTTAATCATTCAAAGAGGTAGGCTCTGATACCAATTGTTGAGTGGATCAATGAAACGATATAAGCCAAGAGGGGGTGAATTGGATTTCTAGAACTTTTGGTGATGGAGTGGAAAATTAAAAATTGCTAGAGAAGGGATTTTAAAGTGGTTCAAGTTACAATTGAACTCTGCATCCACTACCTTAGCTTCACTAAGGATTTTCCAACAATCCACTAATTGATATTCCCCTTTTCTAGGCTAAGGAGGTAACCTTTACAATACCGATCAAATTTTCTACCCAAAATTTGACCCAATCCTCACTCAAGTGATACAAAGAAGATAAAGGCCAAAACTAGTATCTCTCAATACAATATATAGCTCTTTTTACAAGCACTCAACCCAATTGAACAGATAAGAATGGAAATTACCAAGTTCACAATTGGGGTTTACAAGAAATATTGGGATTTTAGCACAATTACTTGGATTTGATGATTGGATAATTCTACGAATATCCATAACTGTTATTGGAGCTTTTAGAGATCCCTTTTATACCTTCTCACTGAATTCTAGCCTTGGGATTGTTGCCTTCATTAAAATAGCCTGTTGGGATGATATCTTCCCTCCATAAATGCAGTCTGCAAGTACTCGTTCCGAAACGCTCGACCCTGTTTCGAAACAAAACAAAATAGAAAGAGTCGTTGGGGTGTAGTAAATAGACTGTATCGAAACAGTCACCATTGTTTTGATACGCTAAGAGCCCGTTTCAAAACTCGTTTCGAAACATTTTGCTACTGTCAAAGCATGTATCGAAACATCTTAGGAGCATTTCGATACGCCTTAACGATATTTTTAAATTCAGTTATAAAACTTCAACGGTCATATTTTAAAACCAATTTTGAATTCCGGTTCGAAATGTTTGAGGTCTTTTCAAACCATTTTGATGTTCTAAATCTGTTTCGAAACACATTCCGAAATATAGGTTAATAGTTTCAAAACGTTTCGAAACGCCCAAAGGCCGTTCCAAAACGGTGACTCGAAAACACTGTTTTGACTTGGTAAACACTTAGAAAATATTTGACAAGTTGAGGTTTTGACGTATACATTTTTCTTTAATCACATAGAGAGGTTTTGAGGACTTAAAAAAATTCATTTTCTCTTTTTCAATTTAGTCCTTAAATCCTTTGTTATATCAAAATCAATTTATTGGTTTCACATACACTTCAAACGACCTCAGCCGCTTCTAACTGAAACAGTCTCCTCTTTGCCACTGGGCCGCCAAAGGCCCTTAAAACGCCTGCAAATTTTGCCTCCGGCCAACCAAGCTAGGCCAAATTTGAAATATATATATATATACACACACGCATGATTTTAACTGTGCATGTATGTCTGTTCACACCTACTAATAGCGTCCTCGAACAAAACCAGGAACAACCTCTTACCCCACTTCCAAACTTTACCTACTTCTCCACTCCTGCAACCCATTAAAGCAAACCACTCTAACTATTATATCTCTGCACCAATGTTGTTTTCAAAACAACACCGAATACTACCCAACTTACTAACTATAAAACCTTATCCACTAAAAAAAGATACAAAACCAAAACTAAACAAGGATAACAACGACATGGACTACATAGTAAAGATGCCTGCAATTACATCATATTCCTGGAGCTCCAAGTGACGAGCACTCTCTCCCGCAGAACCACCATCGTCTCATCACTGACAAGAACCATGATTGCACTCGCGACCACAAGGAGCTTCAACGGACATCCCACCTTGACCACCCCGAACTAACACTTGACAATCTCGCCTCAAATGTCCCGCAGACCCACACTTCCAACAAGATTCAACCATTAAACACCTTGTGCCACCTTGTCCTTCTTTTCACCTCCGAACCCTGTCTCGGCCGCGCTCACGACCCTTTTGAGACCCCTTCGCACGCGGTGGAGCTAGTCTCGCTACTTGAGGACAATTACGCTTCACATGTCACATCGCACCATAACTCCAATAAGCTCCAACATCCCAGCAAACACCAGTGTGTCGCCTTCCACAACGACCACACTTCGGTGGCCGAACCACCATTCTCTGACCTCGATATACTTCACCCACATTACCACCACCACCAAAACTCTGATTCGGGTGAAACCTTCTATCACGTGGTCTCTTACACTGCCCCCTCTCGAGACCAGAACTTGGAACTCTTTTGCCCTCATTCAGGTCACCATCGCCATCTGTAGCCACGTTCTCACATTGCTTATCCCCCGAGAACTTATCTCCCATGTATCTCCTCTTAAAGGCGGATAAAAAGAACTCATAATCCATATCATGGGAATTTGATGCCACCGACACAGATGTCCACCAGATACAAGCATCATCCAACATTAACGAGACAACGCTTCCCAATTTACAACCACTGTTGCACCCTTCCAGATCCAAGATTGGGATCGTACTGGCTAACCAAGCCTTGAACGCTACCGGTGTCGACCCATGATACTCAACAACTCCCAAATCGTGTAGATGCTATTTTGACAAACTAGCTTGTCCGACAGACGGAATATGCACATGTTTTCCATTCATTGCGGCCTGAGATGCTACATACATCTCCTGAACCACGGATGATAAAACTTCCATCGCAGGGCCAATCCCTCACGTTGCCCTATCATCTCTACTCTGAGTAAGCACGGTCGAACAAGCACATTCTCAATATACAGAACATTGTTCCCTTAATTACCCACGTCTCCCGCAGGTACTAACGTATTCAATCCCAGCTCTCTCCTCGGACTCATTATGCTATTTTTAACAAGGCATAACAACAAAACATATCAAACCATGATTTAGGCCAACCTCAAGCAAGGATCCAAGTTCACGAAAACATTTAACTAGTGTAATAAAGCAATGGGCACCCCGATTTCCCTCAAGCACAACATATCATAACATATACAATATGATTTACATCATCCAGAATTAGCTCATACCCTTATCACATTATTGTCATACAATCATATCTAGCTCCCCTATGATTCACAACAATCAGTCATGGCATAAGAACCAACATTTCATCAAAAACATGCTTTTTCAAACAACATACCTCAAATCTTACCAATTTCACTTACCACCATCCCCAATTCTTTCGAAACATGGCTCTAATACTAACAAATGTAACCCCTTTAGCCCAGCCTAGATGCCCGACATGAAGTAGGAAGATTACACGGGGAAAACTGAAGTTAACTCGTAAAAGTCAACCTCGATTAACAACCCTTTTTTTCTTTTATCGTTTCTAGATGCACATTATTATCCTATGTGATTAACAAAGAAATTAGGCGAAAATGGCACATCGATCGGAGTTCAATTAGAGGTTCAATTGCATTCATTTGACTTTTAGGGACTAATTTGTAAATTTCAGGAAATACAATGATTGTCCATCGTTTAAGATTACCAAACTAAAATTATTCATATAAAATGCCAGCGTGTAAAATCTCATCTCAAACGGACCATCCAAACTCAACCGATTGAATAAACATCATTCAAGGACCAAAATGTAAGTAATAGGAACTAGTACAATTTGAAAATCAGCATCCATCGGTCAAGTGTTTCAGAACACAGAACCCTGTATCGGAACGACCATTTCTGAACAAGAGTGACCGTTTTGATATGCGGGGGCATTCTGAAACTTCAAGGAACCCGTTTTGATACGATGGTCACAGTGGCGAAATGTTCCGGAACGTGCCTTCATGTTCCGAGAAACCATGGTCATTACATGCCTCCGTTCCGAAACATACAAGGGAGTTCCGGAATGCTTGGGCCTGCAACTTTCCAATTTTTTGGTTTTTAACAAGTTTTCAACTCCAGAACAACTCCGACACTTGTTCCAACCCACATACAACATGAGTAAACATCAAAGACCACCCATATAAAACACTAGCTAAAACACATCATCATTCTTGTAAGCTATTGGGCTATAGGCATACTTCTTAGATGTTAAAATAGCAAAACGGCTAAAAACCACATTCAAGCTCAAACCAGCACTCAAAGACCATTTACAAATCCGAATAAGCAAACTAACATGTTCAAGGTGTTTAACATCACCAAATATAACCAAGAGTAGAAATCCCTCCCATTGCCTCTTATTACACTATGGTACAATCACAACCCCTCAACACATGTGATGGAGTTTAACGGTACAATCACAACCCATTGACACCACTCATTGGTAGTTGTATAACCATCTAGCGAGAGCTAGGACACGAAACAATGCTTACACATGGGAGCTACCTCAACCATTGTAATCACCTTAACCAAGCTCACACATGGGTGCAATCCTCCACCGTTGTGACGCTTAATCAAGTCCACCCACGAGAGGCATCCTCCATCGTGGTGACGTCAATTCCTCAATTGCTAGGGTACTTGGATGGAGTTTACAGTACAATCACAACCCCTTGACATCCAAGGCGACTTTATTGACGGTGCACCCAATCCTATAGCCGGCTAACTATATCTGATTAAAGTAACCAAAAACCATTTCCATCACTTGCCAGTATAAACATTTAATATCATTACTCCACTGTTTTACAAGCATAGATCACAATGTCATTTTCACAAGCAGAAACATCCTTAAACACAAATGCACCTATCTCAAAAATCCTAGGATTACCTACCAAGTACATTCTTAACAAAATGGCATCTAACACCAACAATATCAATGCTCAAAATGTAACGCCCTGGTTTTCGGCCTATATGTTTCAGACATCGGACCGGACCGATCGAGGACAGTTCGAATCGCGTAAGGTGATTTAAGGAAATTAAGGATCAGGATAGGATGAAAATGTGGTAAAATTGCTAAAATCCTCTAAAATATGTTTTAATAGGTTGGTCTAGTCAATTTTACAAAAAAAAAGTTTTGGAAATGGGACATTTTGAGTAGTGACCAAATTGTGAAGTTTCAAAATTATGGAAAATATGATTTTTATAGAAGAAGACAAATTCTTAGAATCTATAGGGGGGCTTTATGGAAATTTAGCCTTTCCTTAATATGAAATGTGTTTAAAATGATTTTTAACTAAATAGCTTTAAATGGTTTTGATTTAATTAATTAAGGTGGTTAACTTGAGATTTCTAATTACGTAACTACCAAATTCTCTTCATTTTCAACCAAACACTATTTTCATCCATTTTCTCCCAAACACTCTCCCAATATTTCCTAAACAATTTTCAGGAAAACCTATCTAGTTCTTCAAGAATTTTCAAAGGGAAACTTATCATCCATTGAGGAAAGCAAGGATTGGAGGTAAATCTCGTTATCAACCTCTAATCAAAGTTCTTTATTGAAATTACCAAGATATTTAGCTTCTAATTACTATTTTTGGTTGAATTTTCATTATAGTTTTGATTGGAGATCAAAATCTTGTAAAAATGTGGTTGAAATCTTAATTTTCGGACTTGTTGTGTTGAGCTCTGTTTTGGATTGATTTTAATTGAGTTCTAAGTTGATTATTGTGTGGAAATGAAGTCTTGATAACATAGATCCCGAAATCCTTGAGATCCTTGAGTTTCTTGTTAGTTTTAAGTGAGTTTTTGGGGTGAAATGGTGGAATCTTGCTTTCTGGAGGTATAAGGTTAGGTTAGTTTGTTTGTTAGATGTGTTTTGATGTTTATAATTGTTTGAAAGTGATGTATGAGTGCTGGGCTTGGTTTAGGAAGCAATCAATTGTGTTTTCAGTTGTTTTGGATGGGTATTTTTGTGTAGTTTGGGTGAGCAATGAGTTGTGAATTGTTGTCGGTGTTGAAATGCATTTAGGTCTCTATTTTGATGATGTGAAAACATGGAATCTTGATCCAGAGGCAAGTGAGGTGTTGCTGGAGGCTCCGGAAGAGTAATTTTCGTGTCGGCGAGCAAGGCTTCGCGTATCGGTGAGTGGAAATGGATTTTCCGGCTTTGTAACGCTTTGTGCGTGGTCTTGGGAGCTTAGTGTAAGTTTGAAACACTTAGCTAAGCTCAAGAGTAAGTGGTTCGAAAGTCTCTCTTGGAAATGTGCTATGTTTTGATGAAAATGCACTTGTGTTAATAATGGTTTTGATTACTATTTTAAAGCATGTTAGAAGCATGAGTAATGCTGGATTTTAATGACATTATGATAAGGGTACACTAGGTAAGTGATCCTTGGTTTTCATGTGATAAATGCATATGATGTTAAGCATGTTATGCTTGTGGAAATGGCATTGTGTTTATGCTTGTAAAACAGTGGATAAATGAGGTTAAATGATTATATTGGCAAATGATGGAAATTGTTTTTGATTGTGTTAATCAGATATAGTTAGCCGGCTATAGGATTAGGTGCACCGTGAATAAAGTCACCTTGGATGTCGAGCGGTTGTGATCGTGCCATAATCTCCATCCAAGTACCCTAACGATTGAGGTAATGACCACAACGGTGAATGGTTTAATCTCGTGTGTGAGTCTTGTGTATGTGTCCCGTATTCTCGTTAGTGGAAATATACAACTACCGATAAGTGATATTGAGGGGTTGTGATTATGCCATTAAACTCAATCACGAGTGTTGAGGGGTTGTGATTGCGCCATTGATCTCCACTTTGTGTAGTCATGTAGTATGTATGAAGCGTGTGAGACAACTCTTGTAATTCATGTATCCGATTGTGTCTTTTGTTGAAATGGTTTATGGATTATCACTTGTGTTGAGTAGATCGAAACATCGATATTTACCAAGAGGGGGGTGAATTGGAAATTTAAAGGTTTGTGGTGGAAATTGGCAAATTAAAAATTGATGGACAAGAGATTTAGAGTGGTTCAAGTTCCAAATGAACTCTACATCCACTACCTTAGCCTCACTAAGGATTTGCAACAATTTCACTAAATTGATCTTCCCCTTTTCTAGGACAAGGAGGCAACCCTTTACAATTTCGGTTGATTTTTCTACCCAAAAATCAACCCAACCCTCACACAAGTGAACAAAGGAATTTGAAGGCTAATAAGGTATCTCTCAATACAAATGATAGCCCCAATACAAGCACTCAACCCAATTTGATAAAATATGAATGAAGATTACAAATTGGGATTTCTACACAAAGTGGGATTTTTGCACAATTGCTTGATTTTGATGTTTGGATGTTTGCTTTAGGATCAATAGTTGTTGCTGATGCTTTTGGATGTCTCTTTTATACCTTCTCATTGATTTCTAGCCGTTTTGGTGGTTGGGAACATAAATGGACCCGTTGGAACCCTCTCTTGCCACCATAAATGCAGTCTGCACCAACCTGTTTCGAAACGCGGGGTACCTGTTTCGGAACGGACCAAAATAGAAAGAGCCGTTGGGGTGCATTTAAGAGCCCATTTCGAAACGCCTTAGGGCCGTTTCGGAACGATTTTGCCACTGTCAAGGGTCGTTTCGGAACGGTCTTATCCCGTTTCGAAACGGCTTAATTACTTTCAGAAAATCAGTTAAAACACATAACGGTCATATTTTCAAAATAAAACCTAGCTTTTGTTTCGAAACGAGTTGGATCCGTTTCGAAACGGAATTTCTACTGTCAAGGGTCGTTTCGGAACGGGCTTGATCCGTTTCGAAACACCCCTTTTATATTAAAAAAATCAGCAAATATTTGAAACCGTTGGCCCTTTTCAAATCAAATATGAAGAACCGTTTCGAAACGAGTGCTATCGTTTCGAAACGAGTTAAAGTGTTTCGATACATGTTTCGGAACGGTGGTCGACAGTGATGAAAACGTTTCGAAACGTCTGAGGGCCGTTTCGAAACAGGGTCTTGAAAATCACTGTTTTTGGCTTGAAACACTTAGAAAAAATATTTGAAAAGCATGTTTTTAACTTGGGCATAATCTTAAACTTATTTAGGGATATTTTGAGGACTTAAAATTCGTTTTGACATTTTCAATTTAGTCCTTAGGTTTTTAGTTATATCAAAATTAAAATACTTGTTTCACAATCTCCCCCTTTTTGATATAACAAAACCAAAGTTAGAATTTTTTGAGAATTTTTAGAGTTTTGAAAATATTCTAACTCCCCCTTAATTTAAGATAGGTTTTTAAAGTTAAAAGAAATTTTTGATTTGAAATCCAAGTTGTAAACCTTTAAAAACCTTTTAAAATTTAAAACGAATTTTAGTGTGGCTCTTAAATTTCTTCTCCCCCTTTTTGTTAGATCAAAAGGAACAATAAAAGCTTATAGAGAAGATAAAGGATTAGTACCAATAAACAATAATAAGCAACCATAATATTAATTCATAATCAAAATATCCAAAACATAAATCAAACATTAAGTTCATCATAAAATCCCAAAATAAAAAAGCCATAAGCATAGGTCCTAAAACATGAGAAAACATAAAGATGCAATCTTATTCCTAAAATGCATAGATAATATGATATGATATGGTATGAAGATCCTAGGCCTCGTCATCATCATCCGAAGTATCATCATCGCTCTTGGCTTGAGAACGGTGAAACTTCGTCCATTGCCCATAAAGCGTAGAGAAGGATAGGTCCAAGTTGGAATGCTAGTGTCCAAAGCATTCATCTGAGTGTCCAAAGCATTGAACCGCTCGGTAAGGAAAGCCGTGAGGGCTTCATTGTTTGCAACTTGAACTTGCGGTGGAGGAGCAACGGGAGGAGGAACCGCTTCTCTATCAACTCTTTCCCAAACACCATGCACATATGTGAACCCGGACTTGCGAAGGGATGACTCACCAATCTTGGTCTTGCGAGGGACCGGAGAGTCGTAGGTACAATCAATGCAAAGATCATGAAATAGGGCGCTCAAGACAATGCCATATGTAAAAGACTTCAACTCATTTGTGTCAATAAGCTTGATATTATTGACTATCTCCGCAAAAATTATCTTAGGGGCATTTGGGCGCTCACCCTTACGGAAACACTCTAGCCAAAAATGATCAGTGTGACGGATATGAGAGTATTTACCTCCGGAAGGACGAATAAACCAAGAAACCATCAAGTGAAGAACTCGATCGTGCACATCCAAATGAAGTGCCTTACCGGTGAAAGTGCCAAAGTGGCATTCATCCTCAAGACCCTCATCCTTAAGTTTAAGAGCAGACTCCAAAAGAGCAATATTAACAACAAACTTTCTGCCTAATAAGGATGATTCAATTCCTAGAATCTCGGTTTTGGTCTCATCATAAATAAAACGAGCATTAGAGTAAAAGATGAGTACCATGTTTTTGTAGCAAACATCCGGAATGCTCAAGAAATACATGAGATTCCACTCATCCAAACGAGGGAGGTAACGGAAAAGGAATCGCTCGGAATTGAGGAACTCAAGATCAATGACACGTTCTTTACGAACCGCGAAATCCTTGACATAAGAGAATCGAGCACGCGCCTTCGGATTTTTAAGGGATTTCTGAAAAAGCATAGTGAGATTCAGACGAATGCTCGAATTACCGGATTGAACGGCTTTGCGCTTCTTGTTAGCTTGATCTGCCGTCTAAAAACATTAAGCAAGTGTTTTTAAAATTAAGTGTATGCATTGATATTTAAAATCAATCCAATAATAAATCCCACTTAGGTTTTTGAAAACAAAATTAAAATAAAAAAAAACAGTTTTTAAAAAAAATACGACTGAAAAATTTTATATTCGAATCAAAAATTTTGAGATTTGGAAATTTTTTTACAAGATATTGAAAACCCACAACAAAAAACATATAATTTATACAAAAATAAAATTTTCTAACCTAAGATTCGAACATAAATTGAAAGAAAAAGAAAAATAGAAAATTACCTTAGTTTGGGATTTTGGATGATTTGATTAAAATCCTTGCACAAGATTGATGAAACTTGCTTAGACTTGAGTTGTAGAGTAAAACCCCTCACAATTTTGTGAAAATCAAAGAGTTTGAGAGGGTATTTATAGGGAGAGAGGCGGATTAGGGTTTTAAGAGTTTGATATAAAGTTAACTTTATCATTAAAAGCCCTAATTTAAAGCAGTCCGCGATGCCGTTTCGGAACGGTCAAGACCGTTACGGAACGGGCAGCTAGGGTTTTGACAATTTTAAGACCATAAGCTGACCGTTTCAATACGGTGTTGACTGTATCGAAACCCCTTTGACCCGTATCGAAACTCGTTTCGATACACCCCTTGGCAGTAGCAAAAACGTTTCGGAACGCCTTTGAGGCGTTTCGAAACGCCCTTCTCTCAGAGCTGGATTTAAGGTATCCGTATCGAAACAGGGTCACCCGTTTCGATACACCTGGGTCTGGAAGTGCAGATGAGGCTCTAAAAGTGCAGAAAAATGAAGTTTTAAGAGGCCTAACATGCATAAATGTCATGAATGAGCAGGAAAAACATATTTAAGCATAAACATACTCCCCCTAACTATAAGCATGGATGAAATTAGGAGTTTAAACACATCAACATGGCATTTCACAAAATCAAGCATATTTAAGCACAAAAGAAGTCCTAAAAGGTCAAGATAGGCTAGCTAGACCTAACTCTCTCCTAAGGGACCAAAAACGCTCTTTGTCTAAGGGTTTTGTAAAAAAGTCCGCTAATTGGTTCAAGGTGTCTACATACTCTATAACCACATCTTTCTTAAGGACATGATCTCTAATGAAATGATGCCTTATTTCTATATGTTTGGTTCTAGAGTGTTGGATGAGATTTTTAGTTAAACATATTGCACTAGTGTTGTCATATTTTAGGGGTATGGTTTCAACTTTAATTCCATAATCTAAGAGTTGTTGCTTCATCCAAAGGACTTGAGCACAACAACTACCTAAGGATATGTACTCGGCTTCGGTGGTAGATAAGGCTACACTATTTTGTTTCTTAGAGAACCAAGATATGAGCATACTACCTAAGAGATGGCAACTTCCCGAAGTACTTTTCTATCAATTTTGCAACCCCCATAATCCGCATCCGAGTAAGCATGAAGGTTAAAGGTAGAGTCTCTAGGATACCAAAGGCCTAAACAAGGAGTGTCTCTAAGGTATCTAAAGATTCTCTTAACGGCTATAAGGTGAGACTCTCTATGACTAGCTTGAAACCTAGCACACAAGCAAACACTAAACAAGATATTCGGTCTACTTGCGGTAAGGTAAAGCAAAGATCCAATCATAGAACGATAAAGCTTAGAGTCAACACACTTACCTCCTTCATTTTTGTCAAGCTTTGTAGATGAGCTCATAGGAGTGGCTTGAGGCTTTGCATTCTCCAAGCCAAACTTCTTGAGCATATCCTTTATGTATTTTGCTTGGTTGATGAAGGTGCCATCCTTCTTTTGCTTGATTTGGAGTCCCAAAAAGAATGAGAGCTCCCCCATCATGCTCATCTCAAATTCACCTTGCATTAACTTAGAAAACTCTTGACAATGACATTCATTAGTAGAACCAAAAATAATATCATCAACATAAATTTGAACTACTAAGATGTCATTTTTATACATTTTTATGAAAACTGTAGTGTCCACCTTACCTTTTTCAAATCCTTTTTCAATCAAAAAATTTGAAAGCCTTTCATACCAAGCTCTAGGAGCTTGTTTTAAACCATAAAGAGCTTTGGTAAGTTTGAAAACATGATTTGGAAATTTTGAATCTTCAAAACCCGGTGGTTGTTCCACATACACTTCATCATTTATAAAACCATTTAAAAATGCGCTTTTAACATCCATTTGAAAAAGCTTGAAATTATGATAACATGCATATGCAAGCAACATCCTAATGGCTTCCATTCTAGCTACGGGTGCATAGGTTTCATCAAAATCTATTCCCTTTTCTTGAGTGTAACCTTGTGCTACATGTCTAGCTTTATTTCTCACAATGTTACCACTCTCATCTAGTTTGTTCCTAAAGACCCATTTAGTTCCTATTGTAGATTGATTACTAGGCCTATCAACTAATGTCCATACATTACTTCTCTCAAATTGATTTAACTCTTCTTGCATAGCCATAATCCAAAAATCATCTTTCAATGCTTCTTTTATATTTTTAGTCTCTATGCATGAGATAAATGCAACATGGTTCATTAATTTAAGAGAAGAACGAGTGGTTACCCCCTTGGACGGATCACCCAAGATTTCACCATCTTTGACATAGTTCAACTCCCTTGGGTAGCTCACTTCCTTTTCCTCAATAGCCAAGTCCTTCAAGGCATCAAGAGGTGGATCTTGTGTGTCTTCCTCTTTTGGTTGAATCTCATCCTCCTTTGAAGTTTGACCTCCATCAAAGGCATTTATGATTCCTACATCATCATCATCACAAGAATCCTTCCTAGAAAGGAGGTTATCATCGAATACAACATGAATAGATTCTTCTACTACTAAAGTTCTTTTGTTAAATACTCGATAGGTTTTAGAGGTTAAAGAGTAACCTATAAAAATTGCTTCATCACTTTTTGCATCAAATTTACCTAAGTTATCTTTTCCATTATTTAAAACGAAACACTTACACCCAAAAGGGTGAAAATAGCTAATGTTAGGCTTTTTAGATTTTAAAATCTCATAAGGTGTTTTCTTTAAAATTGGCCTAATCATTACTCGATTTACAATATAACAAGCGGTGTTTGTGGCTTCCGCCCAAAAATATTTAGGTAAATTATTTTCACAAAGCATAGTTCTAGCCATTTCTTGTAAAGTTCTATTTTTCCTCTCAACTACCCTATTTTGTTGAGGAGTTCGAGGAGCCGAAAAATTATGGCTAATACCATTTTCATTTAAAAAATCTTCAAACCCTAAATTTTGAAACTCGGTTCCATGATCACTTCTAATGTGTGAAATTCTAAGTTCAAGATCATTTTGGGTTAATTTTGAAAATGTGATGAATTTTTCCAAAGCCTCATCTTTAGTACTTAAAAAGAGAACTCAAGTAAATCTAGAAAAATCATCAAGTAGCACAAATGCATAAGATTTACCACCCAAGCTCATAGTCCTAATTGGCCCAAATAAATCCATGTGAATTAATTGTAAGCATCTACTAGTAGAAACATCATTAATGGATTTAAAGGAAGACTTATGTTGTTTACCCTTTGAGCATGCATCACAAATTTTATCATTTGAAAATTTTATTTTGGGGAAACCTCTAACTAGATTTAGAGAGACTAGTTTTTCTAAAACACTTATGCTAGCATGTCCTAGCTTCCTATTCCACAACCATGCATCATTTTCATTTTGAGCAACCAAGCATGCATGAGATGTATGTATGTCATCTAAATGAACCATGTATATGTTTCCTATGCGATGACCTATGAGCATGAATTATTAGATTTAATGTTTACAATTTTGCAACCATTTTTATCAAATAAAACATTAAATCCTTTATCACATAATTGACTTATGCTCAATAAATTATGTTTAAGACCATCGACATATAAGACATTTTCAATAAGAATGGTAGAGTGATTACCTATGGAGCCAATACCTTTAATGTGGCCTTTGGAGTTGTCACCAAATGTTACTACTCCTCCACTTTTTGGCTCTAAATCCATGAATCGACTCTTGTCTCCGGTCATGTGCCTCGAGCATCCACTATCAAGGTACCATGAGTTTTGACTTTGTGCCTTGGCCTTGTAGCAATGCTCCCCCTACAAACAAAGATATTAAACTTTGGTTTTTGGTACCCAAATCATTTTGGGTCCATGAGTGTTAGCTCCCAAAACCTTGGTTCCCTTAGGAATCCAAGATGACATAGCAATAATATTATTAGATTTTACAAGTTCCTTAGGAACCCATACACTTCTAATTCTTTTAGCTCTTCTATGTCTAGGGTAGCTACCTTGTTTGTAGTAATTAGTCTTTTTCTTAGGTTGGTGTGTTCTAGAGGATTCTCCTAGTTCATGCTTGACATTACCAACATTTTTTAAAGACTTTTTGAGCTCATTTAGCTCACCCAACACCTTTTGGTGTTCACTATTACATTGAGATAAAAGATTATTAAGATCAACATTTTCATCTTGAAAGAATTTAAGTTCATCTTTTAATCCTAAAATCTTTTTCTCAAATTTAGAATTAGCTTGAGTAAGTGAGTCATTTTTCTCATTTAGTTCTAAAATGATTTTCTTGTTTTTAATGACCGACTCTTTAAACTTCTCAACTAATTCATCATATACCTCTTGTAACTCATCATATGCATCATTTAACTCTTCATATGAAAAATCTAAAGTAGATGAGTTAGAGGTTACCAAGGAGGAATCTTCCTCAAGTGCCATGAGACAAAGATTAGCCACTTCGTGTTCGTCATCCTCCGATGACTCCTCATCACTCCAAGTAGCAAGCTTGGCTTTGAGTCTCTTCTTCTTCTCAAAGCCCTTCTTCTTGAGTTGAGGGCACTCCGAACGGATGTGGCCGGGTTGTTTGCACTCATAGCAAATGATGGGATCCTTTCCTTCTTCTTTGTTCTTCCCTTTGAAGTCCATCTTTCTTTGGATTTTTCTACCCCGGTTGGACCTCATGAAGCGTGAGAACCGTTTGGCTATCATAGCCAATTCTTCAAGTTCATCCTCATCACTAGATGAGCTCTCATCAAGTTGTGAAGCTTTAGCCTTGAGAGCTATACCCATCTTCTTCTTCTTCTCAACCTCAAGCTTCTCTACTCTTTTCTCTTCTTTCTTTTTCTCATCTTCCCTTCCTTGCTTCATGATCTCATGAGTAAGTAGAGAACCCACAAGCTCATCAAGCTTCAAAGTCTTCAAATTCTTTGCTTCGATGATTGCGGTTCTCTTCCCATCCCAAGATTCGGGAAGTGAATAGAGTAACTTCCCGACAAGCTTGTCTTCCGGTATGATCTCTCCATAGCCCTTTAGACCATTGACAATCGTGGAGAATCGATCAAACATCTTTGACACCGTCTCATCGGGCTCCATCTTGAAGTTTTCATAACTAAGATTGAGAAGTCCAATCTTAGTTTCTTTGACATCATTGGTGCCTTCATAAGTGGTCTCAAGAGTGTCCCACACTTCCTTGGCACTTTCAATTGATGAGACCTTTGAGTAGATGTCCGGACCGAAAGCACAAAATAGCATGTGGAGAGCTTTATCATTGACTTGAATCTTTTTCCTCTCCTCTTCACTCATTTCGGCTTTCTTCTTCAACACCATCTTGCCTTCACCGTCTTGCTTCAATGGAATGTATGACCCATCCTCAATGACATCCCACACAAGATAGTCACTAGATTTGATGAATAGACACATTTTACACTTCCAAAAAGAATAGTTGTCACCATCGAAGAAAGGAGGCTTTGTGGTCGATTGTGACTCGTGCATGCCGGAACCGGAGGTTGAAGCCATCTCTTGATATGTTGATGATCACACTCTTCCAAGGATCTCCTCTTGTGGTTGTTAATCCTCAAAGAGTTAAGCTCTGATACCAATTGTTGAGTGGATCGAAAGATCGATATTTACCAAGAGGGGGTGAATTGGAAATTTAAAGGTTTGTGGTGGAAATTGGCAAATTAAAAATTTATGGACAAGAGATTTAGAGTGGTTCAAGTTCCAAATGAACTCTACATCCACTACCTTAGCATCACTAAGGATTTGCAACAATTTCACTAAATTGATCTTCCCCTTTTCTAGGACAAGGAGGCAACCCTTTACAATTTCGGTTGATTTTTCTACCCAAAAATCAACCCAACCCTCACACAAGTGAACAAAGGAATTTGAAGGCTAATAAGGTATCTCTCAATACAAATGATAGCCCCAATACAAGCACTCAACCCAATTTGATAAAATATGAATGAAGATTACAAATTGGGATTTCTACACAAAGTGGGATTTTTGCACAATTGCTTGATTTTGATGTTTGGATGTTTGCTTTAGGATCAATAGTTGTTGCTGATGCTTTTGGATGTCTCTTTTATACCTTCTCATTGATTTCTAGACGTTTGGGTGGTTGGGAACATAAATGGAGCCGTTGGAACCCTCTCTTGCCACCATAAATGCAGTCTGCACCAACCTGTTTCGAAACGCGGGGTACCTGTTTCGGAACAGGCCAAAATAGAAAGAGTCGTTGGGGTGCATTTAAGAGCCCGTTTCGAAACGCCTTAGGGCCGTTTCGGAACGATTTTGCCACTGTCAAGGGTCGTTTCGGAACGGTCTTATCCCTTTTCGAAACGCCTTAACTACTTTCAGAAAATCAGTTAAAACACATAACGGTCATATTTTCAAAATAAAACCTAGCTTTTGTTTCGAAACGAGTTGGATCCGTTTCGAAACGGAATTGCTACTGTCAAGGGTCGTTTCGGAACGGGCTTGATCCGTTTCGAAACACCCCTTTTATATTAAAAAAATCAGCAAATATTTGAAATCGTTAGCCCTTTTCAAATCAAATATGAAGAACAGTTTCGAAACGAGTGCTATCATTTCGAAACGAGTTAAAGTGTTTCGATACATGTTTCGGAACGGTGGTCGACAGTGATGAAAACGTTTCGAAACGCCTGAGGGCCGTTTCGAAACAGGGTCCTGAAAATCACTGTTTTTGGCTTGAAACACTTAGAAAAAATATTTGAAAATCATGTTTTTAACTTGGGCATAATCTTAAACTTATTTAGGGATATTTTGAGGACTTAAAATTCGTTTTGACATTTTCAATTTAGTCCTTAGGTTTTTAGTTATATCAAAATTAAAATACTTGTTTCACAACTTGCGAGCCAATATAATGTAAATGTTTAATGTTAAGCATGAGATTCTTGTAAATGATGCTAGAATGGATGTGATGCTTGGTAAAGCTTGAACAAAGGTTTATTTGCTGTTTTAGAATGATGCATATGGGCATGTTGTTAGAAAGTGCATTGATGTCTTGAAAAGACATGTTTTGTGTAAAGGCATGTGTTGAAAAAGTGGTGGTTTTGCAAATTGTATGAAATACATTGATGAATGTTTTTAGCGATCCTCACTAAGCTTTGTGTTAAATTCATTTTTTCCATTAATGCAGAGAATTAGGCATTTGAGGCAGCACACAAGAAAGGGAATCCAAGAATTTTGGTTTAGCAAAGTATGTGGCTTTACTTTGGTGTAATAAGAGGCAATGGGTGGGATTTATACATTTGGATGGTTGAGGATGTTGCTAGTTACCTTAAGGATGTTTGGTAGTTTACCTTTGTGTTGTAAATGGCCTTTGAGGATTGATTTTTGGTTTGAAAGTTGATTTTATCTTTGTATGGCTTTGGTGGACTAAGGAGCATGCCTATAGTTCCAATGTTTGCATGATTGATGCCTTGTCTTAGTTTCTGCTTCATAATGTTGTTCCTTGATGCTTAAACATGGTGTTTGTATGTTGTGGCATGTTTTTGGATATGGAAAAATGAGAAAAACCAGAAAAGTCTACTGGTGCAGGGCAAGGCGTATCGGAACGCCCTTACTTGTTTCGGAATAGTGACCTGAAATGGCCATGAGGTTTCGGAATGGGTAGGAACGTTCTGAAACGATTTTGCTACTAGAAAGGGGTGTTTCGGTACGGGTTTCGGAACTCACCCGAGTATCGAAACGGTCAACTTGGTTTCGAAATGACCGTTTCGATACAAGGCCTTGTGTTTCGAAACACCTGACCGTTGAGGTTTGAATTTGAATTGTTTCAAGTTTCCGTTTCTTACGTTTTGGTCCCTGAGTCTTGATTGCCTAATTAAATGATATTGTATGGTGCATTTGAGATGAATTTTGACATGTGGTCTTGTTATATGACTAATTACGGATTGGTAACATTAAAACTCATTTAGTCCCTTGAAAAGTAGAAATTTTCATTTTAGTCCATAAATGACGCTTGTATGCAATTGAACCCCTATTTGAGTTCTGTTCGCTGTGTCGCTTTCGCTGAAATATTTAGTTAATCATATAAGATAATAATGTGCATTTATAGAGAAGATAAAAAGGAAAAAAAGGTATTTAATCAAGGTTGACTTTCGGGTTGACTTTGGTTTTCTCCGTATAATCTTCCTAGTTCGGGTCGGGCGTCTAGGACGGATTATGGGGCTTACACAAAACATGCTTTAAAATAGTAAATAAAACCACATTTAATTCAAGTGCATTTTTCAACAAAAACATAACACATTTTGAGAGAGACTTTCGAATCACTTACTCTTGAGCTTAGCTAAGTGTTTCAAACTTACACTAAGCTCGCAAAACCACGTTCAAAGCGTTACAAAGCTGGAAAATCCATTTTCACTCATCGATATGTGAAACCTTGCTCACCGCCGCGAAAATCATCGTTTTGAAAGCCTCCAAAAAATGCTTCAGTTGCTTCCGGATCAAGATCCCCTGTTTTTTATCACCATAACTGAGATCCAAATGCATTAAAATGCATTTCAACACCAACAACTAAACACAAACTCGTTGCTCACCAAAACTACACCAATTTACCCATCCGAAACAACCGAAAACTCAATTGATTGCTTCCAAAACTATGCCCAACAAACATACATCTCTTTCAACCATTATTAAACATCAAAACACATCTAAAGACAACCTAAATGTATCCTTATACCTCCAGCAAGCATAACTCATCATTTCACCTAAAAAAACCCAACTAAAACCATCAAGAAACTCAAGGATCTCAAGGATTTCGGGATATATATTATCAAAACCTTTTCTCAACATTATAATTAACTCAAAACTCAATTAAAATCAATCCAAAATAGAGCTCATCAATACTTATCCGAAAATCAAGATTTAAAATATAATTTTTCCAGATTTTGATCTCAAATCAAAAATATAATAAAAACTCAGCCAAAAACAACATTTAAAAGCCAAAGATCTTGGGAATTTCAATAAAGAACCTAGATTGAAGGTTGAGAACGAGATTTACTTCCAATCCTTGCCTTCCTCAATGATTGACAAGTTTTTCCTTAAGAAATCTTGAAGAATTTGAAGAGAACTCTTGAAGTTTGTTAAGAAATCAAAGGGAGAGTGTTTGGGAGAAAAGAGTTGGAGAAATGGTTTTGTTGAAATGAAAGTTAGTTACGTGAAATGAGTTCTCAATTTCCCAATTAATCCATTTTAATTAAATAATAGCATTTCTATTTTAATTATCTAAAACCCTTTTAAAACACATGTCAATTTAAGGAAGGTGTAATTGAACCATAGCTCCCTAAATATTCTAAGATTTTTAGCTTCTCTTTTAAAATTACATTTTCCATAGTTTTAAAACTTTATATTTTGGTCACTACCCAAAAAGTACCACTCCCAAAGCCTATTTTTTAAAATTGATTCGACCAAACTTTTAAACATGATTTTATAGGATTTTAGAAAATTTTACCATATTTTTATCCTTTCCCGATCCTTGATTTCCCTAAACCTCCTAATACAATTTGAACCGTTTTAACAGAGAACCAAAGAAAACCAAAGAGAAAATAAGAGGTTTAATAGAGATTCAATAGAAAATAATAAAATCTTTGAAATCTAAATCAAAATTAGAGTTTACCTTTAAAATCTTAATGTTTGGATGAAGGGATTTTGAGTGAAAAGTGAGAGAATAAAACTACGTCAAAAACCAATCTTATGAAAAATGAAAAACCGTTTTAACTTCCCGCCATCTTTTTAATATAATTTATTTAATCAAAATTTTAAAATAGGAGGAAAAGTCTCTATTAACATGTGGTATTGCTCCTTAAAGATTCAGAGCATTATCCTTTTTACGTTTTTGCCATTAAATTAAACTTTACCATAACTACATTTTAGTCACTAAACCAAAATGTCCGATTTCCAAAATTGTTTTCTTTAAATTACCTTTACCAAAATTAATCACATATATAATTATAATTTTAGGAAATTTTCCCATATCTTTATCCAACAAAAAACCTTTCAATTTAATTATTTCCTGAAACTAGACTAGACCGCTAAACAGGTTCAAACTAAACCGCCTAACCAAACCCGACTAGCACCTAGGCCAAAAACCGAGGTGTTACAGATATATCACACACAAAAGCTACCCCATTTTCCCTAAAAATACATCCCATAATTCTCTTTGAAAAAATCAAATTACAATTAATGTTTGAAATGCAATAATGACACGTGGAATTAATTAATAGGCATGACTCTCAATTTTGTCCCCAGCGGAGTCACAGAGATGTCGAGACCATTTTTAAAACCGTTTGTGGAAAAACAGTCCAAAGATTAGGGTTTTGGAAATTGGGGTTTTTCATTTTTAATCAAGTTTCCTTTATTTTCTTAAAAAATATTTTGGAGTCGCCATAAGTCACTTTGGTAGACAGGACACCATAAAAACGGACCAGAGTTTCTTTTAATAAAATTCAGGTTCAGGAGTCGGTTACGTTTAGAGAAGGGTTATCACCCCTACAAATGCCGGTTATCGACACCTTATTAATTCCACGTGGCATTTTTGTATTTCGAACATTAATCTAAATTTAATTAAATCTTTTAATTGTTAAATGGGTTCCATTTCGAATGAGAATATCCTTTTGTAAGAAAATACATTTTGGACGAATATAAGTTTTGAAACGTCAAAATAAAAAAGGACACTTCAATTTATATTCAAAATGTATCGCAACACAAAAGGTTTAATGTATGTCCAATTATTTTGTTGTCCATTTTATATAAAACCTAATTAGGGTTCCATCAATTTAATTAACTAAGATTCTATGAATATTATTAATTTTTGGGCTTTAATGGTCACACCCAAATAATTTGGACACTACCCATATTTGGCCCAAAAGTAACAATAATCTTATCTTTAGTGTCACTAATTATTTAATCCTATTTCCAATTTTATTTAAACTAACTATATGTAATTCCCATTTTCTATGATCAAACGAAGTATCGAATCTCTTATCTAAATACCCCTTTGATTAACATCACGTTGCAATATGTTGAGTTTTACGGTGCTCGATTCCTTCAACCGTTCTTGCTCGCCAAGTGGTGGAGAAGTGAAATTTTTGGTGAGAGACGTGTGGAAGCTAGAAATAATAAAGACAAGATGATTTATAGTGGTTCAACCTTCTAACCAAGGTCTACATCCACTACCTTAGCTTCCCACTAAGGATTTCCAATCAATCCACTATTGATTCGTCCCCTTTTCTAGGCTTAGGAGGAAACCTTTACAAACCGATCAAGATTTCTACCCAAAGCCTTGATCAAACCCTCTTTACAAAGAGATAAAGATAAGAAAACTCAAATCTCTCTAATAGGTATTTGTTTGCACAATTAAGCTCTCACCCAATCCTAAAACACTTGAGCAAATCTAACAATTTTGGCTCACTAGTGTTTGTATATACAAAGAATTGACACTTAAGCACTAAGACACATTTTGATCATATGTTGTATTACAGTTGAAGCATTAACCATTACTAGATTCTTGGAGGTCCCTTTTATACTCCTTAATGAGTTTGTAGTCGTTACTAGCCGTTGGGGTTGAATTGGAGCCGTTGGAGACTTGATTTTCCATATTAAATGTTGTTATGGAGCCTTCAGTATCGATACTCGAGGACCCGTATCGGTACGCTCTTCTTCAGAAACTAGTTATTGGACTCTTGCCATCCTAAGCGTATAGATACGCTTGAGAGCATATTGATACGATATATCATTTAAAAGACCTTTGGGAAATAGCCGTTGGGGATGTTAAAACAGGGACCAGTACGCTTAAGGGGTGTACTGAAACGGTCCCTATCTGTATCGATATGGAAAATCTTGTATCGATACTGGTTTTGGCATAATCGAAACCTGGGCTAAAGTGTATCGATACGGGGTACACTGTATCGGTACGGGCTTGCTGAAAACTCAAGTTTGGCTAATTTAAATCATTAAAAACTTTGCGAAAAACCGTTTTAAATGCCTCAAACATATTTTCAAGTTTTTTGGACTTAAGGACAAGTTATAAATTCTTTTCAAATTTGTCCAAAACATTTTTCAATTATTATATCAAAACATTAGTTCTACAATCTCCCCCTTTTTGATATAATAAAACTAACTTGAAAATTGTTTGGGATTTCTCGCCCTTTGTGAAATAAATTTTGAATAAGAGAATTAAGATTTGAAATCATTTAAAGCTCCCCCTTATTCATTTGAAAATTCAATTTTTTCAAACCATTTCTCCCCCTTTTTGTTATATCAAAAAGAATTTAAAATGACATTGGGTTCAAAATAACTTAAGAAAAAAAGACAATTAAATATGTGGTTTTAAAGTTGGCTCACCCTTACTCAAAGCATTACACAATGTTAGTCCAACATATGTCATAATCTTGTTGAAATAAAAAAATAAATCAAATTAAATAAATAAAACAACTACATTTTTACCACACTTGATCACAAGGGAGGATGTGAAGCCTTCTTCTTCAAGTGTTCTTCCTTGTGTGCATGGAGCTCCCCCTCAATTTTGGACTTGTTGATCAATCTACATCACACCTATCATAAGACAATCAAGTAATTTTTGGTATCAAAATTGCTTTGGATCCAAAAACGTTAGTAGCACAAAGTTTAGTCCCCTTAGGAATCCATTTTTCAATTTCATCATTTTTAGTTGAAGTGATTAGTCCTTTTGGGACCCAAACACTTCTAAAACATTTACCATTTACAAATCTAGGGGCACTAGATTGTCTTACATAAAAGTTTGATTTTCCAAAATTATTTTTCTTTTCAAGCTCTTTGGAAATCAAATCTTTTTTTCTTGATCTTTAGGAAGATAATTTTGTAAATCAAAACATTTTTTTTCAAACTCTTCGAATTTTGCTTCAAGTTCAAGTTTGGTTTTAGAAATCAAATAATTTTGATTTTTCAAGTTTGAAATCATTTTATTGTTTTTCAAAATGTGATTTTTAAACTCTAAAACCAAATCATCGTAGCCATCTTGTAATTCATCAAAAGAATATGAACATGAAGTAGATGAATTAGAAGTTACCCTTGAATCTTCTTCGATGGCCATAAGGAAAAGGTTGGCTTGTTCATCTTCGGTGGAGTCCTCATCACTCCAAGATGCCACATGTGCCTTCTTCTTACAGGTTGAAGTGTTTGCCCTCTTCTTTTTCATAGATTCTCGTTCAAGATCTTTCAAGGCTTTCTTCATGTAAGGGGCACAGTTCTTGAAGAGATGAAATATCTCTTCATCATCATCATCATATTTACTTGAATATACATGGTAGCAAGTGGAGGATTTAAGAGCAATGACATTTGTGTTGATGTCAAGCCCTTTGAGCTTCTTCTCTCCCATTGCTCTAATCTCTTCCTTCTCCTTCTCCTCTTCAAGGAGATTTATGAAGGGCGAGCTCATCAAGAGAGGTACGAGACCTCTAAAGCTCTGTTTCAATGCAAGATGAGTGAGGGATCTCCCGTTGGAGCTCACGTCATCAAAATGATGGGCTACATCCAAAAGTTGGAGAAGCTCGGCTTTCCACTGAAAGACGAATTAGCTACTGATGTCATCCTGCAATCGTTGCCGGATAGTTTCAATCAGTTCGTCCTTAATTTCAATATGAATGAAATTAACAAGACGCTACCACAGTTGCTCGACATGTTGAGAACTGCTGAAATCAACCTGAAGAAGGTAGGACCTAAACCCGTTCTGATGGTTCGCAAGGGCAAGAAGAAAAGTAAATCGACAGCAAAGTCTAAAGGTGATGGTAAGACCAAAACCGATGGAAAGGAGGAATTGAAACCTAATAAAGGAATCAATAAGGATGGAAAATGTTTCCATTACGTCAAGACCGGACATTGGAAGAGAAACTGCCCCACACACCTACAAGAAGTCAAGAAAGCAAAAACGAGTGAGGCATCAACCTCAGAGGCTTCTAAAGAGAAGGCTTCGGAATAGACATGGACCTGCGAATGGAAATAAAGCAAGAGTTGCTACATCATCCATTAGGACATGTGTTTTTGCTTAAATAGATTTGTTTTAGTTTTTAAGATTATTATTTTGTGCCTAAGTTTTAGTTATCTTGTAAGGACAAGATATTTTAATTTTGAGATTATTTAAATAAATGTTCTTCTTTTAATCTCTTATGGCACATCGAATCAATGATCTTTAAACTAATCAAATAAATAATATTTATAAGATAAATAAAACAAATGACTAATATCAAACTCGTAAAAGTATTAAGGTAATTTGATGAGATCAAATTCAAGAATATTTAAAGTTTGATGAACTTTCAAAGAATATGAGATTGTCCAATAATTAAATCCCACAAGTGGAACGAAAAGTCTTTGAAAGAGAATCAAATATTGTAGACATGTTTTGATTCAGAACAAGTCATTTTCGACTTCTTTACACGCTAGAAAAACAACTCTCAAACGATACTGGAACATATGAGATTGTCCAATAATTAAATCCCACAAGCGTTTGTTTCTCAAAACGAGAGTTTATCTTGAAAGAGATTAATTCTCACAAAGGGATATTATTTCTTCAACTTTAACGAGAACAAAATATTTGTTGCTCAAACGATAGTTTATCTCGAAAGAGCATACTTATCACAAAGGGATTTCATTTTTCAACGAGAACAAAATGTTTGTTGCTCAAACGAGAGTTTCTCTCGAAAGAGATTACCTCTCACAAAAGGAAAAAAATGGAATTTGGAATCTGAAGAAATTTTAGACAACAAATTTATGAACCAAAGATTGAAAATGTTCAACAAATGATCAAGGAACATTGGAACAAAACACAACCATTTTGTTAATCCTTAAGAGAATACCATCTACTTGAGAAATATTGATTTCTCACTATCTGTACATGGAACATTCATCTTTTCGGATCAAGAAAAAGACTAAGTCTTATCAGAAAGCAATGGTGAGCCCAAAATTCGAGAAATGACTAAGAGCCATGAGAGATGAGATGAAATCCATGTCTAAAACCAAGTATAGACTTTGGTTACCTAAAAGGGTAAAACCTAAGAGGTATGGATGAGTTTTTCAAAAAGGAAAAATCGACATAGATGATAAAACATACAAAGGATGATTCGTCGCTAAAAGTTTTCGACAAACTTCATAGTATAGACTATGATAAAGCATCTTCATTGTAGCTATGTTTAATCCATCTTAATCTCACTTGCAAGTAGTTACATACCATGATTATGGAATCAAATAAAGGCAAGCTTCTCGAAATTGGGATACTCATTTCAGAAGATACAATCAAAAGGATTGGTTTATCTAGAAACAAAGGGGAGTCTTGTTTTCAAAAGAGCTAGTGGGAGCATTGTTACTTTTCTAAGTATTGTATGTAGATGATATACTCATCAAAAGGAACTAAAGATCGCAATTCGTTTTGCATTAATAAAAGCTACTGGGAGTTAGCAACATGAGACACTATCTAACTCTACAACATAGACTGAATGTATTATAGTCGACATAACAATAAAGAAGGGTGTTTGGATCTAAAAGGTTCACTTCTGAACTAAGGGTTGTTCCCAGCATATTAGATGCTACATTACTATGTTATGATGGAACCTTTGCGTAAGCAAATAAAACCCAGATCTCATCAATAAATCCAAACATATTCAAAAGTTCTTACATCTTGGAGATGTGAAAGTATGCAACATACGCACAAAGTTGATAACTTTGTCAACTCCCTGACAAAGCTTTTGACACGGCATAAGCATGTCATTTACACTAAGCCATATCGTATTAGATGCGAGAATGATTGGTCTTAGTGCTAGTGGGAAATTGTTGGAGTATGCCCAAAGACCAATCATGTAATGATTGAATAGACATACTATTTTACTAGATTTATCAAGTAATGGCATTGCCGTTATTATCATTTGGTATGTTTCTGTGCATCAAACTAACTATTGGATAATAATGTCCATACAATAATACGATTATTGTTAAATAGGATCCTTAGTCGAGTATTATTACGGGTATGGACAGTGATAATATATAAAGACTAATATGTGGTTGATTAATAACAAGTGTTGCCATTGGCATAGAGATGTCAAAATCAACACATAAGTATTTGTTAGAGAACAACATACTGGATTGACCCGCTATGAGCATGTTTCTTGGGTAATTATATGACAGTCACAACATTGCTCATGATTAACATATGTATAATCCTCAGACTTGAGATCAACATGATTTCAACATAAAGATTTACGTATTTTGACATAATCAAATATGTATCGTAACTGACTACATTATAAAGACTGATGATTGGATACGTGATGACCTATGTAGTGAAATATGGTTGATCAAGAAAGGATTTGTCCCTCCTACATAATGAGAGAAATATCTTCGGCCACTTGATTGAGTGACATTAGAAAATGCATGGCTATGCTCGAATATTATGATATGAGATATCATAGAGATTCGTTTATAATAATCTACTCAAGACATCAAGAAACACTAGATGGACAACGCAAGTGTGACTAACCCATTACTTGTTTTCATCTAAGCTATAAAGGACAGAAGGATAGAATACATAAAGAAAGTTTATTCAGGAATTAGGAAAGTCAAACCATGACTTCATGCAACTTAGGTAGCAATGATGTATTGCTAGATGCCACTCATTGTTTGTAAAATTATAACAGTTCTAATTTTGCTGCTAACGTTGCATGAACCTACAATGGTCACACCCTTCGAATAAAACGAATAAAAATGGAAACCATACTCCCTATTTTAGGGAGGTTGCCGAAAATCCTCTATGGGATAAGGGAAATTGGCAACTCCCTTAAAAGGGGATAATATTCAATAAATAATATATTTATCAGATATTATTTAGAGTATAAAAATATTTAGAGATTTAAATATCATAGAATAAGATTCTAGACATTTAAATCTATATTTGGAATTTATATAATGTATATTTAATTACGAGTTTATGTAGAATTAGATTCTACATAATTAAAAATATATATTTAAATATATTTAAATCCAACTAAAGATAGAATGAGATTCTATATAATAAATATATATATATATATATATATTTGGATTAAATAAAATGTATATTTAAATCCATGTTTTATGTAGAATAATATTCTGCATAATTAAATATATATTTCATTTAATATTATTAAATATAATGTATATTTAATATAAACTAATTTCAAGTAGAATTAGATTCTATGAATTTTGGTTGAACATGGATTTAAGGTATTCAACTAGAATTAAGTCTCTGAATACTATTTAAAGGGACAAGGGCTAGCAACCAAATCATTCCTATTCCTCCTGGCAAATTTTAACATATACCTGGGAAATCCACTCTGGAATTTTCGGCAAGTCCCAGATTTCCTCTGAGAAGCTGTTCGATATTTTTCTGGTGTTCCTCTTGCCCCCTGGCAAATTCCTGGCGATTCCTTAGTTCGAATCCAAGTCTCGGTAGAACCCCTGGTCGATTTCAGACTCCCTCAGGAATCCCTGGAGGGATTTCGTCTTCTCCCTGGAAGGTGTTCAAACCTGTTGAAATTTATCCCTAAGTGTTAGGGAGGCGGAAACTTTGTTCGTTATGTTCGGGTGGACTCCGTAGAGGTCGTTACGAAACTGTGACGATTCAGGTTTTTTGTAACACTCCAAAAATTACGTCCAAATTATAAACCCTAAATTCAAAAAATCCCTAATTTAGAAACCTAATTTTGTGAAATTTCCATTTATGAAATTCTAGTTGTTAGAGATTTTGAATCAATTTGCTAAAAACTGAAAATCAAAGTTCTGGACTAATTTACAAAATTTTAAATCATTCATGTTGTGAACGGTAATTTCTGAGAACATTTGATCTTTAGTTTTTGAAATTTCTAAATTGAAGATTAAATTTTGAGAAACCCAGTATTCATGTTCAAAATCACAAGTCTTTCAAATTCAAGAATAATTTGATAATTTTTCTAAAAGTATTAGGGGTTTTTGTGTGATTAACCCATCAATTCTTTATTGAATTCCATCACACTTTGGAGACTACCGAAATCGGTGGTTTGTTTTTCTTTTTATTTAAAACTCTTTATTATAATAATAGTTTCTATCCTTAAATTACCGACTTTACAATTTGGCAGTAAAAAAAGAGTCCTTATTTTATGAATTTTCCCAAAACCCTAAAAATTATGGGAACTTTATACTTAAATTACTCGTGTATATATATAAGTGATATCGAACACCTTAAAAATTCCAATCTTATTTTATGAATTTTCCCAAAACATGTCGCCGCCCAAGTACTATTTCCTTCCCCAATTTCGATTGGTTTACACGAATGCACTGCTTGAATATCATAAGTAAGTTGAATGATTTTTTTAATTTACCAAAACTCCTATTAATTTGTCTATTATTATTATTATTTTTAAAATCTCTTTTCCAAATATAATTTACATATTATGAACTTTGTTTCCAAGATTTGGAATGCATTCTCATGTAATGTCGGTATGGTTGTTTCAAACCATGTGGATTTTAACTAGCCAAAGTAAAACAAATATCCAATCATGGACCTAAATAGTTCTTCGTTTAAATCGATATGATTTGAATTTAATCTGTAACCCCCTTAACCCGGCCTAGACGGTTGACCCGAATTAAGAAAGTCACACGGGGAAAACCAAAGTCAACCCGAAAGTCAACCTTGATTAACGACCTTTTTTTCTTTTTATTCTTGTCTAGATGCACATTAACCCTAGTTATGCTCATTCAAACAGCATGCTCAAAGATCATAAACATCAGAGATCAAACAGGGACCCAATTGAATAATTTACAACTTTAGGGACCAAATTGTAATTTCTGTAAATTATAATATCTTAACCCGGATTAGAGTTACCAACTTGTAATTAGTCCAGTTTCATGCTTCTCCGCAAAATTTCAGCTCAAACGGACATCCCAAACTCTTACAATTGCAAAAACAAGTTTCAGGACCAAAATGCAAACATTTCAAAACATATAACTGCCAATGTCAGCCCCCAACGGTCAGATGTTCCGAAACAGGGAGAACCTGTTTCGAAACGCGGGACCGTTCCGCAACGGGTTTCGAAACGAGGGCTGGCAGAGGACTTTCCGTTTCGGATCGATGTCTTCCGTTTCGGACGCCTTGGTTACTACAAGGCACCCGTTCCGAAACGGTAGCTTCCGTTCCGATACGGCCTGCTCAGAAAGTAGGAAATTGCTAGCTTAAACACACAATTGATCAACCATACATGCTCCAAATGCAACCAAACTTTACCAGCAAGACATTCAACATGTAAAGAACATAAATGCATCATTCAATCAACCTCATGGCATCAAATATGAAAAGCCCCAAATCTAAAGGCATGCTTCCTATTTAGCAAACCATTCATGCACTAAAACCTCCAAACCAAACACATAATGGCCAATTACAAAAATCCAGCATTAATAACAACATTAAATAAACTTAGGGAGTTCAAAACATCTCCCAAATCATACACATAGGTCCCCCCATTGCCAAATGCCAAAGCTAAAAGTGTTAAGAAACCTTTCCATACTTGAGCTTAGTTTCCACTTGATTGCTTGCCTTCCTTGCTGCCCTCTATGCACTTTAATGTTCTGCATTATTGGTTTAAGAAAAAGAGAGAGAGCGTAAGCAAAAGCTTAGTGAGGAACGCTCATTAAAACCATTCAATAATGCATTTATAAAACTCATTGATAAACCATGCTTCAAGCAACATTAACCATGTTCTTAAACATTTAAAACAAGCATCTCATGCTTCAAGTATCATTAAACATGCTCATAAACATTTCAACAAGCATCTCATGCTTCAAGTTCATAACAAGTCATATTGGCAACAAGTGATACATTTCACATAAGATTCACACATGGACCTTTAAACACCATTGTGATCTTATCCCCATGGACTTTTAAACACCATGGACCCATGGACTTTTAAACACCATGGCAAGGACCACACAAGGACTTTTAACCACCTTTGTGTCCTTAACAAGAATCATCCAAGGACTTTTAACCACCTTGATGTTCTTAAGTAACCAAGGCTTACAAGGACTTTTAACCACCTTGAGCCTTAACCAAGAACCAACCATGGACTTTTAAACACCATGTTGTTCTTAAACTTTCCAAGATCCACACAAGGACTTTTAACCACCTTTGTGATCTTAACCAAGAACCATCTAAGGACTTTTAACCACCTTGATGTTCTTAAATATGCAAGGCTCACACAAGGACTTTTAACCACCTTTGTGACCTTAATCATCACTTGCCAATATGCATCATTATCATCAATAATCCACTGTTTTAAAGCATTAAACCAAGCCATAGACATCATGCATCTTTAAGCATTAAATCACATTTAAACAATGTTCAAATACAAGGAACCCTTACCTTGAGCTTCCTTCAACACATGGCTTAAAATCTCAGCAAATTAACATGCTAGATATGCTTTCAAAAGAGATTTAAAATCATGCAAACAAAACACATTGCATACAACCAAAACCATGGCCATTACCAAGAGAGTTTTCCCGAAAACTTACTCTTGAGCTTAGCTAAGTTGCTTAGACTTAAACTAAGCTCCCAAACCTCCAAAACACTGGTTTCAAAGCCAAAAACCAAATTCCACTCACTGATTCCGTTTCGCCTCTTGCCGAAACACAAATCAAGCTTCTGGATCACCACCACTTGAATCCAAAGATGACTCCCCTGTTTTAAACACATCAAAGCAGAGGATCCATCAAAACTTGCTGCTCTCATCCACACTCCATTTTCGGCCACGAAACACAACCGAAAATGCATCCAAACAACTCCACAACACTGCCCAGCCAAGATCCATCAAAACAAAACATCCTTTAACATCATTTAACATCTAAAAAGGACCTAACAACATCCTTATACCTCCAGCAACATCAGATCCACAAGATCACTCCAAAAACAACCAAGAATCATAAGCTACACTTAGGAAATTCAACCTATCCGGGATTGCATTGATTAAAACTCAATTCCTTATCAAATTAACATTCATTTAACATCAAATAAACACCTTAAAACACAACCCAATCAGATCAAACGAAAATCCTTCAAAAATCACCAAATCTTGCATTTTAAGCCAAGATCCATTACACAACTTTAAAACCACTTATAAAACATCAATTAAGGATTGAAAACTTAGGAATTTCAGTAAAGAACTGAGAGTTTAGAGGAGAAGGACGTTCTTACCTCCAAACTTGAGTTTCTCCCTTTTTAGAACCAAAATCTTGAAAATCCAATTAGCAATTGGTGAGGTTTTGTTGATGAGATGATTAGGAATCCAAAGAGAATTGAAAAGAGGTATTTAGGTGACAAAATCAGAGGAAAAAGCTCTGGAGAGAATGTTTGGTTTGAGAGAAAATGAGAGAAAAGGAAAATTGGAAAAGTTAGTTGAAAATGGAAAATAACTTCCCTCCACTTTTCTTTTGTTTAAAACTCAGAATTAAATCACTAAATATCTTAGAAAAATCTGGAGAAACTCCCTTTGGGTAAATAGCTCTTTAAAGATTCAAAGTTTCAATCCTTTCTAAAACAGTCACGCAGTTTTCAAAAATTACATTTTGGTCACTAGTCAATATGTCACCCTTCCAAACCTCATTTTGTAAAATTGATTTCACAGTTTACTTATATATATTAAAAGAGGATTTTAGAACATTTTTCCATATTTTTAATGCAACCCGAACTAGGCTTTCCTAATTTCACCTTTTTATATTCGAACAACACTTTGACCGAACCGGTCAACGCCCAAACTTCTAAGCCCAAAACCGGGGCGTTACATAATCCGACCTATGTTTGATTTATTAACTCATTTGACTGAATCGCTTTATTAGAACCGTCCACACATGTCTTCGATTGTTTTGTAGATCACTGATGCGATTCAGATAAGTATACTCCTATCATTAAATTACATTGAATAAGTATTTAGGAATAACTTTTTAATCATAGTGATAATAGCAATAGTGCTAATATCGAAATTATTCTCATAGTTTCTGATACAGTTCAACCCAGTGGTTTTGATCGTGGGAAACAAATTATTAAGTAGGTTGAGTTGTTTTTGCTAAGGTGTGTTCTCTGCTTGTGCTATACTATATGTGTAGATGTTTGACTTTGAAATATGTTGTTACTATGTGATGTTTGACTGTAAAATATGTTGTGATCTGAACTATGTGATATGTTGTGATCTGGACGATGTGATATGTTGTAAGTCATTCTGTTAATCATCATACATCAGAATCTGAATAGTTACTTATCGGACTAAATGCTTATGCATTTTCGGATTAAATGCCCATGCATTTTCGGACTAATGATGTTGCATTCGGATTGAAATTGGAACATTCATGTCATATCATTCAGGTGGGAAATGTACGGCGGAAGTTCAGTGGTTTCATCTTTCAGGCTGAATTCCACTTCGGATCAGTGGTTCCACCCTTCGGGCTGAGTTCCACTTCGAATGGTGATGATGTAGAGAGTGGTTCAAGGGAACTTTACTCTTCGGACGGTGTGGGTTCATGACATAGATTTAGGTGCATCGTGCTTTTTATATCTGTATATTAGATTGACTGTTGGAATGATTATGTTGACTATATGATTCTTGTGATTTTCTGTCTGATGCACCTTAGATACACACTAAGCTTAATAGCTGACTCCCCCTTAGCTTCTATTTCAGATTCTTAGACATAGGAGTTCGGTACTTGGAGGACCACATTCATCAGATTTATTATTGTTTTAGTATGGATATTCTTACTTTTCAATTTTATTTCGGTTTTATTGTGATTATTTAATTATTTGGGATTTTATGTAAACTCGATTATTTTTATTTGGGATTTTAAAACTGTTTAGCATGCATGGGGATTTTAATGTGATATTTTTCCTACTCTGTTTTGGATTATCTTATATATACGACCGCGTTTTTGAAATAAAAATTTCAATGATAAACGACATTGTTTTTAAATTAGTATTTTGAGTATTAATTTCCGGAAACCTAATAAATAAATTACTTGGGGGTTACGTTTTCAATCTAACTTCCTAGATTCGGCCCATAGCCTTTGGTCGGGTTTAGGGGTTACATTTAGTGGTATCAGAGCTAAGTTCAACCCTCGGACTGTGTGGCTCACATAAAATATTTAAAGCCGAAATGATTTTTGCATACATATTAAATATTTTTGGGCAAAATGAGATTGTTTGATAAATTTATTATTTTAAAGAATTAAAGATATGTTTTAAATAGAGACTCCAAGTACCAACTCTAATTCTAAGATTGTCTCTATTGTAGATAGATTATCATGTCACCTCATATGAGCTCTAGACTTAGTGATTGATCGTGATCATACTCGTTCTTATGAAATTGAGATCAAAGTCTATTTGAAAACCTTGTGTTATCATCCGTAACCTGATCCAAAATGCTCTTCTAAGCTTTTATCAAAATATTCGTGCTTTTGGGAATCTACGTGAAGTCTGAAAAATTTTGAGGACAAAATTTCTTTTAAGGGTGGGAGAGTTGTAACACCCCAAAAATTACGTCCAAATTATAAACCCTAAATTCAAAAAAATCCCTAATTTAGAAACCTACTTTTGAAATCCCTAATTGAAACCCTAACGGTTGGGAATTTTTAATTCAAAGCCCTAATTTTCTATGATGAACTAAATAAGAACTTTTATCAAATTTGGAAGTTAATATGAAATTTCTTGAAAGTTTAATGACTAGATCCATAAATAACCTTTTTTATGAAATTAATTCTAAATCAATTGGTTTTCTACGCCAATCTTCTCCTCTGTTTTTAATTATTACTATTATAATTATTAATTATAGTCGTATAATATATATATATATATATATATTTAATCTTTTAATTTTAAATTGAATTCTAATTCTCCTTTTTACTCAAGGTTGAATTGACTCTCCTTTTTTAACTTAAATTCTTTATTATTATTATTATTATTATTATTATTATTATTATTATTATTATTATTATTATTATTATTATTATTATTATTATTATTATTATTATTATTATTATTATTCTAAACCTAATTTGTTTAGATTACCAACTCACAATTCTCTCTATATATAGTCATAGTTATTATATACAAAAATAAATCTTAGTCTTAAGTTTTAAAGTGTTGTCGCTCATAGTTATGCTCATGTTTTATGAATTCTTCTCGAATTGATGTTGTCATCACCTTACATCGAAGTCACAATCTTCCTTTGTTCGTCGTTCAAGCTATTGCCGCTTAAGTTGTGTTTTCTTATTGTGCTACATGTTTTCTTTGTTTTGATGCATTATGGTTTGTATGGTTGACATCACATGCATATGTTTTCAAAATATGTTTTTACTATGATTTACGAATCGTGATTTATGGACTACGATTTATGAACTATGATTTATGGACTTGTGGACTATGATTTATGAAGTATGTTTACGGAATATCGGATTTATGGAACTTTGTTTATGAAATTTGATTTCTAATCATCATATCATTGTATGAGCATGGGTTGGGAGTTGTTCGGGGAAGTTTAGTGGTTTTACCCTTCGGGCTGAATTCCACTTCGGATTGGCGGTTGTAGTGAGGAGTTCTGGGGAACTTTCCTCTTGGCAGTTGTAGTTGGGTGCATTGCATTGCGTTTGGGATTATGTGTTATGCTTTAAAGAATTTTAAGAAAATATTACTATGTTTTTACGACTATAATTGTCTTGCACTTTAGAGACACACTAAGCTCCTTAGCTTACTCCCCCATAGTTTCCTCTTATAGATATCTTTGGACTTTATGCAACGTGGTACTTGGAGGATCTCAGATTTTATCCGGTTATTTTATTATACGATACAAAACTATTTTAGTTTAATCATAATTCTATTTATTATTTTGTGACATAGATGTAATTTTAGACTATTTATGTTTTGGGATTATTTTTAGCATTCATTTACTATTATTTTAATTCAGAGATTTTATATAATCATTCGAATATTTGTTATGATATTTTTATTTTTATTTATTACTAAATTTATGTTATTTTATATTAATTGAAGTATAATTTTCAAAATTTGATTTCTTGAGGGTAAAGTTTTCAATTGTGACTTCCTAAATTCGACTATTTCTTCTAGGTCAGGCTTAGGGGGTTACATTTTTCTTGACGTGGTTATTCTGACATACTGTGTATTTTCTAGTTTCCAGAGTTTTAAATGGTAACTCTTCATCTTTTCACCCAGATTCGTTCATGTACGTGGATCCTGGTTGTATTACGTCGGATTAATTCTTCTGCTGCGCCATGGGGCATGCCGACGTGACCCAACACCTTTTATACTCCTTAATGAGTTTGTAGCCGTTACTAGCCGTTGGGGTTGAATTGGAGCTGATGGAGACTTGATTTCCTATATTAAATGTTGTTCTAGAGCCTTCTGTATCCATACGTGAGGACCTGTATCGATACGATCTTCTTCAGAAACTAGCTGTTAGACTCTTGCAAGCCTAAGCTTATCGATATGCTTGAGGGCGTATCGGTACGATATGTCAATAAAAGACCGTTTGGAAATAGCCGTTGGGGACGTTAAAACATGGATCGATACACTTAAGGGGTGTATCGAAACGATCCCTATACGTATCAATACAAAAAAGCATGTATCTATACGGGTTTTGGCAGAATCAAAACCTGGGCAAAAGTGTACCGATACAGGGTACACCGTATCGATACGGGCTTGCTGAAAACTAATGTTTGGCTAATTTAAATCATTAAAAACTTTTCCAAAAACTTTTTTAAATGCCTAAAACATATTTTCAAGTTGTTTGGACTTAAGGACAAGTTTTAAATTCATTTCAAATTTGTCCAAAACATTTTTCAATTATTATATCAAAACATTAGTTCTACACAATGTGACACTAATAAACTTAAGACGTTTAGACTTTCATCCAATATTCATTTATTTTCTATAGTATCCTCTCCTATCAAATTAATTGGACCTAATGTAACCCCCTCAACCGGACCTGGCCGATAGACCGAACCGAACGGGTTACAAAGCGAATATTGAAGTAAAACGAGAAGGTTTAGCTCAATAAACAACCCATTTTTTCTTTTTATCTTGTCTAGATACAACTTAGGTTCCTATGTGTACACAGACAAGCAGCGGATAAAACGACATCACAATCGTCCATTGATTATAACCAATTTATGGTTTTGGGACCATTTTGTAAATTTTACAAATCGTAAGGGTTATTACCAAATTCAGGTTACCAATCTTTAATTAGGTTCATTACATGTTTCTCTATAAAATCTCAGCTCAAAACGACCCCGGGAACCCATTCAATTGCATACAAAGGCAGACATGGACTAAAACGTAAGGAACATAAACCCAAAACAATGTAAAAACTAAACTAACGATCGGATGTTTCGGAACAGGAAGCCCCGTATCGAAACGGTCGTTTTGAAACACAGGAGACCATTTCGATACGCGTTTCGGAACGAGGTTTCACAGAGGCAAAATGTTTCCGAATAGGCCTCACCGTTTCGAAACACCAAGGCAATTTCAAGCCACCGTTTCGAAATAGGCAAGGGTGTTTCGAAACACCTGGGCCCGCAATGTTTTTAAAAGTTGTTTTAATTAAATTTAATACATTCGAAACCATCCTGGCTTATGCCCAAACATGTTGGCAACTCAAGAATACCTCAAACACTATGCATACGAAACAAAGGCATCGCCATAGCATCATTCACAATATCAAGAGCACTAGAGGCATGCTTCCTAAGAGTTAAAGGTACAAAAAGGTCACAATCAAAATTCAAGCACAAACCAAAACTTAAAAGGCCATTTACACAACCAAATATGCATATAAAACTTGCCCCGAACCAGAAAAACTAAACCAATAACATTCATAGCACCCGACACCCCTATTGCCTTTGTTACACTATTTCATGAACTCAACATACTTTTAAAGCATGTCTTGGTGGAATCCCTTGTATATGCTGCCTCCAACACCTAATTGTCTGCATCAATGAACAGAGAGAGCTTAAGCATACAAGCTTAGTGAGGATTTCTCAAAATCACAACATCATCGATGGACAAAACCACTTTTCAACCTTTTCAAAACCAGCATGCCTCTTTTGACAAATCATGCACTTTATCATCAAATCATTGTATTAAACATCATGCAACATGATCCATAAAATTTCAGCAATTAAACCATTGCTACTCATATTCCAAGCCTTCCAAGCATAGACAACATTATGCTAAGCTTAAGGCAAAGCACGCATCTTTTAAAATATGCATTAACCACATTTTGCACAATATTTCATTTTATTATATTGGCTTACAAGTGATAAACAACATTCTCAAAACATATCGAATATACGGATTACCAAGGGTTGACCCATACCCTTCATACACTCTACCGGCATCTCAAGGCTCACACACGAGAGCAACCCTCTATCGTTGTAACACTCGTGGTGGAGTATTCGGTACAATCAAAACCCCTCAACACCACTCATCGGTAGATGTATAACCTTATAATGAGACACAGGATACACACAAGGTTCGCACTTCGGAGCTACCCTCAACCGTTGCAACCTCAAAAAATCCTCATTTATTAGGGTACTTGGATGGAGTTTTCGGTACAATCACAACCTCTCAGCATCCAAGGCGGCTTGTTTATACTGCACTCAATCCTATAGCCGGCTAACTATATCCGATTTAATTTATAAAATAATTTATTCAACACCACTTGCCAATATAACCCATAACTCAGCATACCTCACTGTTTTTACAAAGCTTTCATGATAAGCCATAACTCAAGCATTAAACCATGCTTCAAAACTCATGCATCAGCATATGCATACAAGAATCACTTATCTAGTGCATCCTTAAACCACATGGCATCATCAAACTCATTTACATACTCAAAGCATGCTTCAAAACAGTGGCATTTCAAGCTAGCACAATCCGAGAGAGAAATTCACTTTACTTACTTCCGAACATAGTAAAGCATTTCGAGCTCTTACTAAGTTCCGAAAACCTTTTTCTAAAACGTTTCCATGTTGGAAAACCGAGTTCCGCTCACTGACTCATGAAACCACACTTTCCGACGCAACTATCGATCGTCCGAAGCCTCCAAAATCAATTTGTTTGATTCTGGATTACAACCCCCTATTTTCAACACATTAAAACAAAGGTTTAATGCATTAAAATGCATCCAGAACACCAGCACTCAAAAGAAATCCCGCAGCCCTACTCTAACGCATCAAATCACCCATCTGAAACAATTGAAAACTCAATCGATTGACCTCCAAACTCAGCCCATCCATCTTCCAACATATCTAACACATTTTAAGCATTAATAAACATCCAAAAACAACCTAAAACCATTCTAATACCTTCAACAACTCGGATTCTACAAGAACACCCCAAAAACTCAACCAAAAACACTTCAAAAACAAAGGATCTAAAGGATTTCTTGATCTCTATAATTAAGACTCTATTCCAACACTAAAAAGCTTTCAAAACTCAGTTAGAAATCATCTGAAACAAATCAAATCAATCAAACTCCGAAAATCACACTTTAAATCACTTTCTATCAAGATTTCAATATTTTACCAAACTAACAACAAAACCTCAATTAAAAACATGAATAAATAGCCAAATATCTTTAGAATTTCATTAAAGAACCTAGATTAGAGGGTAACCACAAAATTTACCTCCAATCCTTGCTTCTCCTCTAATTTGGTAATATTAGCTTGAATGAACTTGAAGGAAAATGAGAGAAATCATCAAGGAAAAAGTTGGAAATAAAAAGAGAAATTAAGAGTGAAGAAAATCTGGAAATTTGAGAGAAAATGGAGAGTGTTTGGCTGAAGTGAAGAAGAGAAATGAAAATGATCGTGAAAAATTTTAAACCGATTAACTAACTTCCAATTTAATCAATTAAAAACCTTTTTAATTATTTAATAAACCATTTAAAACACATGCCAAATTAAGGAAAAGGCTTAATTGCCAAGTAGCTCCTTAAAGATTCTAATATTTTTTACTCTTTTTGAAAAACACATTTTTCCAACTTTTAAATCTTTACATTTTTGTCACTGCCAAAAATGTATACTTCGAAAACCCGTTTGGTAAAATTGATTTAACCATCCTCTTAATTATAATTTTAGGAATTTTTATCATTTTTTTATCCCATCTCGATCCTTGATTTCCCTAAACCACCTTTTAATGGTTCGAACAACCGATACCGGTTCCACCAGTCCAACCCGACTTGCAAAACACCTAAGCCCAAAACTGGGGCGTTACAGCTGTTGGAGTATGCCCAAAGACCAATCGTATGATGATTGATTAGACATACTATTTTACTAGATTTATCAAGTAATGGAATTGTCGTTATTATCATTTGGTATGTTTCTATGCATCAAACTAACCTTCGGATAATAATGTCCATACAATAATACGATTATTGTTAAATCAGATCCTTAGTCGAATATTATTACGGGTATGGGCAGTGATAATATATAAAGACTAATATGTGGTTTATTGATAACAAGTGTTGTCATTGACATAGAGATGTCAAAATCAACACATAAGTATTTGTTAGAGAACAACATATTGGATTAACCTGCTATGAGCTTGTTTCTTGGGTAATTATGTGCCAGTCACAACATTGCTCATGATAAACATATGTATAATCCTCAGACTTGAGATCAACATGAATTGAACATAAAGATTTACGTATTTTGACATAGTCAAACGTGTGTCGTAACTGACTACATTATAAAGACTAATGATTGGATACGTGATGACTTATGTAGTGAAATATGGTTCATCAAGAAAGGATTTGTCCCTCCTACATAATGGGAGAATTATCTTCTGCCACTTGATTGAGTGAGATTAGGAAAAGCATGGCCATGCTCGAATATTATGATATGAGATATCATAGAGATTCGTTTATCATAATCTACTCAAGACATCAAGAAACACTAGATGGACAACGCAAGTGTGACTAACCCATGACTTGTGTTCATCCAAGATATAAAGGACAAAAGGATAAAATACATAAAGGAAGTTTATTCAGGAATTAGGAAAGTCAAACCATGACTTCATGCAACTTAGGTAGCAATGATGTATTGCTAGATGCCACTAATTGTTTGTAAAATTAGAACAGTTCTAATTTCGCTGCTAACGTTGCATGAACCTACAAGGGTCACACCCTTTGAATGAAACGAAAAAATGGAAACCATACTCCCTATTTTAGGGAGGTTGCCGAAAATCCCCTATGGGATAAGGGAAATTGACAACTCCCTTAAAAAGGGATAATATTCAATAAATAATGTATTTATCAGATATTATTTAGAATATGAAAAATATTTATAGACTTAAATATTATAAAATAAGATTCTAGAAATGTGAGTATATAATTGAAATTTATATAATGTATATAGATCCTGGTTGGATTATGTCAGATTATTTTTTCCGCTACGCCACGGGGCGTGCCAACGTGACCCAACATTGGTATCAGAGCCACTTTTATCATAGGAATCTGAACTTAAATTCTTGGGTGATGTTTATGTATGAGATGCATGCTATTTGATTCGATTTAGATATTTATCGTTTATCGTATCACACCTAATAAAGACTTATTTCGATTATTACTGAATGATTAAGAGTTAATCATAACTATGTTAGGTTGCTTCAATGTTAAATGTTAACATGTTGAGACTAATAGTTAGTCTAGAGAACGAGTAGTTGTTCGTAGTTTCATAGATTTATGAAATCTCTGAAAGGGCTTCTAAGTTGATAAAAGTTATCAAACTATCTTTCACGGTAAATCCATAAGAGTTATGGTTAGACGTTATGAAAAATGCATGTCTAGGATTGACATCATCAAAGACCTGGTACTTAAGTGTGCCTGGTGCGCCACCTCTGTTTCATGTTGACCTACCTGGTGCATTTGTTCGTTAACGCACGTGGTTTATGAAACCTCGTGATCCTTCTTTGTCCCATTAACTGCAAAATAGGGATAATCAGTTTCAACCTTCGTAAACACGTCGTTACCTTATTCGCACGATGTTTGAAATGCATGTTTGATTGAATGGTGTTTGTTTTGCATGGTTATAGCCCATAGACTTTATAGTTTTGCTTTTATAAATACGGCTTGCGTGTCGTGCCTTTCTCTATCTTCTGTTGTACTTCTCTTCTCATCTCACTCTCTCGCATGTAACACGAGTTTCTGAAAATTATAAATACTCATGGGGATAAAGCAAGGACCAAGGTAGCAGCATGGTTGGCCTTCCCTGGTGGACCGAGCATTTCAAAAGCAGATTCTATCTTCAGTAGAATGGTCCTCCTATTGGCTTGGGACGGGTCGCGTTAGGTTAAGAAGGGCTATAATCATTGCATATTTATTTACCACATATATTTACCTTGTATGTGATGCAATGGATGTTTTATAAGCATGATTAAACATAGTTCTGTTGATAGGATAAATGTTAAAATGATGAGATAATTAAGTAAATCCCTCACTATAATTCTAAGTCTGTTTTAACCATACAATATTTACTCTCGTTAAAGCTTTGATCGATATAATGCGAGCTTTGCCAAAGCAATGTCACATTTATCTATCTTAGTTAAACGCGAAGAATAAGCTAGTGATATTCGCCGGTTGAGATATTGGTATTGACTTAGCTGGGTTGTTCTAATAGGATTAGAAAACCTAGTGGTTAAAAGTTTTGGATAATCATAAGATGATTTATAGAACAAGAGTTGTTCGCCAAAAGATGAGGAATTACATGAGATGTAATTAGTATAGTGTTACTTACCTGAATAACCATTTCCTAAAAGACTGGCCAAAGCTGATTTAGGAATGGTGAAATACAGATCCTCACTCACTAGAAAAACTATCGAAACGTTTTATGAAATTAAAACTATAGGGTTTTTAATTTTTGACGAAAATAGTGGGAGTAAATTTATAGTAAAAACCTATCTATAAATTTTAAAATTTAGTAAAACTTATGTAGCATATTTTTTTTGTTGTAGAATTAATGGAAAATAACACTGAATCTTTGCGATATATCCTTGAGAAGGATAAGCTCTTTGGCATAAACTTCCTTGACTGGTTCCGCAATTTGAAAATTGTTCTCAAACAGGAAAAGAAGGAATATGTCATTGAAGAACTTGTTCCTGATGAACCTGTTGCCACTGCATCCAGAGTTGACAAAGACAAGTTTAAGAAACACATGGACGACATGCTGGATGTCGGTTGTCTTATGCTTGCCTCAATGACACCTGAGCTTCAGAAGCAAAATGAGGACATGGTAGCTTATGATATGATTCAAAATCTCATGGAGATTTATGAAGGGCATGCTCGTCAAGAGAGGTACGAGACCTCTAAAGCTCTGTTTCATTGCAAGATGAGTGAGGGATCTCCCGTAGGAGCTCACGTCATCAAAAAGATGGGCTACATCCAAACCTTTGAGAAGCTCGACTTTCCGCTAAAAGACGAATTAGCTACTGATGTCATCCTGCAATCATTGCCGGATAGTTTTAATTAGTTTGTCCTTAATTTGAATATGAATGAAATTAACAAGACGCTGCCACAGTTGCTCGGCATGTTGAGAACTGCTGAAATCAAATTGAAAAAGGTTGGACCTAAACTTGTTATGATGGTCCGCAAGGGCAAGAAGAAAGGTAAACCAGCAGCAAAGTCTAAATGTGATTGTAAGACCAAAACCGATCTAAAGGAGGCATTGAAACCTAAGAAGGGATTCAAGAAGGATGGAAAATGTTTCCATTGCGGAATGACCGGACATTGGAAGAGAATCTGCCCCACACACCTACAAGAAGTCAAGAAAGCAAAAACGAGTGAGGCATCAACCTCAGAGGCTTCTAAAGAGAAGGCATCAGTATAGACATGAACCTGCGAATGGAAATAAAGTAAGAGTTGCTACATCATCCATTAGGACATGTGTTTTTCCTTAAATAGATTTGTTTTGGTTTTTAATATTATTATTTTGTGCCTAAGTTTTAGTTATCTTGTAAGGACAAGATATTTTAATTTTGAGATTATTTAAATAAATGTTATTCTTTTAATCTCTTATGGAACAACGAATCAATGATCTTTAAACTAATCAAATCAATAATATTTATAAGATAAATAAAACAAATTACTAATCTCAAACTCATAAAAAGTATTAAGGTAATTTGATGAGATCAAACTCAAGAATATTTAAAGTTTGATGAACTTTCAAAGAATATGGGATTGTCCCATAATTAAATCCCACAAGTGGAACGAAAAAGTCTTTGAAAGAGAATCAAATATGTTAGACATGTTTTGATTCAGAACAAGTCATTTTCGACTTCTTTACACACTAGAAAAACAACTCATACTTAATCGTGTTTCTTTTTTCAAACTTGGTTCAAAACGCCATATAAGATATGGACTAAGAATTGTTCTAGAATACTTTTGAAGTTTTAAGTTTACAAAACATACATGTTATAAATTTTACAAAGTTTGAACCTTAAATACTCCATTTGTTGTTTATCCTAACGAGAACAAAGTGTTTGTTTCTCAAACGAGAGTTTATCGTGAAAGAGATTAATTCTCACAAAGGGATATTATTTCTTCAACTTTAACGAGAACAAAATATTTGTTGCTCAAACGATAGTTTATCTCAAAAGAGAATACTTATCACTAAGGGATTTCATTTTTCAATGAGAACAAAATGTTTGTTGCTCAAACGAGAGTTTCTCTCGAAAGAGATTACCTCTCACAAAAGGAAAAATGGAATTTTGAATATGAAGAAATTTTAGACAACAAATTTATGAACCAAAGATTGAGAATGTTCCACAAATGATCAAGGAACATTGGAACAAAACACAACCATTGTGTTGATCTTTAAGAGAATACCATATACTTGAGAAATATGGATTTCTCACTATTCGTACATGGAAACACTCTTCTGTTCGGATCAAGATAAAGACTAGGTCTTATCAGAAAGCAATGGTGAGCCCAAAATTCGAGAAATGGCTAAGAGCCATGAGATATGAGATGGAATCCATGTCTAAAACCATGTATAGACTTTGGTTACCTAAAATGGTAAAACCTAAAAGGTATGAATGAGTTTTTCAAAAGGGAAAACCGACATGGATGATAAAACATATAAAGGATGATTCGTCGCTAAAAGTTTTTGACAAACTTCATAGTATAGACTATGATAAAGCATCTTCCTTGTAGCTATGTTTAATCCATCTTAATCTCACTTGCAAGTAGTTACATACCATGATTATGGAATCAAATAAAGGAATGTCAAAACCGCTTTCCTAAGAGAAAACTTGAAATAGATGTGTACATGACACATCCAGAAGATTTTGTCACTCCATTAAACACTTGGAAGGTATGTAAGCTAAAAAGGTCTATTCGTAGACTAAGGCAAGCTTCTCGAAGTTGGGATATTCATTTCAGAAGATGCAATCAAAAGGTTTGGTTTATCTAGAAACAAAGAGGAGTCTTGTTTCAAAAGAGCTAGTGGGAGCACTGTTACTTTACTAAGTATTGTAAGTAGATGACATACTCATCAAAAGGAACTAAAGATCACAATCCGTTTTGCATTAATAAAAGATACTGTGAGTTAGCAACATGAGACAATATCTAACTCTACAACATAGGTTGAATGTATTACAATCGACATAGCAATAAAGAAGGATGTTTGGATCTAAAGGGTTCACTTCTGAACTAAAGGTTGTTCCCAGCATATTAGATGCTACATAACTCTGTTATGATGGAACCTTTGCGTAAGCAAATAAAACCCAGATCTCATCAATTAATCCAAACATATTCTAAAGTGCTTACATCTTAGTGATGTGAAAGTATGCAACATACTCACAAAGTTGAATACTTTGTCAACTCCCTGACAAAGCTTTTGACACAGCATAAGCATGTTAGTTACACTAAGCCATATCGTATTAGATACGAGAATGATTGGTCTTAGTGCTAGTGGGAGATTGTTGGAGTATGCCCAAACACCAATCATATGATGATTGATTAGACATACTATTTTACTAGATTTATCAAGTAATGTCATTGCCGTTATTATCATTTGGTATGTTTTTGTGCATCAAACTAACCATTGGATAATAATGTCCATACAATAATACGACTATTGTTAAATAGGATCCTTAGTCGAATATTATTACGGGTATGGATAGTGATAATATATAAAAACTAATATGTGGTTGATTAATAACAAGTGTTGTCTTTAACATAGAGATGTCAAAATCAACACATAAGTACTTGATAGAGAACAACATACTGGATTGACCCGCTATGAGCATGTTTCTTAGGTTATGTGACAGTCACAACATTGCTCATGATAAACATATGTATAATCCACAGACTTGAGATCAACATGATTTCAACATAAAGATTTACGTAGTTTGGCATAGTCAGACGTGTATCGTAACTGACTACACTATAAAGACTAATGATTGGATACGTGATGACCTATGTAGTGAAATATGGTTGATCAAGAAAGGATTTGTCCCTCCTACATAATGGGAGAAATATCTTCGGCCACTTGATTGAGTGAGATTAGAAAATGCATGGCCATGCTCGAATAGTATGATATGAGATATCATAGAGATTTGTTTATCATAATCTACTCAAGACATCAAGAAACACTAGATGGACAACGCAAGTGTGACTAACCCATGACTTCTGTTCATCCAAGATGTAAAGGACAAAAGGATAAAATACATAAAGAAAGTTTATTCAGGAATTAGGAAAGTCAAACCATGACTTCATGCAACTTAGGTAGCAATGATGTATTGTTAGATGCCACTCATTGTTTGTAAAATTAGAACAGTTCTAATTTTGTTGCTAACGTTGCATGAACCTACAAGGGTCACACCCTTCGAATGAAACGAACAAAAACGGAAACCATACTCCCTATTTTAGGGAGGTTGCCGAAAATCCCCTGTGGGATAAGGGAAATGGGCAACTCCCTTAAAAAGGGATAATATTTGATAAATAATGTATTTATCAGATATTATTTAGAATATGAAAAATATTTAGAGACTTAAATATTTTAGAATAAGATTCTAGAAATTTAAGTATATATTTGGAATTTATATAATGTATATTTAATTCCAAGTTTATGTAGAATTAGATTCTACATAATTAAAAATATATATTTAAATATATTTGAATCCATGTAAAGATAGAATGAGATTCTATATTTCGTTTTGTTCGGGTGGACTCCGTAGAGGTCATTGCAAACCTGTGACGATTCCAGTTTTACTTGACGTGGTTATTCCGACATACCGTCAGTTTTCAAGTTTCTAGAGTTTTAAAGGTAATTCTTCATCTTTTCACCCTGGATTCGTTCTTGTACATGGATCCTTGCTGGATTACGTCGGATTATTTTTTCGTTGTGCTACGGGGCGTGCCGACGTGACCCAACAACAACTCTCCCCCACTTAGGAAATTTTGTCCTCAAAATTTTACCTGAAGGAAAAAGATGCGGAAACTGCCCCAGCATGTCCGCCTTGCTTTCCCATGTGGCCTCTTCAACTCCTCGGTGTCGGCCCAACACCTTCACAAGCTCAATCGTCTTGCCACGAAGAACCTTGCTACTCGAATCCAGAATTCTCATATGTTCCTCATTATAGGATAAATCCAAATTCAACTCAATTTCCTCAACTGGCATAACATACGAAGGATCCAACTATACCTCTTCAACATGGAAACATGAAACAAATCATGAATATTTTCCAACTCGGGAGGCAACCTCAAATGATAAGCCACAGGACCAACTCGCTCCACAACCTCATAGGGTCCAATAAACCTCGGACTAAGCTTTCCCTTAGTCTAAACCTCATAGGGTCCAACTTCAAATTCAATCTCTCTACGCTTTAAATCCGCGTAAGACTTTTGACGATCCGATGCAGCTTTCAACCATTCACATATGAGCTTTACGTTCTCAGTTGTTCCCTTGAGCATATATGGTAAGAAAATCAACTTTTGCCCTGCCTCGGCCTATAAAAGAGGTGTTCTACACTTTCTATGTAACCCCCTTAGCCCGGCCTAGACGGTTGACCCGAACTATAAAGGTTACACGGGGAAAACCAAAGTCAACCCGAAAGTCAACCTTGATTAACGACCTTTTTTCGTTTTTAAACTTGTCTAGATGCACATTAAACCTAAGCGTACTCTCGAGAAACACATACGTGAAAAACACATCGAACAAATTACAATAAGGGACTCAATTACACATAATACGTTTGTTAGGGACCAAAATGTAAAAATTAGAAATTTGAAGGTCTTAACTGATTTTTAAGTTACCAATACCAAATTAGTCATATTACATGCTTCCCTGTCAAATTTCATCTTAATCGGACATCTCAAACTCATGTAATTGCAATTACAATTTTCGGGACTACAATGTAAAGCTTGCAAACCTTAAAACCATTCAAATCAGTGCCCAACAGTCACCTGTTTCGGAACGGGGTTGACCGTTTCGAAACACGGGTTCGTTTCGAGACTTGTTTCGAAAAAGGGCCTTCTAGTGGCCAAACCGTTTCGATACGGTCACCAGTCGTTTCGATACACCAAGGCCATTACAGGCCCCCGTTTCGAAACGCCTGTGAGTGTATCGATACGGGTTGCGCAGAAGCTGCAGAATTTGCTGGTTTAACACGCATTTAACAACTCTAACACATCCTAATGACTTCCTAATCATGTCAACAAGTCATCATACATATAAGGTACATGTTTGCAACATCAAAACACGTTCATGGCATCAATCATGGAAATCTACAAGTCTATAGGCATGCATCCTAATATCCAAAACGAAACAACCATCAAAATACCAAAACAAGCATCAAAATGGCCATTTACAAATCCAAACCATTAAAGGCATCATGCCACAATTAGGGAGTCCAAAACATCTCCCAAAACACAACCTAGGTTCCCATTGTCAAATTATCAAAAACTAATAGTGTTGTGAAAACATCATCATACATGAGCTTAGATTTCCCTTGGATTCTTACCCTCCTTTTTGCCCTCAAATACTTCAATTATCTGCATTATTGGTTTAAGAGAGAGCGTAAGCACAATTGCTTAGTGAGACATGCTCTAAAGGAACAACACAATAATGCATTTTATATTACACTTTTAATAAAACCTTCCATCACATAATCATCGTTATTCATGCAACCTTGCATACATAACAAGCATCTCATGCTTCAATTAAATCAACATGTCATATTGCCTTTCAAGTGATAATCCATAACCATGTACACCACAAAACATAATCAGATACGCGGATTACATGCGTTGTCCCATACGCTTCATACACACTACCGAACACACAAGGTGGAGTTTACCGGTACAATCACAACCCCTCAACACCCGTGATGGGGTTTAACGGTACAATCACAACCCCTCAACATCACTCATCGGTAGTTGTATAACACCACTAACGAGAACACAGGACACACAACACAAGATCCACACATGGACTTTTAACCACCGTTGTGATCTTACCATACTTGTTAGTGTACTTGGATGGAGTTTACTGTACAATCTCAACCCCTCAACATCCAAGGCGACTTTATTCACGGTGCACCCAATCCTATAGCCGGCTAACTATATCCGATTCAAGTACTTTAAACCCATCACGTCACATGCTAATATACATCATTTATCATCAACAATTCATTGTTTTAAAGCATTTAATCAAGCTGGAAAACTTACTCTTGAGCTTAGTTAAGTTGCATCGAACCACTCCATGGCTCATCCAAGAGAGTTTTTCCGAAAACTTACTCTTGAGCTTAGTTAAGTTGCTTAGACTTAAAATAAGCTCCCAAAACCTTCAAACAATGGTTTCAAAGCTGGAAACCCAACTTCAATCACCAATTCCGATCAAGCCTCCCGATCAACACCACAAGTATCCGAAGATGTCTCCCATGTTTTAAACACATCAAAGTAGAGGATTAATGAATCATCATGCATTAAAATCTTCAGGCATCAAACCTAAACTCGCCGCTCTAACCAAACCTAATATTTTGGCTACAAAACACAACAGAAATCACCTCCAAACCCTTCCAAAACATTACCCAGCCAAGATCCATCACTTCTAACCATTTCTAAACATCAATTAACATCCAAAATGAACCTAAACTCGTCTTTATACCTCCAGCTATAACAGAACACCAAGATCACCCCAAAACCACCATTTTCATAAGCAAAAACATAGGAAACACAACCTATTCGGGATTGCATTGATCAAACCTCATTTACACATCATTAGACATCCAAAATACATTTAATAATCATCTCAAAACAGAGCCCAAACAATCACAACGAAATACTACAAGATTTACTCCAAATCTTGAGTTTTAAGCCAAAATCAAGTTCATAACATTAAAACCATTTATAAAACTTAAATTAAGGATTGATAACATGGGAATTTCAGTAAAGAACTGAGTATTTAGAGGAGAAGAACAACCTTACCTCTAAATGTTGATTTCTCCTTGATTAGAGCCATATTTTCTTGAAAATCCAATAAACAAATCAAAAGGATATGATGTAGAAAGGATTAGGAATTAATTGATGATTGAAACCTCATCAATTGGGGTGAAAATCAATATAAAAGTTGCGGGAGAAAAGCGTTTGGATGATGGAATTTTGAGAGAAAAAGAGATAAGAAAAATTTAGGAAAAGTAGTTATGATTTTAACAAAAGGTAGATTCCTTTTTCATTCAATTAATTAAATCACTTAAATTTAATAAAAATCTAGAGAAATCATTCTTGCGTAAATTAGCTCCTTAAAGATTCAATGTTTCAATCCCTACAAAACAGTCACCATTGAACTTTTCAAAAATCGCATTTTAGTCACTAATTCAAAATGTTGCATTTCCAAACCTTATTTTGTAAAATTGATTTCACCACTCTCTTATATATATTAAAAGAGAATTTTTAGATATTTTTCCATATTGTTAAAGCATCCCGAACTAGGCTTTCCCTAAAACCTCCTTTTATATTTGAACCGAAATATCAGACCGGTCCGGTTCAGACCCTAAACTTCTAAGCCCAAAATTGGGGTGTTACATTCTCCCATACAAGGCCTCATACAGAGCCATTTGTATACTCGCCTAAAAACTGTTATTATAAGCAAACTCAACCAAAGGTAGATGCTTCTCCCAAGAACCATGGAAATCAATTACACAACATTGTAACATGTACTCCAGCAACTGGATAACTCGTTCTAACTGTCCATCCGACTGAGGATGATACAAACTGCTGAAATTCAACCGCGTACCTAACGCCTGATGTAAACATTCCTAAAACCTTACTATAAACCTCAGATCTCTATCCGACACTACGGACTTGGGCACACCGTGCAAACGCACAATTTCAGCAATATACTTCACCGTTAACTTATCCAATGTGTAAGTAGTATACACAGCCATGAAATGTGCACACTTCGTAAGACGATCCACAATCACCCACACGGAGTTCTTCTTTGATGGTGTCAAAGGCAGACCGAAAACAAAATCCATCGTAATTCTTTCTCATTTCCACTCCAGTATCCTCAAAGGCTACAACAACCTAGAAGGAAACTGATGCTCTGCCTTCACACACTGACAAACCATACACCTACTTACAAAATCAGTATCGTCCTTGTTCAACCCCACCCAATAGTACTCATCCTTCAAGTCACGATATATCTTAGTACTACTAGGGAGCATAGCAAAAGGACTCCTATGAGCCTCAGTTAAAATAGAAATCTATTACACTACCCTCCTCTATGTCCTGAACATGAGGTACCAACGAATCATCCAACAATTGCTTCTCCTTAATCAACTGAATAAATGAAGGTTTTACTTGCAACTCGACTATCAAGCCACCATCACACGATATACTCAAATGAGCAAACATAGCTCTCAGCTCAAAAACTACCTTCCTACTCATAGCATCAGCCACTACATTGGCTTTTCCAGGATGATACTTAACGGTCAGATCATAATCCTTAAGCAACTCAAACCATCTTCGCTACCAAAGGTTCAACTCCCTTTGCGACATAAGATACTTCAAACTCTTATGGTCGGTGTAAACCACATCTTTCACCATAAAGGTAGTGTCACCAAATCTTCAAATCTAACACCACCACCGCGAGCTCTAGATCATACGTGGGGTAGTTTCTCTCATGCACCTTCAACTGTCTAGACGCAATCCACAACTTTCCTACTTGCATCAACACGCATCCCAAACCAACATATGATGCATCACTAAAGACTACAAACTCCTTACCCGATTCTGGTTGAATCAAGACAGGAGCTTGCGTCAAGGCCTCCTTCAACTTCTCGAAAGCTTGTTGCAGAAAATCCGTCCACTCGAAGCGAACATGTTTTTGCAACTACTTGGTCAAAGGGTCAGCAATCTTACAGAAACCATCGACAAACCTTCGGTAGTAACCAGCCAACCCAAGAAAACTACGCACTTCCGTCACTGATTTAGGCGTCTTCCAACTCATCACCGCCTCAACCTTGTGTGGATCAACCCGAATAACCTCGGTTGACACCACATGTCCAAGGAAAACCACTTCTTTAAGCCAAAACTCACACTTGCTCAGCTTAGCATAAAGTTGATTCTCCAACAGCACTTGCAACACAATCCTCAGATGCTTATCATTATCAACCTCGGTACGCGAGTACATGAGAATATCATCGATAAACACCACCACAAACTGATCCAGAAACTCATGGAACACCCTATTCATCATATCCATGAAGGCTACCGGTGCATTTGTCAATCCAAATGGCATCACTAAAAACTCATAATGGCCATACCTAGTTCGAAAAGCTGTCTTAGGTACATCCAAATCCTTAACCTTTAGCTGATAGTACCCGGACCTCAAATATATCTTTGAAAACACTGAGGCACCACAAAACTGGTCAAATAAATCGTTGATCCTTGACAAAGGGTACTTGTTCTTAATCGTCAACTTTTTCAACTCCCGATAATCAATGCACATACGCATTGTACCATCCTTCTTTTTCACGAACAAGAAAAGCGCACCCCAAGGTGAAATACTCTGCCTCGTGAACCCTCGGTCAAGCAACTCCTGAAGTTGCTTCTTCAACTCCTTCAACTCCTTAGGTGCCATGCGATAAGGAGCTATGAACACCGGAGTCGTATTCTCGTACAACTCTATACCAAACTCAACCTCTCGTTTTGGCGGCAATCCACACAACTCTTTCGGAAAAACACCCGAAAACTCACATACAGTTCGTATGTCTTGCACCCGTACTTCCTTCGTACCAGGATTCATCACATATGCCAAGAATGCTTCACATCCCAACTCCAACATCCGACTCGCTTCAAGAACCGAAATTGCGTTAGACAAGAACTTCACGTTCTCGCCTACGTTTACCACCTCTTAATCATCTGCAAGCTTCAGGGTAACACACTTAACATCAAAATCTACCACAACTCAATGCTCAACCAACCAGTCAATTCCAAGAATAACGTCAAACCCATAGAAAGACAATTCCATGAAATCAACTGAAAACTCATGACCTTGAACAGACTATGGACATCTCCTATGTAACGCCCAGGTTTTGGGCTTAGAAGTTTTGGTCTTGGACCGGTTCGGTCAAAGTGCTGTTCGAATATAAAAAGGTGAAATTAGGAAAGCCTAGTTCGGGTTGCATTCAAAATATGGAAAAATGTTCTAAAATCTTCTTTTAATATATATAAGTGAACTGTGAAATCAATTTTACAAAAAGAGGTTGGGAAGGGTGACATTTTGGCTAGTGACCAAAATGTAATTTTTGAAAACTGCGTGACTGTTTTAAAAAAGGATTGAAACTTTGAATCTTTAAGGAGCTATTTACCCAAAGGGAGTTTCTCCAGATTTTTCTAAGATATTTAATGATTTAATTCTGGTTTTTAAACAAAAGAAAAGTGGAGGGAAGTTATTTCCAACTAATTTTTCCTAAAATCTCATTTCCATTTTCTCTCATTTTCTCTCAAACCAAACACCTTTTCTCCTGAGCTTTTCTCTCTGATTTTATCACCTAAATATCTCTTTTTAATTCTCTTTTGATTGCTAATCATCTCATCAACAAAACCTCACCATTTGCTAATTGGATTTTCAAGATTTTGGTTCCAAAAAGGGAGAAAACTCAAGTTTGGAGGTAAGAACGTCCTTCTCCTCTAAACTCTCAGTTCTTTACTGAAATTCCTAAGTTCTCAATCCTTAAATGATGATTTATAAATGGTTTTAAAGTTGTGTAATGGATCTTGGCTTTAAATGCAAGATTTGGTGATTTTTGATGGATTTTCGTATGATCTGATTGGGCTGTGTTTTAAGGTGTTAATTTGATGTTAAATGAATGTTAAACTGAAAAGGAATTGAGTTTTAATTAATGCAATCCCGGATAGGTTGAATTTACTAAGTTTAGCTTGTGATTCTTGGTTGTTTTGGAGTGATCTTGTGGATCTGTTGTTGCTGGAGATATAAGGATGTTGTTAGGTCATTTTTAGATGTTAAATGATGTTTAAAGATGTTTAGTTTTGATGGATCTTTGCTGGGCAATGTTGAGGAGTTGTTTGGATGCATTTTCGGTTGTGTTTGGTAGCCGAAAATGGAGTGTGGATGAGAGCAGCGAGTTTAGGTGCTTTCATTGAAGCTATTAATGCATGATGATGCATTAATCCTCTGCTTTGATGTGTTTAAAATAGGGGAGTCATCTTTGGATCCAAGTGGTGGTGATCCGGAAGCATGATTTGTGTTTCGATGAGAGGCGAAACGGAATCGGTGAGTGGAATTTGGTTTTCGGCTTTGAAATCAGTGTTTTGAAGGTTTGGGAGCTTAGTTTAAGTCTAAGCAACTTAGCTAAGCTCAAGAGTAAGTTTTCGGAAAAACTCTCTTGGTGATGGCCATGGTTTTTGGTTGTATGCAATGTGTTGTTTGCATGATTTTAAATCTGTTTTGAAAGCATATCTAGCATGTTTATTTGCTGAGATTATAAGCCATGTGTTAAAGGAAACTCAAGGTAAGAGTTCCTTGTTTTTGAACATTGTTTAAATGTGGTTTGATGCTTAAAGATGCATGATGTTTATGGCTTTGTAAAATGCTTAAAAACAGTGAGTTATTGATGAAAATGGTACATATTGGCAAGTGATGGTTAAGGTCACAAAGGTGGTTAAAAGTCCTTGTGTGAGCCTTGTATATTTAAGAACATCAAGTAGGTTAAAAGTCCTTGGATGGTTCTTGGTTAAGATCACAAAGGTGGTTAAAAGTCCTTGTGTGAATCTTGTAAAGTTTAAGAACAACATGGTTTTTAAAAGTCCATGGTTGGTTCTTGGTTAAGGCTCAAGGTGGTTAAAATTCCTTGTGTAAGCCTTGGTTACTTAAGAACTCCAAGGTGTTTAAAAGTCCTTGGGAGATTCTTGTTAAGGACACAAAGGTGTTTAAAAGTCCTTGTGCGGTCCTTGCCATGGTGTTTAAAAGTCCATGGGTCCATGGTGTTTAAAAGTCCATGGGGTTAAGGACACAATGGTGTTTAAAACTCCATGTGTGGTCCTTGGTTATTGTAAGATCACAATGGTGTTTAAAAGTCCATGTGTGAATCTTATGTGAAATGTGTCACTTGTTGCCAATATGTCATGTAATGGAATGGAAGCATGTATTGCTTGTTTTAAAAGTTAAAGAGCATGTGTAATGTTGCTTGAAGATTGATTTATAAATGTGTTTTATAAATGCATTATTGTTTGGTTTTAAATGAGCATTCCTCACTAAGCTTTTGCTTACGCTCTCTCTCTTTTCCTTAAACCAATAATGCAGAGCATTAAGGTGCATTGAGGGCAGCAAGGAAGGAAAGCAATCAAGTGGAAACTAGGCTCAAGTATGGGAAGGTTTCTTAAACATTTTTAGCTTTTGGCATTTGGCAATGGGGGACCTATGTGGATGTTTTGGGAGATGTTTTGAACTCCCTAAGTTTGTTTAATGTTGTCAATAATGCTGGAACATGTAATATGCCATTATGTGGTTGGTTTGGAGATTTAATGCTTGAATGGGTTGCTAAGTAGGAAGCATGCCGTTAGATTTGGGGCTTTTCATATTTGATGCTATGATGATGATCGGATGATGCATTTATGCTCCTTGTATGTTGTATGTCTTGCTGGTAAAGTTCGGTTGCATTTGGAGCATGTTTGGTTGATCAATTGTGTGATTTAGCAGCCAATTTTCTACATTCTGTGCAGGCCGTATCGGAACGGGAGCTACCGTTTCGGAACGGGTGCCCTGTAGTGGCCCAGGCGTTCGAAACGGAAGGTACCGTTCCGAAACAGAAATGCCTCTGCCAGGCCTCGTTTCGGAACCCGTTGCGGAACGATCCCGCGTTTCGAAACAAGTTCTCCCTGTTTCGGAACACCTGACCGTTGGGGGCTGACATGGGCGGTTATATGTTTTGAAATGTTTGCATTTTGGTCCTGAAACTTATTTGTGCAATTGTATGAGTTTGGGATGTCTGTTTGAGCTGAAATTTGGCAGTGAAGCATGAAACCTAACTAATTACAAGTTGGTAACTTTAAATTGGATTAAGGTCTTATAATTTGCAGAATTTACAATTTGGTCCCTAAAGTTGTAAATTGTTCAATTGGGTCCCTGTTTAATCTCTGATGTTTATGATCTTTGAGCATGTTGTTTGAATGATCATATCTAGGGTTAATGTGCATCTAGACAAGTTTAAAAAGAAAAAAAAGGTCGTTAATCAAGGTTGACTTTCGGGTTGACTTTGGTTTTCCCCGTGTGACTTTCTTAATTCGGGTCAACCGTCTAGGCCGGGTTAAGGGGGTTACATTTGGTGGTATCAGAGCTGAGTTCTTGAGTATTTGGGAATGAATGTGTGCATGATTGTAGTATGTATGTTATGTATGCTTGTTGGGTGAAAGCATGTTGAGTGTTTTGTGAATTTGATGCAATTGAGTTGTATGCTGAGGTGAAGCATGTTGTGGGTGCCCATTGCCAAATCAAAGCTAATGAAATGATGTTGTTTTTAAGTGAAATGAGCTTGAGTACTTGGATTGCTTATCTTGCTGGGCCTGACTTTGTTTGTTTGCATTGTGATTGCATTGTTAGAGTATGGCACCTCGTAGAGAGTTGAAGAGTAATGTGCGAGCTACGTCTCAGAATGAGAATGAGAATGAGGAGAATGCAGGAAGTGTCGCTGGACCTGAGGCTGGTCGGGGGCAAGCTATGCCTGACATGACGATGTTGGTGCAAGCTATTGCTGGTGCTTTTCGAGCGGCAGTAGCTGGAGCTAAAGGAGCTGGGCATCAAGGAGATGCTGGAGTTAGACTTCCCTTGGAACGTTTGCGCAGTCTAGGCGGGACTGAGTTCAAGGGTTTGTCTGCGGAAGGTTCTGAATCTTGGATGGAGAGTACCAAGAGGATCTTGGGTCAGATGAGTTGCACTGATGTGCAGAAGCTGGGGTGTGTTGTATCCTTGCTACAGGATGACGCTTATACGTGGTGGACAACCACTATTACTGGGATGGCTGATGCTGATGTAACTTGGACATTCTTCCAGAATGTGTTTAAGAGAAGGTATCTAGGGGTGAGGTACCTAGATGAAAAGAAGAGGGAGTTCATGTCTCTTACCCAGGGGAGCATGACTGTGGCTGAGTATGAAGTGCAGTTTGTTCGATGCAGTCAATATGCACCTGAGTTAGTCCCTGATGAGCGGGCGAGGTGCGAAAGATTCCGTTATGGTTTAGTGACGGATGTGAAGATGTATGTGCTGGCTACCGAGTATGATGATTTTGATGTGTTGGTGGGCCGAGCAAAGGATATTGAGATGAACTTGGGTTTATCTGCTAAGAGTGCTGGTTCTAGTGGTGGAAAGCGAGCTTCTGAATATAGTTCCGGTGGTGGACGGAACAAGAGGGGACGTGATCAGAAGTATCAGTCCTCGGCTAAGCGAGGTGGTGGAGCATCTGCTCGAGGAGGCAATGCTAGAGCTGACCCGAGTGCGTGTTGGATTTGTGGTTCGCGTGGTCATATGAAGCGTGATTGTCCTCGTGCTGTGAGGGAGGTGCAAGCTCATGTTGCGGCAGCTGGTAACGGCTGCTGGAATTGTGGATCTGCGGATCACATGAGGAGGGAGTGTCCTATGTTGGCAAGAGGCCAAGTGCGTGCTCCTGTTGCTGTTGCACCGCAGAGAGGTCGTGGGCGCGGCCGTGGTAACTTTCAGCGAAGAGAGGAAGGTGGTCGAGGAGTGGCCCATGTTGTGGCTATTCAGCCTGAGGGTGGAGATCAAGCTAGGGTGTATGCTCAGCGGGAGGGGAGGAATGACGCGGATGTGATTGCAGGTACTTTTACTTTGCAATCCTTGTCATTACTTTCCTTGATTGATTCTGGATCTACGCATTCATACATTTTCCGTGAGCATGTTGAATTGCTTGGTTTGCCTGTTGAGTTTTTGGATGTTGGTGTTCGTGTCACTAGTTCTTTTGGTGAGACTGTTGTGACTCGAAAGCTGTATAGAAGGTGTCCTTTGGTTGTTCAAGATCATGTTTTTCATGTTGATCTTATAGAGTTGCCTTTCTATGGTTTTGATGTAATCCTTGGTATGGATTGGCTTGCTGAGCATCGTGCTGTTGTGGATTGTGAAAATAAGCGAGTTTCGCTGAAGCTTGCGAATGATTATGAAGTTGTTGTAGTTGGTGAGAATGTGAAGTTTCTTGCCAATGTGGTGTCTACGTTGGAGGCGAGCAGGATGCTAAGGCAAGGTTGTGAAGCTTATCTAGCTTGTGTGATGAATCCTAGCTCTAAGGAGTTGCGTGTGCAAGATATCAGGGTTGTGCGAGAGTTTCCTGGTGTGTTTCCTGAGGAGTTGCCTGGTTTACCTCCTAATCGCGAGGTGGAGTTTGGAATTGAGATGTATGAGAATACAACTCCTGTGTCCATTACCCCTTATAGAATGGCACCTAAGGAGCTGAAGGAGCTGAAGACGCAATTGCAAGAATTGCTTGATCGTGGTTTCATTCGGCCGAGTATGTCACCTTGGGGTGCACCGGTCTTGTTTGTGAAGAAGAAGGATGGCACTATGAGAATGTGCATTGATTACCGTCAGCTGAACATGTTTACTATCAAGAATCGGTATCCTTTGCCAAGAATTGATGATCTCTTTGATCGCTTTCGGGGAGCAGCTGTGTTCTCTAAGATTGACTTGAGGTCAGGGTATTACCAGTTGAAGGTGAAGGATGTGGATATGCCTAAGACAGCTTTCAGGACAAGGTATGGGCATTATGAGTTCCTTGTGATGCCGTTTGGTTTGACAAATGCTCATGCTGCTTTCATGGACATGATGAACCGTGTGTTTCATGAATACCTGGACAAGTTCGTTGTGGTATTCATTGATGATATCCTCGTGTACTCGCGTACTGAGGAGGAGCACGAAGAGCATTTGAGGATTGTGTTGCAAGCTTTGTTGGAGAATCAGCTTTATGCTAAGCTGAGCAAGTGTGAGTTCTGGCTTAAGGAGGTGGTGTTTCTTGGGCATGTGGTTTCTGCTGAGGGGATTCGCGTTGATCCTCAGAAGATTGAAGCGGTGATGAATTGGAAGGTTCCTAAGTCTGTTCATGAGGTTCGTAGTTTCCTTGGTTTGGTAGGATACTACCGGAGGTTTGTGGATGGGTTTTCTAAGATTGCTGCACCTTTGACGAAGTTGTTGCAAAAGGATGTTAAGTATGAATGGACGGAAGCGAGACAGCAGGCTTTTGAGAAGCTTAAGGCGGCTTTGACGCAAGCTCCTATCTTGGTTCAACCTGAATCAGGGAAAGAGTTTGTGGTCTATAGTGATGCGTCCTATGTTGGTTTGGGATGTGTGCTGATGCAAGAGGGTAAGGTGGTGGCTTATGCATCGCGGCAGTTGAAGGTGCATGAGCGCAATTATCCTACGCATGACATTGAGTTGGCTGCAGTGGTTTTTGCTTTGAAGATCTGGAGACATTATCTGTATGGTGAGAAGTGTACTGTGTACACGGATCACAAGAGTTTGAGGTATCTGATGTCTCAAAAGGAGTTGAATCTCAGGCAGCGGCGTTGGGTGGAGTTGCTCAAGGATTATGATTTGACGATTGAGTACCATCCTGGAAAAGCTAATGTTGTTGCAGATGCCTTGAGTAGGAAGGTAGTTGTTGAGCTGGGGGCTATGTTTGCCAGTTTGAGTATTTCGCGTGATGGTGGTCTTGTGGCTGAGTTGCAAGTGAAACCATCTTTGGTTCAGTTGATCAAGGAAAGGCAGTTGCTGGATGATTCCTTGGTGCTTCATGTTCAGGATATCGCGGAGGGTAGACCTTCGGATTTCAGCTTTAATGATGATGGTGTGTTGTGTTTTGGGAGTCGAATAGTAGTACCCAATGATGCTGAGTTGAGGCGTGCTATTCTGACTGAAGGTCATAGTAGTCCTTTTGCTATGCACCCTGGTAGTACTAAGATGTATCGTGATCTTCGTGGTGAGTACTATTGGGTGGGTTTGAAAAAGGATGTTGCGGAGTTTGTAAGCAAGTGTATGGTGTGTCAGCGAGTTAAGGCTGAGCATCAGGTTCCTTCAGGGCTGTTGCATCCGTTGAGAATCCCTGAATGGAAGTGGGAAAGGGTTACCATGGATTTTGTATCTGGTTTACCTTTGTCACCATCGAAGAAGAATTCGGTGTGGGTGATTGTGGATCGCCTGACGAAGTGTGCGCATTTCTTGCCTGTGAATACTACGTTTTCTTTGGATAAGCTTGCGGAGCTGTACATTGCTGAGATTATGCGGCTGCATGGTGTGCCTAAGTCGATTGTGTCGGATAGGGATCCGAGGTTCACATCGCGTTTCTGGCAGTGTTTGCATCAAGCTTTAGGTACAAGGTTGAATTTCAGTACATCTTATCATCCTCAGTCGGATGGTCAATCAGAGCGTGTTATCCAGATTTTGGAAGATATGTTGAGGTGCTGCGTGATTGAGTTCCAAGGTTCTTGGGAGAAGCATTTGCCTTTGGTGGAGTTTGCCTATAACAATAGTTATCATGCAAGTATACAAATGGCACCTTATGAGGCTTTGTACGGGAGGAAGTGTAGGACTCCTCTTTGTTGGGCTGAAACGGGTCAAAAGTTGGTTTCGATGCCAGCTTTGTTGAAAGGAACCACCGAGAAGGTGAAGCTCATCTGTGAGCGTTTGAAGGCAGCTTCTGATCGGCAGAAGTCTTACGCGGATTTGAAGCTTAAGGAGATCGAGTATGCGGTGGGTGATCGTGTGTTTTTGAAGCTTTCGCCTTGGAAGAAGGTGATGAGGTTTGGCCGGAAGGGTAAGTTGAGCCCTAGGTACATTGGACCATACGAGGTGATTGAGCGTGTGGGTCCTGTTGCGTACAAGTTGAGACTTCCTCAAGAGTTGGAGAAGATTCATGATGTTTTTCATATTTCTATGCTCCGGAAGTATAGATCTGATCCTTCGCATGTGATGCCTGTGGAAGAAGTGGAATTGAATCCGGATTTGACCTATGATGAGGAACCGGTGAAGGTTCTGGATTCGGATAGCAAGGTTCTTCGTGGCAAGACCATTGAGCTGGTGAAGGTGTTGTGGAAGCACCGTGGTGTTGAGGAAGCCACGTGGGAGCGGATGGATGACATGCTGAAGCAGTTTCCTTATCTCTTTCCTTCAGGTAAATTTCGGGAACGAAATTTCTTAAGGGGGGGAGAGTTGTAACGCCCCGGTTTTGGGCTTAGAAGTTTTGGGCTTGGACCGGTTCGGTCAAAGTGCTGTTCGAATATAAAAAGGTGAAATTAGGAAAGCCTAGTTCGGGTTGCATTAAAAATATGGAAAAATGTTCTAAAATCTTCTTTTAATATATATAAGTGAACTGTGAAATCAATTTTACAAAATGAGGTTGGGAAGGGTGACATTTTGGCTAGTGACGAAAATGTAATTTTTGAAAACTGCGTGATTGTTTTAAAAAGGATTGAAACTTTAAATCTTTAAGGAGCTATTTACCCAAAAGGAGTTTCTCCAGATTTTTCTAAGATATTTAATGATTTAATTCTGGTTTTTAAACAAAAGAAAAGTGGAGGGAAGTTATTTCCAACTAATTTTTCCTAAAATCTCATTTCCATTTTCTCTCATTTTCTCTCAAACCAAACACCTTTTCTCCAGAGCTTTTCTCTCTGATTTTATCACCTAAATATCTCTTTTCAATTCTCTTTTGATTGCTAATCATCTCATCAACAAAACCTCACCATTTGCTAATTGGATTTTCAAGATTTTGGTTCCAAAAAGGGAGAAAACTCAAGTTTGGAAGTAAGAACATCCTTCTCCTCTAAACTATCAGTTCTTTACTGAAATTCCTAAGTTCTCAATCCTTAAATGATGATTTATAAATGGTTTTAAAGTTGTGTAATGGATCTTGGCTTTAAATGCAAGATTTGGTGATTTTTGATGGATTTTCGTATGATCTGATTGGGCTGTGTTTTAAGGTGTTAATTTGATGTTAAATGAATGTTAAACTGAAAAGGAATTGAGTTTTAATTAATGCAATCCCGGATAGGTTGAATTTCCTAAGTTTAGCTTGTGATTCTTGGTTGTTTTGGAGTGATCTTGTGGATCTGTTGTTGCTGGAGATATAAGGATGTTGTTAGGTCCTTTTTAGATATTAAATGATGTTTAAAGATGTTTAGTTTTGATGGATCTTGGCTGGGCAATGTTGAGGAGTTGTTTGGATGCATTTTCGGTTGTGTTTGGTAGCCGAAAATGGAGTGTGGATGAGAGCAGCGAGTTTAGGTGCTTTCATTGAAGCTATTAATGCATGATGATGCATTAATCCTTTGCTTTGATGTGTTTAAAATAGGGGAGTCATCTTTGGATCCAAGTGGTGGTGATCCGGAAGCTTGATTTTATGCAATGTGTTGTTTGCATGATTTTAAATCTGTTTTGAAAGCATATCTAGCATGTTTATTTGCTGAGATTATAAGCCATGTGTTAAAGGAAACTCAAGGTAAGAGTTCCTTTTTTTTTAACATTGTTTAAATGTGGTTTGATGCTTAAAGATGCATGATGTTTATGGCTTTGTAAAATGCTTAAAAACAGTGAGTTATTGATGAAAATGGTACATATTGGCAAGTGATGGTTAAGGTCACAAAGGTGGTTAAAAGTCCTTGTGTGAGCCTTGTATATTTAAGAACATCAAGGTGGTTAAAAGTCCTTGGATGGTTCTTGGTTAAGATCACAAAGGTGGTTAAAAGTCCTTGTGTGAATCTTGTAAAGTTTAAGAACAACATGGTGTTTAAAAGTCCATGGTTGGTTCTTGGTTAAGGCTCAAGGTGGTTAAAATTCCTTGTGTAAGCCTTGGTTACTTAAGAACTCCAAGGTGTTTAAAAGTCCTTGTGTGGTCCTTGCCATGGTGTTTAAAAGTCCATGGGTCCATGGTGTTTAAAAGTCCATGGGGTTAAGGACACAATGGTGTTTAAAAGTCCATGTGTGGTCCTTGGTTATTGTAAGATCACAATGGTGTTTAAAATTCCATGTGTGAATCTTATGTGAAATGTGTCACTTGTTGCCAATATGTCATGTAATGGAATGGAAGCATGTATTGCTTGTTTTAAAAGCTAAAGAGCATGTGTAATGTTGCTTGAAGATTGATTTATAAATGTGTTTTATAAATGCATTATTGTTTGGTTTTAAATGAGCATTCCTCACTAAGCTTTTGCTTACGCTCTCTCTCTTTTCCTTAAACCAATAATGCAGAGCATTAAGGTGCATTGAGGGCAGCAAGGAAGGCAAGCAATCAAGTGGAAACTAGGCTCAAGTATGGGAAGGTTTCTTAAACATTTTTTAGCTTTTGGCATTTGGCAATGGGGGACCTATGTGGATGTTTTGGGAGATGTTTTGAACTCCCTAAGTTTGTTTAATGTTGTCAATAATGCTGGAACATGTAATTGGCCATTATGTGGTTGGTTTGGAGATTTAATGCTTGAATGGGTTGCTAAGTAGGAAGCATGCCGTTAGATTTGGGGCTTTTCATATTTGATGCTATGATGATGATCGGATGATGCATTTATGCTCCTTGTATGTTGTATGTCTTGCTGGTAAAGTTTGGTTGCATTTGGAGCATGTTTGGTTGATCAATTGTGTGATTTAGCAGCCAATTTTCTACATTCTGTGCAGGCCGTATCGGAACGGGAGCTACCGTTTCGGAACGGGTGCCCTGTAGTGGCCCAGGCGATCGAAACGGAAGGTACCGTTCCGAAACAGAAATGCCTCTGCCAGGCCTCGTTTTGGAACCCGTTGCGGAACGATCCCGCGTTTCGAAACAAGTTCTCCTTGTTTCGGAACACCTGACCGTTGGGGGCTGACATGGGCGGTTATATGTTTTGAAATGTTTGCATTTTGGTCCTGAAACTTATTTGTGCAATTATATGAGTTTGGGATGTCCGTTTGAGCTGAAATTTGGCAGTGAAGCATGAAACCTGACTAATTACAAGTTGGTAACTTTAAATTGGATTAAGGTCTTATAATTTACAGAATTTACAATTTGGTCCCTAAAGTTGTAAATTATTCAATTGGGTCCCTGTTTAATCTCTGATGTTTATGATCTTTGAGCATGTTGTTTGAATGATCATATCTAGGGTTAATGTGCATCTAGACAAGTTTAAAAAGAAAAAAAGGGTTGTTAATCAAGTTTGACTTTCGGGTTGACTTGGGTTTTCCCCGTGTGACTTTCTTAATTCGGGTCAACCGTCTAGGCCGGGTTAAAGGGGTTACATCCTATACAATTTCCTTGTAACAACAGTCTCATCAAAAGAACTTGTTACTTGCATTCCTACATCTAGCATCTCAACATGAATATCAAGCAAAGGTGCATGCTAACTCAAGATGTATGAATGCGTAGATCTAAAACCAATCAAGGCTAACAAAGACAAGGATTGCAAGGTGAATGTACATGCAATCATATCAGTTTCGTTGCGTCCATCGCGATGTGCATACACCCTTGCAGGACCACCCCCTTTCGGCTGAACAACAACTACGTGAGTCACACCTCTCTACCCATCCTCTCTCCTCTGGATGTTGTTGATGACACGCCCACGGCCCCTCTACGATGCAGCAACAGGTGCACGTCCCTGACCACCTCCCGCTAATAGGAGACACTCATGCCTAATGTGATCAGCAGATCCGCAGTTCCAACACGAATTAGCCTGCACCTCATGAGCTGCACGAGGAAAATCCCGCCTCAAATGCTCACATGAACCACACGACCAACATGTGTTCTGCTCAAACACCTTCATGTTGCCCTGGGCTGGTGCGCCTCACCACAAGTTACCTCGCCTAGCCGCAGGTTGATATTTACGGTCTCGGTTCCACTTATTTTGTCCACCACTAGGGCCATCATCAGCAGCTCTCTTGCCAAACTGGAACCACCCCTTCGGGAGGTCAGACCCAAGATTTGCTCTATGTACTTGGCTCGAGTCACGAGCACATCAAAATCTGTATAATCTGTCGCTAGCATGAACGTCTTCACATCCTGCACCAGGCTATACCGTAAATGTCACATCGATGCATATCACTTGGCACCAACTTCGGAGCATATTGGCTCAGTCGTACGAACTGGACCTTGTACTCAGCCACAATCATGTTCCCTTAAACCAGAGACATGAATTCCCTCTTCTTATCGTCCAAGTATCGAACTCTCAGATACTTTCTCTTAAAAGCAGACTGGATGAACGTCCAATCCAACTCTTCCGGCTCCAAACCCGCGGTCGCAGTCGTCCACCATGTGTATGCATCTTCATGCAATAACGACACTACGTAACCCAGTTTTCGTGCATCATTTCACCCCATCTGATCCATTATCCGGATCGTACTGGCCATCAAGGCCTCATATGCCTCATGAGATAATCCACGAAATTCCACTCCTCCCAGACTCCTCAAGCGCTCCAATGGCAATGCAACTTACCCAGCAGTAGGTGCTTGTACATGCACTTCACCAACAGCAGCCTGGAATGCTCCCGTCATCGCCTGTACCAAAGGCGTCAAATCTCCCAACACCAGACTGGCTTGTCCGAGTTGCCCTTTCTCTTCACCCAGGTGGTGGTGGCGGATGAGGAGGTAAGTTTCCACCAGGCAGAACCTCGTTCTCCTGGTCACGTTACCCATAAGCAGGAGCAACTGCTCCAGAATGTAACTCTCGTCTCGGTCCCATTGTGATAGTTAACATTAAAGCATGAACATAAAATAAACAAAAGATCAGGCCAGCTCTTAACAAGGATTCCAAGACTTCCAAAACCGGTTTAAAACATTTCACTAGGTAATATGGCAATAGGCAGTCCAATTTCCCCCCAACATAGCATAAGGCATACCACATGTATGTCACAACCATCATGCATTACAAGCATCAAAACTCAGCCCATTATATCATCACACACATATATAATTGCGCTCATTCATATTCAATCACCATATAAAACATCACTATCACATGTTCAACATAAACATACTTAAGACATTCACTGAACAAAGAAAATATCACCAAAACACATATCCACATCAGAAATTACTTACCAACAACTTACCATCGCCCCAACCTTTCATAACCTGACTCTGATACCACCAAAAGTAAACTATGAAGGTTTATCTCAATAAAGGACCTTTTCTCTTTTTTCCTTATCTAGATGCAACCTAGGTTCCTATGTGTACGCGCACAAGCAGTGGATAAAACGACATCACAATCATCCATTGATTATAACCAATTTAAGGTTTAGGGACCATTTTGTAAATTTGCAAATCGTAAGGGTTATTACCAAATTCGGGTTACCAATCGTTAATTAGGTTCATTACATGCTTCTCGGTAAAATCTTAGCTCAAAATGACCTCAAGAATGTAACCCCCTTAACCCGACCTAGACGGTTGACCCGAACTAAGAAGATTACACGGGGAAAACCAAAGTGAACCCGAAAGTCAACCTTGATTAACGACCCTTTTATTTTTATTTTTAAACTTATCTAAATGTGTATTAACCCTAGTAGAACACTTGAGTTAAGCATACTCAGAAATCACGGCAATCGGAAAACATTTAGGGACTCAATTGCACAACATACGAATTTAGGGACCAAATTGTAAATTCTGAAAATTAGGAGGACTTAACCAGTTTTAAAGTTACCATTACGAAATTAATCATATTTTATGCTTCTCTGTCAAATTTCATCTCAAACGGACATCTCAAACTCAACCAATTGCATAAACAAACATTGGGACCAAAACGTGAGGATTCCAAAACATTTAACCATCAGATTCAGTGCCCAACGGTCGAGTGTTCCGAAACGGGGATGATCAGTTCCGAAACGCGGGACCGTTCCGAAACAAGTTGCGGAACGAGGCTTGGCAGTGGCAAAACCGTTTCGGAACAGCCCTACCTGTTTCGAAACGCCATGGCCATTTCAGGCCATCTGTTCTGAAACAGTAGCACCCGTTCCGAAACGAGTTGCCCAGAAGTGCAGATTTTTGCTGGTTTAACACACAATTGACCCATCAAACGCATTCCAAAGACAACCAAATCATACAAGCAAGTCATTAAACACTTAAGGGACATATTAGCACCATCTAATCTTGATCATGGCATCATTCAAGGAAAATCCCAATTCTATAGGCATGCATCCTATATTGAAAATCATGCAACCATCAAAACTTCAAACCAAATACCAAGAGGCCTTTTACATGTTCCAACATCATCAAAAGCATAAAATCAACTTAGGGAGTCAAAAACATCTCCCAAAACCACAATCTAGGTTCCCATTGCCAAATGCCAAAAGCTAAAAGTGTTAGGAAAACATTCACCATACATGAGCTTAATCTTCACTTGGACCCTTAACCTCCTTGCTGCCCTTTATGCACTTCAATGCTCTGCATTATTGGTTTAAGGAAAGAGAGAGCGTAAGCATATAGCTTAGTGAGGGATGCTCAATTAAAACATCACAATATTGCATTTGTAAAAACACCTTTTCGAGGCCTTTAGTTTCAAAACAACACTTATCATGCAAATTATGCATACAAACCAAGCATCTCACACTTATCATGCAAAACAATATTGGCTTACAAGTGATAATCCATAATCATTTTACAACTCAAAACACAATCGGATACGCGGATTACAAGCGTTGTCCCATACGCTTCATATACACTACCAATATCAAGGTGGAGCATGGTACAATCACAACCCCTCAACACCCGTGATGGAGACTATGGTACAATCACAACCCCTCCACATCACTCATTGGTAGTTGTATAACATCACTAACGAGAACACGGGACACACAACACAAGATCCACACATGGACTTTTAACCACCATTGTGATCTTAACACAAGATCCACTCATGGACTTTTAACCACCATAGTGATCTTAACCATCTTGTTAGTGTACTTGGATGGAGTTTACGGTACAATAACAACCCCTCAACATCCAAGGCGACTTTATTCACGGTGCACCCAATCCTATAGCCGGCTAACTATATCCGATTTAAGTACTTTTAAACCAACACATCACTTGCCAATATACATCATTTAACATCATTAATCCATTGTTTTAAAGCATTTAACAAAGCCATTAAATCAACATGCATTACTATACATCAAACCACATTTATCAATGTTCAAAACAAGGATCTCTTACCTTGAGCATCCTTCAACACATGGCTTATAAAACCAGCATTACACATGCTAAAATATGCTTTCAAAAAAGAATTTAAAACATGCAAAATAACACATTGCACTCAACCATCTCATGGTTCAACAAAAAGAGAGTTTTTCCGAAAACTTACTCTTGAGCTTAGCTAAGTTGTTTAGACTTAAACTAAGCTCCCATAACCTTCAAACATTGGTTTCAAAGCTGAAAACCAAACTTCACTCACCGATTCCGTTTCGCAAGCTTACTGAAACACCAATCAAGCTTCCGGATCAACACCACAAGGATCCGAAGATGTCTCCCCTGTTTTAAACACATCAAAGCAGAAGATTAATGCATCATCATGCATTAATATCTTCAATCAAGACACCTAAACTCGCTGCTCTCATCAACACTCACATTTCGGCTACCAAACACAACCGAAATCACCTTCAAACACCTCTACAACATTACCCAGCCAAGATCCATCAGTTCCAAACATACTTATACATCAATTAACATCCAAAAAGGATCTAATCACGTCCTTATACCTTCAGCTATAGCAGAACATCAAAATCACCCCAAAAACCACCATTAACTCAATCAAAAACTTAGGAAAATCAACCTATTCGGGATTGCATTGATTAAACCTCAATTACACATTATTTATACATCCAATTTACATCAAAAAGACATCTCAAAAGAGAGCCCAATCATTTAATACGAATTTCTTCAAAATTAAATCCAAATCTTGCATTTAAAGCCAAGATCAAGAACAAATCATTAAAACCTTTAATAAAACTCAAATCAAGGATTGAGAACTTGGGAATTTCAGTAAAGAACTGAGTATTTAGAGGAGAAGGACGTTCATACCTCTAAATGTGAGTTTCTCCTTGTTTAAAGCCAAGATTCTTGAAAAATTCAATAAGCAAATGATAAGAATTTGATGTAGGAATGATTAGAGATCAATTGGAGATTGAAATCTCATCTTTAGATGTCAAAATCAGACGGAAAATGGCTGGGGAAAAGTGTTTGGCTGAGAGAAAATGGAGAGAAAATGAAGTGGGAAAATTTTGAGAAAGTTAGTTATGAAATCAAAAATATTTATTTCCCCCATTTTCCTTTTATTAAATATCATTTAATAAATGTTTAATATTAAGAAAAATCTGGAGAAAACTCTTCTTGGTTAAATTAGCTCCTTAATGATTCAAAGTTTCAATCTTTTTAAAACAGTCACCAACTTTTCAAAAATTACATTTTAGTCACTAACTTGAAAATCACATTTCCAAACCTCATTTTGTAAAATTGATTTCACCACTCTATCATACATAATAAAAGAGGAGTTTTAAATATTTTTCCATATTTTTAATGCATCCCGAACTAGGCTTTCCCTAAAAATCACCTTTTATATTCGAACCGAAATCTGACCGGTCCGATTCAAACCCAAAACTTCTAAGCCCAAAATCAGGTTGTTACAACTCTCCCCCCCCCCCCCTTAATAAATTTCGTCCCCGAAATTTACCTGAAGGAAAGAGGTACGGAAACTGCTTCAACATGTCATCCTTTCGTTCCCACGTGGCTTCCTCAACACCACGATGCTTCCACAACACCTTTACCAACTCAATGGTCTTGCCTCGAAGAACTTTACTATACGAATCCAGAATCTTCATTGGTTCCTCATCATAGGTCAAATCTGGATTCAACTCCACTTCTTCCACATGCATCACATGGGAAGGATCCGATCTATACTTCCGAAGCATAGAAACATGAAACACATCATGAATCTTTTCCAACTCTTGCGGTAACCTTAACTTGTACGCAACAAGACCCACACGCTCAATCACCTCGTATGGTCCAATGTATCTAGGGCTCAACTTACCCTTTCGACCAAACCTCATCACCTTTTTCCAAGGCAAAACTTTCAAAAACACACGGTCACCCACCGCAAACTCAATCTCCTTACGCTTCAAATCCGCGTAAGACTTTTGCCGATCAGAAGCTGCCTTCAAACGCTCACAAATGAGCTTCACCTTCTCGGTCGTTCCTTTCAACAAAGCTGGCATCGAAACCAACTTCTGGCCCGTTTCAGCCCAACAAAGAGGAGTCCTACACTTCCTCCCGTACAAAGCTTCATAAGGTGCCATTTGAATACTTGCCTGATAACTATTATTATAGGCAAACTCCACCAAAGGCAGATGTTTCTCCCAAGAACCCTGAAACTCAATCACACAACACAGCAACATATCCTCCAACACTTGGATAACACGCTCAGACTGCCCATCTGACTGCGGATGATAAGATGTACTGAAATTCAACCGTGTACCCAAAGCCTGATGCAAACACTGCCAGAAACGCGATGTAAACCTCGGATCCCTATCCGACACAATCGAATTTGGCACACCATGCAGCCGCACAATCTCAGCAATGTACAGCTCCGCAAGCTTATCCAAAGTGTACGTAGTATTCACAGGCAAGAAATGCGCACACTTCGTCAGGCGATCCAAAATCACCCACACAGAATTCTTCTTCAATGGCGACAAAGGCAAACCAGACACAAAGTCCATGGTAATCCTTTCCCACTTCCACTAAGGAATTCTCAACGGTTGTAGCAACCCTGAAGGAAACTGATGCTCAGCCTTAACTCGCTAGCATACCATGCACTTGCTTACAAACTCCGCAACATCCTTCTTTAAACCCACCCAATAGTACTCATCACGAAGATCACGGTACATCTTAGTACTACCAGGGTGCATAGCAAAAGGACTACTATGACCTTCAGTCAGAATAGCACGCCTCAAATCAGCATCATTGGGCACTACTATCCGACTCCCTAAGCATAACACACCATCATCATTAAAGCAGAAATCCGATGGCCTACCCTCCGCAATATTCTGAACATGTGGCACCAAGAAATCATCCAACAACTGCTTTTCCTTTATCAACTGAACCAAGGATGGTTTCACTCGCAACTCAGCCACAAGACCACCATCACGCGAAATGCTCAAACTGGCAAACATAGCCCTCAACTCAACAGCTACCTTCCTACTCAAGGCATCCGCTACAACATTAGCTTTACCCGGATGATACTCGATCGTCAAATCATATTCCTTAAGCAACTCCACCCAACGTCGTTGCCTAAGATTCAACTCTTTCTGTGACATTAGATACTTCAAACTCTTGTTGCCCGTGTACACAGTACACTTCTCACCATACAGATAATGTCTCCAAATTTTTAAAGCAAAAACCACCGCAGCCAACTCGATGTCATGCGTAGGATAATTGCGCTCATGCACCTTCAACTGCCGCGACGCATAAGCCACTACCTTACCCTCTTGCATCAACACACATCCCAAACCAACATAGGACGCATCACTATACACCACAAACTCTTTCCCTGATTCAGGCTGAACCAAGATAGGAGCTTGTGTTAAAGCCGCCTTAAGCTTCTCAAAAGCATGTTGTCTCGCATCCGTCCACTCATTCTTAACATCCTTCTGCAACAACTTCGTCAAAGGTGCAGCAATCTTTGAAAACCCATCAACGAACCTCCGATAGTATCCCGCCAAACCAAGGAAACTACGGACTTCATGAACAGACTTAGGAGGCTTCCAATTCATCACTGCATCAATCTTTTGAGGATCAACATGAATCCCCTCAGCAGAAACTACATGACCAAGAAACACTACTTCTCTATGCCAGAACTCACACTTGCTCAGCTTGGCATAAAGCTGATTTTCCAACGAAGCTTGCAACACAATTCTCAAATGCCCCCCGTGCTCCTCCTTAGTACGAGAGTACACGAGGATATCATCAATAAACACCACAACAAATTTATCCAAATATTCATGGAACACGCTCTTCATCATGTCCATGAAAGCTGCAGGAGCATTCGTCAAACCAAACGGCATCACAAGAAACTCATAATGCCCATATCTCGTCCTGAAAGCTGTCTTTGGCACATCTACATCCTTCACCTTCAACTGATAATACCCTGACCTTAAGTCAATCTTAGAGAACACAGCCGCTCCCCGAAATTGATCAAAAAGATCATCAATCCTCGGCAATGGATACCGATTCTTGATAGTCAACTTGTTAAGCTGATGGTAATCAATGCACATCCTCATAGTGCCATCCTTTTTCTTCACAAACAATACCGGTGCACCCCAAGGTGACACACTCGGACGAATGAAACCACGATCAAGCAACTCCTGAAGTTGCGTCTTCAGCTCTTTCAACTCTTTAGGTGTCATTCGATAAGGAGTAATGGACACTGGAGTTGTGTTTTCATACAGCTCAATTCCGAACTCCACTTCGCGATTAGGAGGCAACCCAGGCAACTCCTCCGGAAACACACCAGGAAACTCTCGCATAGTCATGATATCTTGCACACGCAACTCTTTAGAGCTAGGGTTCATCACAAAAGTTAGGTAAGCTTCACAGCCTTGCCTCAGCATCCGACTCGCTTCCAATGTAGACACCACATTGGCAAGAAACTTCACATTCTCACCAACCACCACTACTTCATAATCATCCGCAAGTTTCAATGAAACTCGCTTATTCTCAAAATCTACTACATCTTGATGCTCAACAAGCCAATCCATACCAAGGATTACATCAAAACCATAGAAAGGCAATTTCATAAGATCAACATGAAAAATATGACCTTGCACAACCAAGGGACATATTCTATAAAGCTTTCGCGTCACAACAGTCTCACCAAAAGAACTAGTTACACGCATACCAACATCCAAACACTCAACAGGCAAACCAAGCAATTGAGCATGCTCACGCAAAATGTACGAATGTGTAGATCCAGAATCAATCAAGGAAAGTAATGACAAGGATTGCAAAGTGAAAGTACCTTCGATCACATCCGTGTCATTCCTCCCCTCCCTCTAAGCATACACTCTGGCTTGGCCACCACCCTCAGGTTGAACAGCTACAACATGAGCCACATTCCTTCCACACTCTAGGAGCACGTCCCTGGCCACCACCGGCAAATAGAGGACACTCCCTCCTCATGTGATCCGTTGAACCAAAGTTCTAGCACGAATTACCGGTCACCACAACAGGAGCCTGAACCTCCCTCACTGCTCGAGGACAATCACGCCTCAGGTGTCCACGCGAGCCACATGTCCAACATGTGTTCGGATCAGCTCTCGCCCTGTCTCCCTGAACAGGCGCACCTTGCCCCCCACCACCTCGCCTAGCTGAAGACTGATACTTTCGATCACGTCCTCTCTTGTTCCGTCCACCACCGAAACTATACTCAACAGCTCGCTTGCCCACACTAGGACCAGCACCTCTAGAAGATAGACTCAAATTCATCTAAATATCCTTTGCTCTACCAACCAGCACATCGAAGTCAGTGTACTCAGTAGCCAACATATAGGTCTTCACTTCCATCATCAAACCATAACGGAAACATTCACACCTCTCCCGCTCATCAGGAACAAGCTCAGGTGCGTACTGACTGAGTCGAACGAACTGAACTTCGTACTCAGCTACAGACATGCTCCCTTGAGTAAGAGACCTGAATTCCCTTTTCTTTTCATCCAGGTATCGCACACCCAGATACCTCCTCTTGAACGCGTTCAAAAAGAACGTCCAAGTTACATCAGCTTCCTTCATTCCGGAGATAGTGGTTGTCCACCAGGTATACGCATCGCCATGCAACAATGATATCACACAGCCCAGCTTCTGCACATCATTGCAATTCATTTGTCCCAAGATTCTCTTGGTACTTTCCAGCCAAGATTCAGAACCTTCAGCAAACAAACCCCTGAACTCAGTCCCTCCCAGACTGCACAAGCGTTCCAAAGGTAGTCTAACATTAGCATCTCCCTGATGCCCAGCTCCTTGAGCTCCAGCTACCGCCGCCCGAAAAGCTCCAGCAATAGCTTGTATCAGCATTGTCATGTCAGGAGCAGCTTGCCCCTACCCAGCTTCAGGTCCAGCGACCCCAGCACCAGCAGCAACACCAGCTCCTTCACCCCCAGCACCACCACCACCAGGTGGAGGAGGTAAATCCACCACATTTTCAACGTTCTCCTCATTCTCATTTTGAGCCATAGCTCGCGTATTAATCCTCGTCTCTCTACGAGGTGCCATTCACTAAACAATGCAATCACAATGCAATAAACAAAGTCAGGCTCAGCAAGGTAAGCAATCCAAGTACTCAAGCTCATTTCCAATTAAAAAAAAATCATTCCATTAGCTTTGATTTGGCAATGGGTCCCTCTAACATGCTTCACCACAGCATACACCACAATTACAACATTCTTACAATTCATACATCATACTTTCACTCAACAAGCATTCAAAGCAATCATGCACATATCACCCATTTAACCATTCTTAATTACTCGAGAACTCAGCTCTAATACCACCAAATGTAACCCCCTTAACCCGGCCTAGACGGTTGACCCGAACTAAGAAGATTACACGGGGAAAACCAAAGTCAACCCGAAAGTCAACCTTGATTAACGACCCTTTTATTTTTCTTTTTAAACTTATTTAAATGTGTATTAACCCTAGGAGAACACTTGAGTTAAGCATACTCAGAAATCACGGCAATCGGAAAACATTTAGGGACTCAATTGCACAACATACGAATTTAGGGACCAAATTGTAAATTCTGAAAATTAGGAGGACTTAGCCAGTATTAAAGTTACCATTACGAAAATAATCATATTTAATGCTTCTCTGTCAAATTTCATCTCAAACGGACATCTCAAACTCCACCAATTGCATAAACAAACATTGGGACCAAAACGTGAGGATTCCAAAACATTTAACCATCAGATTCAGTGCCCAACGATCGAGTGTTCCGAAACGGGGATGATCCGTTCCGAAACGCGGGACCGTTCTGAAACAAGTTTCGGAACGAGGCTTGGTAATGGCAAAACCGTTTCGGAACAACCCTACCTGTTTCGAAACACCATGGCCATTCCAGGCCATCTGTTTCGAAACAGTAGCACCCGTTCCGAAACGAGTTGCCCATAAGTGCAGATTTTTGCTGGTTTAACACACAATTGACCCATCAAACGCATTCCAAAGACAAACAAATCATACAAGCAAGTCATTAAACACTTAAGGGACATATTAGCACCATCTAATCTTGATCATGGCATCATTCAAGGAAAATCCTAATTCTATAGGCATGCATCCTATATTGAAAATCATGCAACCATCAAAACTTCAAACCAAATACCAAGAGGCCTTTTACATGTTCCAACATCATCAAAAGCATAAAATCAACTTAGGGAGTCCAAAACATCTCCCAAAACCACAATCTAGGTTCCCATTGCCAAATGCCAAAAGCTAAAAGTGTTAGGAAAACATTCACCATACATGAGCTTAATATTCACTTGGACCCTTAACCTCCTTGCTACCCTTTATGCACTTCAATGCTCTGCATTATTGGTTTAAGGAAAGAGAGAGCCTAAGCACATAGCTTAGTGAGGAATGCTCAATTAAAACATCACAATAATGCATTTGTAAAAACACCTTTTCGAGGCCTTTAGTTTCAAAACAACATTTATCATGCAATTATGCATACAAACCAAGCATCTCATACTTCAATTCAACAACATGTCATATTGGCTTACAAGTGATAATCCATAACCATTTTACAACTCAAAACACAATCGGATACGCGGATTACAAGCGTTGTCCCATACGCTTCATACACACTACCAATATCCTGGTGGAGCATGGTACAATCACAACCCCTCAACACCCGTGATGGAGACTATGGTACAATCACAACCCCTCCACATCACTCATTGGTAGTTGTATAACATCACTAACGAGAACACGGGACACACAACACAAGATCCACACATGGACTTTTAACCACCATTGTGATCTTAACACAAGATCCACTCATAGACTTTTAACCACCATAGTGATCTTAACCATCTCGTTAGTGTACTTGGATGGAGTTTACGGTACAATCACAACCCCTCAACATCCAAGGCGACTTTATTCACAGTGCACTCAATCCTATAGCCGGCTAACTATATCCGATTCAAGTACTTTTAAACCAACATATCACTTGCCAATATACATCATTTAACATCATTAATCCACTGTTTTAAAGCATTTAACAAAGCCATTAAATCAACATGCATTACTATGCATCAAACCACATTTATCAATGTTCAAAACAAGGATCTCTTACCTTGAGCATCCTTCAACACATGGCTTATAAAACCAGCATTACACATGCTAAAATATGATTTCAAAACAGAATTTAAAACATGCAAAATAACACATTGCACTCAACCATCTCATGGTTCAACAAAAAGAGAGTTTTTCCGAAAACTTACTCTTGAGCTTAGCTAAGTTGTTTAGACTTAACCTAAGCTCCCATAACCTTCAAACATTGGTTTCAAAGCTGAAAACCAAACTTCACTCACCGATTCCGTTTCGCAAGCTTGCCGAAACACCAATCAAGCTTCCAGATCAACACCACAAGGATTCGAAGATGTCTCCCCTATTTTAAACACATCAAAGCAGAAGATTAATGCATCATCATGCATTAATATCTTCAATCAAGACAACTAAACTCGTTGCTCTCATCAACACTCACATTTCGGCTACCAAACACAACCGAAATAACCTCCAAACACCTCTACAACATTACCCAGCCATGATCCATCAATTTCAAACATACTTATACATCAATTAACATCCAAAAAGGATTTAATCACGTCCTTATACCTCCAGCTATAGCAGAACCTCAAAATCGCCCCCAAAAACCACCATTAGCTCAATCAAAAACTTAGGAAAATCAACCTATTCGGGATTGCATTGATTAAACCTCAATTACACATCATTTATACATCCAATTTACATCAAAAAGACATCTCAAAACAGAGCCCAATCATTTAATACGAATTTCTTCAAAATTAAATCCAAATCTTGCATTTAAAGCCAAGATCAAGAACAAATCATTAAAACCTTTAATAAAACTCAAATCAAGGATTGAGAACTTGGGAATTTCAGCAAAGAACTGAGTATTTAGAGGAGAAGGACGTTCATACCTCTAAATGTGAGTTTCTCCTTGTTTAAAGCCAAGATTCTTGAAAAATTCAATAAGCAAATGATAAGAATTTGATGTAGGAATGATTAGAGATCAATTGGAGATTGAAATCTCATCTTTAGATGTCAAAATCAGAGGGAAAATGGCTGGGGAAAAGTGTTTGGCTGAGAGAAAATGGAGAGAAAATGAAGTGGGAAAATTTTGAGAAAGTTAGTTATGAAATCAAAAATATCTATTTCCCCCTTTTTCCTTTTATTAAATATCATTTAATAAATGTTTAATATTAAGAAAAAACTGGAGAAAACTCTTCTTGGGTAAATTAGCTCCTTAAAGATTCAAAGTTTCAATCCTTTTAAAACAGTCACCATCTTTTCAAAAATTACATTTTAGTCACTAACTTGAAAATCACATTTCCAAACCTCATTTTGTAAAATTGATTTCACCACTCTCTTATTCATAATAAAAGAGGATTTTTAAATATTTTTCCATATTTTTAATGCATCCCGAACTAGGCTTTCCCTAAAAATCACCTTTTATATTCGAACCGAAATCTGACCGGTCCGATTCAAACCCAAAACTTCTAAGCCCAAAATCGGGGTGTTACAAAGAACCTATCCAATTGCATACAAGGCAAACATGGAAAAAAATGTAAGGAACAAAAACGCAAAAGAATTCAAAAACTGAATTAACGGTCGGACGTTTCAGAAGAGGAAGCCTGATATTAGAATGGTCGTTTCGAAACACAGGTGATCATTTTGATATGTGGGTTCGTTTCGAATCCCTTTTAAGACACGTTTCGGAACGAGGTTTCACAGAGGTAAAATGTTTCGGAAAAGGCCTCACCGTTTCGAAACACCAAGGCAATTGCAAGCCACCATTTCGAAATAGGCAAGGGTGTTCCGAAACAACTTGGCCTGCAATGTTTTTAAAGGTACTCAAAAATACCTCAAACACTATGCATACGAAACAAAGGCATCACCATAGAGTCATTCAAGATATCAAGAGCACTAGAGGCACGCCTCCTAAGAGTTAAAGGTACCAAAAGGTCACAATCCAAATTCAAGCACAAAGCAAAACTTAAAAGGCCATTTACACAACCAAATATGCATATAAAAATTGCCCCAAACCAGAAAATACTAAACCAATAACATTCGTAACACCGAACACCCCCATTGCCTTTATTACACTAGTTCATGAACTCAACATACTTTTAAAGCGTGTATGGGTAGAATCCCTTGTAGATGTTGTCTGCAACAGCTAAATGTCTGCATTGATGAACAAAGAGAGCATAAGCATACAAGCTTAGTGAGGAGTGCTCAAAAGCACAACATCATCAATGCAAAATACCACTTTTCAACCTTTTCAAAACCATCATGCATCTTTTGACAAATCATGCACTTCATCATCAAATCATTGTATTAAACATCATGCAACATCATCCATAAAATTTCAGCAATTAAACTATTGCTACTCATATTCCAAGTCTTCCAAGCATATACACCATTATGCTAAGCTTAAGCCAAAACATGCATCTTTCAAAATATTCATTAACCATATTTTCCACAATATTTTATTTCATTATATTGGCTTACAAATGATAAACAACATTCTCAAAACATATCGGATACACGGATTACCAAGGGTTGTCTCATACCTTTCATACACTCTACCGGCATCTCAAGGCTCACACACGAGAGCAACACTCCATCGTTGTGACACCCGTAGTGGAGCATTCAGTACAATCACAACCCCTCAACACCACTCATTGGTAGATTTATAACCCACTAACAAGTGACAGGACACACACAAGGTTCGCACCCGGGAGCAACCCACAACCGTTGCAACCTTAAACAATCCTCAATCGTTAGGGTACTTGGATGGAGTTTTTGGTACAATCACAACCCCTCAACATCCAATGCGACTTGTTTATAGTGCACTCAATCCTATAGCTGGCTAATTATATCTGATTTCATTTATAAAACACTTTATTCAACATCACTTGCCAATATAACCCACAACTCACGTATACCTTACTGTTTTTACAAAGCATTCATGATAAGTCATAACTCAAGCATTAAACCATGCTTCAAAACACATGCATCAACACATGCATACAAGGATCACTTACGTAGTGCATCCTTAAACCACATGGCATCATCAAACTCATTTACATACTCAAAACACGCTTCAAAACAGTAGCTAAATGCAATGAAAATCAAGTGCAACCAAAGGCTCAAACTAGAACAATCCGAGCGAGAAATTCGCTTTACTTACTTCCGAACTCAGTAAATCATTTCAAGCTCTTACTAAGTTCCCAAAACCCTTTCTAAAACACTTCCACGCTGGAAAACCAAGTTCCACTCACCGACTCGCAAAACCACACTTGTTGACGCAACTATCGATCGTCTGAAGCCTCTAAAATCACTTCGTTTGATTCCATATTACTATCCCCTATTTTCAACACATTTAAACAGAGGTTCAATACATTAAAATGCATCCAAAACTACAGCACTCAAAAGAAATCCCGCAGCCCTGCTCTAACGCATCAAATCACCCATCCGAACAATTGAAAACTCAATCGATTGACCTCCAAACTCAACCCAACCATCTTCCAACACATCTAACACATTTTAAGCATTAATAAATATCCAAAAACAACCTAAAACCATCATTATACCTCCAGCAACTCGGATTCCACAAGAACACCCCAAAAACATAACCAAAAACACTTCAAAAACCAAGGATCTCAAGGATTTCGGGATCTCTATGATTAAGACTCTATTCCAACACGAAAACCTTTCAAATCTCATTTAGAAAATAATCTCAAACATGACAAATCAATCAAACTCCAAAAATCACACTTTAAATCACTTTATATTAAGATTTTAATATTTTACCAAACTAACAACAAAACCTTAATTAAAAACATTAATAAAGAGCCAAATTTCTTTAGAATTTCATTAAAGAACCTAAATTAGAGGGTTAGCATGAAATTTACCTTCAATCCTTGCTTCTTCTCTAATTCGGCAAGAATAGCTTAAAAGAACTTGAAGGAAAATGAGAGAAATCGCCAAGGAAAAAGTTGGAAATCAAAAGAAAACTTAGGAGTGAAGAAAATCTGGAAATTTGAGAGAAAATGGAGAGTGTTTGGCTGAAGTGAAGAAGAGAAATGAAAATGAGCGTGAAAACTTTTTAACCGATTAACTAACTTCTAATTTAATAAATTAAAAGCCTTTTAATTATTTAATAAACCATTTAAAACACATGCCAAATTAGGGAAAAGGCTTAATTGCCAAGTAACTCCCTAAAGATTCTAAGATTTTTTACTCTTCTTGAAAAACACATTTTCCCAACTTTTAAATCTTTACATTTTGGTCACTGCCCAAAATGTATACCTTCAAAAACCCATTTTGTAAAATTGATTTAACCATCCTCTTAAATATAATTTTAGAGGAATTTAGGAATTTTTATCATATTTTTATACCATCCCGAACCTTGATTTCCCCAAACCACCTTTTAACGGTTCGAACAACCGATACCGGTTCCACTAGTCCAACCCGACTCGCAAAGCACCTAAGCCCAAACTTAGGGTGTTACTCCTAATTAGATGAATTAAATTCTCCTAAACATGTATACTACATGCTTAGTTGGAAATCATGCAATCATACAAATAATTAAGCAATTAATCAAACTACACAATTAAAGAAAGATGAGCTAAATTGAATTACTATTACAATTCATGTGCCAATTTACAAGGTTTTGGACTAAATTAAGAGAAAAACAATGTCTAAGGCCCGAAACATGAAGCCCGGAAAGTAGGCGTGGATCTTCTTTTTCCGACTTGACTCGATCTCGCGGGTCAAGCCAACCCGGTGCCAAAACGGCACCGTTTGACTCAGGGTATAAATACCCACTTCGTGAGCTAACTCAGTCATTTAGACCTGACACACACACACACTCTCTCTCTTCACTCGATACCCTCTCTCTCTTGAAACGCCAGAACCTATAATTTTCTTCCCATTTTCGATCGAGACCCCTCATTTATCCTCAAACTCATTTCATTTCATCATTTTTCTCGTGTTCTATCTCCACAAACACATTAAAACTTTCATTTCTTTGTTTTTCAGATCAAAATACATTTCTTACCCCTTTGTTCTTGCTTTGTTCTTCATTTTTTATCTTTGCTCTGCCACAAACACCTAACCTTCACTAATTCATGTTTCTTTTTTATCAAACCTATCATTTTCTAAAGAACTCAAACCACTTTCTTCCATTATCTCCCCTAGACCTTCAACTGACATGAAACCTTGACCTGGCATGTTTCTTAGCCGTCGGAGGCTACGCCGGTCACCGGTCGTCGTCTCTAGTCATCCATATCCTCTTTCCGATAGCTGGAACCTTTCTGGTCACCTTCTTTGACTATCCCTGCAACTTCCGATTTCCACTACAACTTGTGGTCGCTATGCTTCGTCGCCGGAGCGATTTCTAGCCACCATCTGCCTCCGTGCCGGAACCCTAAAACTCCATTTCCCTTTGTCAAGCCTAAACCCTAATATGTTACCCATTTTATCATAAACACCCTACTTCCCCACCTAAACTACCTATCTGAAACCAAAACTTTCTCCTCCTATCATTTTCGACTTCTCCAGAAATCCTAAACTATCAGATCTCTAACACCAGCGACATTTGGCACAAGATAAGCATTCAAAACTTTAATTTCAGCTTTGTGATTGGCTCTAGATCTACGTTTAGGTTACTGTTTTTAGGGTTTTAAGACTAGAATTTTACATTTTTTGCATTATTGATGCAGGAAAGTAAAAGATGGGATGGAAATATACCTTCCAACAGGTTTGATGTTGTAACCCCCTTAGGCCGGCCTAGACGTTTGACCCGAACTATGAAGATTTCACGGGGAAAACCAAAGTCAACTCGAAAATAAACCTTGATTTACGACCCTTTTTTATTTTTATCTTATCTAGATGCACATTATTATCCTATGTGTTCAACAAGACACTCAGAAAGAAACGACACAGCGATCGAAATAGGGTTGACCGTTTCGATACTCAGGTGCGTTCCAAGACCCGTATCGAAACATCCCCTTCTAGTAGCCAAAACGTTTCGATACGCCTTCACCCGTTCTGAAACCTTATGGCCATTTTAGACTCCTGTTCCGAAACAGGCAAGGGCGTTCCGATACGCCTTGCCTTGCAACCGCAGATTTTGCTGGTTTTTCATGGCTTTACACATTCGAATCATTCCTGAGATATGCCACAACATACATACAATATGGATAAACACTAACAATCAACATTTTGAGGCTTAAGCTACAACATGGCAACCATCATGCACACATAGATACTAAAGGCATGCTCCCTAGTCCACCAAAACATAAACAAGCCAAAACCATCATCCTTAACCAAAACCAAACCATAATGGCCAATTACAATTCAATAGAAAACTTCAATCATGCTCAAGGTAAAGATAAACATTCTCAAACATTCAATAGCATAAATCCCACCCATTGCCTTTTATTACACCGGAGCAAAACCACGTACTTTGTAAGATTAAAAGATTGGATTCCTCTTGAATACTTGTTGCCTTCAAGCCTAATTTTCTGCATTGATGAAACAAAAGAGCGTAAGCACAAAGCTTAGTAAGGGTCGCTAAATAACATTCATCAATGCATGCCTCATATTTTGCAAAACCAACACTTTACATCTCATGCCATTTTATAAACATGTCTTCTCATGACCCAATGCACTTTTTAACCACATGCTCATATGTATTAATTTAAAATAACAAATAAACCTTTGTTCATGCTTTAACAAGCATCACATGCATTCTTGCATCATACACAAATATCTCATGCATCCTTGCATCGTTTACAAGAATCTCATGTTTCACATTATTAATTTACATTATATTGGCTCACAAGTGATAATTCATAAACCATTTCAACACAAGACACAATCGGATACGCGGATTCCAAGCGTTGTCCCCCACGCTTCATACAAACTACCGGACTACACAAGGTGGAGATTAATGGCGCAATCACAACCCCTCAACATCACTCATCGGTAGTTGTATAATTCCACTAACGAGATTATGGGACACATACACAAAACTCACACACGGGACATACCACTCACCATTTTGATCTTAACCTCAATCGTTAGGGTACTTGGATGGAGATTACGACACAATCACAACCCCTCGACATCAACGGCGACTTTATTCACGGTGCACCCAATCCTATAGCCGGCTAACTATATCCGATTAAAAATAACCAAAACCATTTTCATCACTTGCCAATATAATCATTTAACCTCATTAACTCACTGTTTTTCAAGCATAACCAAAATGCAATTTCCTCAAGCACTCATGCTTAACACCATATGCATAGTAATATGAAAAACCAAGGATCACATACCTAGTGCATCCTTAACATCATGGCATTAAAATCCAACATTTAAATCATGCTTAAACATGCTTAAAACAGTAAACAAAACCACATTTACATCAAGTGCATTTTCATCAAAACATAGCACACTTCCAAGAGAGATTTCCGAACTACTTACTCTTGAGCTTAGCTAAGTGTATCAAACTTACACTAAGCTCCCAAGATCACACTCAAAGCGTTACAATGCAAGAAATTACATTTCAAGCCACCGATATGCGAAGCCTTGTTCGCCGACACAGAAATTACACCTTCGGAGCCTCCAAAATCACCTCGTTTTCTCCTGGACCAAGATCCTCTGTTTTCACGTCATCAAAACAGAGATCTAAATGAATTAAAATGCATTATAACACCAACAATAATTCATAAACTCGTTGCTCACTCAAACTACACCAAAATACCCATCCAAACCAACCGAAAACTCAATCGATTGCTTCCTAAACCAATCCTAGCCATCATACACCACTTCCAAACAATTATCAACATCAAAACACATCTAAAAACATCTTAACTCATCCTTATACCTCCAGCAATCAAGATTCCACCATATCACCGAAAAATCTCACCTAAAACAACCAAGAAACTCAAGGATCTCAAGGATTTCGGGATCTACATTATCAACACCTCATTTTAACATATAAATCAACTTAGAAATAAATTAAAACCAACACAAAACAGAGCCCAACTCATCAAGTCCGAAAATCAAGAATCACATCACCATTTTGCAGGATTTTGCTCTTAAATCAAAACCATAATCAAAATTCAGTTAAAAATCATAAATGAGAGTCAATAATCTAGAGAATTTCAATAAAGAACCTAGATTGAAGGTTAAGAACGGGATTTACCTCCAACCCTTGCTCCCTTGACAATTTGGCAAGTTTTCCTTCCAAAAATCATGAAGAAAAAGAAGTGAATCGTTGAAAAAGAGTTTATAGAAGAAAAGAGGAATTTGAGAGGAAAGAAATCTGATGAAAAATTGTTTGAAAAATGTATTTGGCTAAAATGAGAGAGGGAAAAGTAGTTATGTGATTAAAACCTCTCTAGTTTCTTATTTATTTAATATTTAATTAAAACCATTTTAATTCCTTTATTAAACCCTTTAAAAACACATGTCAAATTGAAGGAAGGCTAAATTATACAAAATCTCTCTAAAGATTCTATGATTTTGACCCTCTTCTTAAAAATAGCATTTTTTCCACAATTTTGAAACTTTACAATTTGGCCACTACTCAAAATGTCCATTTCCCAAAACCTTTTTTATAAAATTGATTTGACAAACTTCTTAAATATATTTTTGGAGGATTTTTGAATTTTTTACCGTATTTGTATCCTATCTCGATCCTTGATTTCAAAAAATCACCTTACGCGATTCGAACCGTTCTCGACCGGTCCGATCCGAGGTCTACAACATCTAGGCCCAAAACCAAGGCGTTACAGATGTACTCCGGCGACCATTTAAGTGAGCTATTCCGACGACCGTTTGGCTTTATGGTATGACTCTTCAGTTTCCATCTCTCATCAATTGTTGCCCCAATTAATTACACATTCATTAGTTATTAATTTTTTTTTCAATCTCCAGGTGGCTATTTATAGCTGGCGTCAACGTTGACGTTAGTGGAGACCCGAATTCGCGTGAAATAGAAAGGCGAATGAATGGTCGTCACGTGGCAATTTTGGCGGGGGCTTTTTACCGGTTTTGAGATGCCAAATGGGCATGTATTTTGGGCAGGAAAGGCCTTTAGGATAGGATATTTTGGTTTCAGTTGGGCTTTTGGCTAATTAAAATGAAAATGGACTTAAAAATGTAAATTCTAGAACGGGTGATGCACATCGTTGAACATCAATAACGCAACACATCGTTATATACTATTAATTTTAATGACTTTTAAATTGTTATTAAAATCATTTTCACTCTTTTTTAAAAGTCTAAAAGTGATTACAAGGTAGTATATGTTCATAGATATTCGTAACCCTTGGACAAGGCAAACGAACCTTGCAGCCTTTGTGATTGAACTCGGATCCCTTCGGATGAACATCATCCGCTTTTCCACTTGAACCACTTGTTGAGTTAATATTTTTCACTCTTTAATTTCAATATTAAAAATTATATTTAAGGTTTGGAATTAGGGTTTTTTTATGAATTTGGGACTGTTAGATAATGCCAACTCATTTGGTACTCAGTACCCTCCATCGCAACTAATTTCTTCATCCATATTCGAACACTTGATTTCTCATATAAAGCAAAAACAAACATCCTTATTTTCACCAACTTATAAATCAAAGCAAAACTGAGCACGAGCTTGACGGTGTCGAAGGGGCAGTTCACAGACTCCCGTCAAAAGTGGTGGCAATGGACGGCCAGGTGTAACAGCTCAAAATAGAGAAGAAGAATTATAAAAGGGGATGAAGATACAGGAGCAAAGGGAGACGACATAATAGAGAATTTGGGGAAGAAGAGACCCAATATTCAAATATTCCTAACTGAAGAAAAAGAAAGCTTCAGACCATATAGCCCTATTACACTAAACGTAGCGTTTAACAAAACTACATGCTTAAACCAAAACTCAGCATTTTACTACTCAAGAAACAAAACTTAAACTAATAAGAAGTAAAACGACAATGTTTTGCTTCCTTAATTTTAGACCATTACACCAGAAGATGAAGATTTATTTTGTTTAGGTTTTTTTAGGTTATGGTTTATAAAATAATATATTAATAATAATTTAGTATTAATTATTAATGCTATTAATATTAAATATATAGAGATAACTAAATTTGGTAAACAAATTATGACTAAATTACCTGTTAAACCCTTTTGATAATAATTTAAAAATTATTAAAAATTTAATGGAGTATAATAGTCTGCAGGTTAAAGATGTTTAGCGGCGTGCGTCGTTACTTCTATACTAGACAAAATTTGTAATCACTTCATGTATCTCACAGGTGGGACTGGGAAATTGACGTTAATATAATTCCACCACAATCACTTCATGTATCTCTCACATGGCGGATGGGTCAGATTCCCTTTCATCACTGGTTCTCTCCAACACTTAATCTCTTATAGTATCCATAAATCCGATTATTTTGTTACTGATAAAATGTCAAATTCAGGTTCAGTGGTAGGCTTGACACTTGCTGGTGTAGAATGGACGCAGCTCAAGTTTTCATTGTTGTTAATGGAGGCTATTTTTGTTTCCCTGCAGTGGTAGGCTTAGAAAGTGACATTGTGTTTCAATTAATCCACAAAAATATTAAACATAATCAAAATATAAATTTATCTATTTCTAAAAATTTATTTTAATATCCAATTATCAAAATTGAAATTTTGATCCAACCGAATAAAATATATATTTTATAACAGTAAACTGAATATGCGATTACTAAAGTAAAAGCCATACAAAATTTAAGGGTAGATCCATATTCAAGAAAATTGGTTTATTATTAATGAATTTCATAATCAAAACATAATATACTGCACAGATTATTCATCAGAAGTAAAATCTTAAAATCAGTACAAAACTAGATAGTAAATTCAATTGATTCTAAAACCCAAAATCTAGTAAATTGAAAAACAATCACATATTGATGATTGAAAAACCAACGTACATAATACATATATCAATCGAAAATCTCAAAACGCACAAACCCAAATTTAAAATCCAATTTCCAATTATTAACAACTAACTAAAACTCAAATACCAATAGCAGATTAATATTGCAACCACGGAATATCATGCAACAACCAAACATATATCACCATAAATACACGGATAATGGATTTCAAATCGACAAATAAAACAATGGAAGATTAATAACTTAAAAACTATAATCTTAATTATTTGACATAACTTGATTCGATGCCACTTGTTAGAATCAAAATATATTCATATTGTTGTCACTTAATTTTCACGTAAATTCATCATTTTCATATATATTTTTTTAAAAAATTATTGTATTTCATTGTATATATTTGTAAATGTTATTATTATTATTATTATTATTATTATTATTATTATTTAGATAAAAAACCCAAAAAGAGAGTCCATTGTGAGAGTCCATTGTAAATAAATACTAAACTATTAATTTTAAAAAATAAGATCCATGATACATTTCTAGCCCATTTGTCCCAAAAAAATAGGAACAAAAACCTTAATTAACCATTTTTTCCTCTTATGCGTAGCTTATTCACGACCATAGGATCTGTGTAAGATCCAACGGTCCTGATCAATCCAGAGGATAAGATACGGATCACCTGCGCGCGTGTGAGCAACGCGCTCATCTCCCAGAAGCCCAAACCCTTCGGCTTCACCAATGACGTGTCGCCTTCACGTCCGCTGGGTTTCGTCTGTGGTCGTCGAGCAACACTGGCGACCGTAGTCTCTCCCTCACCGTGGTGCACGGTCGTTCATGACCGCCGGGACTCATGTCGCACGTCCTTGGTGATGGCTCGCGACATGCCTGGTCAGGGCCGAGACGGTATCTGCTTCCGGACCCACTTCAACCGCCACCGACCAGCATCGCTGGTAACCGCCCAACTTCGTCGTCGCCATTGCCACATCTCCTCACCCTCGGTCACCTGCAAAAAAGGAAAAAGAGGTCAAATCCTATTCGAATATAGGGAGATTTTTATTTGAAAATCCCCAAATTTGAGCCATTTTTATTTGTAAAATCAGAAAAAGGCTGAATTCATGTGTTAGCTTGAGATTAGGGGTTTGGAAACGGATTTTGGGGGAATCATTAGAAACCAAGTTCATCTTTTTGGAAAAAAAAGATCGAGCATTCTTGTACAAAATAAAGCCTTGTAATTTTTATGTATGGATCACCAAGAAAAATCCGAAAAAAAAAAGAAAAAAAAAATCATTAGAAACCTTTAGAAATTTCAATAGTTTTGTGGAAGAAAAGTTCTAAAAAAATATTTCTTTTCCTAAAAATGCATAATAAATTTTTAAGTTACTTTTCAAATAAAAAATCAAGAGATATTTTTTTAAATAAATGTCTTTATCAAAAGAATAAATAAATAAAATTTGTTTGTTTCTCTTTTTTAGCCTTAGGGTTTAGGGTCTAAAAAACCTTAGATAGAGTCTTTCTTTTAGAATAAAATATATTTTCATAGAAAAACAAATACACTTTAATAAAATTTAATCTTGAAAATAGGTAAAATTAATTTAATGTCATGTCTTATCAAACGGGAATGACAAGTTAGTGCCAGAAATGTTGGCGGTGATTAAAGTTCATCTCCTGGGCGATAAGGCCATTAAAATACACTAATATTCATTAAACGGAAAAATAAAGTCGAACCTTCGTGAACATACAAATTCCAATTTTTGAAAATATTTTTTAAAATAAATTAGGTACCAATTTTGGGCGTCGTGGGGATGCTAACCCTTCCCTAGGCGTAACCGACCCCGAACCTGTTTCCTTGGTTTTCGTAGACCAAAACAATTGTTTTATTAAAACAAAATGTTTTATTAAAATAACCTATTTTAAGTGATCCATCACATATTTCAAAAAGATTGGTGGCGACTCCGTGTTTTTAAAGTTTTCAAAAAGTCGAAGCCTCCTAAAAAGGGTTGCGACAGCTTGGCGACTCTGCTGGAGAAGTGTTTTTGTTTTTTTTAAATAAAAAGAAAAGAGGGTGATGCCACAAATTGATTTTAAATGGTTTTCCAAAAAAGTTTCTTTTTAAAAAAATATGGAATTTGCAAGTTCCTGATAGGTTCCATTTATTTATCCGTTTAAATGAATATAACTATTTTACGCATTTCAGATTTAATTCCAAGATTTATTCCAGAGCTTTGTCTCGTTCGTTTAAGTGGGGAAAATACGCATTGCTCATGTAAGAATATTTATTCTTCGTATGAGCCTAACAAGTACCTTTGAGACTTATTCCCTTGTCTTCGTAAGTGTAGAGCGTTTGGGTGTTCTCTATTTATGAGCGCAAGTGCACACTCCTGTCAAGTTATAGTATATAAGATATCGTCTCCTACAGGGATTGGAACGGCTTCTATGAGTGTTTTCCGGCACAAGAAAATAGTAAATTACACAATTAAACTTTTGAATATTAAAAAGCATAAAAGTAAAAATACAAGTAATTTAAGAGAAAGAGAAATTAGGTTGATAGATAGGTCCAGGTAGTTGTAGCTCAGTAGTGTGTAGACTACGTTGTAAAGATTAAGTGTGTTTTGCACTGCCACGATCTGCTGCCTCTGCGGGTAATGGCAGATTGAGGCGGCGGCAACTTTCGCTGCCACAGCGAAACTCTGCTCTTGCAACTTTTGTTGTCCCGGCAAGTAAGATGGAGAGAAGTCATGGTGGCAAGTCTAGCAGATACTCCAAGTTCGGCGAAGCAATTCTGAAGCGCTCCTACCTATGTCTAGGCTAGTATTATGTTACTGTGTGATGTAGGCAATACCTAGCAATCTTAGCGTCAACCTAACACAAGCAATCAATGTTTGGTTGCTTCTTTTAGCTGCTAAAATTCTAACTTATGTCTAAGCCGAATTAGTCAACACCTCGACATGATGAGTCTGTGCTTAATTCTTTCGTGAGTTTGACACTCTCATGCCCGACAAATGGATTTCCTCAACTGGAATTTTGGATCTAATTGAAGGAAGTGAAGCACATGAATTAAGCAAACGATGAGTATTTTATTGAAAAACAACACAAACTATTACAACCATTTCTCACAACTACTTTACATACAAAAACCTAAACCCGAAGAGAGAATTAGAACGAGATCTATCCATCTACGTATGCCCTATACATTTACAAGCATGGGTATATACAGGGCTTGGCCTAAGTTGAGTCCTTCTTGGAGTAGAAGTCGTTAAAGTAGCTTTACATTAAATGTTTACTCCTTTTAGACTTGAATGTGGACTCTTTGGACGTTGCCTTCTCGAGCAAGTAAAGATAAATCTCTTTACTTATCCCTCTTCAATCAGCTCTCCAGGACGCTACAAGCTTCAGAAAATTACAAGACTGGGCTCATTAGACTCAGGAAATTGTCCTCTTTCAATCGCAACCCATCTTGACTAAGTCGGTTTAACTTCTTCTAGGGCGACAGTCGACGATAATGTTTTTGCAGCGGCGACATTGGCGGCACTTTGGAACTGCTTAAGTACAACCGCTTTTTTGCTCCCTTCTTTCCTGTCCTCTCCTTCTCTACACAGCTACAACACCTGAAAAATCAAAACTAAACTAAAACAATATCTTTTCTTAACCAAATATAGAATATTCAATAAAAGCGTGGTAAAAGAGAAAATATTATTATTATGCATCCAATACACCTAAATATGCCTGAATGAGCTTAAGAACAGTAATAATAAGGGCAATAATGTGTACAAAATATAGAACTTATGGACACTCTACACATCCCCAAACTCGAACTATTGCTTTTCCTCAAGCAATGCAACCTAACTAGTAAACCTACCCCTTGCACAAAAATTAACAGAAACCTAGGCTTTAACTTGATTTCTTACCTCAAGGTCGTTGCACCTATTTTATGTTTAGTGATAGGGAATGTCATGAAATAATTTAGAATTTAAATTTTTAGTGTCAGTGCAGTGTGTGCAGGTCTGTGTTCATGCTAAACATGTTGAGTATACTAAGTAAACAAAAAATGCTAAAAATACTAAAATTCGAAACAAGAATATGAGTTGCTGCCATGGAAGCACAATTAAGCACTTCTTTCCTCTCTTTCTTCTGATCATCGCCTCAAGGGCTTCAGCTCCTCACATATATTCTCCAGGTCTAAAGCTAAGATAGGTGCATACTATAAATCTCTAAACCCTTTGAATAGAGTCATCCCGTGAAGGTTTTCATTCACTCTTGCTAATTTGTCTGTCACTTCAAATAATTTTAGATACTTGGACTTTGATAGCAGCGGAGTGTCCTTGCTCATGATCCTTCCTAGAGCCTGTTTCGGGCACCTCTAGGGTATTAAGCATCCTTCGTAGAGCCTGTTTCAGGATCTTCTAGGGTATTTACTTGGACTTAGCTGGCTTGTGTTGGCGCGGCGGCAATCCTGCATCCAATTAAGAATTTTTCATTAAATTAAGCAGGCAATGTTAGACTTAGAACTCAAGCAAAACTCAACATTTAGCAGACAATGTAAGAATAATTAGCAACTAAAAAAATTTCTATGTACTTTTCATGTTTCTTCCCATAATTTAGTTTGATTTTAAGCATGGTGCGAATATGAAAGTTGGTTAACTATCATTGGCACAAGTTTTTAAGCTAAGATGTTCTATTTCATTATGTGCTAGGGCAGAATTTACACATGCAACTAAAAGAAAACAAAGAGGACTAACCCCCCCCCCCAAACTCAAGGTTGGCATTGTCATCAATTCCTTACACAAAATATAAAGTAAAAACAGAAAAAAAGCAAAAAATTAAAAGAAAACACAAAAACAAAAAAAATAAAGAAAAGGTGATATAAACTAGGGGAGTTCTCCTCTGTTTCTGATGTTGCCTTGAAGGAGGACTCTGAAGAGGCGTGGAGGACGACGCGACATGAGGCGGGAGATTTGGCGTCTGGGCTCTTCTTCTGGCCACGTGGTTGATGTACGGGGTTGGGAGTGGATCTTTTAGGTGGCACTTCTGGCTCGATTTTAGACTCTTCGCCTTGAGGCTCAGCCGCACTGGCGGCCCGCTTCCTTTTTCAGTGCTGCTTCAGCTGGTTCATCGGAGGAGGAATCATATACCTCCATGTTCAATGAATCTGAGGCCTCATCTTTCTCTTTGGCAGCTATCTCCTTAGCTGCTAGGGCGGCGGCGATAGTCCCATCCTCATTTTCTGCTTGGGTCTCCTCTTTTTCAGAATCAGAGGAGGAGGTGAGGTTGTATGGTTGGATGGGAGTGAGCAAGGTCCTTCTTTTGGGGTGGATGTGTGGTCCTTCGCTGTCTGATGCGACTGGAGTAGCAGTTGGTCGAGGTGTGATCTGAGTTGGTTTAGAAGCTACTAACTTCGACGGGAAGGCTGACAACCATGGGCCGACGTCGTGGTATTTGTCCAGCAAGTAGGCCACAAAGGCCTCTTTCACCTCCGCGATATATCTCGTAAGAATTACTTGTTTCTGCTCAATTCTCTGGTAGTTCTCGATGAAGCTTCAAAGTAAAGGACTCGCGGCGGAAGAAAGGGCAACATCAGTACTGCCCGATGCGACCAGGATGGTGGCAGGATTGGACGACGGCTGGGCGGTTGTTGGCATTTCAGGATATGGCTCTTGCATCATCTAGAGGCGAGCCTTCTTTGTCCACCCTTCCTTGGCAGCGATGATAGTATCTTTGTGATGTGGCGGGACACAAAAATTGGCGTAGAGGCCGGTGATGAGTGAGGGGAAAACGATGGGTGCCTTGGAGTTGGGTTTGGCTGCGTGAGCATAGATTTCATCAAGTATAACTTCCCCAACGTTGATTGGCCGCCCCTTCATTATGCTATGGATTAGGGCCAGCCGCGACCTATTGACTGTGGAACCATGCGAAGTGGGCATTAGGTGGCGCTGGACGAAGTTACTCCAAATAATGGTCTCTGGCAGCAAGTCGCGGCGGTTGACTGAGCCGTTATTTTTGCCGGTGAGCCACTTGGTGTTGGGTGGCAGATTTCTCTTTTAATTTTTTTGTAGTCTGATGCCGTTAGACCCAAACTCCATTTTTCGTGCAGATTCTCTTTGATTTCTATTCCATAGAAGCTGTTTATTGTTGCCGCTGTGAGCTTAACAACCTCGCCGTGAACTTAGATGAAGGGGTTTCCCGGGGTAGGTTTGTGGGCATAAAATTCCCTAACTACGTTGGTGTTTACATCCTCTTGCTGTTGTAAAAAAATATGCCATCCCAGTGTTTGGACCCTTTCAAATACGTTGGGCTCATGGCCAAGATCCCCTTCTTGCCTTGCGTACTAGAAGCCTAACTCTTCCAAAATTTTCCGCTCAGCAAAGTGTTGTCGATAGGTTGCCCCTACATCAGCATTCAAGAACCTCTGGATGGTTGGCTTGGAGGATGAGGTTGTGGGTTTTGATGTTTCCATAATTGTGAGAACGACTGTGTTTCCTAAAGAAAAGAAAGAAATTACATGAAAATAACGCAAATGAGATCTTGAAAGTAAAGAAGGCAAGAAGAATTGAGAAAAAGGAGAGAGAGCAAAGTGAAGAATGAAAAGAGAATAGTTGGCCTTATATAGCCGCTTCTCTCCGCTGCCTTGGTGGGCACGCTGTCAACATGCGGTAAAAATTTCGGTACATTTTATGGAATTCTAGCTATTATGCAAATAGCCGTTGCCGCCAGCTGTTGCAAATGTAGCTGTTGCGGCTAGCCATTATTCTAATCTACCAGTTATGCGTCCTTGGGTTGCCTTGGCCGCTGGGTTGGGCCTCTCCTTTATTCTTTATCTTTCTTGGTCTTTCCTTCATTCCTAACCTGAAATAAATTAAATGCAAAAATTAAATAAAGACAACTAAAAATTAAATAGATTTCAAGAAAAATAAAATTGTGGAAATTAAAAATTAAATCTAATCCTAATGCATACAAATAAATTATAAATAAAAAATAGGTTTATGTTTAGAAGTGCATCTCCCAAACCTAACCATGTCTCGATGGTTTTGTGTTTGGCTTTTCGTCCAGGTATGTCCTTCCTCTCCTCAAGTGGGTGTTGGCTACCATCTTTGCCGCTCTAGCGGCTGGGTGTTGGTCCTGTGTCTGGGTTGGGTTGGTGGGTTTCAATTTTCCGACAGACCATTTTTCCCTTTTTCTCCATCTTATCGGTGTCTTATTCGTATACGAGCTCAGATTTAGGGTTTGCCCTAGTCATACTCCAAAGACAAGCAAGAAGCATATTTTTTTTGAAAATAGAATAAATAGAAATTTAAATGCAAAAAATAAAAGAAGAAGTGTAGGAATTCAAACGCAGTTGGTGTTACCAATCCCCGTCAACGACGCCAAAAACTTGTAAAGAGTTTGGGCGTTCTCTATTTATGAGCGCAAGTGTACACTCCTATCATGTTATAGTATAAAAGATATCGTCTCCCACAGGGATTGGAACGGCTTCTATGAGTGTTTTCCTGCACAAGAAAATAGTAAATTGCACAATTAAATTTCTGAATATTAAAAACCATAAAAGTAAAAAACACAAGTAATTTAAGAGAAAGAGAAATTAGGTTGATAGATAGGGTCAGGTAGTTGTAGCTCAGTAGTGTGTAGATTGTGTTGTAAAGATTAAGTGTGTTTTGTGCTGCCACGATCTGCTACCTTTGCGGGTAATGGCGGATTGAGGCAGTGCCAACTTTTTTTTGCCACGACGAAACTCTGCTCTTGCAACTTTCGTTGTCCAGGCAGGTGAGATGGAGAGAAGCTCTAGCGGCAAGTCTAGCAGATACTCCAAGTTCGGCGAAGCAATTATGAAGTTATCCTACCTATATCTAGGCTAGAATTCTGTTACTGCGTGAAGTAGGCAATACCTAGCAATCTTAGCATAAACCTAACTCAGGCAGTCAACGTTTGGATGCTCCTTTTAGCCGCTGAAATTCTAACTTATGTCTAAGCCAAATTAGTTAACACCTCGACATGATGAGACCGTGCTTAATTCTTTCGAGAGTTTGACACTCTCGTGCCCGACAAATAGATTTCCTCAACTGGACTTTTGGAACTAATTGAAGGAAGTGAAGCACATGAATTAAGAAAACGATGAGTATTTGATTGCAAAACAACTCAAACTATTACAACCGTTTCTCACAACTACTTTACATACAAAAACCTAAACCTTAATAAAGAATTTGAACGAGATCGATCTATCTAAGTATGCCTCTTATACCCTTACAAGCATGGGTATAAATAGGGCTTGGCCTAAGTTGAGTCCTCCTTGGAGTAGAAGTCCTTAAAATAGCTTTACATTAAATGTTGACTCCTTTTACACTTGAATGTGGACTCTTTGGACGTTGCATTCTCCAGTAAGTAAAGATAAATCACTTTACTTATCCTTGTTTAATCAACTCTTCAAGCCGCTACAGGCTTTAGAATATTACAAGACTGGGCTCATTAGACTCATGAAATTGTCCTCTTTCAATCGCTACCCATCTTGACTAAGTCAGTTTAAATTCTGCATGGGCGGCAGTCGGCGATAAGGCTGCTGTAGCGGCGACTTTGGCGGCACTTTGGAATTGCTTTAGTACAGTTCCTTTTTGCTCCCTGATATCACATCCTCTCCTCCTCTACACAGCTACAACACTTGAAAATAAAAACTAAACTAAAACAATATATTTTCTTAACCAAATATAGAATATTCAATAAAAGCGTGGTAAAAGAGAAAATACTGCTTTTATGCATGCAATGCACCTAAATATGCCTCAATGAACTTCAGAACAGTAATAATAAGGGCAGGAATATGTACTAAATTTAGAACTTATGGACACTCTACAATAAGGATATTGATTCTTCGAGAAGGCATCGATGGTGAGTTCTCCTTAGTTTAACTTGATTCTTTTGAAGCTTGTAATGGGTGAGAATCAAGGACCTTGCTGCATTTAGTAGGGGATAACAAGGACAGCTAATAGAGCTTACCCCTAATAGAGCCATGCGAAAAACCTAGGGTGTTGAGTCGCAAGAATAATCTGTGGAGACATGTCCTGAAATGTTGGAATGTCAGCCTAGAATTATTATGCATCTTTTAGGTTTTGTTTCTGTTTTTTCTTTAAAAAAGATTACTAACCTTTTTGTGTGTGAGTTTTATTTTATTTTTGTAGCATATTTATTTATTACTAACCTTTTTGTGTGAGAGTTTTGTTTTGTTTTTGTAGCATATTTATTTATTACTAACCTTTTTGTATGCGAGTCTTGTTTTGTTTTAGTAGCATATTTATTACTAACCTTTTGTGTTTGAGTTTTGTTTTGTTTCGTGGCTTATTTATTTTTTGCATATATCCCATATTTGAGGGGATCCATTTTAAAGCATGTTGCTCAATCAGAGAAAGCTTATACCATGAATGTAAAGTACCTAAAGGAGGAAGACAACACAAAAACAATAAGAATTTGTCGAATGGTCACGCGGAGGAAACATCGAAGTATGCTCCTATTTGCAACAAGCAGAATACCAGAAGTCGCAAGAGCAATAGGACCACCTCGACAGTCCAACCAAGCAAAATTTGAAAATTGATCTTTGGTCTACTCGACTTAGGGGCAACGTCAAGAGGACCCAAAAGCGAGACGAGTTCAATAAGGGCATGACATCCTAAATTGAAGACGTAGCAAAGCTTGTGGCGTCAGGAAGCTACATTTCTTCGCCCCATGTCAGTTCAATAAGGTGGGACCAAGGCTTCAAATGTTGATCAAATAAATGAGTGCTCAGACCGAGACACATTCATAGGACCTTTATCGTTCAATGGAAGCTCCATCTAGAGCAACACCTTAATAGAATTGATGACCCTTCGCATGCATTCATGCTTTTACATATGTATATTTGCCCCCATACATTTGTTTTTTTGTTTGTTTGCATTAAATAATATTTTGATCATTGCATTCATACATGTATAATAAAAAGATTAATTTTAGAAAATTCCATTTAAGTAGTCAAGATCTCGCGCAAACACGACTCGAGCCATGAACATTGAGGAAAGATTGACAATTCTGGAAACAAATCAGAAGAGCATCCATGAAAAGCTTGAGAAAATGGTAAATGTCCTGAAGAAAGAGATTGAGTTATCACACATGAAAACAACCAACCAAATCGCAACCATGTTTGGGTTCAAAGACCCAGAAGCCAGAGAAGACACCAACACTTTCCCAGGGATGGATTTCGTACAAGAGGAAGTGGCTTCGCCATAAGTCAGGATCTCACCCCATTTTGTAGAATCTTCTACTTGTACTGAAGACTACACCGATGAGGTTTGAAGCCCCAATATGCCTAACCTCAATGAAGAAAATAACATGGCAAAGGACGAGAAGAAACAAGAAGACTGCTACAAGAAGCTGGTGGAAATGATTAAATCTTATCAGGAAGGAAGCATTTATGGTGGCAGGGATGCTAGAGATTTGGTTTCTGACTTGGTGGCTCCACCAAAGTCCAAGGCCCCTGACTTCGAAAAGTATAATGGAACTACATGCCCTTTGGCGCACTTGACTATGTACTGCCAGAAAATGTCATCGCATTTAGAAAACGAGAAGTTTCTAATCCATTGTTTCCAAGACACTCTATATGGGTCTATTATCATATGGTATGCTCAACTGAGTTGAGTCAACATACACACTTGGAGAGATCTGTCAAAAGCTTTCCTCAAACAGTACGAGTATGTAACATACATGGCCCCAAGCATAATCGTACTGCAAAATATGGAACAAAAGCCCAATGAGAGCTTCCACCAGTATGCCCAGAGATGACGAGATGTGGAAGCCCATGTTCAACCTCCACTGTCGGAAAATGAGGTTACTCCAATGTTTGTGGAGACTTTAAATGGACATTTCTATGACGACAAGTTAAATCAAGCTACCGAAGGTTTTGCAGACATGGTCATGAATGGAGAGTTGATATTGGCAGCCATCAGAAGTGGAAGACTAGAGAGAGAAGAAAATGGAGAGTGCGTTTAAAGTTTTGTCATGAAATCGTTAGAGGCAAGATTGGCCGGGATTCATGCTTTCATGGAATAATGGTTAATTTTCTCTAGACAGTTGGGGTCATGCTTAGAACCAACACTTTGCTTTTGACTGCGAGCATTAGGGATCTTTTGTAAGGGCTTCTATGACAATTTACTTGTTTAAAGATGTATTTTTTTCAAGTGGAAAACATTCTGCATTTTTGTTTCTTCCTTTTCCCTTCTTTTCATTCTTCATCCATTTCTTTTCAAGCATACATTTTCTTTGTAGATTCCTTATTATTAATTGCATGAATGATTCTTGAATCTAATTCTAAAGTGTCCACAAGTTCTATATTTCATACACATTCCATCTCATATTATTGTTGTTTTTAAGTACATTTTAGGCATAATTAGGATCATGCTTTACAATTTACAGTATTCTTTACTTGACCATGCTTTTTATTTATTATCTTTTATTTGGCAAAGAAAAGGTGTTCTTTTAGATTAGTTTTAGTTTCGGGTACTAGAGGCTGATAGAAGGAGAGAGGAGCTGAGGACATGATGCCGAGGCAGCAAACCAAGGAGCTATACTAAGGCAGTTCCAAACAGAGATAACATCTTACAAGTAGCTGCCGCCGCCCTACCTGCCGCTCAAGACAGCAAACTGAAGAATTGGAGAACTAGATTGCGATCTGTAGAGCATAAAATCCTGATTTTGACGATGTTGTCCACTCAATTTTCCGATGACTGTAGCAGCAGGCAGAGCCACCAAAGGAAGAGTTCGAGATTACTTGCGGAGCAAGCCAACATGAAGAAATCCACATTCAACTCAAAAGATGTTAGAATTTAAGGTTGTATTTAATGCAAAAGCTACTTTGAAGACTTCGACTTCAAGAAGGACTTAACCTAGCTAATGCCTCTATATACTCAATGTATTCTTACTTCAAAACAACTTAGGTTTTCCCTTAGGCATAGTTTAGGTTTTCTTGCCGCCATTATGTTCTAAAATTCTCTTTAGGTTTGGGTTATGTTGTAATAAGTGTGAGAACGACTGTTTAGGATTTTAAGTTTGTTTTTGCAAATAAAACTTCAAGGTTTGCTTATTCCATGTTCTTCATAGTTTTCAATTAAGACGAAAGATTAGTTGATTACTATCCATTTTTTTGGTTTTGAGAGAGCCGAACTCACGGAAGGAGTAAGTACGGTCTTCACCTTAATCAAGTGTTGATCAATCCATCCTAGACATTGGTTAGGGTTTAAGGCGGCTAAAAGAGAATGAACTAAACATTGCTATCTTTACACGATTCACACTGCGACTGGTATTATCTACAGTGGGCATCAACAACATTCTGACTTAGACATAAACGGGATCACTTTCGAAGCGTTCTACCCAGCCTTGTAGTTCTACCGAGTTCGCCGCCAAGACACACTTCCATTCCAATGCTGGGGCAGCGAGAGCGTCACAACAGCCTACATGCCATCCCGCTCTGAGGCAGCGAAGTTTGGCAGCACAAAACAACTTGTCCTATTCAACATAGTTTCACACTAAACAACATCATAACCCAGCCCATGTCATCAATTCGATTTCTTCCTTTTTATTTACTTGTGTTTTATTTTATTTTCCTCTTAAAAATTCAACTTATTTGTGCATTTAATTTTCCTTTGTGAAGGAGTTACAATTCAAGTCAAGTTGTCCAATCCATGTGGAAGACGATATCTTTTATTCTATTACTTGACATGAGTGTGGACTTGCGCTCATGTTTAGATAACACTAAAACGCTCTACAAGTTTTTGGCGTCGTTTCCGGGGATTGGTAATAGCGAAATTCATTTTTAATTTATGCACCTTTATTTACTTGCTTTTAATTTTTAGTTTTATTTCTGCACCTTCATTTTTAATTCCTACATTGACAAAACCTGAAATTCAGGCGTATCAATTTGAGCCGAAGCCCGTGATGTTTAACATGATCAACACGTTGGGGAAATTTTGAGGGACTGCCACAGAAGATGCTCGACGGCACTTAAGAGGATTCCTGGACATACGCAAAGCTTTCAAAATACATGGAGTCTGCCAAGATGTGCTAATGTTGAGGTTATTCCCCTATTCACTGAGGGATATGGAAAACCAGTGGTTGAACAACAAGCCAGTAGGATCACAACACATGGATAGAGCTGTGTAAGGATTCCTTGGATTGTAACAGACAGATTGAGAAATGAGATCACGGCTTTTCGACAAGGGGTTGATGAGCCAATGTATGAAGCATGGGAGCGGTACCTAGAAATGCTAAATAACTGCTTGCTTCATGGTTTCCCGGCTTGGACACAGGTGTCGATGTTTTACAACAGGGTAAACTACCCAACTCGAATGATGATTGATGCCTCAACCAAGGGAATCATCCTCTACATACCACGACAGGAGGGTTCAATGCCTACCTCGAAAAGCTGACAGAGCTGGTTATGAACATGGTAAAGCCCACTGGGAAAGTCTATGAGACCAAGGCTATATAGCCATTCTGCGGTGAGTGTGGAGGCAACCACGACTCCTCTGAATGTACCGCACCTGCCAATTTCATGGGAGGATACGAGAGGAACAGCAGGCCAAACACGAATACGTATAACCCTGGTTAAAAGAATCATCCAAACTTCTCCTAGAGCAATCCTAAAACTGCTACCAATCCACAACAACAACAGGGAGGCCACTAGCAAAACCAGTCCAGACAACAAGCTCAGTAACCACAAAACAATAATTCACTAGAAGTAATTCTTCAAACTTTTATGTCTAATACTAGTGAGTTAATTGTTTGTACAAATAAGTTTATTAATAAAACTGAGTCATTCATGGAGAGGACAAAGATGAGGATGAACAACCAAGAGGCTGCGATGAAGAACATAGAGACCCAGTTTGGGTAGTTCACTGCGATATTCAGCAGCATGACAATGCGTGCAGCATCTAGCAGTACAGAGGCAGTAGCTAAACCCACATATGAGCAGTGCAAAGCCATATCAACCAAAAGTGAGAAACAGTTAAATGAGCCCATAATGGAAAAACCAGCAGAGAAACAACCAGCACATAAAGATCTACCTATCGCGGCAGCATCCACACCAGCCGCCCCGACAGGTGAGCCAGACAAAAGCCGTGAGGTAGTTGATCCTCCACAGATCAAGCAATAGAAGCAAGAGCATCAGTTCAAGAAATTCTTGGATATTCTAAAATAGGTGCACGTAAATATCCCTCTAATAGAAGCCATTCAGAACATGCCCAACTATGCAAAATACCTAAGGGATATGGTTTCTAAGAGGAAAAGAATTGGAGAGTTCGAAATAGTCGTTGTGACAGAGGAGTGCATGGCTATGCTGCACAACAAGCTGCCGCCCAAGCAAATAGATTCGGGCAGTTTTGTTATACCATGCAGAAATGGCAGCAAGCACGAAACAAAAGCCATGTGCGACTTAGGAGCCAACATAAACTTGATGCCTAAGGCAGTCTTTGACAAACTAGGAATTTGGCAAGCCAAACCTACCTCCATTATGCTGAAACTTGCTGATCATTTATTTTTACAATCGAAGGGCAAGATTGAAGGCATACTAGTACGAGTGGGCAGCCTTATTTTTCCAGTAGACTTCCTCATTTTAGACTGTGAGGCCGATGAAAACGCCCCAATCATCCTTGGGCGACATTCTTGGCCACGAGCAGAACGCTAATAGATGTGGAGAATGGGGAGCTAATCATGAGGGTAGACAATCAGAGCATGAAGTTAAATGTGTTACAACCCTTAGAAAAGAAAAAGGAAGGATGCCTAGATGCTCAGGTCTCAAAAATCAGGATATGGACATGCCAAGACAACAGCTGTCATGGCAGACCCAAGGGTAGGCTGAAGGACCCAGTAGCACACCACCTTCAAGAACAGGAGAACCCCATGAGGGAAAGACAAGAAACACCACCTCAGGAAGTGGTTATGTCTGGGAGATGCACCCTAATGCACTCCCAACATAACTTAATTATTTTTATCTTTATATTCTTTATTTTTATTTTTATGTTTTAGGAATAGAATTTAATTTTCTGCAATTTATTCTTTTTAGATTTTATATTTGTTGAACTTATTTTCCATATTTTCAACTTTTCAGAATTTATTTTAATATTTCATTACCTTTATTTTTATTTCAGGCTTTAGGAATAAAAGAGTTGGATCAAGAAGAAGGCCCAACATGGAGCCCGCCCACCATACCGCCAAGACAGCCAAGGGCGGCCCAACGCAGACAGTGCGTAACGGCTAGTTGCCTACTAATGACTAGCTACCAACGACTACAGAAATAACAAGCAAAAATCTCGTATCGTGCGCGAGACAACTTGCTCGTTGGACAGTTAATGTTCCCCCGAAAACTCTCAGTGGCCTCTATTTAAACCTTACTCACCCCATTCATTTACTTTACTTTAACCTCCTTGCTATATTCTACTTGAATCCATTACTCTCTTTTCTTACAATATTTTCTTTTATGTCCAAGTGATGTTTCAACTGTCTCACACATGGCTTTAACATCAGTAACCAAACCCACCTTCCAACGTTTTTGTTCCAAGGCATATGAGAAAAGATACAAAATGCAGTTTGCAAAACAAGCAATGTGGGAGGAGCAAGGGTTCCATTACACGAAGCAAACATGGGACCTATGTTTAGAGCCCGCCCTATTCGAAACAATTCACGGTAATGGATGGGAAATATTTGCATGACAATCGGAGATGGCAAACATCACATTGGTCAGAGAGTTCTATGCCCATCACCCCCGCCCAAAACTGCCATTCGTTTATGTCTGAGGGGAGCCTGTCAAGTTGAACATCATCGTGATCAACAGCTTCTACGACCCAGATATGGAGGAAAACCCTCACGAGGAATGGATGTAGTCACTAACGATTGCTGACTACGACAAACTCAAGGCCAAAATATGCAAGCCCAACACACTGTGGTTGGCAGGAAAGCATGGCGGCTTTGTCCAATGCTGCCACTTGCTGCCCGAGCCTATGCTGTGGATTACCTTTATCAAATGGTGTCTGCTACCCACCTCCCACAACTCTACTATCAACCGGCCGCGACTTGCTCTCATCCACAACATCATGGTGAACCGGCCCATCAACGTTGAGGAGATCATATGCAAGAAGATCCACAACTACTTTCTTAAGACAAAGGGCAAGCTGTACTTCTCGTCTCTCATCACAGGCCTTTGTGCCAACTTCAACATCCAATCCGACCCAGAAGATGAGATGACAGCAGCCAAGGAGGGGTGGACCAGGAAAGTTTGCCTGCAGATGATGTCGGCCCATGAGACAGAGCCCATCACCACCAGCCAGCCCTCTGCCGCCCAGCCAGCCACTCGAGCCGCCTCCGGCAGTACGAAAGCTGCCCCGACCAATGAAGTCCTCACTTTGTTGCGCATCCTCATTGACAGCAACAAACAAATCGAGCAGCATCAGTTGACCTTCATGAAGCTTTTGTGGCATATCTCCTTCAGAAATTTCCAGACAACGACCCAACCCTGTAAACCTTCCCTGCTGACCTTGCCACTGCAGTTGTACCCAGAGAAGGCACACCATCAGAAGCAGCTGCCCGCCACGCCGCCTTTCACCTCCAGATGCCATCTCCGACGCACTACCCATTGTACTCTACAACCTCCGCTTCCAACACAGTGGAAGATTCCCCAGAGCGACATCAATAACATCATTCCCTTGTCTACACAGGAGAAACAGAACACCTCCTCCGACGACGAGGTTGACCAGCCACCAGCAACAACAACAACAGCAGAAGCAGCAGCCTCAATAGCGATGGACCCTCCAGCAGCACCAACAACGGAAGGAACAAGGAAGAGGAAGTGGCACATCATAGCCCCCGAGCCAATGGACGAGAGGACAGAATCCGAGTAGAGTGAATCCCCTCCAGAAGAACCTAATGAAGAGCCTCGCTCAACTCCTAAGAGAGTCCGGCCGCCGCGGACAACAAAAGTATCACCAGCCAAGTCTGCCGCCTGGGCATCTGACGGCCATCGCCTTGTCATCCAATCCTCCTCTTTCTCCTCTGCCGCCAAGACTCAAGCCTTCTCTCAACCCTCAGCCAATTTCTATTTAGGCATATTTTAGGGAATTCTAGGTTGCATTATGTACTTGCCTTAGAAAAATTAATTGAAAAGAAATTTTTTTTAGAACTTGTGCCTATGATAGGATAGTCGACTTTAAATATTTGCACCAAGTTAAAATGAACTTGATTTTGGTGGAAAAGCATGGAGTAAACATAGGATTTTTCTATAATTGCCAAAAATTAAAAACACTAATGTTACTTGCTGAATTTGTTTGAGTTTCTAATAAACATAGCATGTTGAGTTATTTGTAAAATTCTAACATGGTTGCAGGAAGCTGCCGCGACAGGCAACAAATAGAAAAAAAAAAACAAAAGCACTACCAAGGCAGGCAAAAGAAAAATTTTATGTTGTCTATCCCTATAGGTGCCCTAAACAGGCTCTAGGAAGAATCATGTGCAAGGACACTCTGCTGCTATCAAAGTCCTTGAATCTCAAATTCTTGAAGTGACGGAAAAAATTGCATGAGTGAATGAAAGTCTTCAGGGGATGACTCTACTCCATGTGTTCGGGGTTTTGTAATTTGCTTCTATGTTAATTTCAGAACGAGAAGAGTACTTGTGATAAGCTGAAGCCCTTGTTGCCATGATTATTTAATTGTTCTTAATTATGATGTCTCGGCAGAAACCTTATATATCACAACAACATCTCTGTTTACTTAGAATATTCATCAGATTCAGCATGTACACAGTTCTGCACACACTTCACCGGCATTATAGTCTAATTCTGAGGTAATTCATGTTATTTCCCTCTCACTAATATAATGACAGGTGCCACAGCCTTAAGGTGTTATATCAAGTTTAAAACAGAATTTTTCTTTCTGATTAGTTTAAAAGGGCAAGTATATTTAGGTGGCATTACATGAGGACAAGCAATAGTTCGAGTTTGGGGTGTGTAAAGTATCTATAAGTTATATATTTCATGCACATTCCATCTTATATTATTGTTGTTTTAAGTAAATTTTCAGCATAGTTACAATCATGCATTGCATTTTACAATGTTCTTTACTTGGCCATGCTTTTTATTTATTATCTTTTATTTGGTAAAGAAAAGGTATTGTTTTAGCTTAGTTTTAGTTGCAGATACTAAAGGATGATAGAAGGAAAGAGAAGCTGAGGACATGATGCTGAGGCAACAAAAAAAGGAGCTATACTGAGGTAGTTCCAGACAGAGAAAACAATTGCCGAGTAGCTGCCGCCGCCCTACCTGCCGCCCAAGACAACAAACTGAGGAATTGGAGAACATGAGTGCGGTCTGTTGAGCAGAAAATCCTAATTTTGATGATGTTGTCCCCTTAATTTTCTGATGACTGTAGCAGCAGGCAAGGCCGTCGAAGGATGAATTCGAGATTACTTGTGGAGCAAGGTAACGTGAAGAAGTCCACATTCAACTCAAAGAAGTAAGAATTTAAGGTTGCATTTAATGCAAAAGCTACTTTGAAGACTTCTACTTCAAAAAGGACTTGACTTAGCTAATGCCTATATATACTCAATGTATTCTTACTTCAAAACAACATAGGTTTTCCCTTATGCATAGTTTAGGTTTTCTTACCGCCATTATGTTTTAAAATTCTCTTTGGGTTTGGGTTATGTTGTAATTAGTGTAAGAACGGTGTTTTAGGATTTTAAGTTTGTTTTTGCAAATAAAACTTCAAGGTTTGCTTATTTCATGTTCTTCATAGTTTTCAATTTAGGCGAAAGATTGGTTGATTACTATCCATTTGTTCGGTATCAAGAGAGTCGAACTCACGAAAGGAGTACGTACGGTCTTCACCTTAATAAAGTGTTGATCAATACAGCCGAGACATAGGTTAGGGTTTAAGACGGCTAAAAGAGAAAAAACCAAAACATTGATGTCTTTGCACGATTAAGGTCGCGACTGGTATTATCTTCAGTGGGCATCAACATCATTCTGACTTAGACATAAGCGAGATCACTTTCGAAGCGTTCTACCGAGCCTTGTAGTTCTACCGAGTTCGCTACCGAGACACACTTCCATTCCATTGCCGGGGTAGCGAGAGCGTCAGAGCAGCCTACCTACCATCTCCCACCAAGGCAGCGAAGTCAGGCAGCACAAAGCAACTTATCCTATTCAACGCAGTTTCACACTAAAAAATAGCATAACCCGGCCCATGCCATCAATCTAATTTCTTCCCTTTTATTTACTTGTGTTTTATTTTATTTTCCTTTTAAACAATTCAACTTATTTGTGCATTTAATTTTCCTTTGTGCAAGAGTTAGGATTCGAGTCAAGTTGTCCAATCCCTGTGGGAGACAATATCTTTTATACTATTACTTGACATGAGTGTGCACTTGCGCTCATATTTAGAGAACACTAAAACACTCTACACTAATCTTGAGATAGAGGGGCCAAATATGTGTTCAGGATTAATGAAGAAATCCCATACATAGGTTATGAGTGTATTTTCCTCTCAGACATTATTGTTAGGGTCCTTGAATGAAGTGATAACTATGAAACATCTACCAACTGAAGATGGCTTTTCTTCAACGATGTTTGTGTATGAAATTACATTTGGAATTCCTTCATTTCCCTTCACGAAAAAGAAAAAATCCATTTGTTGTCCCCCTTTGAGCCTAATATTATTTTTCTTGTGTTTAAACCCTAACCAAGGATCACTCCCCACACCATGGGCAAAATGATGAAAATTGCAAAAGAAAACACGACGAATTAAGTAAATGTCCTAAATAGAAATTGAAAAGGACACAAAAAGAAACAAAACAAGGAAAAGAAAAGAAAAAAGAAAAAGAAAGAAGGAGGAAAAGCAAATGAAAAAAGAAGAAAGACAAAAATAGAAAAAAAGAAGAAGAAATGTGAATGAAATTTTGAAATATATCCTTCAAATGAGACGTGTGCCAAAAAAGAAAACGAACTCTAGGGTGAAAACCCAAAATGGGCAGTCTAGAGTGATCCAAAGAATAAAAGAAGAAGAACAGTGATTTAATCAAGAAAAGTTAATCTTTGGTTTAATCACCCTTAAAATATGATTTTGAGCCTTTATATCCTTTCGTTAGCAACTCAGGCCTAGTTTACATTACAAGCCTTAAAAGACCATTTGGATCACACATGAATATTTGAGAAAATGAGATCGTCTTCAGGACACATTCCGCCTAATTGAGTTAACCTTTCTTCAGGGACCTCGAGCTTATAATGTTTGATTGAGATTAGAAAAGGGGAAATTTTAAATTTGGGGAGTGTGTGAGAAAAGAGAGCCACAAAAATGGGGCACTATCTGGTTGAGGGATTCTTGAATTAAGTAAATGTCCTAAACAGAAATTGAAAAGAACACAAAAAGAAAAAAACAAGGAAAAGGAAAAGGGTAGAAAAGGAAAAGGGAAAGAAAAAAGAAAAGAAAAATAAGAAAGAAAAAGAAAAAGAAAGAAAAAGAAAAAGAAAGAAATAGGAAAAGGAAATGAAAAAAGAAAAAAAAAAGAAAAAAAAGAATAAATGCAAAGGAAATTTTGAAATAAATCCTTGAAATGAGACGTGTGCCAGAAAAGAAAATGAACTCTAGGGTGAAAACCCAAAATGGGCAGTCTAGAGTAATCCAAAGAATAAAAGAAGAAGAATAGTGATTTCATCAGGAAAAGTTGATCATTGGTTTAATTACCCTTAAAATATGATTTTGAGCCTTTATATCCTTTCTTTAGCAACTCGGGCCTAGTTTACATTGCAAGCCTTAAAAGACCATTTGGATCACACATGAATATTTGAGAAAAGGAGTTCGTCTTTAGAACACATTGTGCCTAATTGAGTTAACCTTTCTTCAGGGACCTCGAGCTTCTAGTTTTTGATTGAGATTAGAAAAGTGGGAAATTTTAAATTTGGGGAGTGTGTGAGAAAAGAGAGCCACAAAATGGGGCACTATCCGGTTGAGGGATTCTTGAATCATTCATGCTTTGAATTTTGGGGCATATGACTTTGCCCTATTCTTGTGTTTTCCATGACTATTTTCTTAAGATCCCCATTTTTTAGCCTTTTCCTTTGTTTGTTATGACTTTTTTCCTTTGAACTATCATTTCTAGCTTTTTCTTGCATCTTACAAGTCGGCTGACATAGATTCATAAAAATAAAAAGATTTCTTGGTATTTATCTCAACTGTAGGAGACCATGAACGAATGTTTTCATCTCAACAGAAAACAATTGGACCTAAATTTGAACGGGGCATCACCTTGCATGGGAAGGTAAAAAAGGAAAAAGAAGAAGCATGTGTGTTAAAGAGTTTGAAGTGAGTCGTGTTATCAAAAAAGATCCACATATAAGATACAAAAAGCTCAAAAGCATGAAAATAGATAGAATTGCAATTGATAAGTAAACGATGCCATCAGATTGGGGGCAGTCTACATTGACTAATGATTTCAGGCCCTTAGTAGAAATAGGCGCGAGAGGAAGAGATTAAAGCACCAATATCATTCGAAGATATTCAAGGTGAAAATAAGCTTTCAATGTTTTAAATGAAGCAAAGAGATATGAAGAATGAGAATGGCGAAGAAATGACAGTTGAAGAAGTCTGTCCTTCCAGCTATGAGTGCAAGATCACTAGTTTAATTGAGCAAAGATCAAATGTTTTCCATGAGTCGGAAAAATACAGTGAAAAAGTATACATGCTTATCTGGATTGAGTGAGCAAATGCGTGGAAAAATAATTCTGAGAAAAAGAATTCAAAAACAAAAGAAATGAGACATGTATTCCTGTTTTAGGCATCCCTAGGGGCATGCACATCATAATTTCATTAAATATCAAATTTTTCAGGTACACGAAGGACCTTACAACAAAAAAAAATCGCTTATTCATCCAAGCATAAGGAGGACGAAATTTTTCATAAGAATCGCTTATCAGTTCAAGCGTAAGGAGAATGGAGTTTGCTTATTCATCCAAGCATAAGTAGGATGATGTTATTCCAGAATATCTGCTTATCTATTCGAGAACAAGGAGAATAGAACCTGCTTATTCATCCAAGCATAAGTAGGATGAAATTTTTCAGAAGATCTGCTTATCTATTCGAGAACAAGGAGAATAGAACCTGCTTATTCATCCAAGCATAAGGAGGATGAAGTTTTTCAGAAGTTCGCTTATTCATCCAAGCTTAAGGAGTATGAAATTTTTCAGAAGATTCACTTATACGTTCCGGCAAAATGAGAATGGAGTTCGCTTATTCATTTAAGCATAAGGAGGATGCAATTTTTTTTCCAGAAGATCTGCTTATCTATTCGAGCACAAGGAGAATAAAACCTGCTTATTCATCCAAGCATAAGGAGGATGAAATTTTTCAGAAGATTCCCTTATCCATTAAGGCGTAAAGATAATGGGTTTGCTTATTCATCCAAGCATAAGGAGGATGATGTAACCCCCTTAGCCCGGCCTAGACGGTTGACCCGAACTACGAAGATTACACGGGGAAAACCAAAGTCAACCCGAAAGTCAACCTTGATTAACGACCCTTTTTTTCTTTTTAATCTTGTCTAAATGCAAATTAACCCTAATTGAGTATTGAGATAAGCATACTCAAAAATCACCGCAAACGGAAAACATTTAGGGACTCAATTGCCCAATATACAAATTTAGGGACCAAATTGTAAATTCTGGAAATTGCGAGGACTTTACTAAATTTAAAGTTACCATTATGAAATTAGTCATGTTTCATGCTTCCCTACCAAATTTCATCTCAAACAGACATCTCAAACTCAATCAATTGCATAAGCAAATTTCAGGACTAAAACGTGAGGATTTCAAAACATATAACCATCAGATTCAGTGTCCAACGGTCGAGTGTTCCGAAACGGGGAAGGACCGTTCCGAAACACGGGACCATTCCGTAACCTGTTGCAGAACAGGGCTTGACAGTAGCAAATCCGTTTCGGAACAGCTCTACCTGTTTCGAAACGCCATGGCCATTTCAGGCCCCCTGTTCCGAAACAGTAGTACCTGTTCCGATACGAGCTGCCCAGAAATGCAGAATTTTTCTGGTTTAACACCCATTTGACACAACAAACACATTCATATGACTTCCTTAACATACCAACAAGTCATCAAACATTAAGGGGACATATTAGCATCAACAAAACTCAATCACAGCCTCATTTAGGAAAAACTCCAACTCTATAGGCATGCATCCTATAAAAGAAATCATGCAATCATCAAATCACCAAACCAAAACCAAATGGCCATTTACATGTTCCAACATCATCAAAGACATTAAACCAAACTTAGGGAGTCCAAAACATCTCCCAAAAACACAACCTAGGTTCCCATTGCCAAATACCAAAGAGCTAATAGTGTTGTGAAAATAGTCACCATACATGAGCTTAGACTTTCACTTGGATCCTTGACCTCCTTGCTGCCCTTTAAGCACTTCAATGCTCTACATTATTGATTTAAGAAAGAGAGAGCGTAAGCACATATGCTAAGTGAGGAATGCTCTAGTAAACAACACAATAATGCACTTTGTAAAAACACATTTCCAAGGCCTTTAAGTTCAAAACAACATTTATCATGCATTTATGCATACAAACCAAGCATCTCATGCTTCAATTCATCAACATGTCATATTGGCTTTCAAATGATAATCCATAACCATTTTACAACTCAAAACACAATCGGATACGCGGATTACAAGCGTTGTCCCATACGCTTCATACACACTACCAATATCAAGGTGGAGTTTACCGGTACAATCACAACCCCTCAACACCCGTGATGGAGTCTACGGTACAATCACAACCCCTCCACATCACTCATTGGTAGTTGTATAACATCACTAACAAGAACACGGGACACACAACACAAGATCCACACTTGGACTTTTAACCACCATTGTGATCTTAACCATCTCGTTAGTGTAATTGGATGTAGTTTACGGTACAATCACAACCCCTCAACATCCAAGGCGACTTTTCTCACGGTGCACCCAATCCTATAGTCGAATAACTATATCCAATTCAAGTACTTTTAAACCAACACATCACTTGCCAATATACATCATTTAACAACATCAATCCACTATTTTAAAGCATTAAACAAAGCCATTTAACCATCATGCAACATTATGCATCAAAACCACATTTATCAATGTTCAAAACAAGGATCTCTTACCTTGAGCATCCTTCAACACATGGCTTACAAAACCAGCATTAAACATGCTAAAATATGCTTTCAAAACAGAATTTAAACATACAAATAAAACACATTGCATCCAACCATCTCATGGTTCATCAAAAAGAGAGTTTCAACGAAAACTTACTCTTGAGCTTAGCTAAGTTGTTTAGACTTAAACTACGGACTTCATGAACAGACTTAGGAGGCTTCCAATTCATCACCGCCTCAATCTTTTGAGGATCAACACGAATTCCGTCACCAGAAACCACTTGACCCAGAAACACAACTTCTCTAAGCCAGAACTCACACTTGCTCAGCTTGGCATAAAGCTGATTCTCCAACAAAGCTTGCAACACAATTCTCAAATGCCCTTCATGCTCCTCCTCAGTGCGAGAGTACACGAGAATATCATCAATGAACACCACAAAAAAATTATCCAAGTATTCATGGAACACCCTATTCATCATGTCCATGAAAGCCTTAGGAGCATTCATCAAACCAAACGACATCACAAGGAACTAATAATGCCCATACCTAGTTCTGAAAGCTGTCTTTGGTACATCCACATCCTTCACCTTCAGCTGGTAATACCCTGACCTCAAGTCAATTTTAGAGAACATAGCCGCTCCCCGAAATTGATCAAAAAGATCATCAATCCTCGGCAATGGATACCGATTCTTGATAGTCAACTTGTTAAGCTGACGGTAATCAATGCACATCCTCATAGTGCCATCCTTTTTCTTCACAAACAAGACCGGTGCACCCCAAGGTGACACACTCGGCCGAATGAAACCACGATCAAGCAACTCATGAAGTTGCATCTTCAGCTCTTTCAACTCCTTAGGTGTCATTCGATAAGGAGTAATGGACACTGGAGTTGTGTTTTCGTACAACTCAATTCCAAACTCCACTTCGCGATTAGGAGGCAATCCAGGCAACTCCTCCGGAAACACATCAGGAAACTCTCGCACAGTCCTGATATCTTGCACTCGCAACTCCTTAGAGCTAGGATTCATCACAAAGGCTAGGTAAGCTTCACAACCTTGCCTCAGTATCCGGCTCGCTTCCAATATAGACACCACATTGGCAAGAAACTTCACATTCTCACCAACCACCACCACTTCATAATCGTCCGCAAGTTTCAATGAAACTCGCTTATTCTCAAAATCCACTACAGCTCGATGCTCAACAAGCCAATCCATACCAAGGATTACATCAAAAACATAAAAAGGCAGTTCCATAAGATCAACATGGAAAACATGGTCTTGCACAACCAAGGGACATCTTCTATAAAGCTTTCGAGTCACAACAGTCTCACCAAAAGAACTAGTTACACGCACACCAACATCCAAAGACTCAACAGGCAACCCAAGCAATTGAGCATGTTCACGCAACATGTACGAGTGTGTAGATCCAGAATCAATCAAGGAAAGTAATGACAAGGATTGCAAAGTGAAAGTACCTGCGATCACATCCATGTCATTCCTCCCTTCCCTCTGAGCATACACTCTGGCCTGGCCACCACCCTCTGGCTGAACAGCTACCACATGAGCCACATTCCGTCCACCATCCTCCCTGCGCTGGAAGTTACCACGGCCGTGCCCACGACCTCTCTGTGGTGCAACAACTCCAGGAGGACGTCCTTGACCACCACCGTCCAACAGAGGACACTCTCTCCTCATGTGATCCACCGAACCACAGTTCCAGCACGAATTACCGGTCACCACAACAGGAGCATGTACCTTCTTCGCTGCTCGAGGAAAATCACTCCTCAGATGACCACACGATCCACATGTCCAACATGTGTTCTGATCAGCTCTCGCCTTGTCTCCTTGAACAAGCGCACCTTGTCCTCCACCACCACGCCTAACTGAAGACTGATACTTCCGATCACATCCTCTCTTGTTCCGTCCACCACCGGAACTATACTCAGTAGCTCACTTGCCCGCACTAGGACCAACTCCTCTAGAAGATAAACCCAAATTCAACTCAATGTCTTTTGCTCTACCAACCAGCACATCAAAATCAGTGTACTCAGCAGCCAACATATAGGTCTTCACTTCCGTCACCAAACCATAACGGAAACGTTCACACCTCTCCCGCTCATCCGGGACAAGCTCAGGTGCGTACTAACTGAGTCGGACAAACTGAACCTCGTACTCAGCCACCGACATGCTCCCTTGAGTAAGAGACATGAATTCCCTTTTCTTTTCATCTAGGTATCGCACACCCAGATACCTCCTCTTGAACGCATTCAGAAAGAATGTCCAAGTCACATCAGCATCCTCCATTCCGGAGATAGTGGTTGTCCACCAGGTATACACATCGTCATGCAACAACGATATCACACAGCCCAACTTCTGCACTTCATTGCAATTCATTTGTCCAAAAATTCTCTTGGTACTTTCCAACCAAGACTCAAAACCTTCAGCAGACAAACCCCTGAACTCAGTCCCTCCCAGACTGCGCAAGCGTTCCAGAGGTAGTCTCACATTAGCATCTCCCTGATGCCCAGCTCCTTGAGCTGCAGCTACCGCCGCCCGAAAGGCTCCAGCAATGGCCTGAATCAGCATTGTCATATCAGGAGCAGCTTGCTCCTGCCCAGCTTCAGGTCTAGCAACCCCAGCGTTAGCACCAGCACCAACTCCCTCACCCCAGCACCAGCACCAACTCCCGTCACCAGCATTCTCTTCATTCTCATTTTGAGCCATAGCTCGCGTATTAATCCTCGTCTCTCTACGAGGTCCCATTTACTAAACAATGCAATCACAAATGCAATAAACAAAGTCAGGCTCAGCAAGGTAAGAAATCCAATTACTCAAGCTCATTTCCAATTAAAAACAAATCATTTCATTAGCTTGATTTGGCAATGGGTCCCTCTAACATGCTTCACCAAAGCACACACCACAATTGTAACATTCTTACAATTCATACATCATACTTTCTCTCAACAAGCATATAAAGCAATCATACACATATCACCCACTTAACCGTTCCCAAATACACGAGAACTCAGCTTTGATACCACCAAATATAACCCCCTTAGCCCGGCCTAGACGGTTGACCCGAACTACGAAGATTACAAGGGGAAAACAAAGTCAACCCGAAAGTCAACCTTGATTAACGACCCTTTTTTTTCTTTTTAATCTTGTCTAAATGCAAATTAACCCTAATTGTACTCTTGAGATAAGCATACTCAAAAATCACCGCAAACGGAAAACATTTAGGGACTCAATTGCCCAATATACAAATTTAGGGACCAAATTGTAAATTCTGGAAATTGCGAGGACTTTACTAAATTTAAAGTTACCATTATGAAATTAGTCATGTTTCATGCTTCCCTACCAAATTTCATCTCAAACAGACATCTCAAACTCAATCAATTGCATAAGCAAATTTCAGGACTAAAACGTGAGGATTTCAAAACATATAACCATCAACTAATAGTGTTGTGAAAATAGTCACCATACATGAGCTTAGACTTTCACTTGGATCCTTGACCTCCTTGCTGCCCTTTAAGCACTTCAATGCTCTACATTATTGATTTAAGAAAGAGAGAGCGTAAGCACATATGCTAAGTGAGGAATGCTCTAGTAAACAACACAATAATGCACTTTGTAAAAACACATTTCCAAGGCCTTTAAGTTCAAAACAACATTTATCATGCATTTATGCATACAAACCAAGCATCTCATGCTTCAATTCATCAACATGTCATATTGGCTTTCAAGTGATAATCCATAACCATTTTACAACTCAAAACACAATCGGATACGCGGATTACAAGCGTTGTCCCATACGCTTCATACACACTACCAATATCAAGGTGGAGTTTACCGGTACAATCACAACCCCTCAACACCCGTGATGGAGTCTACGGTACAATCACAACCCCTCCACATCACTCATTGGTAGTTGTATAACATCACTAACAAGAACACGGGACACACAACACAAGATCCACACATGGACTTTTAACCACCATTGTGATCTTAACCATCTCGTTAGTGTAATTGGATGGAGTTTACGGTACAATCACAACCCCTCAACATCCAAGGCGACTTTATTCACGGTGCACCCAATCCTATAGTCGGATAACTATATCCGATTCAAGTACTTTTAAACCAACACATCACTTGCCAATATACATCATTTAACAACATCAATCCACTGTTTTAAAGTATTAAACAAACCATTTAACCATCATGCAACACTATGCATAAAAACCACATTTATCAATGTTCAAAACAAGGATCTCTTACCTTGAGCATCCTTCAACACATGGCTTACAAAACCAGCATTAAACATGCTAAAATATGCTTTCAAAACAGAATTTAAACATACAAATAAAACACATTGCATCCAACCCTCTCATGGTTCATCAAAAAGAGAGTTTCTCCGAAAACTTACTCTTGAGCTTAGCTAAGTTGTTTAGACTTAAACTACGGACTTCATGAACAGTCTTAGAAGGCTTCCAATTCATCACCGCCTCAATCTTTTGAGGATCAACACGAATTCCGTCAGCAGAAACCACATGACCCAGAAACACAACTTCTCTAAGCCAGAACTCACACTTGCTCAGCTTGGCATAAAGCTGATTCTCCAACAAAGCTTGCAACACAATTCTCAAATGCCCTTCATGCTCCTCCTCAGTGCGAGAGTACACGAGAATATCATCAATGAACACCACAAAAAATTTATCCAAGTATTCATGGAACACCCTATTCATCATGTCCATGAAAGCCTTAGGAGCATTCATCAAACCAAACGACATCACAAGGAACTAATAATGCCCATACCTCGTTCTGAAAGATGTCTTTGGTACATCCACATCCTTCACCTTCAGCTGGTAATACCCTGACCTCAAGTCAATTTTAGAGAACATAGCCGCTCCCCGAAATTGATCAAAAAGATCATCAATCCTCGACAATGGATACCGATTCTTGATAGTCAACTTGTTAAGTTGACGGTAATCAATGCACATCCTCATAGTGCCATCCTTTTTCTTCACAAACAAGACCGGTGCACCCCAAGGTGACACACTCGGCCGAATGAAACCACGATCAAGCAACTCTTGAAGTTGCATCTTCAGCTCTTTCAACTCCTTAGGTGTCATTCGATAAGGAGTAATGGACACTGGAGTTGTGTTTTCGTACAGCTCAATTCCAAACTCCACTTCGCGATTAGGAGGCAATCCAGGCAACTCCTCCGGAAACACATCAGGAAACTCTCGCACAATCCTGATATCTTGCACTCGCAACTCCTTAGAGCTAGGATTCATCACAAAGGCTAGGTAAGCTTCACAACCTTGCCTCAGCATCCGGCTCGCTTCCAATATAGACACCACATTGGCAAGAAACTTCACATTCTCACCAACCACCACCACTTCATAATCGTCCGCAAGTTTCAATGAAACTCGCTTATTCTCAAAATCCACTACAGCTCGATGCTCAACAAGCCAATCCATACCAAGGATTACATCAAAAACATAAAAAGGCAGTTCCATAAGATCAACATGGAAAACATGGTCTTGCACAACCAAGGGACATCTTCTATAAAGCTTTCGAGTCACAACAGTCTCACCAAAAGAACTAGTTACAGGCACACCAACATCCAAAGACTCAACAGGCAACCCAAGCAATTGAGCATGTTCACGCAACATGTACGAGTGTGTAGATCCAGAATCAATCAAGGAAAGTAATGACAAGGATTGCAAAGTGAAAGTACCTGCGATCACATCCATGTCATTCCTCCCTTCCCTCTGAGCATACACTCTGGCCTGGCCACCACCCTCTGGCTGAACAGTTACCACATGAGCCACATTCCGTCCACCATCCTCCTTGCGCTGGCAGTTACCACGGCCGTGCCCACGACCTCTCTGTGGTGCAACAACTCCAGGAGCACGTCCCTGACCACCACCGTCCAACAGAGGACACGCCCTCCTCATGTGATCCACCGAACCACAGTTCCAGCACGAATTACCGGTCACCACAACAGGAGCATGTACCTTCTTCGCTGCTCGAGGAAAATCACTCCTCAGATGACCACACGATCCACATGTCCAACATGTGTTCTGATCAGCTCTCGCCTTGTCTCCTTGAACAAGCGCACCTTGTCCTCCACCACCACGCCTAACTGAAGACTGATACTTCCGATCACATCCTCTCTTGTTCCGTCCACCACCGGAACTATACTCAGCAGCTCACTTGCCTGCACTAGGACCAACTCCTCTAGAAGATAAACCCAAATTCAACTCAATGTCTTTTGCTCTACCAACCAGCACATCAAAATCAGCGTACTCAGCAGCCAACATATAGGTCTTCACTTCCGTCACCAAACCATAATGGAAACGTTCACACCTCTCCCTCTCATCTGGGACAAGCTCAGGTGCGTACTAAATGAGTCAGACAAACTGAACCTCGTACTCAGACACCGACATGCTCCCTTGAGTAAGAGACATGAATTCCCTTTTCTTTTCATCTAGGTATCGCACACCCAGATACCTCCTCTTGAACGCATTCAGAAAGAATGTCCAAGTCACATCAGCATCCTCCATTCCGGAGATAGTGGTTGTCCACCAGGTATACGCATCGTCATGCAACAACGATATCACACAGCCCAGCTTCTGCACTTCATTGCAATTCATTTGTCCAAAAATTCTCTTGGTACTTTCCAACCAAGACTCAAAACCTTCAGCAGACAAACCCCTGAACTCAGTCCCTCCCAGACTGCGCAAGCGTTCCAGAGGTAGTCTCACATTAGCATCTCCCTGATGCCCAGCTCCTTGAGCTGCAGCTACCGCCGCCCGAAAGGCTCCAGCAATGGCCTGAATCAGCATTGTCATATCAGGAGCAGCTTGTCCCTTCCCAGCTTCAGGTCTAGCGACCCCAGCGTCAGCACCAGCACCAACTCCCTCACCCAAGCACCAGCACCAACTCCCGTCACCAGCATTCTCTTCATTCTCATTTTGAGCCATAGCTCGCGTATTAATCCTCGTCTCTCTACGAGGTCCCATTTACTAAACAATGCAATCACAAATACAATAAACAAAGTCAGGCTCAGCAAGGTAAGAAATCCAATTACTCAAGCTCATCTCCAATTAAAAAGAAATCATTTCATTAGCTTGATTTGGCAATGGGTCCCTCTAACATGCTTCACCAAAGCACACACCACAATTGTAACATTCTTACAATTCATACATCATACTTTCTCTCAATAAGCATACAAAGCAATCATACATATATCACCCACTTAACCGTTCCCAAATACACGAGAACTTAGCTCTGATACCACCAAATATAACCCCCTTAGCCCGGCCTAGACGGTTGACCCGAACTACGAAGATTACACGGGGAAAACCAAAGTCAACCCGAAAGTCAACCTTGATTAACGACCCTTTTTTTTCTTTTTAATCTTGTCTAAATGCAAATTAACCCTAATTGTACTCTTGAGATAAGAATACTCAAAAATCAACGCAAACGGAAAACATTTAGGGACTCAATTGCCCAATATACAAATTTAGGGACCAAATTGTAAATTCTGGAAATTGTGAGGACTTTACTAAATTTAAAGTTACCATTATGAAATTAGACATGTTTCATGCTTTCCTGCCATATTTCATCTCAAACAGACATCTCAAACACAATCAATTGCATAAGCAAATTTCAGGACTAAAACGTGAGGATTTCAAAACATATAACCATCAGATTCAGTGCCCAACGGTCGAGTGTTCCGAAACGGGGAAGGATCGTTCCGAAACGCGGGACCATTCCGTAACCTGTTGCAGAACAGGGCTTGACAGTAGCAAATCCGTTTCGGAACGACTCTACCTGTTTCGAAACGCCATGGCCATTTCAGGCCCCCTATTCTGAAACAGTAGTACCTGTTCCGATACGGGTTGCCCAGAAATGCAAAATTTTTCTGGTTTAACACCCTTTTGACCCAACAAACACATTCATATGACTTCCTTAACATACCAACAAGTCATCAAACATTAAGGGGACATATTAGCATCAACAAAACTCAATCATAGCCTCATTTAGGAAAAACTTAGGGAGTCCAAAACATCTCCAAAAAACACAACCTAGGTTCCCATTGCCAAATACCAAAAAGCTCATAGTGTTGTGAAAATAGTCACCATACATGAGCTTAGACTTTCACTTGGATCCTTGACCTCCTTGCTGCCCTTTAAGCACTTCAATGCTCTGCATTATTGATTTAAGAAAGATAGAGCGTAAGCACATATGCATAGTGAGGAATGCTCTAGTAAACAACACAATAATGCACTTTGTTAAAACACCGTTCCAAGGCCTTTAAGTTCAAAACAACATTTATCATGCATTTATGCATACAAACCAAGCATCTCATGCTTCAATTCATCAACATGTCATATTGGCTTTCAAGTGATAATCCATAACCATTTTACAACTCAAAACACAATCGGATACGCGGATTACAAGCGTTGTCCCATACGCTTCATACACACTACCAATATCAAGGTGGAGTTTACCGGTACAATCACAACCCCTCAACACCCGTGATGGAGTCTACGGTACAATCACAACCCCTCCACATCACTCATTGGTAGTTGTATAACATCACTAACAAGAACACGGGACACACAACACAAGATCCACACATGGACTTTTAACCACCATTGTGATCTTAACCATCTCGTTAGTGTACTTGGATGGAGTTTACGGTACAATCACAACCCCTCAACATCCAAGGCGACTTTATTCACGGTGCACCCAATCCTATAGCTGGCTAACTATATCCGATTCAAGTACTTTTAAACCAACACATCACTTGCCAATATACAACATTTATCAATGTTCAAAACAAGGATCTCTTACCTTGAGCATCCTTCAACACATGGCTTACAAAACCATCATTAAACATGCTAAAATATGCTTTCAAAACAGAATTTAAACATGCAAATAAAACACATTGCATCCAACCATCTCATGGTTCATCAAAAAGAGAGTTTCTCCGAAAACTTACTCTTGAGCTTAGCTAAGTTGTTTAGACTTAAACTAAGCTCCCATAACCTTCAAACATTGGTTTCAAAGCTGAAAACCAAACTTCACTCACCGATTCCGTTTCGCAAGTTTGTCGAAAAGCCGATCAAGCCTCTGGATCAACACCACAAGGATCGGAAGATGCCTCCCCTGTTTTAAACACATCAAAGCAGAGGATTAATGCATCATCATGCATTAATATCTTCAACCAGGACACCTAAACTCGCTGCTCTCGCCAAAACTCACATTTCGGCTACCAAACACAACCGAAATCACATCCAAACACCTCTACAACATTACCCAACCAAGATCCATCAATTCCAAACATCCTTAAAAATCAATTAACATCCAAAAATAACCTACTCACGTCCTTATACCTCCAGCTATAGCAGAACATCAAAATCACCCATAAAACCACCATTAACTCAAGCAAAAACTTGGGAAAATCAACCTATTCAGGATTGCATTGATTAAACCTCAATTACACATCATTTATACACCCAATATACATCAAAAAGACATCTCAAAACAGAGCCCAATCCTTTAATACGAATTTCTTCAAAATTAAATCCAAATCTTGCATTTTAAGCCAAAATCAAGATCAAAACATCAAAACCTTTAATAAAACTCAAATCAAGGATTGAGAACTTGGGAATTTCAGTAAAGAACTGAGTATTTAGAGGAGAAGGACGTTCATACCTCTAAATGTGGATTTCTCCTTGTTTAGAGCCAAAATTCTTGAAAATTCAATAAGCAAATGATGAGGATTTGGTGTAGAATTGGTTAGAAATCATTTAGAGATTGGAATCTCAACTTTAGATGTGAAAATCAGAGGAAAAGTGTCTGGGGAAATGCGTTTGGCTGAGGGAAAAATTGAGAGAAAAAGAATTGGGAAAATTTTGACAAAAGTTAGTTATAAAACCAAAATATCTATTTTCCCTCCTTTCCTTTTATTAAATAACATTAAATAAATCTTTAATATTTAAGAAAAATCTGGAGAAACCCTCCCTTGGGTAAATTAGCTCCTTAAAGATTCAAAGTTTCAATCCTTTTAAAATAGTCACCAACTTTTCAAAAATTACATTTTAGTCACTATTTTGAAATGTCGTATTTCCAAACCCCATTTTGTAAAATTGATTTCACCACTCTCTTATATATAATAAAAGAGGATTTTTAGATATTTTCCATATTTTTAATGCATCCCGAACTAGGCTTTCCCTAAAATCACCTTTTATATTCGAACCGTAATTTAAACCGGTCCGGTTCAGACCCTAAACTTCCAAGCCAAAATTGGGGTGTTACAGATGAAGTTTTTCAGAAATTCACTTATTCATCCAAGTATAAGTAGGATGAAATTTTTCAGAAGATTCATTTATCCGTTCAAGCGTAAGGAGAATGAAATTCGCTAATTCATCCAAGCATAAAGAGGATGAATTTTTTGTCAAAAGTTTTGCTTATCTATTCGAGCACAAGGAGAATAGTACACGCTTATTCATCCAAGCATAAAGAGGATTAAATTTTTCAGAAGATTCGCTTATCCGTTCAGCGTAAGGAGAATGAAGTTTGCTTATTTATCCAAGCATAAGGAGGATGAAAATTTTCAGAAGTTCGCTTATTCATCCAAGCATACGGAGGATGAAATTTTTCAGAATATTCGCGTATTCATTCAGGTGCAAGGAGAATGGATTTTGCTTATTCATCCAAGCATAAGGAGGATGAAATTTTTTTGGAAGATTCGCTTATATGTTCAGGCGTAAGGAGAATGGAGTTCGCTTATTCATCCAAGCATATGTAGGATGAAATTTTTCAGAAGATTCGCTTATTCGTTCAAGCATAAAGAGAATGGAGTTCGCTTATTCATCCAAGCTTAAGGAGGATGAAATTTTTTCAGAAGATTCGTTTATATGTTCAGGCGTAAGAAGAATGGAATTTGATTATTCATCCAAGCATAAAGAGGATGAAATTTTTCAGAAGATTCACATATCCTTTCAGGAGGAAAGAGAATGTTTGCTTATTCATTCAAGAATGAGGAGGATGAAATCTTTTAAGGTTTTGCTTATTCATCCAAGCATAAGGAGGATGAAATCTATTGGAGTCTGTTTACTTATTCATCCGAGTATAAGGAGGATGAAACCTTTTGAGGTTTTGCTTATTCATCAAGCATAAGGATGATGAAATCTTTTGAAGTTTGTTTGCTTATTCATCCAAGAATAAGGAGGATTAATTCTTTTAAAGCATGTTCGCTTATTCATCCAAGCATAAAGGGGATGAAATTTTTAAGAGAATCCGCCTATTTGTTTGAGCATTTGAGGGAATATAACACAGCTAAACAATTTAGGCATTTGGGAGAACAGAACCCAATTCAGCTATTCGAGCACAAGGAGAATAGAATCAGCCTATATGTTCAGGCATTTGGAGAATAGAACCCAGCTCAGCTATTTTAGCATAAGGAGAATAGAACCAGCCTATCCGTTCGAGCATTTGGAGAATAGAATCTTCTCATCTATTCGGGCATCTGGAGAATAGAACATGCCTATCCTTTTGGGCATCAAGAGAATCGAACCAAGCAACAAATCGGTGAAAATTAGTGTCTTTTGGTCTTTGCTGTATCTTTGTTTCACAAAGGTGAGCAAAGAGGGGCAACTGTTGTCACTAAATTTTCACCTAAATTCATCATTTTCATTTTTTTTAAAATGTTGTATTTTATTATATATATTTGTAAATATTATTATTATTATTTAGATACAAAGCCCAAAAGGAGAGTCCATTGTAAATAAATAATAATCTATTAATTAAAAAAATAAGATCCATGATACATTGCTAGCCCATTTGGCCCAAAAAATGAGGAACAAAAACCCTAATTAACCATTTTTCCCTCTTATGCGCAGCTTATTCACGACCATAGGATCTGTGTAAGATCCAATGGTCAAGATCAATCCAGAGGATAAGGCATTAATCACCCGCGCGCGTGTGAGCCACGTGCTCATCTCCCAGCAGCCCAAACCTTTCGGCTTCACTGTTGACGCGCCTTCACGTCTGCTGGGTCGCGTCTGAGGTCATCGAACAACACTGGCGACCGTAGTCTCTCCCTCACTGTGGTGCACGGTCGTTGATGACTGTCGGGACTCGCGTTGCACGTCCCCGGTGATGGATCGCGACATTCCTGGCCAAGGCCGCGATGGTAGCTGCTATTAGACTGTGACACGGCAAAACTGATCACCGGAAACTGAGGAAAGAAAAGATAAGAATGAGGAAGAAAGAGAAGAGAGAATTCACAAGAGAAAAGGACAAAGACAGCTCATTCATTTCATGACTAACGGTTTCAGTACAAAGAGCCCTATATAAACTCTACCCTCCCTTACACGGCATCGTTTTATGTATATACGGGTCTCCTATACGCTGCGTTTCATTAACAACCTAACAAACATTCAAAAGGAATTCCCCAACGGCTATATTCTTAATTGGGCTCGTGACAACACTCCCTCCTTCAGCAAATCCTTGACCTCAAGGATTAACAGCTGAAAATTGTTGCTTCAGCTCGTGTAAGATCTCCCAAGTTGCATCTTCTGGGAACGAATTACTCCATTCCACTAACACTTCTATCACAGCTCAATTCCCCTTCCTTCCAATTCTTCGATCGATAACTCGCAGAGGCTCCTTGCTAATACTGCCATCAGCATCTATGATTGGCCACTCCTTTTGAATATTCTCAGACCCCACTCTCTTCTTCAACTGAGAAACATGGAACACTAGATGCACCTTTGAATTCTCAGGGAGCTCCAATTTGTAGGCCACAGCTTCTATCCTTTCGATGATGCGAAAAGGGCCAAACCACCTGGAAGCAAGTTTCTGTCCACTTCTGGCACTCACTGATTGCTGTCTGTATGGTTGAAGTTTAAGGAAAACCCAGTCACCCACCAGATATTCACACTCCTTCCTCTTTCGATCTGCCTGGCTTTTCATCCTGTCTTGAGCTCTTTGCAAATGGAACCTCAGCATTTTGATGGCAGCTTCACGAGCCTGCAGGCTTCTGTCCACAGCTTCCACTAGTGATTCTCCAGCAATGTAGGGTAAATGAATAGGTGGTGGTTGTCCAAAGAGTGCTTGGTAAGGAGTGGTTCGAATTGCAGAGTGAAATGTCGTGTTGTACCACCATTCGGCCAAGTGTAGCCACTCAGACCAATCCTTAGGCTTCTCACCTGTCATACACCTGAGATATGTCTCCAAAAACTGGTTGACTCTCTCCGTTTGACCATCCGTCTAAGGGTGGTAAGCTGTCGATGCATGTACAGCTACCCCTAACTTCCCAAATAATTCTTTCCAGAACGCGCTCATGAACACCTTATCCCTGTCACATACGATGTTGCTGGGTAAGCCATGAAGTTTAAACACATTTTTCAGAAATGCTTGAGCTACATCTTTGGCTGTGAATGGATGAATTAACCCCAGAAAATGGTTGTACTTGGTTAGCCTATCGACCACCACTAGGATGCAATTCATTCTCCCAGACTTAGGCAACCCCTCTATGAAATCCATTCCAATCGAAGACCACAAGGTTTCAGGTATTGGTAAAGGCTGTAACAGGCCCCTGGGATGATGTTTGTCACCCTTATTCCTCTGGCATGTCATGCAATCACGAACCCAACTCTTCACATCTTTTTTCAGGCCCTTCCAATACAGTACTGCAGAGATTCTCTGAATTGTGGTTGTTACTCCTGAATGCCCCCTACCATGCTGTCATGAAAGAAGCTTAGCAATTCCTTCTTCACTTCAGAAACACTCCCTACCACCAATTTCCCATTTCTCTTCAAGAGTTCCCCATCTCATTGGTATTTAGGATGCTTATCAGGTTCCTCTTCTTTAGTTTTGATCAGCTTCTTCAACTTGTCATCAGCTTGCCAAGTCTCCTTAATTTTGTCCAACATTTCATAACTCACAAGGCTCACTCTCATAGTAGCACAACTGCTTCCCTCGGGCCTCCTCGACAATGCATCAGCCACAATATTATGGATACCCCTCCTATACTGCACCTCGTAATCAAAGCCCATCATTTTCACAACCCACTTCTGTTGGAAAGGAGTGAAAGCTTGGTTCTCAGCTAAGAACTTCAAGCTTTGGTGATCTGTCTTGATCACAAAATGTCTACCAACCAGGTAAGTTGACCATCGTTTCACTGACATTAACACAACTAACATTTCCTTTTCGTACACAGACAAAGCACTGTGTTTAATGCCTAGGCCCTTACTGAAGAAGGCAAGTGGCCTACCTTTCTGCACCAACACAGCCCCAACTCCAGCATCAGAGGCATCTGCTTCAACAATGAATTCTAAATTGAAGTCAGGTAGAGCTAATATAGGTGTTGAACACACAGCTTCCTTTAATTTTCTGAAAGCTTCTTCTTCCTCAATTCCCCACTTCCAGGCCCCTTTCTTCAGCAGATCAGTTAGAGGCCTTGCCAAGCATCCATAGTTCTTCACGAATCCCCTGTAGTACCCCGAGAGCCCTAAAAACCCTCTGAGCTCCTTCACAGTTGTTGGTGCTGGCCATGAAAATATGCTCCTGACTTTAGATTGGTCCATTGAGATGCACCCTCCAGAGATCACATACCCCAGATAATCGACTTCACTTGATCCAAGACAGCACTTGGATCGTTTTGCATATAACTGATGTGTCCTCAGTGTTTCCAGAACTATTCTCAAATGTTGCAAATGTGATGAACCATCCCTCGAATAGACTAGAATATCATCGAAGAAAATGAGTACAAACTTCCTCAAATACTGTTTAAAAAGCTTGTTCATCAAACCTTGAAATGTTGCTGGGGCGTTTGTCAACCCAAAGGGCATCACTAAGAACTCGTAGTGGCCTTCATGGGTTCGAAATGCTGTCTTTTGGATATCAGCTTCCCTCATTCGAATTTGGTAGTACCCAGACCTGAGGTCCAACTTGGAAAATACAATGGCCGCTCCCAATTCATCTAGCAATTCTTCGATCACAGGCATAGGGAAGCTGTCTTTGATGGTGAGCTGATTTAATTTTCGATAGTCCACACACATTCTCCACGACCTGTCCTTCTTCTTCACCATTACAATTGGAGAGGAAAAGGCACTGTTGCTATCTCTGATGATCCCAGATTGTAACATCTCCCCTATAAGGCTCTCTATTTCATCCTTTTGGTGTGCAGGATGTCGGTACAGTTTAACCTTCACCACAACTTTGTCATCCTTCAATTCTATTCGATGATCATGTCCTCTTTCTGGAGGAAGCCCAACTGGTTCCTCAAATACCCTCCTAAACTCATTCAGCAAAGTTTCAATTTCAACCTTCAGTGACTCCCCTTCAGATTTCAACACTAGTTGAGCCTCGAGTAACCACACACTGGCAGTATAGGGTCCCTTGGTGCCTCTCAACAATTTCTCACATTGCTTAGGTCCAACTACTTGCAATGTCTGCGAAGCACAACCTTGAAGCTTAACTTCCTTTCCTTTGTAACCAAATTGCATGTTGAGCTTGGCGAAATCCCATTGGATATTGCCTAAGTGTGCAAGCCATTGAATTCCCAGTACCATATCGTAGTTCTTAATTGGTACAATCATGAAATCAGAGACAAATTCCACTCCTTGACTCTTCCATTCCACCTTCATGCATTCTCCAATAGTGGTCATCCAGTTCAGATCAGCCACTGTGACTCTCAATTACTTATGCTTGTTCATCCTCAAATTCAGTTGTTTGGCAATAGTCAAGCTGAGGAAATTGTGTGTGCTCCCTGTATCAATTGGAGCTACACATTTGATCTTCCCAATCTGCACTTGCATCCTCATCGTGTCCCATTCAGGCTTGCCCCACATAGCATGTAAAGACAAAACTGGTTCTTCACCTGATGTGTTTTCTTGCACCCCTGGCTCCACTACTTCTTCACAATCCAGAAAAATTTCAGCTTCACCTTCATCCTCCACCCCATCCACCATTATCTGATACATCTGGGTTTTCGCACACTTATGCCCAGGAGTATATTTGGCCGCACAGCATAAACATAGCCTTTTTTCCTCCTTTCCTCCACTTCAGCAGTCGATAGTGTTTTCCCTGAATTCCTGGGGTTGCTTGTACTGGGCTTCAAATGCACGGGACTGGTGCTCCTTGGACTCGAGAACCTCGATGATGGTACTACAGTGGTGCCACTCGAAGGTGCAGGTCCTCTGAAAGCACTTCCACTGGCCCTCGATGGAAAACTTAGCACTGAAGGGGTGTTCGAATAGGCTCTCTGAATCGTCACCTCGATGGAAAACTCCATATTCTTAGCTAGATGAAACGCCTCCAATAAAGTTTTCGGTTGCAACAGCTTGACTATTTGACCAATCTCCAAACGCAGATGGTTTTTGAAGACACTAAGAGTGTAAGCATCAGGGAGCTTACTGATCTGGTTCAGCAAATCAATGAAATCCTCATAGTATTTCTCCATGGTGTCCGTCTGTCTGAGCTCAATTAGATCTACGAAAGGGGCGTCGAATCCACCAGGTGCAAACCTTTCTCTCATCAACTGAAGGTAATCCGTCCATATCATCGTGTTCAGATCCAAATAAGTTTTTGACAAAAACTGGTGCCATTGGAGAGCCTTCCCTTCAAGATGCAGCATAACCACCCTCAACTTAGCCCCGTCTAGTACTCCTTCTGCTTCAAAATACTGTTCCAGCTTGCACATCTACTCTCGGAACCCAGATCCATCGAACTTAGGACAAAGGAGCTTGTATGCGAAATTCATCTGTTGAATGGGTTCACGCTCCAGATTCTCTTTGACCAACTCTCTCGTTTCAGGTTCTCTGTCACCATCCACACCTGTTTCTATTGCAACTCCATCCTCCGGTGATGGATTCACTCCAGCCTGTGGATTCCCAGGCGAGGTTCCTAAAATCCCTGAATGTTGCCCCGCCATCGCACTTGTGTCAATCTTCTTCCCAAGCCCAATCTCTAACAACTTGTGCAGATTGGCCATCATCGCCGTCTGCATCTCCTGGAATCGAGTATTCATTGAAGTTTCAAGCCTCTGAACATGAGCTTCAATTCGAGTCGTCTCTTGTTTCCAATCTGGGTTTGTTTCCTGTTGTGTTACCCCCGTGGCCACCGGAGGCACCTCACTGCCTACAGCGGTTGTTTGACTGCGAGTACCCACCATTTTCCGAGAACCGGTAGCTCTGATACCCTTGTGACACGACAAAACTGATCACCAGAAACTGAGGAAAGAAAAGATAAGAATGAGGAAGAAAGAGAAGAGAGAATTCAGTAGAGAGAAGGACAAAGACAACTCATTCATTTCATGACTAACGGTTTTAGTACAAAGAGCCCTATATAAACTCTTCCCCTCCCTTACACGACATTGTTTTATGTATATACGGGCCTCCTATACGCTGCGTTTCATTAACAGCCTAACAAACATTCAAAAGGAATTCCCCAACGGCTATATTCTTAATTGGGCTCGTGACACAGACCCACTTCAACTGCCACTGACCAGCATCGCTGGTAACTGCACAACGTCATCGCCACTGTTGCACCTCCTCACCGTCGGTCACCTACAAAAAGTAAAAAAAGGGCCAAACCCTTTTCAAATTTAGGGAGATTTTTTCTGAAAATCCCCAAATTCGAGCCATTTTTATCTGTAATATCAGAAAAAGGCTAAATTGATGTGTTAACTTGAGATTAGGGATTTGGAAATTGATTTTGGGGAAAGAAATCAAGGATTTGTGCTTGAAGATCAAGCATTCTTTTACCTATAAAAGCCTTGTAATTTTCATGTATAGATCACCAAGAAGAATCCGAAAAAAAAAGAAAAAAAATCATTAGAAAGCTCTGAAATTTTAGTAGTTTTGTGGAAGAAAAGTTCAAATTTCCGGTGAAGTTGTAATCAAATTCGTTGGAATCAAAGAAATTAAGTTCATATTTTTGGTAATATGTTTTCCCTTGTTTTTCATTATTATTATGAGTTTTGATTCTTAATTGGTTAATTTGATGTTAATTTTATCTTGTAGTGTTGGAAAGTAGTTGTTCTTAAACTCAGATTTGTTTATTCGAATTAAAACTAATTTTGAGCTTTTTTTAGTTGATTTTCGGAAAAAATAAAATGGGTGTTCTTCATTCTTGAAGAACACCAAGAACATGTTTGATTTTTAGGTTAATAATTTCAAACTTCTAAAAAATAAAAGGGTTCAACGCACTAAATTTCTTTGTTGTTTGAAAAAGTGAAAAATTAATTTCATACGGTGCCTTATCAAATAGGAATGATGGGTTAGCGCCAGAAATTTTGGCCGTGATTAATGTCCATCTCTCAGGCGATAAGACCGTTAAAATATACTAATATTCATTAAACGGAAAAATAAAGTCGAACCTTCGTGAACTTGCAAATTCTAGTTTTTGAAAACATTTTTTAAAATCAATTAGGTACCAATTTTGGGCGTCGTGGGGTGCTAACCCTTCCCCACGCGTAACTGACCCCCAAACATGTTTCCTTGGTTTTCATAGACCAAAACCGTTGTTTTATTAAAACAAAACGTTTTATTAAAATAACTCGGTTTTTAAGTGATCCAATCACACTTTTCAAAAAGATTGGTGGAGACTCCGTGTTTTTAACGTTTTCAAAAAGTCTAAGCCTCCTAAAAAGGGTTGCGACACATATGAATAATAAACGCAAGATCCATACATGTCAAATCATTAAGAGCGGAGACTAAATTTGCGGAAGCGTACCTGAATCCATTGTTGGAGATTTTTCAGAGAGGGTTTGATCTTCCAAGTTGATAGGTTACGTCTTGCCACACAACTCCCTGACGGGAAAGGAGAGATATGTAAGTTCACTTATATCTCGGGGACCACTACCCTTTATATAAACTGAATTAAAATAGTTTTGTTAAGATTTGCAACTCTGCCCCTCATTGAGTTATAAATATAACTTATGGTATCTATAACTCGTGTAACATAATTGGTCACTTAATTTCGTGTTAAACTTTATAATAGCAACAAATATTATACATATGTGCCCATTATTATTGGATTTTAACCTAAAAATCTCCCACTTGGGCAACATATGTTTCTGACAAATGTATAACCTTATGAGCTCAAAAATTTTCTATCATACAATAGGTATTCTTTAACAATCTCGTCCATCAACTATATCTATATAGGATCAAAGCGGTCTTCTTCATATCAATCATGACTAAACCCATCAATGGTAACATATACAAACACAATCAAATGACATAGATCAATCATGGATGTGTAGCATAGAATTACATGTAAATGTGAACCGAACATGCATATTTCCAACTGGTCCTCTTTAAACTTAAGTGAGGTCCTTATCAAAATAATAAAAGAGTGAATAAATTGAATACTTAATTTCTTATCAGAAAAATAACCAAATACATAAATGTCTGAAATCAAACATAAAGCAAACAAATAACAAACTCCCACTCAAACAATAATATCCTCAAATGATACAACACCCATATGAGTAGTGTGCTCATGAAAGACCTTGGGTGGTAGACCTTTTGTGAGCGGATCCATTATCATAGAGTTTGTCCCAATGTGTTCTATGGATATTTGTCCACTTTGCACTTTTTCTTTTACAACTAGGAAGTTTATGTCTATGTGCTTTGACTTAGACGAGCTCCAATGTTTGTTAGAATACAGTACTGCTGATTTATTGTTACAAAATATTTTCAGTGGTCTTTTTATATTCTCCAAAATGCGCAGCCTAATGACAAAATGTCATCGACATAAAAAACCAAATATATATGCTTACTCCCACTGAACTTGTGATACACACAATCATCAACAATATTCATCTCAAAACCAAACGAGACATTTACTTGATGAAATTTGTCGTACCATTGACGAGAATCTTGCTTGAGTCCATAGATGGATTTTGTTAATTTGCAATATATACTCTTTGGGTCTCCCGACTCAAAGTTTTCTGGTTGCACCATATAAATCGTTTCTTCTATGTCTCCATTGTGAAACGCAGTCTTAACATCCATCTGATGTAACTCAATATCAAAATGAGCTACAAGTGTCGTGATTGTTCTAAAAGAGTCTTTCGATGAAACCGGAGAGAATGTCTCTGTAAAGTCAATGCCTTCCTTTTGAGTATATCATTTAGCTACAAGACGTGCCTTATATACCTCTCTACATTACCTTTTGCATCCCTCTTGGTTTTAAATATCCATTTACAACCAATTGGTTTTGACCCTTTAGATAATGAGACAAGTTCCAAAACTTTATTGTCTTGCATGGATTTATATTCTTCCCACATGGCATCAATCCACTTTTGAGAGTTAATACTTTGCATGGCCTGATGAAAGTTGATTGGATCATCTTCCATCATTCCATTGTCATCATTATTTTGTTGGAGAAATACAATATAATCATCTGGAATAGCATTTCTCCTTACTCTCGTGGATCTCCTTAATGGCACTTGTTGTTGAGGTTGTTGAATTTGTTCTTTTGGAACAATTACTTCATCTTAAATAGGAGGAAGTTGTTCAACATTGTCTTGTTAAGGTTCTAGATTCACTTCTTGATTAATGACAAGTATGAAAACATGAACATCATCAAAAGTGATAGTAGTCTCTAACCTTACTTCTCCCTTCAAATTCAACATCCTCAAACAAGTTGCACTTCCCGTCTCAAAAATAATCTTAATCATGGGATCATAAAATTTATAGCCCCTAGATCACTCAGAATAACCAATAATGTAGATGTTCATTGTTTTGGAGTCGAATTGCTTTTCATGTCGCCTATATGGCCTTGCCTCAGCTGGACATCCCCAAATGTGAAAGTTCTTTAGAGTAGGCTTTTGACTTGTCCAAAGCTCATAAGGTGTCTTTTCAACTACTTTAGTTGGTACTCTATTCAAAATGTACGCTGATGTCTTTAATGCTTCTTCCCAGAGAGACTCCGTAAGTTAGATTGAGCAATCATACTCCTCACCATATCCTTAAAAGTCCTATTACGTCTCTCAGATACACCATTCATACTAGGTGATCCTGGCATGGTGTACTGTGGGACAATACCACATTCCTCTAGATATTTTGCAAATGGTCGTGGACGTTTTTCACCTGAGCCATCATATCTACCGTAGTACTCACCACCACAATTAGATCTAACTTTTTTAATTCTTTTGTTGAGTTGATTCTCAACTTCAGCCTTATAAGATTTGAGCACGTCCAAAGACTGAGATTTCTTATGAATGAGATATAAGTACCCATAACGTGAGTAATCGTCTATGAATGTTATGAAATATTGTTGACCATTCCGAGATGTTGTAGGGAATGACCCGCAAATATCAGTATGAATTAATTCTAAGACGTTTGTAGATCTGTTGGCACCTAATCTCTTAGTTTTGGTTTTCTTTCACTTGATGCAATCAACACAAATGTTAAAGTGTGTAAAATCAAGAGATTCAAAATACCATTAGACACAAGACGCTCAATCCTACCTTTTGAGATATGACCTAAGCATTTATGTCATAATGATGTTGAATTTTCTTTATTTAATTTGTGTTTAGTACCACGTGATTCCACATACAAGATTTAATTATATGAAGCAATTGTATCTAGCAAATAAAGCTTGAATTTAAAGACAAAGTAAATTGATTGTTTCCAAATGAAAGATAATATCCAAATTTGTCCAACAAAGAAAATGAAACTAAATTCTGCCTAAAAGACGGAACAACAAAAGTGTCTTTCAAATCCAAATAAAAATCACTTCCTAATAACAACCTAAAATTCCCAATTGCTTCAACAAAAGTGTCTTTCACCGTCACTTGGCTTTCGGTAGCTCATGCAACCCTACATAGAAACACTTATGTGAGTAGTAGCACCAGAATCTAACCACCAATTGTTTTCTAGGTATTGAAGCTAAATTAACCTCAGAATAGACCAAAGTAAGATCCATACCTTTCTTTGCACGCCATGTGTGATACTTGACACAATCTTTTCTCATGTGTCCAGGCTTGTCACAAAAGAAAAAATTGTTTGGAACTTGCTATTGTTTCTTTTGAGTTGGACCCTTAGCAGCTTCATTCTAATATTTTCTTTTCTTACCCTTGTCCTTAAAGGCAATGGCCAAATGAGTACTTTCACTCTTTTCATGCTTCAACCTATCTTCCTCTTGAACAAAATGAGAAATGAGCTCATTTAGAGTCCATTTCTCCTTTTGACAGTTATAACTAATTTTAAATTTGCTAAACTGCGCAAGAAGCGATACCAGAACTATAAGAACGAGCAAGTCTTTAGCAAGCTCAATCTTAAGTGCCTTAAGTTTTGAAGCGATATGGAACATCTCCATAATGTACTCCCTTATATTTCCTTTACCATTTTACTTCATGGACATCAAAGAAGTCAGAAGTGATGTCATTTCAACCTTATCGTTTTTAGCAAAACGTTGCTCAAGATCGTCAAGGAAAGACATGGCCTTAGTAATTTCTTCAGATTTTGTGCCTCTAAGGGCTTTCAGAATGATGTGGTTCATGATCATCAGACTCATGCGATTAGAACGATCCCAACTCTCAAAATCCCTTTTTGTATCATGGGTGTTATCCGCAGTGAAAGGTGCAGGTTGTTCTTACCTTAATGCAAGGTCTATGTCCATACAGCCAAGCACAATGAGTAAGTGCCTTTTCCATTCCTTGAAATTTGGTCCATTAAGCATGGGTATAGAACTGATATTAGCAGATATTGTGGCAGCAGAAGAACAAGCTGAATATAGAACAAAATAAATAAAACATGCTCGCATCAATATTTTATAAGTAAACAAATAAATTTAAAGAAATGACTAATTCCCCTCAAGATACCAAAAAAATATTAATATCAAGTCTTTGGGCAGTAATATTAACAGTAAGTGATACTCTTGTTGTAGTAATCAAACATTGATAATAAACTATATCGAACAACAGAATAAGTTTTGGACTAATGTAATGCACACATAAAATACCTTATAATTGTCACACAATTATTACCACATGTGTCATTGAAACTCGGCCGAATATTAAATTTCCTTTGGGCCAATTAATAAATGCACGAAATAAAAAAACAAAAACATCTTGATATTTTAAATAAGTTAATCTACGCAGAAGTGGTAACTTTGGTGACATTGTGTTTCAATTAACCCACTAAAATATTAGACATAGCCAGAACATTAATTTATTTGTTTCTAAAGATTTAGTTTAATACCAATGATCAAAATTGAAATTTTGTACCAAACGAACAAAATATATATTTTAAAAAATATATATTTTATAACATTAAACTAAATATGTGATTACTAAAGTAAAAGCCATAAAAAATTTAAGGGTAGATCCATCATAAAAAAAATTGGTTTACTGTTAATGAATTTCATAATCAAAACATAATATACTGCACAGATATTCATCAGAATTAAAATCTTAAAACCAATACAAAACTAGATAGTAAATTCAATTGATTCTAAAACCAAAAATCTAATAAATTGAAAAATAATCACATATTGCCGATTGAAAAACCAACGTACATAATACATATATCAATCGAAAATCTCAAAACAACAAACCCTAATTTAAAATCCAATTTCCGATTATTAACAACCAACTAAAACCCAAATTCTAATTTGCATATTAATATTGCAATCACAGAATATCATGTAACAACCAAACACATATCACCGTAAATACACGGACTGTGAATTTCAAATCGACAAATAAAATAGTGGAAGATTAATCATCAAAAAATTATAATCTTAATGATTTAACATAACCTGGCTCGATGTCACTTATTTGAACCAAAATATATTCATATGAATAATAAACCCAAGATCCATACATGTCAAATCATTAAGAACAAAGACTAAACTTGCGGAAGCGTACTTGAATTCATTGTTGGAGATTTTTTAGAGAGTGTTTGATCTTCCAAAATGATAGGTTACCTCTTGTCACACAACTCTCTGACGGGGAAGGAAAGATATGCAAGTTAACCTATATCTCGGGGACCACTACCCTTTATATAAACTAAATTAAAACAATTTATTAATATTTGCAACTCCGCCCCTCATTGAGTTATAAATATAACTTGCGACATCTACACTTTTAATTCCATGAAAATTTAATATTTATAACACGTGTAACATAATTGGTCACTTAATTTCGTGTTAAACTTTATAATAGCAACATACATTATACATATATGCTCATTATTGTTGTACTTTAAGCGAACATATAAAACACCCTTTCATTACAATTCCCTCCAACTTTGTCTTCATCTTCATGCATGTGTTTTTATGGGACAATTTGTAGTTTGTCTTCATCTTAACTGCTACACTTAGCTCATGAAGACCATCACCATGTAATGGTGGATCTGACAGCTCATGCAATCATGATCATTCATCAAGTGTTCAATTCCTAGTCATGTACGGAGGAATAACACTGGCATCCAGGGGTCAAAGAGGTGCACATTTTACATTAGCAACAATGGGAGCCAACTTGTAACGCCCTGGTTTTGAGCCTAGATGTTTTGAGCGTTGAGTCAGGCTAGTGGAACCGGTAATCAGTTATTCGAGACGTTAAAGGTGGTTCGGGGAAATCAAAGTTCGGGATGGGATAAAATTGTGGTAAAAATTTCTAAAATCCTCTAACATTATATTTAAGAGGTTTGTCAAATCAATTTTGCAAAACGAGTTTTGGGGAGTATACATTTTGGTTAGTTACAAAAAATGTAATGCTTTAAAACTGTGGAAAAAGGGGTGTTTTTTTTTCAAAAGATTCGAAATCTTAGAATCTCTAGGGAGCTAAATGGCAATTAAGCCTTTTCTCTAACTTGGCGTGTGTTTTTAATGGTTTATTAAATAATAAAAGTGACTTTTATTGATTTAATTAAAAAGTAGTTATTTTGGTTAAACAAAATGGATGTCATTTTCATTTTCCTCATTTCACATCAGCCGAACACTCTCTGAAGTCTCTCATTTTCCAAATTTCTTTCACTTTCATTTCATCTCTTGTGATTTCTCTCAAATATGTTCAAGATTCATGAAAGCAAAACTTGTCAAATTAGAAGAGAAGCAAGGATTGAAGGTAATTTTCGTGCTAAACCTCTAATCAAGGTTCTTTAATGAAATTCCAAAGATATTTGGCTCTTTATTTATGTTTTTTATTGAAGTTTCATTGTGGTTTTGATAAAATGATGAAATCTTGTTGAAAAAGATGATTTAATGTGATTTTTGGAGTTGTTTGATTTGATTTGCTTGAGATGATTTTTAATCGAGTTTTGAAAGGTTTTTGATGTTGAAATAAGTCTTAATCATATTAATCCCGAAATTCTTGAGAACTTTGGTTGTTAAGGTGTTTATGGTTGGGTTTTTGGGGTGTAATGTGAGATATGAGTTTATGGAGGTATAAGGATGGTTTTAGGTTGTTTTTGGATTTTGATTTATGGTTAAAATGTGTTGGATGTGTTGGTTGATGGCTGGGCTGAGTTTAGAGATCAATCGATTGAGATTTCAGTTATTTTGGATGGGTGATTTGATGCTTTAGAGAAGGGCGGTGGGTTTCCTTTTGAGTGCTGGTGTTTGGATGCATTATGGCGCATTGAATCTTTGTTTTTAATGTGTTGAAAACATGGGATAGTGTTCTGGAATCGATCGAAGTGGTTTTGAAGGCTTCAGACGGTTGATTGTTGCGTCAGCGAGTGTGGTTTTGCAAGTCAGTGAGTGGAAATGGGATTTCAAACTTTGAAACATCATAAGGGTGGTCTTGGGAACTTAGTGTAAGCTTGAAACGCTTTACTAAGTTCGAAAGTAAGTAAAGTGATTTTCTCCCTCGTATTGTGCTATTATGAAGTTTTTTATGCACTTGTTTTTAAAATGCATATTGTCACTGTTAAACCATGATTTGTGGTAATAAAGTTGCTATTTTGATGATATAATGATAAAGGATGCACATGGTAAGCGATCCTTGTAAGTATACGATTATACTTGTGATTTTAAGCATGATTTGATGCTTGAGAATGAGGTTGGTAATTTATACTTTTAAAAATGCTAACAGATATAGTTAGTCGACTATAGGATTGAGTGCACTATAAACAAGTCGCTTTGGATGTCGAGGGGTTGTGATTGTACCGAAAAATCAATCCAAGTACCCTAACGATCGAGGAATGTTTAAGGTTGCAACGGTGGAGGTTAGCTCCCGTGTGTGAACCTTTTATTGTGTCTCGTTTCTCGTTAGTGTACATCTACCGATGAGTGGTGTTGAGGGGTTGTGATTGTACCGAATACTCAATCACATGTGTCACAACGGTGGAGGATTGCTCTAGTGTGTGAAGTGTATGAAGTGTTTGAAACAACACTCGGTAATCCGTGTATCCGATGTGGTTTTTGAGAAATGATCTTGAGGTTAATCACTTATGAGCCAATATGAGTAATGATGTAATTTGAAATTTGTTATCATGCATTATTTTGAAAATGCATATGTTTTACTCTTTAAGCTTAGCATGTGTGAAAAATGCTTGGGAATGCTTTAATTGAGTTTAGCAAATGGGATTTGTTGTTGGTTGTTAGCACATGGTGCACGAGGTTTTTATGATGGTTTTGAATAAGAAATGTGCATGGTTTTTGGATGGCATGATGACATTTTAAATGGCACTTGGGTTAATTGAAATGAGATTTCAATGTAGTTTGGAAACCGGTTTAAATGCATTGATGAGGTTTTGGTTTTGAGCATTCCTCACTAAGCTTTTTTCCTTACACTCTATTTGTCCATCAATGCAGTCAATTAAAGTTTTGGAGGCATCACTTGCAAGGGATCAATGAAAGACCTCGATTGAGGGTATGTTCCGTCCTTTGGACTAGAGTAATAAGGGCAATGGGGGTGTCCAATGTCTTGAAGTTGGATGTTTTGGTATTTTCTATTTTGGTGCCAGTTTGGCATGTCTATATTGATTTGTAAATGGCCTCTAAATGTTGGGTTAAGTTTGATTTTGAGTTTTGGCTTTTGGATGCTTGATTTTCATAGGAAGCTTTGATGATAGAAATGCTTTGATGTTTTTATTGCCATGTGGTCTTAATGGTTGAAGTGCATTGGAGTTGTTTGTATGATTAAATGCATGTTGGAATGCTTCAAAACAGCTTAAAGTGAGTAAAACCTGCATTTTGGAAAATTGCAGACTGAAGCGTATCGATACACTTAGTAGTGTATCGGTGTATCGATACGACCTTCGTAAATGAGAGGAGTGTACCGATACACAGGGGTGTATCAATACCCTTTTTAGCCACTAGTCTAGGGTGTATCAATACGGTGCCCTAGCGTACCGGTACGATCCTTGCAATGCTGGGCTTGGGAAGCTTAATCGTTGAGGGCATATGGATGCCCTCCCTAAGGGTACCGATACACTGTTAGTTAAATTGGTTGGATGTCATCTTAAATGTTCTGAATCTTTACATTTTAGCCCCTGATTCTCATGGATGGAATTAAATGTGCTTTAGTGGTTAATTTGAGCTGAGTTTATACATAGATGCATGAAATGAGTTTAAATAAAGATTGGTAAACCAGGTTTGGGAAAATCCTTGCCATCTGTTAAGTTTTCAAAATGGTCCCTAAAACTAAAATTGGTAATAATCGATGAGCATACATGTTATTGTTTAATCCGCTTCTTGTTGAACACATAAGAACCTAATTTTCGTCTAGACAAGATAAAAAAAAATAAGGTCGTTTACAGAGGTAAACATTCCCGATTTACTTCAATATTCCTTGTGTGACCCATTCGGTTCAATATATCGGCTAAGCCGTCGAGGGGATACACAACCAATTTGAAAAACCCCCAACAACAAGGGGTTTTCTTCAACTGGTACTTTATCACTCAATATGTTGCGTATGTGGTGAGTGCCACTGCTTTAGTGTCGCCTCAATTTCATCTGTTACAAGAAATGACATCACATTTTGGGTTGGAGAAGTCTTTGGTCTTCATGATTTCAATGAACAAAGATATACTACTATGTCAAACATAATATATATATATATATTAATAAAGATAATATTCTAAATTCATATAATAAAAGTATCGAATTAATCTAAAATTATATATATAAATATATTAATAAATTCAACAATTTAATAATTAAATATTAATTATACCAAAAAATTATATAAAAGTATATGAAACTGTTCAATTTTACATTATTATTGTAAATAAACCGCACTAAATATTCCATCAAGAACACTGCAGAATTGGTGCATTGAATATGCACAAAGAAGTTTTTGTGGCAGACATTATACAGTGGTTTGTGGTCATTGGATGCACTTATTATTATTTTATTATATTTTTTTTTTTGGGGGGGGGGGGTGTGGAGAATTATGCATATTGCTGTTATAATATATGGTGATATAATAAAAAAATGATAGAAAATATATAAAGAGACATTAAGATTTGAAGTTTTGAACATATTGTTGTTATTATTTTTTATGTATGATCTAATAGTAAAATTTTAAGTTTAATAATCATAAATAGAGTTTAGGGTTAGTGCTTATAATTATGGTTTAGAATTTATGATGTAAAATTTAGATTTTAAAATTTATGGTTTAAAATTTAAAAATTAAAATTATAATTTAGGGTTTAGTTTTTTTATGTTTGGATACATAGGGGCCAAAAGGAGACAACAGATCATTGTTCTTAAGATTTTATGTAAAAAAATAAATAAAAAAAGTAAAAGTAAAATTGGAGAACTTTAATTACTTTTGAAATTTAAATAAAACCTACCATTATAGATTTTGGAAACTGTTTACAAAAATACCTTAGTTTTATAGTTTAGGGACTCCGTTTAAGGTTTAAGAGTTTAAGTAGGATTGCAAAACGAACCAAACGTTCATCGAACAGTTTGTGAACCGTTCGCCAGGTAGTTGGTTTACTTATTAAAGAACGAACATGAATTAGATTTTCTGTTTGTTTAATTAAATGAATGAACACAAACAAATGACTCGTTCGTTCATTTACGTTCGTGAACGTTCGATAATTCGTTCGTTTATGTTCATTTAAATTTGTTCACATATGTCCATTTATATTTATTTTTTTCATAACAAAAATATTATATTTAAATTTTTTGAAAATATATATTAAAAATGAAATTAAAAGAAAAGAATTAAACAATACACAATGTATGAGACTTCAGACTTCTTAAGAACAAAATTAAACAGTACTCAATGTTCGTTTTGCGTTTGTTTGTGTTTGTTTACGTTTGTTTATCATTTTAACGAACGAACAGGAACAAGCTACATTTTTTAAAAAACGAACATGAACAAAAAATTATGTTCATTAAGTTATTCATGTTCGTTCATTTGTTCGGTTAAAATTAAACGAATGAGTATGAACATGCCCTCATTTGTGTTCGTTCGGTTTGTTTAAAGACCTAGGTTCAAGTTTAGTAGTTTTGAATTTAGGGAATGTTGATAGAATTTCGGGTTTAGGGTTAAAATTTCGGGTTAGGGTTAAAACCTAAATCTCTAACCATATTACCCTAAAACATAAACTCCAACCCTAAATTCTAAACACCTACACTAAAATCCCAAAACTCTAAACTAAAACCATAAATCCTAAAATTAAGACACTTATAAAAATAAAAAGTTTTCGCATACTAATCCTTTATTTATTGTATAGTTATTTGATTAAAAAATTTACGTAGTAAAAAAAAAAGACAAACTGAATTTCTACTTTTAATCGATATAATTGAACTGGAATTTCGCACGAATCTAATTTAACACCAATTTTAATATTCAACAATTAAATGCAATCCCGAACTTCATTGAGACAAAATTTGAGCCTCAGATTCTAAAAATTGACTGTGCTTAGCATACATTATATCTCTAATATTTATTTCGGATAAAGTTTTGCATACCATGAGCAGATGATCCAACTAATATGGCATATTGAGTGGTTAAACACGTTAAATTTAATGTAAAATTCAATAAATTAATGATCTTTTAAAATCGTCATTAAATTTTTCACATCAATTGTATAGTGATAAATGCAATTACCTCATCCATTTAAAATTTTAAAGGATAATTTTTAAATTCATCATTTTGACCTTAAATAACAATTTTTCAATTTCAACCCTTTAAATTTTCTAATTTATATTTATTCATGTAGTATGCACGTAAAATTTTATATAAATTAAAAATATTTAATTATTTATTGGGTGTAAAAAATTCAACTATAAGTATATGTTAATATAAATAATATTCTTCATCGATACTTAATTTAATTCAAACATCATGTGTATAGAAGATAAAGTTATAATTTGTAATACAATAGTTAAATTATTAATATACCGTATAAAAAGTCGTGTTATACTAACTAACGAATTCTTTTGGATCCTCAAATGTTTTTTAGATTGATATTGATTATATTGATATTAAAATTTCTTTTGAATTCTTAAATGTCTTAAACTAAATAAAAAAAGAGAGACGTTGTTAGTTGATTCTTGGTACCATTGTTACCGAGAATGTAGCCATTCATGAGGTGGGAGGTGTAACACCACAAGTTTTAAAGGAAAAAAAAAGAGAAAATGGTGGATTGCTAGTTGTAAAATTTGAAGCCACAACCTAAAGGTTTTTTTAAGCTAAGTACCTAGCCAGCTGAGCTGTAGAAGCCGTTGGTGTTAAGCTCCCCCAACATTCATTTATTTCTTATATGCTTTGGGTAAATGGAATTAAATAAAATCGGTAAACCCCCTATTTCATTTAAGGTATGTCTAAAAAAAACAAAAAAGCTTTTCAGAACCATCTCCTTCACTCGACCTTTCACCTTCCCTCACCATAATTTTTGCTCTGATCTACATCACCGTTGCGCCGTGGCCGTAACCGCCATCATGGTTAAGTCCATCATTGAGCCCTGACCAACATCCCTTTAACCACTCATGCAACCGTCGCTGAAATCGCTCGGATTCAAGAGATTAAAGGTTCGATGAACCTAGGGTACACGTGTTCTGTTTCTCGCATTTTTCGGCCACCGTGGTCGTCCTTTCGAGATGCCAGCACTGCAGTTGTCATCCCTAGGTCGAGGCGAACAAAACACTCTTTGACGATCATCACTCTGACACCGACAAGGGACTCATCGGAGCGTTGCGCTTTCTGACCTTCTTCTTTTGTTTTAGGTAAGATTCGATAAGATTTCCGACTTAGATTGACGTCTTCCTGGCTTCATCAATTTGTTAAAATCCTCGGTATAATTTTCTGCAGAATCGGCACCAAAGGACGTCTTCGGTGATCGCTCCGGTAACCGTTCGCAGCTGGTTTCACTTGGTAAGTGAACTGGTTCGAATTTTGGCCTAAACCGGCCTGAACCCATCTTGAACTGAACGAAGCCCATTAACTGATTCGACACAAGCCAAAACCCAAACACGAGTATGCCCTAACCCATCTGCCTGAGTTCGACCCGACCCGTCTGCCCGAGTCCGACTCGACCCACCTCTATTGACCCGACCCTACCAAGTCAGCCCGCCGAGTCAACTTAATCAGTCAACTCATCTGAGTCAACCCACCAAGTAAACTCCGTTGACCTTTACCAGTTGACTGCTGACGTCAGCGTTTGACTCTGGCCCGTTGACCTACTGACGTCAGCATGACATCAGCGTTGCCTTTGACAGTTGACCAAAAAGTCAACTTTTCTTAAAACACGCAATTTATGTTTTTGACATCCTAAGTTTTTTCTTGAAGCCTGTTTCGTGAAATCTGAACCCGAAAGCCTCCGAATCTGACCTTGAACCCGAGAGTGTTTATGTATTTAATTAATTAGTTAAGATCTTTTTGAATAAGGTCTGATCTTGGGATTTGTGTAATTGAAGGTGTTCATAGTTCCTTGTATTCGAGATGTTGAGGGACGTCCAATTCGGGTTCAAGTGTTCGAATGTCGTTCATGGACCGATCGATGTTGCTCGGAGCCAAGGTAATACATTACTACCTTATACATGCGTTTGAAACATGTTGGTATTCGGTTACTGTATGCACGACCATGATTGAGCATATAATTATTTCCACCTAAGTCGATCAACTAAGAAATAAAAATAATAATGGCCAAGGCAAAGATATTTGAGTAAGACGTTTGATAAATCGAAAGGAATTCTGAGTTCAGTAAACGATTAATACAAACAGTTGACCTCCAAGTCTGATTGATTTGGCTAATGAATTACAAAAATGCCATAGATATATGAAAATGACTAAGATGCCCCTATAAATTAAAGTGGTCTGAGAATCTACACTAGATCCCGTAAAACAACTGATTCTTCTTAAAATATTGAAATATGCTTGGGAAGTTATGGTAACGTGGCCTCACTTTGGAGACGGTAAATTGCTCAGATTCTTTGAAATTGAACAATTCTTTAAAGACATTATGAGAAACTAATTATATGTTTGAATTAGTCAAAGTCGTGTGAAATACTGAATTGGTTGAATAGACTAAAATGTTTGGAAATAATGATAAGGCTGAATTGATCAGAATATCCATAATGACCAAAAAATAATATTCTATCCTCGGAACCAATTGCCAAATTAATCAAATTGATGTATATACCCTCGACAACTTTAATGAATGAATAGTTGGAAGGACTGAAAGGCTCGGAATAATTGAAACACCTTTGGGCATCGAAATGTCTGAAATACATTCGAATACTAGAATGACGGGAACTACCATTGATCGGGACTAAGAAATACCAATAAACTAAACAAGAGTAATGGCTCTGAAAGTGGTATTATGTGACTCATGTTTGTTGGACATTTGATATATATATATATATATGTGTGTGTGTGTGTATGTGTGTGTGTGTGTGTGTATGTGTGTGTGTGTGTGTGTGTGTGTGAATTTGAATGAATACTATATGAAGGCATTTTGATCTGTTTGGAGGAAATAAATAGTTAACTGAAGAGTAACCTGTTTAATGGTACGCTCGATACTATGGTTTGAGTTTGGGTCTACTGCCCATGTTCGAATACTTGGAAAATATCACTTGAATATATGTTCGATTGCTCATTGTAAATTCAGTGGATGGTTGGTGATGGCGAGCGATTCTTGTTTTACACTAAGGTCAATTGTGAGTGATTAATGTTTAAGGTTTCCATGCCCGGTTAAGTAATAACATCGTGTTGATGGGTTCGATTGTTTCAAAAGAAGCTAAGAAACTTGATGAACAACTAAAATTCTTGAATTTTGAACATCGTCGTCTATTACCTTGTTGGTTTAAATTACCAGATTACCCTTGAAGGACATAATTGTAATACCCCAATTTTGGGCTTAGAAGTTTAGGGTTTGAACCTGGCCAGTCTATTTTTCGGTTCGAATATAAAAGGAGGTTTTAGGGAAAGCCTAGTTTGGGTTGTTTTAAAAATATGGAAAAATATCTAAAAATCTTCTTTTAATATATATAAGAGAGTGGTGAAATCAATTTTGCAAAATAAGGTTTGGAAGTACTACATTTCGGAATAGTGACTAAAATGCGATTTTTGAATAGTTCAGTGGTGACTTTTTGTAAGGATTGAAACTTTGAATCTTTAAGGAGCTAATTTACCCAAAAATGATTTATCCAGATTTTTCTTTAATTTGAGTGAATTAATTAATGTTTTAATTAAGGGTAAACTACTGTAGGGGTCACTTTCGTTTTCTCGTTTGTACAGATTTAGTCACCACTTTTGAAAAGTACCAATAAGTGGTCATCTACGTTTTCGATGTGTAAAGACTTGGTCACTCCGACGTTATAGTCCGTTAGTTCCCTAACGGATTGCTGATGTGGCGGAATTAATTTGGCTTTCAAACCCTAAAAGGGTTGTTTTCATGCCATCGTCATCAAACCGACATCTAGAGCCCCGTGATTTCGCCTCTTGTCGTCGACGACCGTCAATCCCCTCTCCTCAACATCGACCGACATCTAGAGGGTTAAGGAATTCACTGTCTTTCCATGCATCGCTTCACTCAGTTCGTAAGCCCGTCGGAAAGCCTAGGAAGAAGCCGGTTTCGCCATTGCAACCGACGCCTCCCAAAGTTTACAAGGTCGACCCTATAAACATCTGGGACTTGGTTCAAAAGATTACTAGTGGTGGACATCAAATGCCGCTGCCTCGCTTTCAAAGAGTGGCGCAACCACCTCCGCCTCTCCAGGTTGCGCCACCGCAGCCATTGCAAATGGATTCCGCACTGTATCATACGAAACCCCAGAGCCAAAAATTATCTGATGCATCGTCGGAATCACTTGGTTTGAATTTGTCGTCTTCGTCTTTTAATTAGTGCTCTTTCCCCATTCTCAGTCCGACAACTTTGTCTAGCTTGGATTAAAGCATTGTTCCTTAGATAATATGCATGTATAGTTTTGGCCAATTTGGAACTTAATTCTCTGCCATTCTTGTTTCAACTTAAAGAGAATGTACGTAAGTTTAAAACTACATTCTTTTGTTCAAATTAATTTACGAATAAATGATTGGTCGACGTTGAGGAGAGGGGATTGATGGTCACTGACGACAAGAGGCGAAATCGCGCGACTCTAGAAGCCGGTCTAATGTCGACGACGTGAAAACAACCCTTTTAGGGTTTGAAAGCCAAATTAATTCTGCCACATCAGCAATCTGTTAGGGGACTAACAGACTATAACGTCAGAGTGACCAAGCCTTTACACATCGAAAACGTAGATGACCACTTATTGGCACTTTTCAAAAGTGGTGACTAAATCTGTACAAACGAGAAACGAAAGTGACCCCTGCAGTAGTTCACCCTTTAATTAATTAAACGAAAAAAGGGAAACCAATTTTTAAAATTTCATAACTAACTTTTCCTAAAATTTTCTCATTTCTTTTTCTCTCAAAATTCCATCATCCAAACACTTTTCTCCAGCAACTTTTGCTTTGATTTTCACTTCAATTGATGAGATTTCTATCATCAATTAATTCCTAATCAAGCTAGCATCAAATCCTTTTGATTTTCTCATTGAATTTTTATGGAAATTGGCTCATCAAGGAGAAATCACCATTTAGAGGTAAGATTGTTCTTCTCCCCTAAATATTTAGTTCTTTATTGAAATTCCCAAGTTATCAATCCTTAATTTAAGTTTTATAAATGGTTTTAATGACAGGAACTTGATTTTGGCTTAAAACTCAAGATTTGGAAGAAATCTTGAAGAATTTCGTTGTGATTGTTTGGGCTTTGTTTTGAGATGATTCTTAAATGTATTTTGGATGTCTATTGATGAGTAAATGAGTTTTTATCAATGCAATCCCGAATAGGTTGTATTTCCTAAGTTTTTGCTTATGAAAATGGTGGTTTTTGAGGTGATCTTGGTGTTCTGTTATAGCTGGAGGTATAAGGACGAGTTTAGGTTTATTTTGGATGTTGATTGATGTTTAGAAATGGTTAGAAGTGATGGATCTTCGCTGGGTTAAGTTTTGGAAGAGTTTGGAGGTGATTTCAGTTGTGTTTGGTAGCCGAAATGTTGGCTATAGGTAGAGCAGCGACTTTAAGTGTGTTGGCTGAAGATTTCAATGCATGATGATGCATTAATCCTCTGCTTTGATGTGTTTAAATCAGGGAGACATCTTCGGACACCTTTGGAGTTGACCCGGAGGCTTGATCGGCGTTTCGGCAAGCTTGCGAAACGGAATTGATGAGTGGAGTTGGGTTTCCAGGTTTGAAACCATTATTTGAAGGTTTTGGGAGCTTAGTTTAAGTCTAAACAACTTAGCTAAGCTCAAGTGTAAGTTTTCGGAAAAACTCCCTTGAATGAGCCATGAGGTGGTTCGATGCATTGGTTTGATTTGCATGTTTAAATTATGTTTTGAAAGCATGTTTTAGCATGGTTATTGATGGTTTTGAAAGCCATGTGTTGAAGGATGCTCAAGGTAAGAGATCCTTGGTTTGTTATATTGTAAATATGGATTTGATGCATGGTGATGCATGGTGTTAAAAGGCTTTGTTTAATGCTTTAAACCAGTGGATTGTTGATGTTATATGATGTATATTGGCAAGTGATGTGATGGTTTTAAAGTACTTGAATTGGATATAGTTAGACGGCTATAGGATTGGGTGCACCGTGAATAAAGTCGCCTTGGATGTTGAGGGGTTGTAATTGTACCGTAAACTCCATCCAAGTACACTAACGAGTATGGTAAGATCACAACGCTGGTTAAAAGTCCGTGTGTGGATCTTGTGTTGTGTGTCCTGTGTTCTCGTTAGTGGAATTATACAACTACCAATGAGTGATGTCGAGGGGTTGTGATTGTACCGTTAAACTCCATCACGGGTGTTGAGGGGTTGTGATTGTACCGGTAAACTCCACCTTGTGTTGTTCGGTAGTGTGTATGAAGCGTATGGGACAACCCTTGTAATCCGCGTATCCGATTGTGTTTTGAATTGTAAATGGTTATGAGTATCACTTGAAAGCCAATATGATGTGTTGATTATAATGAAGCATGAGATGCTTGTTAAGTATCCAAGGTTGCATGAAAAGTGATGAATATGTGATTAAAGGCTTTGTTGAAAGTGTTTTCCAAATGCATTATTGTGTTGTTTCCTTTAGAGCATGCCTCACTAAACAATTGTGCTTACGCTCTCTCTCTTGAACCAATAATACAGATAATTGAAGTTCTAAAGGGCAACAAGAAGGCAAGAGTGTCCAAGGGAACTAAGCTCATGTATGGTGATGTTTTTCATACACTATTAGTTTTGGTAATTTGGCAATGGGAACCTAAGATGTGTTTTGGGAGATGTTTTTGACTCCCTAGTTTTGTGGCATGATACTCTTGATGTTTTGGATTTGTAATTGGCCTTTTGATGCTTGTTTTGTAGTTTAGTTGGTTGTTTGGTTTTTGAGATTAGGATGCATGCCTATAGATATGTGAAGTTTCATGTTTGATGCCATGAATGTGTTTTGAAGTTGCAAACATGCACCAATTATGTATGATGACTTGTTTGTATGATTAGAGGGTCATTAAGAAGTGTTTGATTGGGTTTATGCATGAAAAACCAGCAAATTCTATAGCTTCTGGGCAAACCGTATCGATACACTCATTGGCGTTTCGAAACGGGGGCCTGTAATGGCCTTGGTGTTTCGAAACGGCCGGTGACTGTTTCGTAACGGTTTGGCCACTGGAAGGCCCTGTTTCAGAACAAGTCTCGAAACGAACCCGTGTTTCGGAACGGTCAACACCTTTTCGAAACAGGTGACCGTTGGGCACTAATTTGAATGGTATTGAGGTTTGTAAGCTTTACGTTTTAGTCCTGAATGTTGCAATTGCAATTGCATGAGTTTGAGATGTCCGATTAATGAAATTTGACAGAGATGCATGTAATGTGACTTATTTAATATTGGTAACTTAAAAATCAGTTAAAACCTTCTAATTTCTAGAATTTACATTTTTGGTCCCTAATATTTGTATTTCGCGCTATTGAGTTCCTCATGTTGTACGATCGATGTGCTTGTAACACCCCAATTTTGGGCTTAGAAGTTTTGGGTTTGAACCGGACCGGTTGGATTTTCGGTTCGAATATAAAAGGTGGTTTTAAGGAAAGCCTAGTTCGGGATGCATTAAAAATATGGAAAAATATCTAAAAATCCTCTTTTAATATATATAAGAGGGTGGTGAAATCAATTTTACAAAATGAGGTTTGGAAATATGACATTTTGAGTTAGTGACTAAAATATAATTTCTGAAAAGTTCGTGACTGTTTTAAAAGGATTGAAACTTTGAATCTTTAAGGAGCTAATTTACCCAAGGGAGGATTTCTCCAGATTTTTCTTGATTTTTAAGTACTCATTTAATGTTTAATTAATAAAAAGGAAAGAGAGAAAAATGATATTTTTAGTTTCATAACTAAATTTTACCAAAATTTCCCATTTCATTTTCTCTCAAAATTCCCTCAGCCAAACACATTTCCACAGCAATTTTTCCTTTGATTTTCACACCTAAAGTTGAGATTTCAATTCCTAAATGATTCCTAATCATTTCTACACCAAATTCTCACCATTTGCTTAATGAATTTTCAAGGATTTTGGCTCTAAACAAGGAGAAATCCACATTTAGAGGTATGAACGTTCTTCTCCTCTAAATACTCAGTTCTTTACTGAAATTCCCAAGTTCTCAATCCTTAAATTAAGTTTTATTAAAGGTTTTAATGTTGTGATCTTGATTTTGGCTTAAAATGCAAGATTTGGATTTAATTTTGAAGAAATTCGTATTGGATGATTGAGCTCTGTTTTGAGATGTCTTTTTGATGTATTTTGGATGTCTAAATGATGTGTGATTGAGGTTTAATCAATGCAATCCCGAATAGGTTGATTTTCCTAAGTTTTTACTTGTGAAAATGGTGGTTTTTGGGGTGATCTTGGTGTTTTGTTAATGCTGGTGGTATAAGGACGAGTTTGAGTTTATTTTGGATGTTGATTGATGTTTAATAATGGTTAGAAGTGATGGATCTTGGCTGGGTTAAGTCTTGGAAGTGTTTGGAGGTGATTTCGGGTGTGTTTGGTAGCCGAAATGTTGGGTTTATGAAGAGCAGCGAGTTTAGGTGTGCTGTTGGTGTTTTTAATGCATAACGATGCTTTAATCCTCTGTTGTTATGTGCTTGAAACAGGGGAGAATGATCTGTGAGCAATAGAGGTGGCGTTGATGGTTTCAGATGCTTGGAAGGCTTGTTCGCTAGCCTAGTTTTGTGTATCGGTGATTGAAGTTGGGTTTTCAGCTGTAAAACCAATGTTTGAAGGTTTTTGGGAGCTTAGTTTAAGTCTAAACAACTTAGCTAAGCTCAAGATTAAGTAAATTAAATTTCTCTCTTGGTTTGTGTTCTGAATTGGTTTTTAAAGCACTTGTGATTGTTGGATGCAATGCATGTGATTTGCATGTTTAAATTCTGTTCTGAAAGCATATTTTAGCATGGTTTAATGATGGTTTTGAAAGTGATGTGTGAAGGATGCTCAAGGTAAGAGATCCTTGGTTTTGTACATTGGAATTGTGGAATTGATGCATAGTGTTGCATGTTGTTTAATGGCTTTGTTTAATGCTTCAAAACAGTGAAGTGATGATGGTAATTGGTGGTTTTGGCATTTTGGTTATGCTTGTAAAAACAATGGATTAATGTGGTAAAATGGTTATATTGGCAAGTGATGTAAATGGTTCTTGGTTACTTTAATCGGATATAGTTAGCCGGCTATAGGATTGGGTGCACCGTGAATTAAGTCGCCTTGGATGTCGAGGGGGTTGTAATTGTACCGTAAACTCCATCCAAGAATCCTAGCGATTGAGGAAATTGGTGTCACCACGTTGGAGGATGGCTCTCGTGGGCGGGCTTGGTTAAGTGCCACCACGATGGAGGATGGCTCTCGTGGGTGAACCTTGTTAAAAGTCACCACGATGGAGGGTGGCTCTCGTGGGTGGACTTTGTTAAGCGTCACAACGGTGGAGGGTTGCTCCCGTGTGTGAGCTTGGTTAAGGTAATTACAATGGTTGTGGTAGCTTCCATGTGTAAGCCTTGTGATGTGTCCCGGCTCTCGCTAGTGTATTATACAACTTCCGATGAGTGATGTTGAGGGGTTGTGATTGTACCGTTAAACTCCATCACGGGTGTTGAGGGGTTGTGATTGTACCGATAAACTCCACCTTGTGTTGTTCGAAAATGTGTATGGAGCGTGTGGGACAACACTTGTAATCCGTGTATCCGATTGTGTCTTGTGTTATGGTGGTTTGTGAATTATAACTTGGAAGCCAATATAATGTTCTTGAATGTAATGAAGCATGAGATGCTTGAAATGATGCATGGTTGCATGGGAAGTGTGTTATGTTCTAAGAATGCTTGTATTACTTGTTAGATTGAACATGTGTTTATCTTCTATTGAGAATGGTGCATGTGTGCATGGAATCTCTTTAATTCATTGAAGTCTTGTGAATGTTTGTTTTAAAAGGCATGTAATGCAAATGTTGATTTTGTGGTTCACGTATTGCATTTGTTTAATGCATGAGATAGATTGAAGGAGTAAGTGGTTTTCAAAGGTTTGTTTTAAAAGGCATGTAATGCAAATGTTCGATGGGGTTTAGATGTGTTAAAACAGGCCTATCTGCTGTTTCTGGGCAGGGTGTTCCGAAACACCCTTGCCTTTTTCGAAACACGTGCTTAATTTGGCATGGGTGTTTCAAAACGGGTAGAGGTGTTTCGAAACACTTTGGCTACTGCCAAGCCCCGTTTCTGAACGGGCTAACCCCGTTTCGAAACACTTGACCGTTGGGAACTGATTTGAATGGTTTTGAGGTTTGCAAGCTTTACGTTTTAGTCCTGATTTTTGTATGTGCAATTGCTTGAGTTCGAGATGTCCGTTTAAGGTGAAATTTGGCAGAGAGGCATGAAACATGACTAATTTCATAATGGTAACTTAAAAATTTGTAAAGTTTTCTTAATTTCCAGAATTTACAAATTGGTCCCTAAATTCGTATTTTCTGCAATTGGGTCCCTTAATGTGTTTCGATTGCTGTTATTTTTTAGTATGCTTATCTCAAGGGTATGCCTAGGTTTAATGCGCATCTAGACAAGTTTAAAACGAAAAAAAAAGGTTGTTAATCAAGGTTGACTTTCGGGTTGACTTTGGTTTTCCCCGTGTAATCTTCGTAGTTCGGGTCAACCGTCTAGGCCGGGCTAAGGGGGTTACATTTGGTAGTATCAGAGCTGAGTTGTGAATGCTTGGGGAAATGGTAAATTGTTGTAATAAGTGTTTAATGTTTATTCTGATGCGTGGTTGAAAGTCGGTTGAAATGTGTGTCTGTGAGCGAATTATCGATGTTTTTGTCATGCTTTTTGATTGTGAATCTTCATTGAGCTAATGTGGATTTGTGCTGATGATATGCTGGTGATGTGAGCTGATTTTATGAATGATGAAAGTGTAATGGGTATGATATGTTGATGTTATGCTGTTGTGAGTGAATGTTGTTTGATGAGAGCATGATCGAAGTATGTTGATTGATATGCTTGATGTTATGATGTCCATGTTTTTATTGACTGTTATGTCATGTAAAAGGGGAGAATTTGGGATACCCATTGCCTTATTATTATAGCTATTGTGTTATGTTGGAGTTGGAGTCTTGAATCCTTGCTTGAAGCTGGCCTGATTGTTTTGTTTGTTTTGTTACGATTGCTTGTTGTTTTTAGCATGATGGAATCGATGAGAGAATGGCAGTTGGATGAGATGGTTGCTGCTTTAGAGCAGGTTGTTAAGGCGTGGAATTCACCTTTTGGTGGAGGTGTTTCGTTTCAGCCTACAGTGCCTGGAGTTGAGGTAGTAAGGCAAGAGAAGGAAGTTGGTTCTGTGATGAAGAGTTCATCACCTATAGTTCATGAGGTGTCGGGAACATCTCAGGCTTTGGCGAAAGTGAGGCCTGTAGACGTGCTGACTGTGGGACACGCGAGTTTGTCGAAACAACGTTTACATGCTTTGGGAGCTGTGGAGTATCATGGTTCGACACCTGAGACGTTCGAGGCCTGGTTGGCCAGCGTAATTCTGATTTTGGATCAGGAAGGTTGTGACTACGCTTGTAAGCTGGGAAGTGTTGTCTCATTGATGTTGGAGGACGCCTGTGCATGGTGGACATTTATGGCGGTGGCATCGCATATCCACGATATAGATTGGGACTTCTTTGTGTATGCCTTTTATGAAAGGTACCTTGGAGAGAAATTTCCCAGGGTTAAGCAGCGTGGGGTGTGGCTTCAGATTATGAAGGTGAGAAAAGTTTAAGCAAGAGAGTTGTGGGTACTGACCTCGGGAGCGGTTAGCGTAAGAGGTTACGTGATAGAAGGTTCTGCTTGAATCGAAGTCTGGGTTGTGGTGCAGACGTAGGTCAAGTGCGGTATGATCAAGGAGTGGTAGCTCGGTTGCTGAAGTGTGACCATTGTGGAAGGTGTCATGTTGGAGGTTGTTGGGGAGTGAGAGTTTGTTGGAACTGTGGTTCTAAGGAGCATGTGATGTGAAATTGTCCTTAAGCGGTGAGATCGGCTTCAGTGGTAGCAAAAGGGTCTCTGAAGGGTCATGGGCGCGACCGAGACAAAGTTCGAAGGTGGGAGGAAAGGCAGAAAGGTATGAAGAGCTTGGGGAAGGAATCTTGTTGGAATTGTGGGTCTGTTGGGCATTTGAGACGGAATTGTTTGAAGTTGGCTTGGGGTAGTCAGGGTTCTTTACCGCAGGTATATGATGATGACCTTTATGTGTTAGTTGATGCTGTAGCGGTGCGGCTGGGGAATGGTGGTTCTGCGAGGAAGAGAGCTCGTCTGTTGAAGCTCCGGGGTAGTGAGGTGTTTACAGGTAACCTTGTTAAGTAATCTTTGCCCTAGTTATCTTAGTTTGGTTTCAGGTTTGGTTTTCCCTAGCTTAGTGGGTATGGTCTTATAGCTAGCAGGTTTGGGGTAGTGGTTGGTGTTGTTTTGAAAACAACTTTAGTGTGAAGAGGGCATTAGTGGGTATTTTGTAGTTAATGGGTTGTTAGAATGATGGAGTTGGACAAGTTAGAAGCGAAGTAGGAGGTTGTTCTTAGACGGATCCTGAGGATGTTATTGGTGGGTGTGAACCAACATACATGCACAGTTAAAACCATTGTTATATACTATATTATATATATATGTGTGTGTGTGTGTGCTGGTCCATGCATACATGTGACATGACATTATAGGTTTTGCATACATGTACACAGGCATTGATGGGGCATATTGGTGACAATGAATACGTACGTTCACACTTTCTAATAGCTAGTTGGGTCCGTTAGTGTTGTGATATGGTTAGGTTGGATGATGGGTTTTAAAAGTTGTTTGGTGCTAGGAGAATGTTAGAAGTAGTGGAGGGTGATAAGCGAGCTGTCAGTAATAGTGAGTGCGATATAGCATGTTGGCAGAAGGAAAGTGTTTTGGCGCTTAAAGAGTTTAGCGGTATGGTTGTGAGGTGATTACCAGTTGGAGTTAGAATCAGTCAAAGTGGTTGTGAATAGCTAGTAGAAGTGGTAGTTTCTTGGTGTTAAGTGATGTTGCAGGATGTGTTTCCAGAGTGCTGAGGTAACTTGGCATTGATGTTGTAATAGAAGGGTTGTTTTTGTAGGTGATGGTTCATAGCAACCTTCGAAGAGTTGAGAAAAGGTTGTGTTGTGGGTTGTAGAAAAAGGTTGGCCTGGGGTGAATATAAGTTTCGTAATCTTAATATGTATGTATAGAATGGGCGATGTCCTGGTAAGGCTAGTGTTGTAGTCAAAGCTTGAAGTGGAAAGGCAATATAAGTTCAAGGGCCATTGTTGGTTGGACGGGTTCTTGTAAGAAGTGGTAGACTAGTCGTGCGTAAGTAAATCCCTTTTGAAGTCAGCTAGTGGTATGTGGAACAGCTGGCGAAGTCAAGGATGGGGTTTTTGTGACGAGATTTTTCGGATGTTAGGTGAGTAGTCCTGGTGAGTCATTATGGTAATGATAGCGGCGGATGTGAAGGAATGTCAGCAATACGTTGAGAAGTTTGAGTAAGCAGTTGATGCTTAAGAATTTTTGCTTGATGTGGTAACCTTTGGAAGAGGTTAAGCAGTTGTGCAAGGGGTTTTAGAAGAAGTGAAGGTTGTTGGTCACATGGTGGCTAAACTGGACGGGTTGGTGTCACCGTGTGTACGAGTTTTGGGAGTTATGAGCTGAGGTGGTGTATGCTGTAAAAGTTTGGAGGTTCTTCAGGTTGTTGTTGGGGCTATGTGCAGTCCAGAAGTGTGAAAGGTTAAGCTGTGGTTAACATCTAAGTGTTCTGGAATTCGTGAACAGTATGTGGTGGTGTTGGGTTTGGTGGAGTTTTGTGTGGAGAGTGTTCAGTGGTGGTTAAGTCTCATGTGTTGCCTTGTGGGTTGATTTGTGAAGTTTGGTTGTGCTCTTTTCGCCGGTTGAAATTTCGAGGACGAAATTTCCTAAAAGGGGGAGAGTTGTAACACCTCAATTTTGGGCTTAGAAGTTTTGGGTTTGAGCCGGACCTGTCGGATTTTCGGTTTGAATATAAAAGGTGGTTTTAAGGAAACCCTAGTTCGGGATGCATTAAAAATATGGAAAAATATCTAAAACTCCTCTTTTAATATATATATAAGAGGGTGGTGAAATCAATTTTACAAAATGAGGTTTGGAAAATGACATTTTGAGTTAGTGACTAAAATGTAATTTCTGAAAAGTTCGTGACTGTTTTAAAAGGATTGAAACTTTGAATCTTTAAGGAGCTAATTTACCCAAGGGAGGATTTCTCCAGATTTTTCTTGATTTTTAAAGACTCATTTAATGTTTACTTAATAAAAAGGAAAGAGGGAAAAAGATATTTTTAGTTTCATAACTAACTTTTACCAAAAATTTCCCATTTCATTTTCTCTCAAAATTCCCTCAGCCAAACACATTTCCACAACAACTTTTTCTTTTGATTTTCACACCTAAAGTTGAGATTTCAATTCCTAAATGATTCCTAATCATTTCTACACCAAATCCTCACCATTTGCTTAATGAATTTCAAGGATTTTGGCTCAAACAAGCAGAAATCCACATTTAGAGGTATGAACGTTCTTCTCCTCTAAATACTCAGTTCTTTACTGAAATTCCCAAGTTCGCAATCCTTAAATAAAATTTTATTAAAAGTTTTAATGTTGTGATCTTGATTTTGGCTTAAAATGCAAGATTTGGATTTAATTTTGAAGAAATTCGTATTGGATGATTAGGCTCTGTTTTGAGATGTCTTTTTTATTTATTTTTGATGTCTAAATGATGTGTGATTGAGGTTTAATCAATGTAATCCCGAATAGGTTGATTTTCCTAAGTTTTTACTTGTGAAAATGGTGGTTTTTGGGGTGATCTTGGTGTTTTGTTAATGCTGGAGGTATAAGGACGTGTTTGAGTTTATTTTGGATGTTAATTGATGTTTAATAATGGTTAGAAGTGATGGATCTTGGCTGGGTTAAGTCTTAGAAGTGTTTGGAGGTGATTTCGGTTGTGTTTGGTAGCCAAAATGTTGGGTTTATGAAGAGCAGCGAGTTTAGGTGTGTTGCTGGTGTTTTTAATGCATAATGATGCATTAATCCTCTGTTGTTATGTGCTTGAAACAGGGGAGAATGATCCGTGAGCAATAGAGGTGGCGTTGATGGTTTCAGATGCTTGGAAGGCTTGTTGGCTAGCCTAGTTTTGTGTATCAGTGAGTGAAGTTGGGTTTTCAGCTTTAAAACCAATGTTTGAAGGTTTTTGGGAGCTTAGTTTAAGTCTAAACAACTTAGCTAAGCTCAAGAGTAATTAAATTGAATTTCTCTCTCGGTTTGTGTTATGAATTGGTTTTTAAAGCACTTGTGATTGTTTGATGCAATGCATGTGATTTGCATGTTTAAATTCTGTTCTGAAAGCATATTTTAGCATGGTTTAATGCTGGTTTTGAAAGTCATGTGTGAAGGATGCTCAAGGTAAGAGATCCTTGGTTTTGTACATTGGAATTGTGGAATTGATGCATAATGTTGCATGTTGTTTAATGACTTTGTTTAATGCTTCAAAACAGTGAAGTGGTGATGGTAATCAGTGGTTTTGGCATTTTGGTTATGCTTGTAAAAAAAATTGATTAATGTGGTAAAATGGTTATATTGGCAAGTGATGTAAATGGTTCTTGGTTACTTTAATCGGATATAGTTAGCCGGCTATAGGATTGGGTGCACCGTGAATTGAGTCGTCTTGGATGTCGAGGGGGTTGTAATTGTACCGTAAACTCTATCCAAGAATCCTAGCGATTGAGGAAATTGGTGTCACCACGATGGAGGATGGCTCTCGTGGGTGGGCTTGGTTAAGTGCCACCACGATGGAGAATGGCTCTCGTGGGTGAACCTTGTTAAAAGTCACCACGATGGAGGGTGGCTCTCGTCGGTGGACTTTGTTAAGCGTCACTACGGTGGAGGGTTGCTCCCGTGTGTGAGCTTGGTTAAGGTGATTACAATGGTTGTGGTAGCTTCCATGTGTAAGCCTTGTGATGTGCCCCGGCTCTCGCTACTGTATTATACAACTTTCGATGAGTGATGTTGAGGGGTTGTGATTGTAGCGTTAAACTCCATCACGGGTGTTGAGGGGTTGTGATTGTACCGGTAAACTCTACCTTGTGTTGTTCGGAAGTGTGTATGGAGCGTGTGGGACAACGCTTGTAATCCGCGTATCCAATTGTGTCTTGTGTTATGATGGTTTGTGAATTATCACTTGGAAGCCAATATAATGTTCTTGAATGTAATGAAGCATGAGATGCTTGAAATGATGCATGGTTGCATGGGAAGTGTGTGATGTTCTAAGAATGCTTGTATTACTTGTTAGCTTGAACATGTGTTTATCTTCTATTGAGAATGGTGCATGTGTGCATGGAATCTCTTTAGTTCATTGAAGTCTTGTGAAGGTTTGTTTTATAAGGCATGTAATGCAAATGTTGATTTTGTTGTTCACGTATTGCATTTGTTTAATGCATAAGATAGATTGAAGGAGTAAGTGGTTTTCAAAGGTTTCTTGCTTTGAGATGATTTTCAAGAATGAGAAAAGTATAATGTGAAGTGGAAATGTTTTCCAAGGAATTTGTATTTAACTTTGCATATGATGTTCATGCATGGAAAAGTTAAATTGATGGTTTTGCAAGGATGTGCTTTGAAGTGAGTTGCTTAGCTTTTGTAAGCTAAGGGTTGGTTTTCACGTTTGAGCAATGCATGATTTAAAGCATGTTGTTTAAAAAGGGGTTTTCAAACACTGCTTTGGTTTATCGAAATGTGTTTACTTTTTAAAGAGGTTTTATGACTCGCTGCATTGATGGTGTTTTGGTTTTGAGGATTCCTCACTAAGCATTATGTGCTTACGCTTGTCCATCAATGCAGATATTTGAAGTTGGGACAGCAAGAAGTAAGGGATTCAAGAAAAGCTCCACTTGAGATGTATGTCTCGGTTAATAGCTATAAATAATAAAGGCAATGGGGGGGGGGAGAGTCTTTTATATTGATGTTTAATGAGATTGTGTATGTTGGAAAAGTTTGGTTTATGATTTGAACTATGTGGTTTAACGCTTGCAACGTTTGAATCTTTTTATTCATAAGTCGTTATGCTATGCTTCTTGTTCTAAAAGCATGTTTAAGTGTTGGATGTGTGGAAGGAGTTGGTGCACCTAGGAGTTGTTTTGTATCTAGATTTTAATGCAATTTGGTAGTTATGATGCTTGGCATGTTGTTGCTTTGTTGAGGATTGATTTGAAGCATGTTCGATGGGGTTTAGATGTGTTAAAACAGGACTATCTGCTGTTTTTGGGCAGGGTGTTCCGAAACACCCTTGCCTGTTTCGAAACAGATGCTTGATTTGGCCTGGGTGTTTCGAAACGGGTAGACGTGTTTCGAAACACTTTGGCTACTGCCAAGCCCCGTTTCTGAACGGGCTAACCCCGTTTCGAAACACTTGACCGTTGGACACTAATTTGAATGGTTTTGAGGTTTGCAAACTTTACGTTTTAGTCCTGATTTTTGTATGTGCAATTGCTTGAGTTCGAGATGTCCGTTTAAGGTGAAATTTGGCAGAGAGGCATGAAACATGACTAATTTCATAATGGTAACCTAAAAATTTGTAAAGTCCTATTAATTTCCAGAATTTACAAATTGGTCCCTAAATTCATATTTTGTGCAATTGGGTCCCTTAATGTGTTTCGATTGCTGTGATTTTTGAGTATGTTTATCTCAAGGGTATGACTAGGTTTAATGTGCATCTAGACAAGATTAAAAAGAAGAAAAAGGGTCGCTAATCAAGGTTGACTTTCAGGTTGACTTTGGTTTTCCCCGTGTAATCTTCGTAGTTCGGGTCAACCGTCTAGGCCGGGCTAAGGGGGTTACAGTGCTTTTCACGTGTATGTTTCATCCGTGCTCACATAGGTTAATGTGTATCTAGATAAGACTAAAAAGAAAAAAAGGGTCATTAATTAAGGTTGACTTTTGGGTTGACTTTTGTTTTCCCCGTGTAATCTTCGTAGTTCGGGTCAACCATCTAGGCCGGGCTATGGGGGTTACATTTGGTGGTATTTGAGATGAGTTCTCTTGTAAATGGGAATGATTATGTGGGTGATGTACGTGTATTTGCATGATATGCTTTTTGGATGAAAGAATGTTGTTTGAATTGTGATGTATGGTTGCAATTATGATGATATGCTATGTTGAATCATGTTAGGGGAACCCATTTCCATATCCAAACTAATGAAAAGAATTGTTTTTGGAAAATGAGATTGAGTACTTGTATTACTTACCTTGTTGAGCCTAATTGTGTTTATTGCATTTGTGTCAGTGCATTGTTTTCTTGTAATGGGGCCTCGTAGAGAGATGAGGATGAATACGAGAGCTATGGCTCAGAATGAGAATGAGGAGAATGTCGATAATGTTGTGGATATATCTCCTCCCCCTGGTGGTGGACCACCCAGCGGTGGTGGTGCTGGAGGTGAAAATGCTGGTGTTGGTGCTGGTGTTGGGGTCGCTGGACCTGATGGTGTTCAGGGCCAAGCTGCTCCAGACATGACTGTTTTGATTCAAGCTATTGCGGGAGCCTTTTAGGCAGCAATAGCTGGAGCTCAAGGAGCTACGCATCAGGGTGATGCTAACGTGAGATTGCCTTTAGAACGTCTTTGCAGTCTGGGAGGGACTGAGTTCAAGGGTTTATCTCTTGAAGGTTATGAATCTTGGTTGGAAAGCACCAAGAGGATTTTGGGGCAAATGAACTGTAACAATGTGCATAAATTGTGTTGTGTGGTATCTCTGCTGCATGATGATGCGTATACGTGGTGAACGACCACTGTTTCTAGAATGGAGGACAATGATGTGACTTGGATGTTCTTTCTAAACGCGTCAAGCGAAAGTATCTAGGTGTGCCATACCTGGATTAGAAGAAAAGAGAATTCATGTCTCTTACGCAAGGAAGCATGTCGGTGGTGGAATATGAGGTCTAGTTTTTCCGCCTTAGCCACTACACACCTGAGTTAATCACTGATGAGCGGGAGAGGTGTGAACGTTTCCGTTACGGTTTGGTGACGGATGTGAAGACTCTCATGCTTGCTGCTGAGTATACGTATTTTGATGTGTTGGTGAGTAGGGCGAAGGACATTGAGCATAATTTGGGGTTGTCTTCTAGAGGTGTTAGCTCTAGCTCTGGAAAAAGAGCTGTTGATTATAGTTCCAGTGGTGGACGGAACAAGAGAGGACGAGATAAGAGGTATTAGTCTTCTGCTAGGCGTGGTAATGGAGGGCATGGTGTGCCTGTTCAGGGAGATAGGATGAGAGCTGATCAGAACACGTGCTGGACGTGTGGATCACGTGGTCATTTGAGGCGAGATTGTCCTCAAGCAGCGAGGAAGGTTCAGGCTCCTATAGCGGTGACCGGTAATTCAAGCTGGAATTGTGGTTCGGCAGACCACGTGAGGAAGGAGTGTCCTTTGTTGGCCGGTGGTGGTCAGAGACGTTCTCCTAGTGTAGTTGCACCACAGAGAGGTCGTGGGCGCGGCCGTGGTAACTTCCAGTGCAGAGAAGATGGTTGAAGGAATGTTGTAACCCTCTTAACCCGGCCCAGACGGTTGGCCCGAATTAAGAAAGTCACACGGGGAAAATCAAAGTCAACCCGGAAGTCAACCTTGATTAACGACCCTTTTTTTCTTTTTAAAACTTGTCTAGTTGCATATTAACCCTAGATATGATCAATCATACAACATGCTCAAAGATCATAATCATCAGAGATCAAACAGGGACCCAATTGAACAATTTACAACTTTAGGGACCAAAATGTAAATTATGTAAATTATAAGGTCTTAACTCAAATTAAAGTTACCAACTTATAATTAATCAGGTTTCATGCTTCTCTGCAAAATTTCAGCTCAAACGGACATCCCAAACTCATACAATTGCACAAACAAGTTTCAGGACCAAAACGCATACATTTCAATACATATAACTGCCAATGTCAGCCCCCAACGGTCAGGTGTTCCGAAACAGGGTGAACCTGTTCCGAAACGCGGGACCGTTCCGCAACGGGTTTCGAAACGAGGGCTGGCAGAGGCCTTTCCGTTTCGGAACGGTACCTTCCGTTTCGAACGCCTGGGCCACTACAGGGCACCCGTTCCGAAACGGTAGCTCCCGTTCCGATACGGCCTGCACAGAATGTAGAGAAATGGCTGCTAAAACACACAATTGACCAACCGATCATGCTCCAAATGCAACCAAACTTTATCAGCAAGACATACAACATGCAAGGGTCATAATTGCATCAACCAAACATCATCATAGCATCGAATATGGAAAGCCCCAAATCTAAAGGCATGCTTCCTACTTAGCAAACCATTCAAGCATTAAAACTCCAAACCAACACATTAGGGCCAATTACATGTTCCAGCATTAACAACAACATTAAACAAACTTAGGGAGTTCAAAACATCTCCCAAAACATCCACTTAGGTCCCCCATTGCCAAATGCCAAAAGCTAAAAGTGTTTAAGAAACCTTCCCATACTTGAGCTTAGTTTCCACTTGATTGCTTGCCTTCCTTGCTGTCCTCAATGCACTCTAATGCTCTGCATTATTGGTTTAAGAAAATAGAGAGAGCGTAAGCAAAATCTTAGTGAGGAATGCTCATTTAAAACCATACAATAATGCATTTATAAAACTCATTTATAAACTATACTTCAAGCAACATTAAACATGCTCTTAAACATTTAAAACAAGCATCTCATGCTTCAAGCTCATAACAAGGCATATTGGCAACAAGTGATACATTTCACATAAGATCCACACATGGACTTTTAAACACCATTGTGATCTTATCCCCATGGACTTTTAAACACCATGGACCCATGGACTTTTAAACACCATGGCAAGGACCACACAAGGACTTTTAACCACCTTTGTGTCCTTAACAAGAATCTCCCAAGGACTTTTAAACACCTTGGAGTTCTTAAGTAACCAAGGCTTACAAGGACTTTTAACCACCTTGAGCCTTAACCAAGAACCAACCATGGACTTTTAAACACCATGTTGTTCTTAAAATTCACAAGATTCACACAAGGACTTTTAACCACCTTTGTGATCTTAACCAAGAACCATCCAAGGACTTTTAACCACCTTGATGTTCTTAAATATACAAGGCTCACACAAGGACTTTTAACCACCTTTGTGACATTAACCATCACTTTCCAATATGTATCATTATCATCAATATCTCACTGTTTTAAAGCATTTTACAAAGCCATAAACATCATGCATCTTTAAGCATCAAACCAATTTTAAACAATGTTCAAAAACAAGGAACTCTTACCTTGAGTTTCCTTTAACACATGGCTTATAATCTCAGCAAACAAACATGCTAGATATGCTTTCAAAACAGATTTAAAATCATGCAAACAACTCATTGCATACAACCAAAAACCACGGCCATCACCAAGAGAGTTTTTCCGAAAACTTACTCTTGAGCTTAGCTAAGTTGCTTAGACTTAAACTAAGCTCCCAAACCTTCAAAACACTGGTTTCAAAGCCGAAAACCAAATTCCACTCACCGATTCCGTTTCGCCTCTTGCCGAAACACAAATCAAGCTTCCGGATCACCACCACTTGGATCCAAAGATGACTCCCCTGTTTTAAACACATCAAAGCAGAGGATTAATGCATCATCATGCATTAATAGCTTCAATGAAAGCACCTAAACTCGCTGCTCTCATCCACACTCCACTTTCGGCTACCAAACACAACCGAAAATGCATCCAAACAACTCCTCAACAATGCCCAGCCAAGATCCATCAAAACTAAACATCTTTAAACATCATTTAACATCTAAAAAGGACCTAACAACATCCTTATATCTCCAGCAACAACAGATCCACAAGATCACCTAAAAAACAACCAAGAACACAAGCTAAACTTAGGAAATTCAACCTATCCGGGATTGCATTAATAAAAACTCAATTCCTTATCAAATTGACATTCATTTAACATCAATTTAACACCTTAAAACAAAGCCCAATCAGATCATACGAAAATCCATCAAAAATCACCAAATCTTGCATTTAAAGCCAAGATCCATTACACAACTTTAAAACCATTTATAAATCATCAATTAAGGATTGAGAACTTAGGAATTTCAGTAAAGAACTGAGAGTTTAGAGGAGAAGGACGTTTTTACCTCCAAACTTGAGTTTTCTCCCTTTTTGGAACCAAAAAGCTTGAAGAATCAACTAGCAAATGGTGAGGTTTTGTTGATGAGATGATTAGAAATCAAAAGAGAATTGAAAAGAGATATTTAGGTGACAAAATCAGAGAAAAAGCTCTGGAGAAAAGATGTTTGGCTTGAGAGAAAAATGAGAGAAAATGGAAATGAGATTTTAGGAAAATTAGTTGGAAATAACTTCCCTCCACTTTTCTTTTGTTTAAAAAACCAGAATTAAATCATTAAATATCTTAGAAAAATCTGGAGAAACTCCCTTTGGGTAATTAGCTCCTTAAAGATTCAAAGTTTCAATCCTTTTTAAAACAGTCACGAAGTTTTCAAAAATTACATTTTGGTCACTAGCCAAAATGTCACCCTTCCCATCCTCATTTTGTAAAATTGATTTCACAGTTCACTTATATATAATAAAAGAAGATTTTAGAACATTTGTCCATATTTTTAATGCAACCCGAACTAGGCTTTCCTAATTTCACCTTTTTATATTCGAACAACACTTTGACCGAACACGTGCTGGACGTGTGGATCACGTGGTCATTTGAGGCGAGATTGTCCTCGAGCAGCGAGGAAGGTTCAGGCTGCTATAGCGGTGACCGGTAATTCAAGCTGGAATTGTGGTTCGGCAGACCACGTGAGGAGGGAGTGTCCTTTGTTGGCCGGTGGTGGTCAGAGACGTTCTCCTAGGGTAGTTGCACCACAGAGAGGTCGTGGGCGCGGCCGTGGTAACTTCCAGTGCAGAGAAGATGGTTGAAGGAATGTAGCGCATGTGGTGCCTGTTCAACCTGAGGGTGGTGGCCAGGCTCGAGTGTATGCTCAGCGAGAGGGGAGAAATGATACGAATGTGATCGCATGTACCTTTACTTTGCAATCCTTATCATTACTTTCCTTGATTGATTCTGGATCTACACACTCATAAATATTGCGTGAACATGCTCAATTGCTTGGTTTTCCTGTTGAGTCTTTGGATGTTGGTATGCATGTAACTATTTTCTTTGGTGAGACCGTTGTGACACGGAAGTTATATAGAAGATGTCCTTTGGTAGTGCAAAACCATGTTTTTCTTGTTGATCTCATGGAATTGCCATTCTATGGTTTTGATGTAATCCTTGGTACAGATTGGCTTGTTGAACATCGAGCTGTGGTGGATTTTGAGAACAAGCGAGTTTCGTTGAAGCTTGCGGATAATTACGAGGTTGTGGTAGTTGGTGAGAATGTAAGTTTCATACCAATGTGGTGTCTTCGTTGGAAGCAAGCCGAATGCTGAGGCAAGGTTGTGAGGCTTATCTGGCCTTTGTGATGAATCCTAGCTCTAAGGAGTTGCGAGTCCAAGATATCAGGACTGTGCGAGAGTTTCCTGGTGTGTTTCCGGAGGAGTTACCTGGAGTGCCTCCTAGTCGAGAGGTGAAGTTTGGGATTGAGTTGTATGAAAACACAACTCCAGTGTCCATTACTCCTTACCGAATGGCACCTAACGAGTTGAAGGAGCTGAAGACGCAACTTTAGGAGTTGCTTGAGTGTGGTTTCATTCGGCCGAGTGTGTCACCTTGGGGTGCACCGGTCTTGTTTGTGAAGAAGAAGGATGGCACTATGAGAATGTGCATCGATTATCGACAGCTGAACAAGTTGACTATCAAGAATCATGATCCTTTGCCGAGGATTGATGATCTTTTTGATCAATTTCGGGGAGCGGTTGTGTTCTCTAAGATTGACTTCAGGTCAGGTTATTACCGGCTCAAGGTGAAAGATGTGGATGTGCCAAAAACAACCTTTAGAATGAGGTATGGGCATTATGAGTTTCTTGTGAAGCCGTTTGGCTTGACGAATGCTCCTGTAGCTTTTATGGACATGATGAATAGAGTGTTCCATGAATACTTGGACAAGTTTGTTGTGGTGTTCATTGATGATATCCTTGTGTACTCTCGTACTGAGGAGGAGCATGAAGGGCATTTGTGGATTGTGTTGCAGGCGCTGTTGGAGAATCAACTTTATGCTAAGTTGAGCAAGTGCGAATTCTGGCTTAGGGAAGTTGTTTTCCTTGGTCATGTGGTTTCTGCTGAGGAGATTCGTGTTGATCCTCAGAAGATTGAGGCGGTGATGAATTGGAAGCCTCCTAAGTCTGTTCATGAAGTCCGTAGTTTGCTTGGATTGGTAGGATACTATCGGAGGTTTGTGGATGGGTTTCAAAGATTATTGCACCTTTGATGAAGTTGTTGCAAAAGGATGTCAAATATGAGTGGACAGAGGCAAGACAACAAGCTTTTGAGAAGCTTAAGGCAGCTTTGACGCAAGCTCCTATCTTTGTTTAACCTGAATTAGGGAAAGAGTTTGTAGTGTACAGCGATGCATCCTATGTTGGTTTGGGGTGTGTGTTGATGCAGGAGGGTAAGGTGGTGGCTTATGCATCGTGTCAGTTGAAGGTGCATGAGCGCAATTATCCTACGCATGATATTGAGTTAGCTGCGGTGGTCTTTGCTTTGAAAATTTGGAGGCATTACATGTATGGTGAGAAGTGTACTCTGTACACGGATCACAAAAGTTTGAAGTATCTGATGTCTCAGAAAGAGTTGAATCTTAGGCAATGACGTTGGGTGGAGTTGCTTAAAGATTACGATCTGACGATCGAGTACCATCCGGGAAAAGCTAATGTTGTAGCGGATGGGGGTCTTGTGGCTGAATTGCAAGTGATGGGGGTCTTGTGGCTGAATTGCAAGTGAAACCATCCTTGGTTCAGTTGATAAAGGATAAGCAGTTTTTGGATGATTCTTTGGTGCCATGTTTAGGATATTGCTGAGGATAGACCATCGGATTTCTATTTTAATGATGATAAGGTTCTATGTTTTGAGAGTCGGATAGTAGTGCCGAATGATGCTGAATTGAGGCGTACTATTTTGACTGAAGCTCATAGTAGTCCTTTTGCTATGCACCCTGGTAGTACCAATATGTATCGTGATCTCAAGGATGAGTACTATTAGGTGGGTTTGAAGAAAGATGTTGCGGAGTTTGTGATTAAGTGCATGGTTTGTAAGCGGGTTAAGGCTGAACATCAGTTTCCTTCTAGGTTGTTGCAACCGTTGAGAATTCCTGAGTGGAAGTGGGGAAGGATTAACATGGACTTTGTGTCTGGTTTGCCTTTGTCGCCATCAAAAAAGAATTCGGTGTGGGTGATTGTGGATCGCCTTACGAAGTGTGCGCATTTCTTACCTGTGCATACTACGTATAGTTTGGACAAGCTTGCAGAGTTGTACATTGCTGAGATTGTGCGACTGCATGGTATGCCAAAGTCTATAGTGTCGGATAGAGATCCGAGGTTTACGTCGCGTTTTTGGGAGTGTTTGCATCAAGCTTTGGGCACGTGGCTGAATTTCAGTACTTCTTATGATCCGCAGTTGGATGGACAGTCTCAGCGTGTTATCCAAGTGCTGGAAGATATGTTGAGGTGTTGTGTGATTGAGTTTCAAGGTTCTTGGGAGAAGCATTTTCCTCTGGTGTAGTTTGCTTATAACAATAGCTACCAGGCAAGTATTCAAATGGCACATTATGAAGCCTTGTAAGGGAGGAATTGCATAACTCCTCTTTGCTGGGCTGAAACGGGTCAGATGTTAGTTTCAATGCTGGCTTTGTTGAAGGGAACCACCAAGAAGGTGAAGCTCATATGTGAGCGGTTGAATGAAGCTTCTGATCAACATAAGTCTTACGCAGGTTTGAAGCGTAAGAAGATTGAGTTTGCGGTAGGAGACCGTGTGTTCTTGAAGGTTTCTCCTTGGAAGAAGGTGATGAGGTTTTGCCGGAAGGGTAAGTTGAGCCCTAGGTACATTGGACATTACGAGGTGATTGAACGTGTGGGTCCTGTTGCGTGTAAGTTGAGGTTACCGCAAGAGTTGGAAAAGATTCATGATGTGTTTTCATGTCTCTATGCTTCAGAGGTATAGATCGGATCCTTTGCATGTTATGCATGTGAGGAAAGGGAGTTGAATCCAGACTTGCTTATGATGAGGAGCCGGTTGAAATTCTTGATTTGGATAGTAAAGTTTTTCGAGGCAAGACCATTGATTTGGTAAAGGTGCTGTGGAAGCATCGTGGTGTTGAGGAAGCCACCTGGGAAAGAAAGGATGATATGATGAACCAGTTTCCGTACCTTTTTCCTCCAGGTAAATTTTGAGGACGAAATTTCTTAAGGGGGAGAGTTGTAACACCCCAATTTTGGCTTAGAAGTTTAGGGTCTGAACTGGTCCGGTCTGTTTTTCGGTTCAAATATAAAAGGAGGTTTTAGGGAAAGGCTAGTTCGGGATGTTTTAAAAATATCTAAAAATCCTCTTTTAATATATATAAGAGAGTGGTGAAATCAATTTTGCAAAATAAGGTTTGGAAGCACTACATTTTGGAATAGTGACTAAAATGCGATTTTTGAAAAGTTCAGTGGTGACTGTTTTGTAAGGATTGAAACAGTGAATCTTTAAGGAGCTAATTTACACAAAAATGATTTCTCCAGAGTTTTCTTTAATTTGTGTGAATTAATTAATGTTTTAATTAATTAAAAGAAAAAGGGAAACCACTTTTTAGAATTTCATAACTAACTTTTCTTAAAATTTTCTCATTTCTTTTTCTCTAAAAATTCCATCATCCAAACACTTTTCTCCAGCAACTTTTGCTTTGATTTTCACTTCAACTGATGAAATTTCTATCATCAATTAATTCCTAATCAAGCTAGCATCAAATCCTTTTGATTTCCTCATTGAATTTTCAAGGAAATTGGCTCAAGTCAAGAAGAAATCACCATTTAGAGGTAAGATTGTTCTTCTCCTCTAAATATTCAGTTCTTTAATGAAATTCCCAAGCTATCAATCCTTAATTTAAGTTTTATAAATGGTTTTAATGATAGGAACTTGATTTTGGCTTAAAACTCAAGATTTGGAAAAATCTTGAAGAATTTCGTTGTGATTGTTTGGGCTATGTTTTGAGATGATTCTTAAATGTATTTTTGATGTCTAATGATATGTAAATGAGGTTTTATCAATGCAATCCCGAATAGGTTGTATTTCCTAAGTTTTTGCTTATGAAAATGGCGGTTTTGAGGTGATCTTGGTGTTCTGTTATAGATGGAGGTATAAGGACGAGTTTAGGTTTATTTTGGATGTTGATTGATGTTTAGAAATGGTTAGAAGTGATGGATCTTGGCTGGGTTAAGTTTTGGAAGAGTTTGGAGGTGATTTTAGTTGTGTTTGGTAGCCGAAATGTTGGCTTTAGGTAGAGCAGCGAATTTAAGTGTGTTGGCTGAAGATTTCAATGCATGATGATGCATTAATCCTCTGATTTGATGTGTTTAAAACATGGGAGACATCTTCGGACACCTTTGGAGTTGATCCGGAGGCTTGATCGGCGTTTCGGCAAGCTTGCGAAACGGAATTGGTGAGTGGAGTTAGGTTTCCAGCTTTGAAACCATTATTTGAAGGTTTTGGGAGCTTAGTTTAACTCTAAACAACTTAGCTAAGCTCAAGTGTAAGTTTTCGGAAAAACTCCCTTGAATGAGCCATGAGGTGGTTCGATGCATTGGTTTGATTTGCATGTTTAAATTCTGTTTTGAAAGCATGTTTTTAGCATGGTTAATGCTGGTTTTGAAAGCCATGTGTTGAAGGATGCTCATGGTAAGAGATCATTGGTTTGTCATATTGTAAATATGGATTTGATGCATGGTGATGAATGATGGTAAAAGGCTTTGTTTAATGCTTTAAAACAGTGGATTGTTGATGTTATATGATGTATATTGGCAAGTGATGTGATGGTTTTAAAGTACTTGAATCGATTATAGTTAGCCGGCTATAGGATTGGGTGCACCGTGAATAAAGTCGCCTTGGATGTTGAGGGGTTGTAATTGTACCGTAAACTCCATCCAAGTACACTAACGAGTATGGTAAGATCACAATGGTGGTTAAAAGTCCGTGTGTGAATCTTGTGTTGTGTGTCCCGTGTTCTCGTTAGTGGAATTATACAACTACCGATGAGTGATGTTGAGGGGTTGTGATTGTACCGTTAAACTCCATCACGGGTGTTGAGGGGTTGTGATTGTACCGGTAAACTCCACCTTGTGTTGTTCGGTAGTGTGTATGAAGCGTATGGGACAACGCTTGTAATCCGCGTATCCGATTTAGTTTTGAATTGTAAATGGTTATGAGTATCACTTGAAAGCCAATATGATTAAAGGCTTTGTTGAAAGTGTTTTCCAAATGCATTATTGTGTTGTTTCCTTTAGAGCATGCCTCACTAAGCAATTGTGCTTACGCTCTCTCTCTTGAACCAATAATGCAGATAATTGAAGTTCTAAAGGGAAACAAGGAGGCAAGAGTGTCCAAGGGAACTAAGCTCATGTATGGTGATGTTTTTCATACACTATTAGTTTTGGTAATTTGGCAATGGGAACCTAAGATGTGTTTTGGGAGATGTTTTGGACTCCCTAGTTTTGTGGCATGATACTCTTGATGTTTTGGATTTGTAATTATCCTTTTTATGCTTGTTTTGGAGTTTAGTTGGTTGTTTGGTTTTGGATATTAGGATGCATGCCTATAGATATGTGAAGTTTCATGTTTGACGCCATGAATGTGTTTTGAAGTTGCAAACATGCACCTATTATGTATGATGACTTGTTGGTATGATTAAAAGGTCATTAAGAAGTGCTAAATTGGGTTTAAGCATGAAAAACCAGCGAATTCTGCTGTAACTGGGCAAACCGTATCGATACACTGATTGGTGTTTCGAAACGAGGGCCTGTAATGGCCTTGTGTTTCAAAACGGCTGGTGACTGTTCCGAAACGGTTTGGCCACTAAAAGGCCCTGTTTCGGAACAAGTCTCGAAACGAACTCTTTTTTCGGAACGGTCAACACCGTTTCGAAACAGGTGACTGTTGGGCACTGATTTGAATGGTATTGAGGTTTTCAAGCTTTACGTTTTAGTCCTCCGAATGTTTCAATTGCAATTGCATGAGTTTGAGATGTCCGATTAAAGTGAAATTTGACAGAGATGCATGTAATGTGACTAATTTAATATTGGTAACTTAAAAATCAGTTAAGACCTTCTAATTTCCAAAATTTATATTTTGGTCCCTAATATTTGTATTTTGCGCAATTGAGTCCCTCATATTGTTCGATCGATGTGCTTTTCACATGTATGTTTCATGCATGCTCACATAGGGTTAATGTGTATCTAGATAAGACTAAAAAGAAAAAAAAGGTCGTTAATCATGTTTGACTTTCGGGTTGACTTTGGTTTTCCCTATGTAATCTTCGTAGTTCGGGTCAACCGTCTAGGCCGGGCTAAGGGGGTTACAATAATGACCATTTTACCCTCATAAGCTTTAATGTTTGAATCACTCACGATATATCCAAAAATCTCGCCAATCTCGGTGTATCAACTTTTGAAGTTTGGTTCGAGCCGTTATTACCGAACTTCCCTTTTTGTAGAGACCCCATTTTGCAATCATTCTAAATTTGTGAAATATTCTTCTTCTAATAATGATCGAGTGTTTTAGAGGATTGAATTAAACCATGTGGAATGTTTCTTGCACAATTATATTCTCCCTGATTTTAGACTAATCCTCTCTCTGATACGAATCATGAATTCTCTCTTGCTAAATTATATACATCTGTATTTGATAAAGAGTGCATGCTCTATGATTTCTGATACTCTGAAAATACATGTACAATTACTATCCTTACCTCGCTCAGTCTGTGTTCACTGAGTTATTCTAATTGGGGTACTTCTGGGTTATGTTGTGAAGTCTCTCCATGTTCAGCACTCGTAATTCCTTATGGATCTGAGGTCTCCCCTTGGGTAGTTTCGATGTTTCGGCACGGGTAATCCCTTATGGACCAAAGGTAGCCCCGTAGGTTGGCTCCTATGCTCATTGGGCCTAGGATAAGTCCTTATGGATGCAGTTCTGGGAAATTGCATATCGGTGTATGGTTGGAGGGTAGTTATATTGATACTTAGTTTTCAATTTTCCCTCTCTAGCCTTAGTCAAACTCCATTGTTGTGAGAAATATTCTGTCTATCATTCCTGATCTATAACTGATGGAATACCCTAAACTCTTTGGTTGGATTTTCGTAATCTATGTCCCTTCCGATTACCTTAGTTAGACATCGTGTCTAGTGGTCGGGTAATTAATCAGAAACGAATATGTTACCTTCAAGCGTAACAACTAAACGAGTTGTATTCTATATCTGAAACTTGATAATGCCTGCTTTTATCTTTTAATCTTGGTATATCTGATACTTACGTGTGACATGAAGCTTCTTTTGGTAGTTTCGTATTATTGAGCTTTCCGAAGCTCATGTCGTTTTTACCTTCACTTGTTAAAATATCGACCATGTTGCAGCCATCAACGTCAGTATAGGAGTTCCTTCGGCTTGCTTGCGGAGTATGATATCTGTATAATTAGGAGGCATGTATGTCACGTTTGATTTATGTTCGAGTCTGAAACATGTACTAATAATTTGTATCATAGTTTTGTTTCATTTTCTGAATGTTTTCTGAAATTGTATTATAATTCAAAACTTGATTTATGATTTTAAATGGTTTAGCAATTTCTTTAATTAAAATTTTAATGTGGGTCGCTCCGGTGACCCTAATGTGACTTCCTAGGATCAGTATTAACACATAAGCGGGTCTAGGGGGTTACTTTTAGTGGTATCAGAGCTTAGAGTTGTGTCATTCTGGGTTGATCGGCCGATCGTTATTCATAGGGTGTCTGGTTTGTGCATGCCCCTAGATTATAATCGTACTCCTCCGAGCCGAAACTCTGATGTTGAATCTTTCTCTTCCCTGTAATACATGAATCTAAGTATTTTGTTTTGTATAGCATGATTTACATTAGCAAGGAATGTCTATGACATTCGTCTTTGATTCGGTTTTGCTTGATGGATTTGAATCTGGATAAAGAATATGAGTTGGTTCATACATGTGAAATGGATGTTTTGATTCATTTTAAGAATAAATGTTTGACTTTGTGTGATAACCAATGTAAGAATATATGTAAGGCTATTCGGTGATGATGATTATGTTCGAAAATATTTAGATGGAAACTTTACAAAAGTATTATAAAACTAAAAGAGTTTTCTCCATGAGATTGGTGAAAGTATAGAATATGTGGTGACTCTGTTATATATATGAAGGAAACAAGTATCATAAGGGTGCTAAAAGTAAGAGATATTCATTCAAAACCTTGAATATGTCTGGTCAGCATGGAGAGAGAAAAAAAGCTCTTATATGAAAATGTGACATGATGTACCTTTATATCATCCTCTACTAGAATTTGGTGTTTCATCCTGATTCTTGAAGAGTCTGTTAGAGGCCTTGAGTACTCGTCTAGATTTCAGGTAAAATGTTTCTTCCGTAAATTAATGGTCAACCTTGTAGTGCAACTTAGATTCTAGAGGAGATACTTCAAGGTTTTATGATTTATTTCTATGGTTGTTAGGAAGGTTTCGTATCCCTGATTGAGACCGAGTATATTAAAACTTATCAGAAAAGTGGTTGTTTGGCACCGATGAGGTTCAGTATGGAATCATTTGTTTTATTCTGATTGGTTGGTCTGAGATGTATGATCAGATGATCGTGGGTCCAAAGATAGTTCGGGTGACTGAGAATACTACCAAAATGATCAGTGATCGTCTAAGAGTCCCGAGAAAACAAGGATAATCTGATGGAATAATTTTAGTACATGAAGGGATGAAAGAGCAACTTTTGCATATCTCTGGCATAGGTAAATTTCGAGGACAAAAATTCTTTTAAGGGTGAGAGAGTTGTAACACCCCAAGTTTTAAAGGAAAAAAGAAAAGAAAGAGAAAAATAAGAAAAGAAGAGAAAAGGGCGGACTGCAGGTTGTGGGATTCGAACCCACAACCAAAAGGTTTTTTTAAGCTGAGTACCCAACCATCTAAGCTATAGAAACTCTTGGTGTTAAGCTCCCCCAATATTCTTTTATTTCTTATATGCTTTGGGGTAAATGAAATTAAATAACATCGGTAAACCCCTATTTCATTTAAGGTATGTCTGAAAAAAAACAGCAAACTTTCCAGAACCATCTCCTTCACCCGACCTTTCACTTTCCCTCACCACCATTTTTGCTCCGATCAAAATCACCATTGCGTTGTGGCCACCACTGCCATCGTGGTTAAGTCCGTCATTGAGACTTGACCAACATCCTCTTAACCACTCGCGCAACCGCCGCTGAAATTGCCGATATTCAAGAGGTTAAAGATTTGACGAACCTAGGGTACATGTTTTTTATTTCTCGTGTTTTTCGGCCACCGTGGTCGACTTTCCGAGATGCCAGCACCGCCGTTGTCATCCCCAGGCCGAGGCGAACAAAACACCTTTAGACGATCATCATTCTGACACCGGCAAGAGCCTCATCGGAGTCGCATGCTTTCCGACCATCTTGTTTTGTTTTGGGTAAGATTTGATAAGATTTCTGACTTAGATTGACGTCTTCCTGGCTTGATGGATTTGTGAAACTCCTAGGTTTTTTTTTTCTGCGGAATTGACACCAAGGACGTCTCTAGCGATCATTCCAGCAATCGTTTGGCAGCTGGTCTCACTGAGTAAGTGAACCGGTTCGAATTTTGGCCTAAACCGACCAAAACTCATCTTGAACCGGACGAAACCCATTAACCAATCCGACACAAGCCAAAGCCCAAACACGAGTCTGCCCTAACCCATCTGCCAGAGTCTGACCCGACCCGTATGCCCGAGTCCGACTTGATCCGCCTCTGCTAACCCGACCCGGCCAAGTCAGCCCACCGAGTCAACTTAGTGAGTCAACTCGTCCGAGTCAACCCACCAAGTCAACTCAATTGACCTTTACCAGTTGACTGCTGACGTCAGTGTTGACTCTGGATCGTTGACCCTTAACCTGCTGTTTTCAGCATGACGCCTGCGTTGAACAAAAAGTCAACTTTTCTGAAAACTCCCAATTAATGTTTTTCGACGCCTTGAGTTAATTTTTGAAGCCTGTTTCGTGAAATCTGGATCCGAAGGCCTCCGAATCTGACCTTGGACCTGAGAGTGTTTATGTATTTAATTAATTGGTTAAGAGCTTTGAGGATAAGGTCTGATCTTGGGATTTCTGTAATTGAAGGTGTTCACAGTTCCTTGTATTCGAGATGTTGAGGGATGTTGAATTCGGTTCGAGTGTTTGAATGTTGTTCATAGACCGATCGACGTAGCTCGGAGCCAAGATAATACATTACTACCTTCTGCATGCTTTTGAAACATGTTAGTATTAGGTTATTGTTTGCACGACCATGATTGAGCATATAATTATCTCCACCTAAGACGATCAACTAAGAAATAAAAATAATAATGGCCAAGGCAAAGATATTTGAATAAGAGGTTTGATAAATCGAAAGGAATTCTAAGTTCAGTAAACGATTAATACAAACAGTTGACCTCCAAGTTTGGTTGATTTGGCTAATGAATTACAAAAATGCCATCGATAAATGAAAATAATTAAGATACCCCTATCAATGAAAGCGATCTTAGAATCTACACTAGATCCGGTAAAACAATTGATTCTTCTTAAAATATTGAAATTTTTCTTGAGAAGTTATGGTAACGAGGCTTCCCTTTTGAGACAATAAATTTCTCAGATTCTTTGAAATTGAATAATTCTCTAAAGACATTACGAGAAACTAATTATATGTTTGAATTAGTCAAAGTCGCGTGAAATGCTGAATTGGTTGAATTGATCAAAATATCCATAATGACCAAAAAGAGTAATCTATCCTCGGCACCAATTGCCAAATTAATCAAAATGATGGATATACCCTCGAGAAATTTAATGAATAGATAGTTGGAAGGACTAAAAGACTCGGAATAATTGAAACACCTTTGGTTATGTTATGAAGTCTCTACAGCTTCAGCGCTGGTAATTCCTTATGGACCTGAGGTCTCCCCATGGGTAGTTTCGATGCTTCGGCGCGGGTAATCCCTTTTGGAACTAAGGTAGCCTTTTAGGTTGGCTCCTACGCTCATTGGGCCTAGGGTATGTCCTTATGGATGCAGTTCTGGGGAACTATATTGATACTTAGTTTTCCATGTTCCCTCTCTAGCCTCAGTCAAACTTTATTGTTGTGCAAAACATTATGTTTATCATTCTTGATCTGTAACTGATAGATCACTCTAAACTCTATAGCTGGATTTTTGTAATCTATGTCCCTTCCAATTACCTGAGTTAGACATCATGTCTGGTGGTCGGGTAATTAATCAGAAATGAATATGTTACCTTCAAGCGTAACAACTAAAAGAGTTGTATTCTATATCTCAAACTTGATAATGCTTGCTCCTATCTTTTTGTCTTGGTACATCTGATACTTACGTGTAACATGAAGCTTCTTTTGGTAGTTTCATATTACTAAACTTTCCCAAGCTCGTGTTGTTTTTACCTTCACAGGTTAAAAGATTGACCATTTTGCAGCCATTAACAACGGCATGAGAGTTCATTCGGTTTGCTTGCAGAGTATGGTATCTATGTAATTAGGGGGCATGTATGTCACGTTTGATTTATATTCGAGTCTGAAACTTGGTCTAATAACTTGTATCATAGTTTTGTTTCATTGTCAAAATGTTTTCTGAAATTGTATTTTAATTCAAAACTTGATTTATGATTTTAAATGGTTTAGCAATTTCTTTATTTTGAAATTTTAATGTGGGTCGCTCCGGTGACCCTAATGTGACTTCCTAGGATCCATATTAACACATATGAGGGTTGATCGACCGATAGTTTCTCATAGGGTGTCTGATTTGTGCATGCCCATAGATCATAACCGTACTCATCCGATCCGCAAATCTGAGGTCGAATCTTTCTATTCTATGTAATACATGAATATAAATATTCTATTATGCATAGCCTAATTTACATTGGCAACGAATGTATATTAGATTCTTCTTTGATTCGGTTTTGCTTGATGGATTTGAATCTGGATAAAGAATCTTAGTTGGTTCATGCATGTGAATTTGATGATTTGATTCAGTTTAAGAATAAATGTCTGACTATGTGTGATAACCAATGTAAGAATACATGTAAGGCTATTCGGTGATGATGATTATGTTCGAGAATATTTTGATGGAAACTTGACAAAAGTATTATAAATCTAAAAGAGTTGTGTCCGTGAGATTGGTGAAAGTATAGAATATGTTGTGACTCTGTTATATATGAAGGAAACAATTATCATAATGGTGTTAAAAGTAAGTGATATTCATTCAAAACCTTGATTATGTCTGGTCGGCTAGGAGACAAAAAAACCTCTTATGTGAAATGTGACATGGTGTACCGTAATATCATCTTTGACTGGAATTTGGATTTCTTCCGTAATTTAATGGTCAACCTAGTAGTGCAATTTAGATTCTAGAGAAGATACTTCAAGGTCGTATGATATATTTTTATGGTTGTTAGGAAGGTTTTGTATCCCTAATTGAGACTGTGTATATTAAAACTTACCAGAAAAAATGTTTGTATGGCACCGATGAAGTTCGGGTGACTGAGAACACTACCATATTTACCAGTGATCGTCTTAGAGTCCTGAGAAAACGAGGATAATCTGATGGAATATTTTTAGTACATGAAGGGATGAAAGAGCAACTTTTGCATCTCTCTCACACAGGTAAATTTTGAGGACGAAATTTCATTGAAGGGGGAGAGAGTTGTAACACCCCAAGTTTTATGGGAAAAAAGAAGAAAAAATAGAAAAATAAGAAAAGAAGAGAAAAGGGCGGACTGTTGGTTTTGGGATTCGAACCAACAACCTAAAGGTTCTTTTAAGCTGAGTATCGAGCCATCTGAGCTATAGAAGCTCTTAGTGTTAAGCTCCCCCAACTTTCTTTTATTTCTTATATGCTTTGAGGGAAATGAAATTAAATAAATCGGTAAACCCCCTATTTCATTTAAGGTGTGTTTGAAAAAAAACAACAAACTTTCCAAAACCATCTCCTTCACCTGACCTTTCACCTTTCCTCACCACCATTTTTGCTCTGATCTACATCACCGTTGCGTCGTGGCCGCAACCGCCAGCGTGGTTAAGTCTGTCATTGAGCCCTGACCAACATCCCTTTATCCACTCGTGCAACCGCCGCTGAAATCGATGGGATTCAAGAGGTTAAAGGTTCGATGAACCTAGGGTAAAAGTTTTCTATTTCTCGTGTTTTTCAGCCACCGTGGTCATCCTTCCGAGATGCCAGCATCACCTATGTCATCCCTAGGCCGAGGCGAACAAAATCCCTTTAGAAGATCACCACTCTGACACCGGCAAGGGTCTGATCAGAGTCGCGTGCTTTCTAACCGTCTTGTTTTGTTTTGGGTAATATTCGATAAAATTTCCGACTTAGATTGACGTCTTCCGGGCTTGATCGATTTGTGAAACTCATGGGTTTGTTTTTCTGCAGAATAGGCACCGAAGGACGTCTCTGGCGATCGTTTCGGCAATCGTTCGGAAGCTGGTTTCACTAGGTAAGTGAACTGGTTAGAATTTTGGCATGATCCCATCTTGAACCGGACGGAGCCCATTAACCGATCCGACGCAAGCCCAACCCCAAACACGAGTCTACCCTGACTCATCTACATGAGTCCGACTCGACCCACCTATGTTGACTTGGCCTGAACAATTCAGCCCACTGAGTCAACTTAGTAAGTCAACTCGTCCGAGTCAGCCCGCTGAGTCAACTCAATTGACCTTTACAAATTGACTACTGACACTAGCGTTGACCTACTGATATCAGCGTTGACTCTGGCTCGTTGACCTACTGTCGTCAGCGTTGACTTTGACCGTTGACCAAAAAGTCAACTTTCTAAAAACTCTCAAATTATGTTTTTCGACGTCTTGAGTAACATAAACCATACACCCTATGCCTTAAATTAAGGTATATAATACAACTCGTTTAGTTGTTACGCTTGAAGGTAACATATTTATTTCTGAGTAATTACCCGACCACCAGACACGATGTCTAACTCAGGTAATCAGAGGCCTTCGGGTCAGGATTTCATGAAACAGGCTTCAAAAATGAACTCAAGACGTCGAAAAACATAATTTGAGAGTTTTTAGAAAGTTGACTTTTTGGTCAACGGTCAAAGTCAACGCTGACGACAGTAGGTCAACAGGCCAGAGTCAACGCTGATATCAGTAGGTCAACACTAGTGTCAGCAGTCAATTTGTAAAGGTCAATTGAGTTTACTCAGCAGGCTAACTCGGACGAGTTGACTCACTAAGTTGACTCAGTGGGCTGAATTGGTTAGGCCGACTCAACATAGGTGGGTCGACTCGGACTCATGCAGATGGGTCAGGGCAGACTCGTGTTTGGGGTTGGGCTTGCGTCGGATCGGTTAATGGGCTCCGTCCGGTTCAAGATGGGATCAGGCCAAAATTCGAACCGAATCACTTTCCTAGTGAAACCAGCTTCCGAACAATTGCCGAAACGATCGCCAGAGACGTCCTTCGGCGCCGATTCTACAGAAAACCAAACCCATGAGTTTCAAAAATCGATCAAGCCAGGAAGACGTCAATCTAAGTCGGAAATCTTATCGATTATTACCCAAAACAAAACAAGACGGTTAGAAAGCACGCGACTCCGATGAGACCCTTTCCGGTGTCAGAGTGGTGATCGTCTAAAGGGATTTTGTTCGCCTCGGCCTGGGGATAACATCGGTGATGCTGGCATCTCGAAAGGATGACCACGGTGGCTGAAAAACACGAGAAATAGAACACTTTTACCCTAGGTTCATCGAACCTTTAGCCTCTTGAATCACATCCATTTCATCGGCGGTTGCACGAGTGTTTAAAGGGATGTTGGTCAGGGCTCAATGACGGACTTAACCACGATGGCGGTTGCGGCCACGACGCAACGGTGATGTAGATCGGAGCAAAAATGGTGGTGAGGGAAGGTGAAAGGTCAGGTGAAGGAGATGGTTTTAGAAAGTTTGTTGTTTTTTTTCAAACACACCTTAAATGAAATAGGGGGTTTACCGATTTATTTAATTTCATTTCCCTCAAAGCATATAAGAAATAAAAGAATGTTGGGGGAGCTTAATACTAAGAGCTTCTATAGCTCAGATGGCTCGATACTCAGCTTAAAAAAACCTTTAGGTTGTTGGTTCGAATCCCAAAACCAACAGTCCGCCCTTTTCTCTTCTTCTATTTTTTTTTCTATTTTTTCTTCTTTTTTCCCTTAAAACTTGGGGTGTTACAACTCTCTCCCCCTTCAATGAAATTTCTTCCTCGAAATTTACCTGTGTGAGAGAGATGCAAAAGTTGCTCTTTCATCCCTTCATGTACTAAAAATATTCCATCAGATTATCCTTGTTTTCTCTGGACTCTCAGACGATCACTGGTAAATATGGTAGTGTTCTCAGTCACCCGAACTTCATCAGTGCCAAACAAACACTTTTCTGATAAGTTTTAATATACACGGTCTCAATTAGGGATACAAAACCTTCCTAACAACCATAGAAATATATCATATGACCTTGAAGTATCTTCTCTAGAATCTAAATTGCACTACTAGCTTGACCATTAAATTACGAAAGAAACACCAAATTCCAGTCAAAGATGATATTACGGTACACCATGTCACATTTCACATAAGAGGTTTTTTTGTCTCCTAGCCGACCAGACATAATCAAGGTTTTGAATGAATATCTCTTACTTTTAACACCATTATGATAATTGTTTCCTTCATATATAACAGAGTCACAACATATTCTATACTTTCACCAATCTCACGGACACAACTCTTTTAGATTTATAATACTTTTGTCAAGTTTCCATCAAAATATTCTCGAACATAATCATCATCACCGAATAGCCTTACATGTATTCTTACATTGGTTGTCACACATAGTCAAACACTAAACCATAAACCATAAACTCTAAATAGTAAATCATAAACCCTAAACTCAAATTTATCGCATAAAATCCTAATTTGTAAACCATAAACCCCAAATATGAACACTAAACCATAAATCATAAACCATACACCCTACGCCTTAAATTAAGATTTTAAGGTTAGGGTTTATGATTAAGGGTTTTAGGTTTTGGGTTTATGATTTAGGGTTTCGGGTTTTAGTTTTATGGTTTATAGTTTAGGGCTTATGGTTTTGTGTTTATAGTTTATGGTTTAGAGTTTAAGGTTTAAGGTTTAGGATTAGGATTTTTATTTTTTTAAATTGACTAAGGTTGGTATTTGATCCAATTATTTTTTTTAAAAAATAAAAATATTATATATATGAAAAATAATTTAATTAATATTTTATTTTAAATAATTTACAATTATATGTTTAAATAATTTATAATTATACATTAGGTCCTTTAGATTTTTAATCTTTATAAATTAAGTTAATGATGCTCAGTTGTAGTCATCATTAATGATGCTTAGCGGTGCTCGTCAAGCGTTGTAGAATTTTCTATTTTCATAATATTATTTTTTATTCTTTTCCTTGTTGATATTTATTTTATCCTAGCTTTTCGTTCAACTATAAAATTTTTTATTGATAACAGATTAATCCTAACGATATTACTGTTCAATTGACCTGGAAACAAACACCACGAGTCATGTGGCCTCAATTTCACCTGCAAAACCGTTTGCATAGTCATTTACAAGAATAAACGGCATCGCATTTTGGGTTGGAAAAGTCTTTGGTCTTCATGATTCAATGAACAAAGATATATATAACTAGCGATTTACGTATATTCTGATAAAATTCATACTATAATTTACATAATTTCATATTTTTTGTAGAACTAATATTTTGGTAATTAAACACTTTAATTTCATATTTGTAGATTATAGATGTTAAATTTAAAACAATTTAGAAATATCTAATTATTTTTATATAAAACAACTTTCAACCATTAATCATATATTTGTTAGGCATAATGTAAAAAAATATCTTTAACGTTTGACTGGATAGATAGTTTGGTCCATAATTTTTGAAGCATTTTAATCCTGAATATTTTATTTTAGGTCATAACGATCCCTCTAGGGATGAAATTAGTTAGTCAACTTTTTATAATTGATTCGTTGTCTATCTTTATTTTGATCTGTGCTGTTATTTTTTGCCATTTTTCTCACTACAAGAAAATGCATTTTTAATGACATTGAAAATAGTCACAAAAAGTATTAAATTTAGTCATTGAAATTTACAGTGACTATTTTTCTGAGTCGTCACCAGTTGTCACTAATAACTCCATCACTATTATATTGGTGACAATTTTCATGTATTTCTTCACAATAGTTATATTTTTTATGACCACACTATTTAACACAAATGATTATAATAGTGACTAAAATTTAGACACTAATGTTATTCTTATCAATAATAAAAAAATTAATTATATTTTTAGTTGTAACCATTTTATTTATGGTTTAAACTAATCACTAATTATCCCTGAAATTTAACGGGGCTTTTGCATTTTAGTCAGCAAACTTTTAAGTTTTCATTAGATGACTGAAATTAGGATCGAACCTGAAACTTTTAAGGCGAGAGTGCAATACTTATCCACTAGGCTAGACAAGAAATTTAATACTATTTTGAAAGAAAAATAATATTTAGGTTTAATTATAATTGAAATTATTTTATTTATTTTAAAAATATTTATTAATTATAACACTAATTATTATAATAATAATTTAACTAATTTTTCTTTGGTTTCTTATACGAAGTACGTATGTTGAAGAAACTATTAAGATTTTTTAAAGAAAAAACTAATCAAAATGAAATATATCTTTTAAAATTTTCGAAAAAATCTATCATATATTATGCTAAAATCACATAGTAGTCTTTGTACTCTAATTTGGTCACTTTAAATTTCTATACTTTTTAAATTTTGAATTTTCGATCCTGACATGAATGGTAGTATTTAAATATTTTAAGTAAAATTTTCTTTTTAGCTAATTTGTTATAGATAAGTTTCTTATTTAATTTTTGTTCTTTAATTTGATCATTTTAGTCCTTGTAATTTAGTCATATTGCTGGTGTCTCGTTAAGATTAGGATTAAAATTTTATAATTTGAAAAATATAGGGACTAAAGTTGATCAAAATAGATTGATTAAAACAACAATTTACACAAAGTATAGACTATAGAAATATTTTACCTTTTGGCAAACTAGTTTATGATAACTTTAATTTTTATAATTATAAAAATAAATTTATCATTGTGACAATATCTAATCTGTCATTATTTTTATTCTTTTTATTGGTGACAAAATTTATCAGAACAAAAAGTGAAACTTTAAGTGACAAGTAATTTCATTGTAACAACAAATACAAAATATTAGTGACCACTTCACATATCGTCACTATCATGTGTCAAAGTTTTAGTGACAATGAACTTTGTGTCACAATTGTATACTTATAGTGTGAATTTACTTGTGAAAAATGTAATTGTCACAATTACTAATGTTACAGTGACCAAATAAAAATATGTCAGAATTACTTATACTAATAGTGTCGCACAAAAAACTGTCACAAAAAATTAATATTTATGACAAAATTATTCCTAGTCACTATCAATTTGTCACTAAAAACCTATATTGTTGTAGTGTTTGTCCAACCACTCTTTTGTTTTTCTTGTTAATGATATCAATTTCTTGATGAAGCTTGAATTATTAACGGGTCTGGTATAAATCTTATCACTTTTAATTCTTGGACAGTTAACCAGTATCTCATATTCCTCTAGTGTTGGTGTCATGTCTACTTGTTCGAAAGTGAAACAATTGAACGTTGGGTTCCAAAACTGTGTCATGGCTCTAAGCAACTCTTGATCAACCTTTACAGTTAATAGCAAGGCTATGTCTCACAATTCCTTCTTAAATTGCTGATTCATTTCATTAACCTATTGATCCCACATCTCTTGTAAAACTAATGAATTGATTTTGATATAACAAAGGAATTAAGGACTAAATTAAAAAAGAGAAAATGAATTTATAAGTCATCAAAACCTCTCTATGTGTTTTAAGAAAAATGTCCAAATCAAAACTTGAACTTATAAAAAAAATTCTAAGTGTTTACCAGTAAAAACAGTGATTTTCGAGTCACCGTTTCGGAACGGACTTTAGGCATTTCGGAACGTTCTGAAACTGTTAACCTCTGTTTCGGAACCAACCTTCCCGTTTCGATACGAGTGTATCGAAATAGGTCTTTGTGTTTCGAAACGGATGGAGAACAACGAAACGGTTTGAACCGTTTCCATACGGCTGTATCGAAACGACCTCAAACGTTTCGAAACGACTTTCAAACTTGGTTTCAAAATATGATCGTTGAACTTTTAACTAATTTTTTAAGATATTGTTAAAGCGTATCGAAATGCTTTTAAGCCGTTTCAATACAGGTTTTTACCGTGGCAAATCGTTTCGAAACAGGCTTCAACATGTTTCGAAACGGGCTCTTATTCTATCGAAACGTTCGTGTCCATTTTGGTACGACCTATTTATTACACCCTAACGGCTATTTCTATTTTGGTCTGTTTCGAAACAGGGCTGGGAATTTCGGAATGGGTAGTTGCAGACTGCATTTTTTAGGGAAGAAAACATTCTAACAGCTATAATAATGAAGGCAACAACCCCAACGGCTAGAATTCACTGAGAAGGTATAAAAGGGACTTCTAAAAGCACCAGCAACAACTATTGATCCTAAAAGAAATATCCAAACATCAAATTCAAGCAATTGTGCCGAAATCCCATATTTTCTCATAAACCCCAATTATAGAATCTTGTCATTCCAGTCTTATTTGTTCAATTGGGTTGAGTGTTTGTAAAAAGGGCTACATTTGTATTGAGAGATACTAGCTATTAGCCTTAAACTTCTTTGTAATCTTTGAGTGAGGATTGAGTCAATTTTTGGGTAGAAAAATCGACTACTTTGCAAAGGTTTCCTCCTAAGCCTAGAAAAGAGGAAGATCAACTAGTGGAGTTATTGGTAAATCCTTAGTGAGGCTAAGGTAGTGGATGTAGAGTTCAATTGGAACTTGAACCACTCTAAATCTCTTGTCTAGCAAATTTTTATTTTCCACTCCACCACAAAAATTTCTAAAAATCCAATTCACCCTCTATTGGCTTAAATCGATTTTACGATCCACTCAGCAATTTGTATCAAAGCCTACCTCTTTGAAGGATTAACAACCACATGAGGAGTTCCTAGGAGAGTGTGATCTATTATAAAGACAAGCCATGGCATCTACTTCAACCTCTAACTTCCATGAGTCACAATCAACCACTAAACCACCTTTCTTCAATGGGGACAACTACCCAATTTGGAAGAATTAGATGCGTCTCTTCATCAAGTCAACATATTACATGGTTTGGGATGTAATGGAAGAAGGCCACTACATTTCGGTTAAGCGAACCGATGAAGGAAGACTAGTTCCAAAAGTAAAGTCAGAGATGACCGAGGAAGATAGACGAAAGATGCAAGTCAATGAGAAAGCTTTACATATAATATTTTGTGCACTTGGTCCAGATATCTACATAAAGGTTTCATCTATCGAAAGTGCAAAGGAAGTGTGAGACACTTAGGAGACGACTTATGAAGGCACTAGCGATGTGAAAGAGACGAAGATTCGGTTGCTAAACTTGAGCTATGAGAATTTTAAGATGGACTCCAACGAGAGCATCTCAAATATGTTTGATCGGTTTTTGATAATCATCAATGGGCTTAAAGGATTCGTTGAAGTAATTACCGAAGATAAGCTAGTGAGGAAGCTTCTATACTCTCTCACGGAGTATTGGGATGGTAAGAGGACGACTATTATTGAAGAAAAGAATTTGAAAACTTTGAAGCTTGATGAGCTTGTTAGGTCTCTTGTAACGCCCCGGTTTTGGGCTTAGAAGTTTTGGGCTTGGACCGGTTCGGTCAAAGTGCGGTTCGAATATAAAAGAGTGAATTTAGGAAAGCCTAGTTCGGGTTGCATTAAAAATATGGAAAAATGTTCTCAAATCCTCTTTTAATATATATAAGTGAACTGTGAATTCAATTTTACAAAATGAGGTTTGGAAGGGTGACATTTTGGGCTAGTGACCAAAATGTAATTTTTAAAAACTGTGAGACTGTTTTAAAAAGGATTGAAACTTTGAATTTTTAAGGATCTATTTACCCAAAGGGAGTTTCTCCAGATTTTTTCCTAAATATTAATGATTTAATTAAATGTTTTTAAATAAAGCAAAAGTGGAGGGAAGATATTTTTAGTCATAACTAACTTTTCTCTCAAATCTTCGATTTCCATTTTCTCTCATTTTCTCTCAAACCAAACATCTTTCTCCAGAGCTTTTACCTCTGATTTTGTCATCTAAATATCTCTTTTCAATTCTCTTTTGATTGCTAATCATCTCCTCATCAAAACCTATACATTTGCTAATTGGATTTTCAAGATTTTGGTTCCAAAAAGGGAGAAAACTCAAGTTTGGAGGTAAAAACGTCCTTCTCCTCTAAACTCTCAGTTCTTTACTGAAATTCCTAAGTTCTCAATCCTTAAATTGTGTTTTATAAATGGTTTTTAAGTTGTGTTATTGATCTTGGCTTTTAAATGCAAGATTTGGTGATTTTTGATGAAATTTCGTATGATCTGATTGGGCAGTGTTTGTAGGTGTCAATTTGATGTTAAATGAATGTTAAATTGATGTGAAATTGAGTTTTAATTAATGCAATCCCGGATAGGTTGAATTTCCTAAGTTTAGCTTGTGTTCTTGGTTGTTTTTGGAGTGATCTTGTGGATCTGTTATAGCTGGAGGTATAAGGATGATGTTAGATCCTTTTTGGATGTTAAATGGTGTTTAAGGATGTTTAGATTTGACGGATCTTGGCTGGGCAATGTTGTAGAGTTGTTTGGATGCATTTCAGTTGTGTTTGGTAGCCGAAAATGGAGTGGGGATGAGAGCAGCGGGTTTAGATGCTTTCAATTAATATATTAATGCATGATGATGCATTAATCCTCTGCTTTGATGTGTTTAAAACAGGGGAGTCATCTTTGGATCCAAGTGGTGGTGATCCGGAAGCTTGATTTGTGTTTCGGCAAGAGGCGAAACGGAATCGGTGAGTGGAATTTGGTTTTCGGCTTTGAAACCAGTGTTTGAAGGTTTGGGAGCTTAGTTTAAGTCTAAGCAACTTAGCTAAGCTCAAGAGTAAGTTTTCGGAAAAACTCTCTTGGTGATGGCCATGGATTTGGTTGTATGCAATGTGTTTGTTTGCATGATTTTAAATTTGTTTTGAAAGCATATCTAGCATGTTTATTTGCTGAGATTATAAGCCATGTGTTGAAGGAAGCTCAAGGTAAGAGTTCCTTGTTTTTTAACATTGTTTTAATGTGGTTTGATGCTTAAAAATGCATGATGTTTATGGCTTGTTTAAATGCTTTAAAACAGTGGAAAATTGATGTTAGTGATGCATATTGGCAAGTGATGGTTAAGGTCACAAAGGTGGTTAAAAGTCCTTGTGTGAGCCTTGTATATTTAAGAACATCAAGGTGGTTAAAAGTCCTTGGATGGTTCTTGGTTAAGATCACAAAGGTGGTTAAAAGTCCTTGTGTGAATCTTGTGAATTTTAAGAACAACATGGTGTTTAAAAGTCCATGGTTAGTTCTTGGTTAAGGCTCAAGGTGGTTAAAATTCCTTGTGTAAGTCTTGTTTCTTAAGAACTCCAAGGTGTTTAAAAGTCCTTGGGAGATTCTTGTTAAGGACACAAAGGTGTTTAAAAGTCCTTGTGTGGTCCTTGCCATGGTGTTTAAAAGTCCATGGGGTTAAGGACACAATGGTGTTTAAAAGTCCATGTGTGGTCCTTGGAAAGTACAAGATCACAATGGTGTTTAAAAGTCCATGTGTGGATCTTATGTGGAATGTATCACTTGTTGCCAATATGTCATGTAATGAAAGTGAAGCATGAGATGCTTGTTTTAAATGTTTAAGAGCATGTATAAATGTTGCTTGAAAATGGTTTATAAATGAGATTTATAAATGCATTATTGTGTGGTTTTTAAATGAGCATTCCTCACTAAGCTTTTGCTTACGCTCCCTCCCTTTCTTAAACCAATAATGCAGAACATTAAAGTGCATTTGAAGGCAGCAAGGTGGTGAAGAATCCAAGTGGTGAACAAAGCTCATGTATGGTGAAGGTTTCTAAAACACTATTAGCTTTTAGTAATTTGGCAATGGGGGAACTATGTGGATGTTTTGGGAGATGTTTTGGACTCCCTAAGTTTGATTTATGTTGTTAATAATGTTGGAACGTGTAATTGGCTTTTGTGAAGTGGATTTAGTATTTTGATGCTTGAATGGTTTGCTAAGTAGGAAGCATGCCTATAGATTTGGGGCTTTTCATATTTGATGCCATGTCGATGTTTGGTTGATGCAATTATGTTCCTTGTATGCTGTATGACTTGCTGGTAAAGTTTGGTGGCTTTTGGAGCATGTTTGGTAGGTCAATTGTGTGTTTAATCAGCCAATTATCTACATTCTGGGCAGGCTGTATCGGAACGAGAGCTACCGTTTCGGAACGGGGGCCCTATAATAGCCTAGGCGTTCGAAACGGAAGGTACCGTTCCGAAACGAAAATGCCTCTGCCAGGCCTCGTTTCGGAACACGTTGCGGAACGGTTCCGCGTTTCGAAACAGGTTCTCCCTGTTTCGGAACACTTGACCGTTGGAGGCTGACATTGGCGGTTATATGTTTTAAAATGTTGCATTTTGGTCCCGAAACTTGTTTGTGCAATTGTATGAGTTTGAGATGTCCGTTTGTGCTAAAATTTGACAGAGAAGCATGAAAGATGATAAATTTCAAGATGGTAACTTTAAATTGGATTAAGTCCTTATAATTTACAGAATTTATAATTTGGTCCCTAAAGTTGTAAATTGTTCAATTGGGTCCCTGAATGTTCTCTGATGGTTATGATCTTTGAGTATGTTGTCTGTATGATCATATCTAGGGTTAATGTGCATCTAGACAAGTTTAAAACGAAAAAAAAGGGTCGTTAATCAAGGTTGACTTTCGGGTTGACTTTGGTTATCCTCGTGTGACTTTCTTAATTCGGGTCAACCGTCTAGGCCGAGTTAAGGGGTTACATTTGGTGGTATCAGAGCTGAGTTCTCGAGTAAGTGGGAATGATTGTGTGCATGATTGAAGTATGTATGCTTTGTATGCTTGTTGAGTGGAAGCATGTTGAGTGGTTTGTGATTATGTTGCAATTGAGTTGTATGCTGTGGTGAAGCATGTTGTGGGTACCCATTGCCAAATCAAAGCTAATGAAATGATGTTGTTTTTAAGTGAAAATGAGCTTGAGTACTTGGATTGCTTACCTCGCTGGGCTTGACTTTGTTTGTTGCATTGTGATTGCATTCTTAGAGTATGGCACCTCGTAGAGAGTTGAGGAGTAATGTGCGAGCTACGGCTCAGAATGAGAATGAGAATGAGGAGAATGTAGAAAGTGCGGTGTTACCTCCTCCACCTGGTGGTGGTGAGGCTGGGGGTGAAAGAGCTGGAGCTGCAGCTGGTGCTGGGGTCGCTGGACCTGAAGCTGGTCAGGGGCAAGCTATGCCTGACATGACGATGTTAGTGCAAGCTATTGCTGGTGCTTTTCGAGCGGCAGTAGCTGGGGCTCAAGGAGCTGGGCATCAGGGAGATGCTGTTGTTAGATTATCCTTGGAACGCTTACGCAGTCTAGGCGGGACTGAGTTCAGGGGTTTGTCTGCAGAAGGTTCTGAATCCTGGATGGAGAGTACCAAGAGGATCTTGGGTCAGATGAGTTGCACGGATGTGCAAAAGCTGGGTTGTGTAGTATCTTTGCTACAGGATGATGCTTATACGTGGTGGACAACCACTATCGCTGGGATGGCTGATGCTGATGTAACTTGGACATTCTTTCAGAATGCGTTCAAGAGAAGGTATCTAGGGGTGAGGTACCTAGATGAAAAGAAGCAGGAGTTCATGTCTCTTACCCAGGGGAGCATGACTGTTGCTGAGTATGAAGTGCAGTTTGTTCGACTCAGTGAATATGCAATTGAGCTTGTTCTGGATGAGCGGGAAAGGTGTGAAAGGTTCCGTTATGGTTTGGTGACGGAAGTTAAGATGTATGTGCTGGCTACCGAGTATGATGATTTTGATGTGCTGGTGGGCCGAGCAAAGGATATTGAGATGAACTTGGGTTTATCTGCTAAAAGTTCTGGTTCTAGTGCTGGAAAGCGAGCTGCTGAATATAGTTCCGGTGGTGGACGGAACAAGAGGGGACGTGATCAGAAGTATCAGTCCTCAGTTAAGCGAGGTGGTGGTGCGCCTGCTCGGGGAGGCAATGCTAGAGTTGATCCGAGTGCTTGTTGGACATGTGGTTCTCGTGGCCATATGAAGCGTGATTGTCCTCGTGCTGTGAGGGAGGTGCAAGCTCCTGTTGTGGCAGCTGGTATTGGGTGCTGGAATTGTGGATCTGCGGATCACATGAGGCGAGAGTGTCCTATGTTGGCCGGTGGCCAAGTGCGTGCTCCTGTTGTTGCTGCACCGTAGAGAGGCCGTGGGCGCGGCCGTGATAACTTTCAGTGAAGAGAGGAAGGTGGTCGAGGAGTGGCCCATGTTGTGGCTATTCAGCCTGAGGGTGGCGGCCAAGCCAGGGTGTATGCACAACGTGAGGGAAGGAATGATGCGGATGTGATCGCAGCTACCTGTACTTTGCAATCCTTGTCATTACTTTCCTTGATTGATTCTGGATCTACGCACTCATACATTTTGCGTGAGCATGCTGAATTGCTTGGTTTGCATGTTGAGTCTTTGGATGTTGGTGTTCGTGTCACTAGTTCTTTTGGTGAGACTGTTGTGACTCGAAAGCTTTATAGGAGATGTCCTTTGGTTGTTCAAGAACATGTTTTTCATGTTGATCTTATGGAGTTTCCTTTCTATGGTTTTGATGTAATCCTTGGTATGGATTGGCTTGCTGAGCATCGTGCTGTTGTGGATTGTGAGAATAAGCGGGTTTCGCTGAAGCTTGCGGATGATTATGAGGTAGTTGTGGTTGGTGAGAATGTGAAGTTTCTTGCCAATGTGGTGTCTACGTTGGAGGCAAGTCGGATGCTGAGGCAAGGTTGTGAAGCTTATCTAGCTTTAGTGATGAATCCTAGTTCTAAGGAGTTGCGTGTGCAAGATATCAGGATTGTACGGGAGTTTTCTGGTGTGTTTCCTGAGGAGTTGCCTGGTTTACCTCCTAATCGCGAGGTGGAGTTTGGGATTGAGCTGTATGAGAATACAACTCCTGTGTCCATTACTCCTTATAGAATGGCACCTAAGGAGCTGAAGGAGCTGAAGACGCAGTTGCAAGAGTTGCTTGATCGTGGTTTTATTCGGCCAAGTGTGTCGCCTAGGGGTGCACCGGTCTTGTTTGTGAAGAAGAAGGATGGCACTATGAGAATGTGCATTGATTATCGTCAGCTGAACAAGTTGACTATCAAGAATCGGTATCCTTTGCCGAGAATTGATGATATCTTTGATCAATTTCGGGGAGCAGCTGTGTTCTCTAAGATTGACTTGAGGTCAGGGTATTACCAGTTGAAGGTAAAGGATGTTGATGTGCCTAAGACAGCTTTCAGGACAAGCTATGGGCATTATGAGTTCCTTGTGATGCCGTTTGGTTTGACAAATGCTCCTGCTGCTTTCATGGACATGATGAACCGTGTGTTTCATGAATACCTGGATAAGTTTTTTGTGGTGTTCATTGATGATATCCTTGTGTACTCGCGTACTGAGGAGGAGCCTGAAGAGCATTTGAGGATTGTGCTGCAGGCTTTGTTGGAGAATCAGCTTTATGCTAAGCTGAGCAAGTGTGAGTTCTGGCTTAAGGAGGTAGTGTTTCTTGGGCATGTGGTTTCTGCTGAGGGGATTCGTGTTGATCCTCAGAAGATCGAGGCGGTGATGAACTGGAAGGTTCCTAAGTCTGTTCATGAGGTTCGTAGTTTCCTTGGTTTGGCAGGATACTACCGGAGGTTTGTGGATGGGTTTTCTAAGATTGCTGCACCTTTGACAAAGTTGTTGCAAAAGGATGTTAAGTATGAGTGGACGGAAGCGAGACAATAGGCTTTTGAGAAGCTTAAGGCAGCTTTGACGCAAGCTCCTATCTTGGTTCAACCTGAATCAGGGAAAGAGTTTGTGGTGTATAGTGATGTGTCCTATGTTGGTTTGGGATGTGTGCTGATGCAAGAGGGTAAGGTGGTTGCTTATGCATCGCGGCAGTTGAAAGTGCATGAGCGCAATTATCCTACGCATGACATTGAGCTGGCTGCGGTGGTTTTTGCTTTGAAGATCTGGAGACATTACCTGTATGGTGAAAAGTGTACTGTGTACACGGATTACAAGAGTTTGAAGTATTTGATGTCCCAGAAGGAGTTGAATCTTAGGCAGCAGCGTTGGGTGGAGTTGCTCAAGGATTATGATTTGATGATTGAGTACCATCCTGGAAAAGCTAATGTGGTAGCGGATGCCTCGAGTAGGAAGGTAGTTGTTGAGCTGATGGGCTATGTTTGCCAGTTTGAGTATTTCGCGTGATGGTGGTCTTGTGGCTGAGTTGCAAGTGAAACCATCTTTGGTTCAGTTGATCAAGGAAAAGCAGTTGCTGGATGATTCCTTGGTGCCGCATGTTCATGATATCGCGGAGGGTAGACCTTCGGATTTCAGCTTTAATGATGATGGAGTGTTGTGTTTTGGGAGTCGAATAGCAGTGCCCAATGATGCTAAGTTGAGGCGTGCTATTCTGACTGAAGGTCATAGTAGTCCTTTTGCTATGCACCCTGGTAGTACTAAGATGTATCGTGATCTTCGTGATGAGTACTATTGGGTGGGTTTGAAGAAGGATGTTGCTGAGTTTGTGAGAAAGTGTATGGTGTGTCAGCGAGTTAAGGCTGAGCATCAGGTTCCTTCAAGTTTGTTGCAACCGTTGAGAATCCCTGAATGGAAGTGGGAAAGGGTTACCATGGATTTTGTATCTGGTTTACCCTTGTCACCATCGAAGAAGAATTCGGTGTGGGTGATTGTGGATCGCCTGACGAAGTGTGCGCATTTCTTGCCTGTGCATACTACGTTTTCTTTGGATATGCTTGCGGAGCTGTACATTGCTGAGATTGTGCGGCTGCATGGTGTGCCTAAGTCGATTGTGTCGGATAGGGATCCAAGGTTTACATCGCGGTTCTGGCAGTGTTTGCATCAAGCTTTGGGTACAAGGTTGAATTTCAGTACATCTTATTATCCTCAGTCGGATGGTCAGTCCGAGCGAGTTATTCAGATTTTGGAGGATATGTTGAGGTGCTGCGTGATTGATTTCCAAGGTTCTTGGGAGAAACATTTGCCTTTGGTGGAGTTTGCTTATAACAATAGTTATCAAGCAAGTATTCAAATGGCACCTTATGAGGCTTTGTATGGGAGGAAGTGTAGGACTCCTCTTTGTTGGGCTGAAACGGGTCAGAAGTTGGTTTCGATGCCGGCTTTGTTGAAAGGAACCACCGAGAAGGTGAAGCTCATTTGTGAGCGTTTGAAGGCAGCTTTTGATCGGCAAAAGTCTTACGCGGATTTGAAGCGTAAGGAGATTGAGTATGCGGTGGGTGACCGTGTGTTTTTGAAGGTTTCGCCTTGGAAAAAGGTGATGAGGTTTGGCCGTAAGGGTAAGTTGAGCCCTAGGTACATTGGACCATACGAGGTGATTGAGCGTGTGGGTCCTGTTGCGTACAAGTTGAGGTTACCTCAAGAGTTGGAGAAGATTCATGATGTGTTTCATGTTTCTATGCTCCGGAAGTATAGATCTGATCCTTCGCATGTGATGCATGTGGAAGAAGTGGAATTGAATCCGGATTTGACCTATGATGAGGAACCGGTGAAGGTTCTGGATTCGGATAGCAAGGTTCTTCGTGGCAAGACCATTGAGTTGGTGAAGGTGTTGTGGAAGCACCGTGGTGTTGAGGAAGCCACGTGGGAGCGGAAGGATGACATGCTGAAGCAGTTTCCTTATCTCTTTCCTTCAGGTAAATTTCGAGGACGAAATTTCTTAAGGGGGGGAGAGTTGTAACGCCCCGGTTTTGGGCTTAGAAGTTTTGGGCTTGGACCGGTTCGGTCAAAGTGCGGTTCGAATATAAAAGAGTGAATTTAGGAAAGCCAAGTTCGGGTTGCATTAAAAATATGGAAAAATATTCTCAAATCCTCTTTTAATATATATAAGTGAACTGTGAATTCAATTTTACAAAATGAGGTTTGGAAGGGTGACATTTTGGGCTAGTGACCAAAATGTAATTTTTGAAAACTGTGAGAATGTTTTAAAAAGGATTGAAACTTTGAATCTTTAAGGAGCTATTTACCCAAAGGGAGTTTCTCCAGATTTTTTCCTAAATATTAATGATTTAATTAAATGTTTTTAAATAAAGCAAAAGTGGAGGGAAGATATTTTTAGTCATAACTAACTTTTCTCTCAAATCTTCCATTTTCATTTTCTCTCATTTTCTCTCAAACCAAACATCTTTCTCCAGAGCTTTTATCTCTGATTTTTTCATCTAAATATCTCTTTTCAATTCTCTTTTGATTGCTAATCATCTCCTCATCAAAACCTATACATTTGCTAATTGGATTTTCAAGATTTTGGTTCCAAAAAGGGAGAAAACTCAAGTTTGGAGGTAAGAACGTCCTTCTCCTCTAAACTCTCAGTTCTTTACTGAAATTCCTAAGTTCTCAATCCTTAAATTGTGTTTTATAAATTGTTTTTAAGTTGTGTTATTGATCTTGGCTTTTAAATGCAAGATTTGGTGATTTTTGATGAAATTTCGTATGATCTGATTGGGCAGTGTTTGTAGGTGTCAATTTGATGTTAAATGAATGTTAAATTGATGTGAAATTGAGTTTTAATTAATGCAATCCCGGATAGGTTGAATTTTCTAAGTTTAGCTTGTGTTCTTGGTTGTTTTTGGAGTGATCTTGTGGATCTGTTATAGCTGGAGGTATAAGGATGATGTTAGATCCTTTTTGGATGTTAAATGGTGTTTAAGGATGTTTAGATTTGATGGATCTTGGCTGGGAAATGTTGTGGAGTTGTTTGGATGCATTTTCGGTTGTGTTTGGTAGCCGAAAATGGAGTGGGGATGAGAGCAGCGGGTTTAGATGCTTTCATTGAAGATATTAATGCATGATGATGCATTAATCCTCTGCTTTGATGTGTTTAAAACAGGGGAGTCATCTTTGGATCCAAGTGGTGGTGATCCGGAAGCTTGATTTGTGTTTCGGCAAGAGGCGAAACGGAATCGGTGAGTGGAATTTGGTTTTCGGCATTGAAACCAGTGTTTTGAAGGTTTGGGAGCTTAGTTTAAGTCTAAGCAACTTAGCTAAGCTCAAGAGTAAGTTTTCGGAATAACTCTCTTGGTGATGGCCATGGATTTGGTTGTATGCAATGTGTTTGTTTGCATGATTTTAAATCTGTTTTGAAAGCATATCTAGCATGTTTATTTGCTGAGATTATAAGCCATGTGTTGAAGGAAGCTCAAGGTAAGAGTTCCTTGTTTTTGAACATTTTTTTAATGTGGTTTGATGCTTAAAAATGCTTGATGTTTATGGCTTGTTTAAATGCTTTAAAACAGTGGAAAATTGATGTTAGTGATGCATATTGGCAAGTGATGGTTAAGGTCACAAAGGTGGTTAAAAGTCCTTGTGTGAGCCTTGTATATTTAAGAACATCAAGGTGGTTAAAAGTCCTTGGATGGTTCTTGGTTAAGATCACAAAGGTGGTTAAAAGTCCTTGTGTGAATCTTGTGAATTTTAAGAACAACATGGTGTTTAAAAGTCCATGGTTAGTTCTTGGTTAAGGCTCAAGGTGGTTAAAATTCCTTGTGTAAGTCTTGTTTCTTAAGAACTCCAAGGTGTTTAAAAGTCCTTGGGAGATTCTTGTTAAGGACACAAAGGTGTTTAAAAGTCCTTGTGTGGTCTTTTCCATGGTGTTTAAAAGTCCATGGGGTTAAGGACACAATGGTGTTTAAAAGTCCATGTGTGGTCCTTGGAAAGTATAAGATCACAATGGTGTTTAAAAGTCCATGTGTGGATCTTATGTGGAATGTATCACTTGTTGCCAATATGTCATGTAATGAAAGTGAAGCATGAGATGCTTGTTTTAAATGTTTAAGAGCATGTATAAATGTTACTTGAAAAATGGTTTATAAATGAGATTTATAAATGCATTATTGTGTGGTTTTTAAATGAGCATTCCTCACTAAGCTTTTGCTTACGCTCCCTCCCTTTCTTAAACCGATAATGCAATACATTAAAGTGCATTTGAAGGCAGCAAGGTGGTGAAGATTCCAAGTGGTGAACAAAGCTCATGTATGGTGAAGGTTTCTAAAACACTATTAGCTTTTAGTAATTTGGCAATGGGGGACCTATGTGGATGTTTTGGGAGATGTTTTGGACTCCCTAAGTTGGATTTATGTTGTTAATAATGTTGGAACATGTAATTGGCTTTTGTGAAGTGGATTTAGTATTTTGATGCTTGAATGGTTTGCTAAGTAGGAAGCATGCCTATAGATTTGGGGCTTTTCATATTTGATGCCATGTCGATGTTTGGTTGATGCAATTATGTTCCTTGTATGCTGTATGACTTGCTGGTAAAGTTTGGTGGCTTTTGGAGCATGTTTGGTAGGTCAATTGTGTGTTTAATCAGCCAATTATCTGCATTCTGGGCAGGCCGTATCGGAACGAGAGCTACCGTTTCGGAACGGGGGCCCTGTAATAGCCCAGGCGTTCGAAACGGAAGGTACCGTTCCGAAACGAAAATGCCTCTGCCAGGCCTCGTTTTGGAACACGTTGCGGAACGGTCCCGCGTTTCGAAACAGGTTCTCCCTGTTTCGGAACACTTGACCGTTGGAGGCTGACATTGGCGGTTATATGTTTTAAAATGTTGCATTTTGGTCCCGAAACTTGTTTGTGCAATTGTATGAGTTTGAGATGTCCGTTTGTGCTGAAATTTGACAGAGAAGCATGAAAGATGATAAATTTCAAGATGGTAACTTTAAATTGGATTAAGTCCTTATAATTTACAGAATTTATAATTTGGTCCCTAAAGTTGTAAATTGTTCAATTGGGTCCTTGAATGTTCTCTGATGGTTATGATCTTTGAGTATGTTGTCTGTATGATCATATTTAGGGTTAATGTGCATCTAGACAAGTTTAAAAAGAAAAAAAAGGGTCGTTAATCAAGGTTAACTTTCGGGTTGACTTTGGTTATCCCCGTGTGACTTTCTTAATTCGGGTCAACCGTCTAGGCCGGGTTAAGGGGGTTACATCTCTTCTTACACAAGAGATCATGAATCAAAGAAGAGAGGAAGAGAAGAAGGAAGAGAAAAGGATAGAGAATCCAAACGTACAGAAGAAGAAGATGCTAGGAGTTGCTCTCAAAGCCTCTCTACAAGAGGAGAGCTCTTCTAGAGAGGAGGAAGACTTTGAGGAATAGGCTATGATAGCCAAACGATTCTCACGGTTCATGAAGTCCAATCGAGGGAGAAAATTTCAAAGAAAGATGGACTTCAAGAACAAAAGCAAAGAAGAAAAGATGGATCAAATCATTTACTTTGAGTGCAAGAAGTCGGGTCACATATGTTTCGATTGCCCTCAACTCAAGAAGAAGGGCTTTGAGAAGAAGAAGAAGAAGCTCAAAGCCAAGCTTGCTACTTGGAGTGATGAGGAGTCATCCGAGGATGAGGAACAAGAAGTGGCTAATCTTTGCCTCAAGGCTCTTGAGGAGGATTCTTCTATGGTAACCTCTAACTCATCCACTTTTGATTTTACATTTGATGAACTTCAAGATGCTTATGATGAGTTGCATGAGGTATATGATGAGTTGGTGGAGAAATACAAGGAGTGTGTTTTAAAAAATAAAAAAATGATTTCGGTTTAAAGACCCAAAATGACTCTCTGTCTAAAACCAACTCGGAATTAGAAAAGAAGGTATTGTTTTACAAAATTCCTCAAATGAGTTTGAAAAGAAATCAAATTATTTAAATGACCTTCTAAAGAAATACCAAGTTTACTACCAAGAGGAGGTGAGTAAACTCAAAGCTTCTATAACCAATGTTGGGAAAAACCGTTTTGAAAAAACATCTTCTTCAAAATCCCAACATGTGAAGGGAAACTTTGTTGACCACAAACAAAGAGGCTCCCATAAGTATCATAAGAACAAAAACGTTAGAAGTGTATGGGTTCCTAAGGAACTTGTAGTTTCTAACAATATTTTAGCAATTTCATCTTGGATTCCTAAGGGAACCAAGTATTTGGGAACTAACACTCATGGACCCAAAATGATTTGGGTACCAAAAATCAAAGCGTAAATCTTTGTTTATAGGGGGTATTGCTACAAGGCCAAAGCACAAAGCCAAAAATCTTGTTACCTAGATAGTGGATGCTCGAGGCACATGACCGGAGACAAGAGTCGATTCATGTATTTAAAGCCAAAAAGTGGAGGAGTAGTTACATTTGGTGACAACTCCAAAGGCCACATTGAAGGTATTGGCTCAATAGGTAATCACTCTACTATACTCATTGAAAATGTTTTGTATGTCAATGGTCTAAAACACAATTTATTGAGCATTAGTCAATTGTGTGATAAAGGGTTTAATGTCTTGTTTGATAAAAATGGGTGTAAAACTGTTGACATTAAATCAAATAAAATAATGCTCATTGGTCATCGCATAGATAACATATATATGGTGCATCTAAATGACATTCATACAACTCATGCATGTTTTGTTGCTCAAGATGAAAATGATGCACAGTTATGGCATAGCAAACTAGGACATGCTAGCATTAGTGTTTTAGAAAAATTAGTTTCCCTAAATCTAGTTAGAGTTTTACCCCAGATCAAGTTCTCAAATGATAAAATATGTGATGCATGCTCTAAGGGTAAACAACATAGACCATCCTTTAAATCCATTAATGATGTTTCTACAAGTAGGTGTTTACAATTAATTCATAAGGATCTATTTGGGTCAATTAGGACAACTAGCTTGGGTTGAAAATTATATGATTTTGTGCTTGTTGATGATTACTCTAGATATACTTGGGTTCTCTTTGTAAGCACCAAGGTTGAGGCTTCAGAAAACTTCATCACATTTTCAAAATTAACCCAAAATGATCTTAAATTTAAAATTTCACATATTAGAAGTGATCATGGAACGAAATTTCAAAATATGGGTTTTAATGAATTTTTTAAAGAAAATAGGATTAGCCATAATTTTTCTGCTGCTCGAACTCCTCAACAAAACGGGGTAGTTGAAAGGAAAAATAGAACCTTAGAAGAAATGGTTAGGAATATGCTTTGTGAAAACAATTTACCTAAGTATTTTTGGGCGGAAGCCACTAACACCGCTTGCTATATTAATAACTGAGTAATGATTAGGCCTATTTTAAAGAAAACTCATTATGAGATTTTAAAATCTAAAAAGCATAACATTAGCTATTTTCATCCTTTGGTTGCAAGTGTTTTGTTTTAAATAATGGAAAAGACAATTTAGGTAAATTTGATGCTAAAAGTGTTGAAGCTATTTTTCTAGGTTACTCTTTAAACTCTAAAGCCTATCGTGTGTTTAACAAATGAACTTTAGTTGTTGAGGAATCTATTCATGTGGTTTTCGATGATAACCTCCTTCTGAGGAAGGAATCTTGTGATGATGATGATGTAGGAATCCTTGATGCCTTTGATGGAGGACAAACTTCAAAGTAGGATGAGATTCCAACTAAAGAAGAAGATGCACAAGATCCACCTCTTGAAGCCTTGAAGGACTTGGCTCTAGAGGAAAAGGAAGTGAGCTACCCAAGGGAGTACAACTATGTCATAGGTGGTGAAATATTGGGTGATCCATCCAAGGGGGTAACTACTCGCTCTTCTCTTAAAATGCGTAATCATGTTGCCTTTATCTCATGCATTAAGCTTAAGAATATTAAAGAAGCTTTAAAAGATGATTTTTGGATCATGGCCATGCAAGATGAGTTAAATCAATTTGAGAGAAGTAAAGTCTGGATCTTTGTTGAAAAGCCTAGAAATCAATCTACTATAGTAACTAAATGGTTATTGAGGAATAAACTAGATGAGAGTGGTAACATAGTGAGAAACAAAGCTAGGCTAGTTGTTCAAGGTTACACTCAAGAAGAGGGAATGTGTTTTGATGAAACCTTTGCATCCGTAGCTAGAATGGAAGCTATTAGGATGTTCCTTGCATATGCATGTTAGCATAACTACAAGCCTTTTCAAATGGATGTCAAGAGTGCATTTTTAAATGGGTTCATAAATGAAGAAGCTTATGTGTAACAACAATCAGGTTTTGAAGATCCAATTTTTCCAAACCGGCTTTATATGGGTTAAAACAAGCTCCTAGAGCTTGGTATGAAAGACTTTCAAGTTTTTTAGTTGGAAAAGGCTTTGAGAAAGGAAAGGTGGACACAACACTTTTTATTAAAAACAATGGAAAAGATATATTAGTAGTTCAAATTTATATTGATGATATTATATTTGGTTCTACTAATGAATTGCTTTGTCAAGATTTTTCTAAGTTGATGCAAGGTGAATTTGAAATGAGCATGATGGGGGAGCTCTCATTCTTTTTGGGACTCCAAATAAAACAAATGAAGGATGACATCTACATCAATCAAGCTAAGTACATCAATGATATGCTTAAGAAGTTTGGCTTGGAGATGCAAAGCCTGAAGCCACACCAATGAGCTCATCTACAAAGCTTGACAAAGATGAAGGATGTAAGTGTGTTGATTCTAAGCTTAATCACTCTATGATTGGATCATTGCTTTACCTTACCGCAAGCAGACTGAATATATTGTTTAGTGTTTGCTTGTGTGCTAGGTTTCAAGCTAGTCCTGGAGAGTCTCACCTTATAGCTGTAAAAAGGATCTTTAGGTACCTTAGGGATACTCCTTCTCTAAGTCTTCGGTACACTAGAGACTCAACTTTTAACCTTCATGCTTATTCAGATGCAGATTACGGGGGTTGTAAAATTGATAAGAAAAGTACTTCCGGCACTTGCCAATTCTTAGGAGGTGTGCCCATATCTTGGTTCTCTAAAAACAAAATAGTGTAGCTCTTTCTACCACCCAAGCCGAGTACATATCCTTACGGAGTTGTTGTGCTCAAGTCCTTTGGACGAAGCAACAACTCTTATATTATGGTGTTAAATTTGAAACCATACCCCTTAAGTGTGACAACACTAGTGCTATATGCCTAACCAAAAATCCCATCCAACACTCTATAACCAAACATATAGAAATAAGGCATCATTTCATTAGAGATCATGTCCTTAAGGAAGATGTTGCTTTAGAGTTCGTAGACATCTTAAATCATCTAGCGGACATCTTTACAAAACATCTAGATAAGGAGCGTTTTTGGTCCCTTAGGAGAGAGTTAGGTCAAACTATCCTATCTTGACCTTTTAAGACCTTTTTTTTGCTTAATTTGCTTGAATTCTTTCAAAATGTCATGCTTATGTGTTTTTAATCCTAATTTCATCCATGCTTACAATTAGGGGGAGTATGTTTATGTTTTTACATGCTTCTCTTGCTCATACATAGCATTTATGCATCTAGGACTTATTAGAATTCATTTTTTCTGCATTTTAGAGCCTCGTCTGTACCTCCTGGCCTAGGAATATCGAAACGAGTCAATCTGTTTTGATACGGGTGCATTAAAAGAATAGTTTAGGACCAGGGTGTTTCGAAACGCCCAAAGGGTTTCAAAACGTTTTGCCTCTGCCAAAAATTGTATCGAAACAGCCCAAAAGTGTTTCGATACGGGTTACCATGTGGGATTCGATACGGTCAAAGACGTATCAGAACGGTTAACAGGATTCAAAACAATATTCAATGTTTCGGTACGACCGTTTTAGAATGATCGTGCATGTTCTGAAATGCGTATCCGGACAGCTTTTTAAGGGGCTTTAATTGCTAAAGTTTGCTTTTAATTAAAACTCCTAAAAACCCTAAACCCAATTTTTCCCTATAAAAACCCACTAAACCTAATTGTTTTTCATCAAATCTTTAGGGCTTTTACTCATAAACTAAAGTCTAAGCAAGCTTTAACTTTTTTTTATGTATATACGTTTTTTTAGTGTTTTTCTTTAAAACCTTAATGGGATTTTTCATTGGGTTGAATTAAGGATTTACATGCATACATTCAAATCTTTATTTGCTTGCTTTATTTTTTAGCAATTTCATGGAAAGCATTAACAAGAAACGCAAGACTCCAACGGGTGAAGCTTCAACCCAAGCGAACATCCGTCCTAACCTCACCCTCCTCTTTCAAAAGAGTCTTCGGAATCAAGAGTCTAATGATCAGTTCAAAATTCTCAAAGATTTAGCCGTTCCCTGAGAGCATGTTGTGGATATCACATTCCTTGACTCCAAGCGCTTTGAATTCCACTATCTAGCTCTCTTGCGAGAATGGAGCTTCTTGTCCTTTTTTAGCATTCCAGACATTGTCTATAAGTATATGGTTAGACTATTCTACTCGAATGTCGTTCTTATTGATAATGAAGATCATACCGAGGTTATTGGCATTGAGTCGTACCTTTTGGGCAGAAAATTTACCATTAATATATATGTGTTAGAGAAAGCTCTTGGGCTCAAAGATGAAGGCATTTAGGATGAGAACCACTTTGGTGCTCACACCGGATCTGTTCCCACATTGGATGCTCATGACGGTTCCACCATTTGATGATCTATTGGTTCATCCGCCCTTTAGGAGGTATGTTTGCCAACGTTCCTCAAGTTCATTATTTTTGGTTGGAGTGTTTTCGCAAAGCACAATGCTTGAACTTGGTAAAAATTATGTTCGCGAGATGGTCCATCAAGTGAAGATTTGAGAAACCGATGCTCTTACATCTTTCACTTATGGGACTGTTTTAAGCTATGTCTTTGTTTCTCTTAATTTTGACTGTTCTTTTGATTCTCCGGAACCCCGCAAGCAAAAGATTGGTAAGTCTTCTCTTATCAAGTTCGGGTTTCGCTATACTCTTGGCCAATGGGTTCGTCATGATAGGCGAGCTCCAGCACCTCAAGTTGAGCCTTCACCTCAAGCTCCGGCTCCTAACAATGATGCACTTATGGCTTTCCTTACCGACTGGTTCAACTCGGTTGATACGAACATGGCTTTGGGATTTGGTGCTATCAACACTCGTTTGCAATATGTGGAGGATCACATTCTTGGAAACGCAAATCGTCTTACCGCTCTTGAGAATCAACAATCATCTATGGACTTATCATTCTCCACATTCTATGGTGATTTGAGGAACTATCGTCGTGCTCAAGCTAAACACAATGATGATTCTCTTGATGATGATGGTGGTGACGATGATGACGAGGGTTAGGATTTCCATTGCATATCATACCAGTTTATCATATTAGGAATAAGTTTGTACCCTTCTATCTTTTTATGTTTTAAAGACCTATGCTTTACTCATTTTGTTTGGGATTGAGCTTAAACTCTATTGCTTTAAGTATTTATGTTTGGTTATTTGTTTGTTGAACTTAATTCTATCTATATTATGATGTTTGGTTTCTTGCTTTTAACCTTGTTTCTTCTCATGATTAGCCTTGATTATTATTCTTTTTGTTCTAACAAGAAAGGGGGAGAATATATATAAGAGCCAAATTTTCTTTAAGTTGGTTTTAAGTTTCAAACACTTGAATTTTTAAATCTCTTTAAAACTTTAAAACCCATCTTACACTGAGGGGGAGTTAGAACATCATCAAGATTTCAAAATTCTTAAAAATTCAAACTTGGTTGTGTTATATCAAAAAGGGGGAGATTGTAAAACTAATGAATTGATTTTGATATAACAAAGAATTACAAACTAAATTGAAAAAGAGAAAATGAATTTTTAAGTCCTCAAAACCTCTCTATGTGTTTTAAGAAAAATGTCCAAGTCAAAACTTGAACTTATCAAAAATTTTCTAAGTGTTTACCAAGTCAAAACAGTGATTTTCGAGTCATCGTTTTGGAACTGACTTTAGGCGTTTCGGAATGTTTTGAAACTGTTAACCTCCATTTCGGAACAAACCTTCCCGTTTCGATATGGGTGTATCGAAACATGTCTTTGTGTTTCGAAACGGATGAAGAACAACGGAACGATTTGAACTGTTTTAATACGGCTGTATCGAAACGACCTCAAACGTTTCGAAACGACTTTCAAACTTGGTTTCAAAATATGATCGTTGAAGTTTGAACTAATTTTTTAAGATATAGTTAAAGCGTATGGAAACGCTTTTAAGCCGTTTCGATATAGGTTTTGACAATGTCAAATCGTTTCGAAATGGGCTTCGGTATGTTTCAGAACGGGCTCATATCGTATCGAAACGTTCAAGCCCATTTTTGTACGTCCTATTTAATACACCCCAACGACTATTTATATTTTGGTCTGTTTCGTAACAGGGTCGGGAGTTTCAGAACGGGTAGTTGCAGACTGCATCTATGGAGGGAAGATAACTTCCCAACAGTTATAATAATGAAGGCAACAACCCCAATGGCTAGAATTCACTAAGAAGGTATAAAAGGGACTTCTAAAAGCACTAGCAACACCTATTGATCCTAAAAGAAATATCAAAACATCAAATTCAAGCAATCGATCCCATATTTTCTTGTAAACCCTAATTGTAGAATCTTATAATTATAGTCTTATTTGTTCAACTGGGTTGAGTGCTTTTAAAAAGGCCTACATTTGTATTGAGAGATACTATCTATTAGCATTAAACTTCAAAGTAATATTTGAGTTAGGATTGGGTCAATTTTTGGGTAGAAAAATTGACAACTTTGTAAAGGTTTCCTCCTAAAGCCTAGAAAAGGGGAAGATCAACTAGTGGAGTTGTTTGAAAATCCTTAGTGAGGCTAAGGTAGTGGATGTAGAGTTTAATTGGAACTTGAACCACACTAAATCTCTTGTCTAGCAAATTTTTATTTTCCACTCCACCGCCAAAATTTCTAAAATTCCAATTCACCCCCTCTTGTCTTAAATCGATTCTACATCTACTCAACAATTGGTATCAGAGCCTACCTCTTTGAAGGATTAATAACCACAAGAGGATTTCCTATGAGAGTGTGATCTATTCTAAAGACAAGTCATGGCATCTACTTCAACCTCCAACCTCTATGAGTCACAATCAACCACTAAAGCACCCTTCTTCAATAAGGACAACTACCCATATTGGAAGAATCATATGTGTTTCTTCGTCAAGTCAATGGATTAAATGGTTTGGGATGTAGTGGAAGAAGGCCCCTACATTCCGGTTTAGAGAACCGATGATGAAGGAAAACTAGTTCTGAAAGTAAAGTCAGAGATGACCGACGAAGATAGACGAAAGATGCAAGTCAATGACAAAGCTCTACGTATCATATTTTGTGCACTTGGTCCGGATATCTACTCAAAGTTTTCATCTATCAAAAGTGCAAAGGAAGTATGGAACACTTTGGAGACAACTTATGAAGGCACTAGCGATGTGAAAGAGACGAAGATTGGGTTGCTAAACTTGAACTATGAGAATTTTAAGATGGACCTCGATAAGAGCGTCTCAAAGATGTTTGATCGGTTTTCGATCATCGTCAATGGCCTTAAAGGATTAGGTGAAGTAATTCCCGACGAAAAGCTAGTGAGGAAGCTCCTATACTCTCTCATGGAGTCTTGGGATGGTAAGAGGATGGTCATCATTGAAGCAAAGAATTTGAATACTTTGAAGCTTGATGAGCTTATTGGGCATCTTCTTACACACGAGATCATGAAGCAAGGAAGGGAAGAAGAAGAAGGAAGAGAGAAGGATAGAGAAGCATGAGGTAGAGAAAAAGAAGAAGCTAGGAGTTGCTCTCAAAATCTCTGTACAAGAGGAGAGCTCTTCTAGTGAGGAAGAAGACTTTGAGGACTTGGCTATTATAGCCAAACGATTCTCACGGTTCATGAAGTCCAACCGAGGGAGAAAATTTAAAAGAAAGATGGACGTCAAGAACAAAAGTAAAGAAGAATAAAGGGATTAAATCATTTGCTTTGAGTGCAAGAAGCCAGGTCACATACGTTTTGGTTGCCCTCAACTCAACAAGAAGGGATTTGAGAAGAAGAAGAAGCTCAAAGCCTAGATTTCCCTCAGCTCAATAAGAATGGCTTTAGAGTTCGTAGACATCTTAAATCAACTAGCGGACATATTTGCAAAACCTCTAAAAAAGGAGAGTTTTTGGTCCCTTAGGAGAGAGTTAGGTCCAACTAGCCTATCTTAACCTTTCAGGACATTTTTGCTTAATTTGCTTGAATTCTTGCAAAATGACATGCTTATGTGTTTTTAATCCTAATTTCATTCATGCTTACAATTAGGGGGAGTATGTTTATGTTTTTACATGTTTCTCTTGCTCATACATAGCATTTATGCATCTAGGACTTATTAGAATTCATTTTTTCTGCATTTTAGAGCCTCATCTGCACCTCCAGGCCTAGGCGTATCGAAACGAGTCAAGCTGTTTATGACCAGGGTGTTTCGAAACGCCCAAAAGGGTTTCAAAACGTTTTGCTTCTGCCAAGAATTGTATCGAAACGGTCCAAAAGTGTTTCGATATGGGTTACCATGTGGGATTCGATACGGTTAAAGATGTACCAGAACGGTCAACATGATTCAAAACGATATTCAACGTTTCGGTACGACTATTTCAGAACAATCGTGCATGTTCTGAAACGCGTATCCGGACAGCTTTTGAGGGGCTTTAATTGCCAAAGTTTGCTTTTTGAGGGGCTTTCATTGGATTGAATTAAGGATTTACATGCATACATTTAAATCTTTATTTTCTTGCTTTATGTTTTTAGCAATTTTATGGAAAACATTAACAAGAAACGCAAGACTCCAACGAGTGAAGCTTCAACCCAAGCGAACATCCGTCCTAACCTCACCCTTCTCTTTCAAAAGAGTCTTCGGAATCAAGAGTCTAAGGACCGTTTCAAAATTCTCAAAGATTTAGCCGTTCGCTGAGAGCGTGTTGTGGATATCACGTTCTTTGACTCCGAGCGCTTTGAATTCCGCTATCTAGCTCTCTTGCATGGATAGAGCTTCTTGTCCTTTTTGATCATTCCAGACATTGTCTACAAGCATATGGTTCTACTATTCTACTCCAATGCCATTCTTATTGATAATGAAGATCATACCGAGGTGATTGAAATTGAGTCATACCTCTTGGGCAGAAAATTTACCATTAATATATATGTGTTAGAGAAAGCTCTTGGGCTAAAACCACTTTGGTTCTCACAGCGGATCCGTTCTCACATTGGATGCTCATGACATGTTCCACCATTTGATGTTCTCTTGGTTCATCCGCCCTTCAGGAGGTAAGTTTGCCGACATTTGTCAAGTTGATTATTTTTGGTTGGAGTGTTTTCACAAAGCACAATGCCTGGACTTGGTCAAAATTATGTTCGCCGAGATGGTCCATCAAGTGAAGATTAGCGAAACCAATGCTCTTACATCATTCACTTATGGGACTGTTTTAAGCTATGTCTTTGTTTCTCTCAATTTGGACAGTTCTTTTGATTCTCCGAAACCCTGCAAGCAAAAGATTGGTGAGTGTTCTCTTATCAAGTTCGGGTTTCGCTATACTCGTGGCCAATGGGTTCGTATTAATATAAGAGCTCCGACAACTCAAGTTGAGCCTCCACCTCAAGCTTTGGCTCCTAACAATGAGACACTTATGGATTTCCTTACCGAGCGGTTCAGCTCGATTGATACGAACATGGCTTTGGGATTTGGTGCTATCAACACTCGTTTGCAATATGTGGAGGATCACATTCTTGGAAACGCAAATCGTCTTACCGCTCTTGAGAATCAACAATAATCTATGGACTTATCCTTCTCCACATTCTATGGTGATTGGAGGAACTATCGTCGTGCTCAAGCTAAAGACAATGATGATTCTCTTGATGATGATGATGGTGCGATGATGACGACGCTTAGGATTTCCATTGCATATCATACCAGTTTATCATATTAGGAATAAGTTTGGACCCTTATATCTTTTTATGTTTTAAAGACCTATGCTTTACTTATTTTGTTTGGGATTGAGCTTAAACTCTATTGCTTTAAGTATTTATGTTTGGTTATTTGTTTGTTGAACTTAATTCTATCTATGTAATGATGCTTGGTTTCTTGCTTTTAACCTTGTTTCTTCTCATTATTAACCTTGATTATTCTTTTTGATCTAACAAAAGGTGGGAGAAGTAATATAAGAGCCAATTTTTCTTTATGATGGTTTTAAGTTTCAAACACTTGAATTTTTAAATCTCTTTAAAACTTTAAAACCCATCTTACATCGAGAGGGAGTTAGAACATCATCAAGATTTCAAAATTCTAAAAAATTCAAACTTGGTTTTGTTACATCAAAAAGGGGGAGATTGTAAAACTTACGAATTGATTTTGATATAACAAAGGAATTAAAGACTAAATTGAAAAAGAGAATCAATTTTTAATTCATCAAAACCTCTCTATGTGTTTTAAGAAAAATGTCCAAGTCAAAACTTGAACAACGAATTGATTTTGATATAACAAAGTGATTTTTGAGTCACCGTTTTGGAACAGTCTTTAGGCATTTCAGAATGTTTTGAAATTGTTAACCTCCGTTTCAGAACAAACCGTCCCATTTCGATACAGGTGTATCGAAACATGTCTTTGTGTTTCGAAACAGATGAAGAACAACGGAACGATTTGAACCGTTTCGATACGGCTGTATCGAAATGACCTCAAACATTTCGAAACGACCTCAAACGTTTCGAAACAACTTTCAAACTTGGTTTCAAAATATGACCGTTGAAATTTGAACTATTTTTTTAATATATAGTTAAAGCGTATCGAAACGCTTTTAAGCCGTTTCGATATAGGTTTTGACAGTGACAAATCGTATAACACTCCAATTTTGGGCTTATAAGTTTTGGGTTTGAATCAGACCGGTCGGATTTTCGGTTCGAATATAAAACGTGGTTTTAAAGAAAGCCTAGTTCAGGATGCATTAAAAATATGGAAAAATATCTAAAAATCCTATTTTAATATATATAAGAGGATGGTGAAATCAATTTTACAAAATGAGGTTTGGAAATATGACATTTTGAGTTAGTGACTAAAATGTAATTTTTGAAAAGTTCGTGGCTGTTTTAAAAGGATTAAAACATTGAATCTTTAAGGAGCTAATTTACCCAAGGGAGGATTTCTCCATATTTTTCTTGATTTTTAAGACTCATTTAGTGTTTAATTAATAAAAAGAAAAGAGGGAAAAAAGATATTTTTAGTTTCATAACTAACTTTTACCAAAATTTTCTCATTTCATTTTCTCTCAAAATTCCATCAGCCAAACACATTTCCACAGCAACTTTTCCTCTGATTTTCACACCTAAAGTTGAGATTTCAATCTCTAAATGATTCCTAATCATTTCTACACCAAATCCTCATTATTTGCTTAATGAATTTTCAAGGATTTTGGCTCTAAACAAGGAGAAATCCATATTTAGAGGTATGAACGTCCTTCTCCTCTAAATACCCAGTTCTTTACTGAAATTACCAAGTTGTCAATCCTTAAATTAAGTTTTATTAAAGGTTTTAATGTTGTGATCTTGATTTTTGGCTTAAAATGCAAGATTTGGATTTAATTTTGAAGAAATTCGTATTGGATGATTGGGATATGTTTTGAGATGTCTTTTTGATGTATTTTGGATGTCTAAATGATGTGTAATTGAGGTTTAATCAATGCAATCCCGAATAGGTTGATTTTCCTAAGTTTTTACTTGTGAAAATGGTGGTTTTGGGGGTGATTTTGGTGTTCTGTTAATGCTGGAGGTATAAGGATGAGTTTGGGATCATTTTGGATGTTAATTGATGCGTAATAATGGTTATAAGTGATGGATCTTGGCTGGGTTAAGTTTTGGAAGAGTTTGAAGGTGATTTTAGTTGTGTTTGGTAGCCGAAATGTTGAATTTGCGAAGAGCAGCGAGTTTAGTTGTGTTGCTGGTGTTTTTAATGCATGATGATGCATTAATCCTCTGTTGTTATCTGTTTAAAATAGGGGAGAATGATCCGGAAGCAAAAGAGGTAGCATTGGAGGGTTAGGATGCTTAGAAGGCTTAACGGCTAGCGTAGTTTTGTGTATCGATGAGTGAAGTTGGGGTTTTCAGCTTTAAAACCAATGTTTGAAGGTTTTGGGAGCTTAGTTTAAGTCCAAACAACTTAGCTAAGCTCAAGAGTAAGTAAATGGAATTTCTCTCTTGGATTGTGTTATGAATTGGTTTTTAATGCACTTGTGATGGTTGGATGCAGTGCATGTGATTTGCATGTTTAAATTCTGTTTTGAAAGCATGTTTTACCATGGTTTAATGGCTTTGTTTAATGCTTCAAAACAATGAAGTGATTATGGTAATTGATGGTATTGGTAAGTGATGTAAGTGGTTGTTGGTTACTTTAATCGGATATAGTTAGCCGGCTATAGGATTGGGTGCACCGTGAATTGAGTCGCCTTGGATGTCGAGGGGGTTGTAATGGTACCGTAAACTCCATCCAAGAATCCTAGCGATTGAGAGAGTAGGTGTCACCATGATGGAGGATGGCTCTCGTGGGTGGGCTTTGTTAAGTGCAACACGATGGAGGATGGCTCTCGTGGGTGGGCTTGGTTTTAGTGCCACCACGATGGAGGATGGCTCTCGTGGGTGAACCTTGTTAAATGTCACCACGATGGAGGATGGCTCTCGTGGGTGGACTTTGTTAAGCGTCACAACGGTGGAGGGGTGCTCCCGTGTGTGAGCTTGGTTAAGGTGATTACAATGGTTGTTGTAGCTTCCATGTGTAAGCCTTGTGATGTGTCCCGGCTCTCGCTAGTGTGTTATACAACTTTCGATGAGTGATGTTGAGGGGTTGTGATTGTACCGTTAAACTCCATCACAGGTGTTGAGAGGGTTGTGATTGTACCGGTAAACTCCACCTTGTGTTATTCAGTTGTGTGTATGAAGCGTGTAGGACAACGCTTGTAATCCGCGTATCCGATTGTGTTTTGTGTTGTGATGGTTTGTGAATTATCACTTGGAAGCCAATATAATGTTCTTGGATGTAATGAAGCATGAGATGCTTGAAATTATGCAAGGCTGCATGGGAAGTGTGTGATGTTCTAAGAATGCATGTATTACTTGTTATCTTGTACAAGTGTTTATCTTATATTGAGAATGGTGCATTTATGCATGGGAATCTCTTTATTGCATTGAAGTCTTGTGAGGACTTGTTTTAAAAGGCATGCAGTGCAATGTTGTTTTTGGTAGTTCATGTGTTTTGCATTTTTTGACTGCATGAGATAGTTAGAAGGAACAAATGGTTTTCGAAAGGTTTTGCTTTGAAATGGCCATCAAACATTTGGAAACTATGTTGTGAAGTGGAAGTATTTTCCAAGGAATTTGAGTTTAACCTTGCATGTGGTGTTTATGCATGGAAATGTTTAAATAATGATTTTTGATAGAATGTGTTTTGGGGTAAATTGTTTAGCTTTTCTAAGCTAAAGGTTGGTTTTCATGTTGAGCGAGACATGGTTTAAAGCATGGTGTTTCAAAAGAGGTTTTTCAACCAATGCTTTGATTTATTGATTTACAACTACTTTTAGAAGGAGTTTTATGATTCGTTGCATTGATGGTGTTTTTGTTTTGAGCATTCCTCACTAAGCATTATGTGCTTACGCTCCTTTTTGTCCATCAATGCATATAATTGAAGTTGGGACAACAAGAAGCAAGGGATTCAAGGAGAGCTCCACTTGAGAAGAATGGCTGGGTTAATAGCTATAGATAATAAAGGCAATGGGGGGAGAGTCTTTTATATTGATGTGTAATGAGATTGTGTATGTTAGACAAGTTTGGTTTATGATTTGAACTATGTTTTTTAACGCTTGCAACGTTTGAATCTTCTTATTCATAAGTCGTTATGCTATGCTTCTTGTTTTAAAAGCATGATTAAGTGTTGGATGTGTGGAAAGAGTTGGTGCACCTAGGGGTTGTTTTGTACCTAGATTTTAATGCAATTTTGTAGTTATGATTCTTGGAATGTTATTGATTTGTTGAGGATTGATTTAGAGTATGTTCGATGGTGTTTAGACGAGTTAAAACAGGCTCTTCTGCTGTTTCTAGGCAGGGTGTTTCGAAACACCCTTGCCTATTTCGAAACAGGTGCTTGATTTGGCCTGGGTGTTTCGAAATGGGTAGAGGTGTTTCGAAACACTTTGGCTACTGCCAAGCCCCGTTTCTGAACGGTCTCTCCCCGTTTCGAAACACTTGACCGTTGGGCACTGATTTGAATGGTTTTGAAGTTTGCAAGCTTTACGTTTTAGTCCTGATTTTTGTATGTGCAATTAATTGAGTTTGAGTTGTTCGTTTGAGATGAAATTTGGCAGAGTGGCATGAAACATGACTAATTTCATAATGATAACTTAAAAATTCGTAAAGTCCTCTTAACTTCTAGAATTTACAAATTGGTCCCTAAATTCGTATATTGTGCAATTGGGTCCCTTATTGTTTTCCGATTGATGTGATTTTTGAGAATGCATATCGCAAGAGTATGCCTTGGATTAATGTGCATCTAAAAAAGTTTAAAAAGAAAAAAGGGTCGTTAATCAAGGTTAACTTTTGGGTTGACTTTGGTTTTCCCCATGTAATCTTCGTAGTTCGTGTCTACCGTCTAGGCCGGGCTAAGGGGGTTACATTTGGTGGTATCAGAGCTGAGATGCGAATGCTTGGGGAAATGGTAAATTTTTGTAATATGTGTTTGATGTTTATTCTGATGTGTGGTTGAAAGTCGGTTGAAATGTGTGTCTTTGAGCGAATTGTTGATCTTTTTGTCATGCTTTTTTATTGTGAATCTTCATTGAGCTAATGTGGATTTGTGCTGATGATATGCTGGTGTTGTGAGTTAATTTTATGAATGATGAAAGTGTGATGGGTATGATATGTTGATGTTATGCTGTTGCGGGTGAATGTTGTTTGATGAGAGCATGGTCGAAGTATGTTGATTGATATGCTCGATGTTGTGATATCCATGTTTTTATTGACTTTTATGTCATGTAAAAGGGGAGAATTTGGGATACCCATTGCCTTATTATTATAGCTATTATGTTATGTTGGAGTTGGAGTTTTGAATCCTTGCTTGAAGCTGGCCTGATCGTTTTTTTTGTTTTGTTATGATAGCTTGTTGTTAATAGCATGGTGAAATCAATGAGAGAATGGAAGTTGGGTGAGATGGTTGCTGCTTTAGAGCAGGTTGTTAAGGTGTGGAATTCACCTTTTAGTGGAGGTGTTTCGTCTCAGTCCTTAGTGCCTGGAGTTGAGGCAATGAGGCAGGAGGAAGAAGCTGGTTCTGTGATGAAGGGTTTATCACCTATAGTTCAAGAGGTATCGGGAACATCTCGGGCTGGGCGAAAGTGAGGCCTGTAGACGTGCCGACTGTGGGACGTGCGAGTTTGTCTAAACAACGTTTACATGATTTGGGAGCTGTGGAATATCACGGTTCATCACCGGAGACGTTCGAGGCCTGGTTGGCCAGTATAGTTCTGATTTTGGATCAGGAAGGTTGTGACTACGCTTGTAAGCTAGAAACTGTTGTCTCATTGATGTTGGAAGACGCATGTTCCTGGTGGATATCTGTGGCGGTGGCATCGCAAATCCACAATAAAGATTGGGACTTCTTTGTGTCTGCCTTTTATGAAAGGTACCTTGGAGAGAAATTTCCCAGGGTTAAGCAGCGTGGGGGTGTGGCTTCAGATTATGAAGGTGAGAAAAGTTTAAGCAAGAGAGCTGTGGATACTGACCTCGAGAGCAGTCAGCGTAAGAGGCTATGTGATAGAAGGTTTTGCTTGAATCGAAGTCTGGGTGGTGGTGCAGACGTAGGTCAAGTGCGGTATGATCAAGGAGTGGTAGATCGGTTGCCGAAGTGTGACCGTTGTGGAAGGTGTCATGTTGGAGGTTGTCGGGGTGCGAGAGTTTGTTGGAACTGTGGTTCTAAGGAGCATGTGAAGAGAAAATGTCCTCAAGTGGTGAGATCAGCTTCAGTGGTAGCAAAAGGGTCTCAGAATGGTCGTGGGCGCGGCCGAGACAAAGTTCGAAGGTGGCAGGAAGGGCAGAAAGGTGTGAGGAGCTTGGGGAATGAATCCTGTTGGAATTGTGGATCTGTTGGGCATTTGAGATGAAATTGTTTGAAGTTGGCTCGGGGTAGTCAGGGTTCTTTACCACAGAGAGATGGTGATGACCTTAATGTGTTAGCTGATGCTACGGTGGTGTGGCAAGAGAATGCTTGTTCTGCAAGGAAAAGAGTTTGTTGTCGGAGCATCGAGGCAGCGGGGTGTTTGCAGGTAACCTTGTTAAGTAACCTTTACCCTAGTTATCTTAGTTTGGTTTCGGTTTGGTTTTCCCTTGTGTAGTGGTTATGGTCTTGTTGCTAGCATGTTTGGGGTAGTAGTTGGTGTTGTTTTGAAAATAACTTTAGTGTGAAGAGAGCATTAGTGGGTATTTCATGGTTAATGGGTTATTAGAATGGTAGGGTTAGACAAGTTGGAAGTGAGATAGGAGGTTGTTCTTAGGCGGATCCTGAGGATGTTATTGGTGGGTGTGAACTGACATACATGCACAATTAAAACCATTGATAAATACTATATTATATATATATGTGCTGGTCCATGCATACATGTGACATGACATTAGAGGTTTTGCATACATGTACACATACATTGATAGGGCATATTGGTGACCATGCATACGAACGTTCACACTTGCTAATAGCTAGTTGGGTTCGTTAGTGTTGAGATAGGGTTAGGTTGGATGATGGGTTTTAAAAGTTGTTTTGGTGCTAGGAGAATGTTAGAAGTAATGGAGGGTATTAAGCGAGCTGTCAGTAATAGTGAGTGCGATATAGCATGTTTGCAGAAGGAAAGTGTTTTGGCGCTTAAAGAGTTTAGTGGTGTGGTGGTGAGGAGATTACCGGTTGAAGTTAGAGTCAGTCAAAGTGGTTGTGAATAGCTAGTAGAAGTGGTGGTTTCTTGGTGTTAAGTGATGTTGCAGGTTAGTGGATGTGTTTCCAGAGTGCTGAGGTAACTTGGCATTGATGTTGTAATAGAAGGGTTGTTTTTGTAGGTGATGGTTCGTAGCAACCTTCGAAGAATTGAGAAGAGGTTGTGTTGTGGGCTGTAGAAAAGGGTTATTGGATGTGTTTCCAGAGTGCTGAGGTAACTTGGCATTGATGTTGTAATAGAAGGGTTGTTTTTGTAGGTGATTGTTCGTAGCAACCTTCGAATCATTTAGAAGAGGTTGTGTTGTGGGTTGTAGAAAAGGCTTGGCCTGGGGTGAATAGAAGTTTCGTAATCTTAATATGTATGTATAGAATGGGTGGTGTCCTGGTAAGGATAGTATTGTAGTCAAAGCTTGAAGTGGAAAGGCAATGTAAGTTCAAGGGCCATTGTTGGTTTGACGGGTTCTTATGAGAAGTGGTTTGCTAGTCGTGCATAAGTAAATTCCTTCTGAAGTCAGCTAGTGGTATGTGGAACGACTTGCGGAGTCAAGGTTGGGGTTTTGTGACGTGAATTTTCGGATGTTAGGTGAGTAGTCCTGGTGAGTCGTTATGGTAATGACAGCGGCGGATGTGAAGGAATGTCGTCAATATGTTGAGAAGTTTGAGTAAGCAGTTGATGCTTAAGAATTTTTGCTTGATGTGGTAACCTTTGGAAGAGGTTGAGCAATTTTGCAAGAAGTTTTAGAAGCAGTGAAGGTTGTGGGTCACATGGTGGCTGAACTGGATGGGTTTGTGTCACCGTGTGTACGAGTTTTGGGAGTTATGAGTTATGGTGGTGTATGATGTAAAAGTTTGGAGGTTCTTCGGGTTGTTATTGGGGCTATGCGCAGTTCAGAAGTGTGAAAGGTTAAGTTGTGGTTAACATCTGAGTGTTTTGGAAATTGTGAACAGTATGTGGTGGTGTTGGGTTTGGTTATAGTGTAAGTTGAATTGTGGAGGAGTTGGTTTGGTGGAGTGTTGTGTGGAGAGTGTCCAGTGGTGGTTAAGTCTCATGTGTTGCCTTGTGGGTTGCTTTGCGAAGTTTGGTTGTACTATTTTCGCCGGTTGAAATTTCGAGGACGAAATTTCTTAAGAGGGGGAGAGTTGTAACACCCCAATTTTGGGCTTAGAAGTTTTGGGTTTGAACCGGACCGGTCGAATTTTCAGTTCGAATATAAAATGTGGTTTTAGGGAAAGCCTAGTTCGGGATGCATTAAAAATATGGAAAAATATCTAAAAATCCTCTTTTAATATATATAAGAGGAAGGTGAAATCAATTTTACAAAATGAGGTTTGGAAATATGACATTTTGAGTTAGTGACTAAAATGTAATTTTTGAAAAGTTCGTGACTGTTTTAAAAGGATTGAAACTTTGAATCTTTAAGGAGCTAATTTACCCAAGGAAGGATTTCTCCAGATTTTTCTTGATTTTTAAGACTCATTTAATGTTTAATTAATAAAAAGAAAAGAGGGAAAAAGATATTTTTAGTTTCATAACTAACTTTTACCAAAATTTTCTCATTTCATTTTCTCTCAAAATTCCCTCAGCCAAACACATTTCCACAGCAACTTTTCCTTTGATTTTCACACCTAAAGTTTATATTTCAATCCGTAAATGATTCTTAATCATTTCTACACCAAATCCTCATTATTTGCTTAATGAATTTTCAAGGATTTTGGCTCTAAACAAGGAGAAATCCATATTTAGAGGTATGATCGCCCTTCTCCTATAAATACTCAGTTCTTTACTGAAATTCCCAAGTTCTCAATCCTTGAGTTAAGTTTTATTAAAGGTTTTAATGTTGTGATCTTGATTTTTGGCTTAAAATGCAAGATTTGGATTTAATTTTGATGAAATTCGTATTGGATGATTGGGCTCTGTTTTGGAATGTCTTTTTGATGTATTTTGGATGTCTAAATGATGTGTAACTGAGGTTTAATCAATGCAATCCCGAATAGGTTGATTTTCATAAGTTTTTACTTGTGAAAATGGTGGTTTTTGGGGTGATTTTAATGTTCTGTTAATGCTGGAGGTATAAGGACGAGTTTGGGATCATTTTGGATGTTAATTAATGCTTAATAATTGTTATAAGTGATGGATCTTGGCTGGGTTAAGTTTTGGAAGATTTTGGAGGTGATTTCGGTTGTGTTTGGTAGCCGAAATGTTGAATTTGCGAAGAGCAGCGAGTTTAGTTGTGTTGCTGGTATTTTTAATGCATGATGATGCATTAATCCTCTGTTGTTTTGTGTTTAAAACAGGGGAGAATGATCCGGAAGCAAAAGAGGTAGCATTGGAGGGTTTGGATGCTTAGAAGGCTTAACGGCTAGCGTAGTTTTGTGTATCGGTGAGTGAAGTTGGAGTTTTCAGCTTTAAAACCAATGTTTGAAGTTTTTGGGAGCTTAGTTTAAGTCTAAACAACTTAGCTAAGCTCAAGAGTAAGTAAATGGAATTTCTCTCTTGGCTTGTGTTATGAATTGGTTTTTAATGCACTTGTGATGGTTGGATGCAATGCATGTGATTTGCATGTTTAAATTTTGTTTTGAAAGCATGTTTTAGCATGGTTTAATGCTGGTTTTGAAAGTCATGTGTTGAAGGATGCTCAAGGTAAGAGATCCTTGGTTTTGTACATTGGAATTGTGGAATTGATGCATAGTGTTTCATGTTGTTTAATGGCTTTGTTTAATGCTTCAAAATAGTGAAGTGATGATGGTAATTGATGGTATTGGTAAGTGATGTAAGTGGTTGTTGGTTACTTTAATCAGATATAGTTAGCCGGCTATCGGATTGGGTGCACCGTGAATTAAGTCGCCTTGGATGTCGAGGGGGTTGTAATGGTACCATAAACTCCATCCAAGAATCCTAGCGATTGAGAGAGTAGGTGTCACCACGATGGAGGATGGCTCTCGTGGGTGGGCTTTGTTAAGTGGCACCACGATGGAGGATGGCTCTCGTGGGTGGGCTTGGTTAAGTGCCACCACGATGGAGGATAGCTCTCGTGGGTGAACCTTGTTAAATGTCACCACGATGGAGGATGGCTCTCGTGGGTGGACTTTGTTAAGCGTCACAATGGTGGAGGGTTGCTCCATTGTGTGAGCTTGGTTAAGGTGATTACAATGGTTGTGGGAGCTTCCATGTGTAAGCCTTGTGATGTGTCCCGGCTCTCGCTAGTGTGTTATACAACTTCCGATGAGTGATGTTGAGGGGTTGTGATTGTACCGTTAAACTCCATCACGGGTGTTGAGGGGGTTGTGATTGTACCGGTAAACTCCACCCTGTGTTATTCGGTTGTTTGCATGAAGCGTGTAGGACAATGCTTGTAATCCACGTATCCGATTGTGTTTTGTGTTGTGATTGTTTGTGAATTATCCTTTGGAAACCAATATAATGTTCTTGGATGTAATGAAGCATGAGATGCTTGAAATTATGCAAGGTTGCATGGGAAATGTGTGATGTTCATGTATTACTTGTTAACTTGTACAAATGTTAATCTTATATTGAGAATGGTGGATTTGTGCATGGGAATCTCTTTAGTGCATTGAAGTCTTGTGAGGACTTGTTTTAAAAGGCATGTAGTGCAATGTTGTTTTTGGTAGTTCATGTGTTTTGCATTTGTTGAATGCATGAGATAGTTAGAAGGAACCAATGGTTTTCGAAAGGTTTTGCTTTGAAATGGCCATCAAGCATATGGAAAGTATGTTGTGAAGTTGAAGTGTTTTCCAAGGAATTTGAGTTTAACCTTGCATGTGGTGTTTATGTATGGAAAGGTTTAAATAATGGTTTTTGCAAGAATGTGTTTTGGGGTAAATTGTTTAGCTTTTCTAAGCTAAAGGTTGGTTTTCATGTTGAGCGACACATGGTTTAAAGCATGGTGCTTCAAAAGAGGTTTTTCAACCAATGCTTTGATTTATTGATTTACAACTACTTTTAGAAGGGGTTTTATGATTCGCTGCATTGATGGTGTTTTGGTTTTGAGCATTCCTCACTAAGCATTATGTGCTTACGCTCCTTTTTGTCCATCAATGCAGATAATTGAAGATGGGACAACAAGAAGCAAGGGATTCAAGAAGAGCTCCACTTGAGAAGTATGCCTCGGTTAATAGCTATAGATACTAAATGCAATGGGGGGAGAGTCTTTTATATTGATGTGTAATGTGATTGTGTATGTTAGACAAGTTTGGTTTATGATTTGAACTATGTGGTTTAACGCTTGCAACGTTTGAATCTTCTTATTCATAAGTCGTTATGCCATGCTTCTTGTTTTAAAAGCATGATTAAGTGTTGGATGTGTGGAAAGAGTTGGTGCACCTAGGGGTTGTTTTGTAACTAGATTTTAATGCAATTTTGTAGTTATGATTCTTGGAATGTTATTGATTTGTTGAGGATTGATTTAGAGTATGTTCGATGGTGTTTAGACGAGTTAAAATAGGCTCTTCTGCTGTTTCTAGGCAGGGTGTTTCGAAACACCCTTGCCTTTTTCGAAACAGGTGCTTGATTTGGCCTGGGTGTTTCGAAACGAGTAGAGGTGTTTCGAAACACTTTGGCTACTACCAAGCCCCGTTTCTGAACGGTCTATCAGCGTTTCGAAACACTTGACCGTTGGGCACTAATTTGAATGGTTTTGAAGTTTACAAGCTTTACGTTTTAGTCCTGATTTTTGTATGTGCAATTGATTGAGTTTGAGTTGTCCGTTCAGATGAAATTTGGCAGAGAGGCATGAAACATGACTAATTTCATAATGGTAACTTAAAAATTGGTAAAGTCCTCTTAACTTCCAGAATTTACAAATTGGTCCCTAAATTCGTATGTTGTGTAATTGGGTCCCTTATTGTTTTCTGATTGCTGTGATTTTTGAGTATGCTTATCTCAAGAGTATGCCTTGGATTAATGTGCATCTAGAAAATTTTAAAAAGAAAAAAGGTCGTTAATCAAGGTTGACTTTTGGGTTGACTTTGGTTTTCCCCGTGTAATCTTCGTAGTTCGGGTCTACCGTCTAGGCCGGGCTAAGGGGGTTACATTTGGTGGTATCAGAGCTGAGTTGCGAATGCTTGAGGAAATGGTAAATTGTTGTAATAAGTGTTTGATGTTTATTCTGATGTGTGGTTGAAAGTCGGTTGAAATGTGTGCCTTTTAGCGAATTGTTGATGTTTTTGTCATGCTTTTTGATTGTGAATCTTCATTGAGCTAATGTGGATTTGTGCTGATGATATGCTGGTGTTGTGAGTTAATTTTATGAATGATGAAAGTGTGATGGGTATGATATGTTGATGTTATGCTGTTGCGGGTGAATGTTGTTTGATAAGAGCATGGTCGAAGTATGTTGATTGATATGCTCGATGTTGTGATATCCATGTTTTTATTGACTGTTATGTCATGTAAAAGGGGAGAATTTGGGATACCCATTGCCTTATTATTATAGCTATTGTGTTATGTTGGAGTTGGAGTTTTGAATCCTTGCCTGAAGCTAGCCTGATCGTTTTGTTTGTTTTGTTATGATAGCTTGTTGTCAATAGCATGGTGAAATCGATGAGAGAATGGCAGTTGGGTGAGATGGTTGCTGTTTTAGAGCAGGTTGTTAAGGCTTGGAATTCACCTTTTAGTGGAGGTGTTTCGTCTCAGTCCTTAGTGCATGGAGTTGAGGCAGTGAGGTAGGAGGAAGAAGCTGGTTCTGTGATGAAGGCTCATCACCTATAGTTCAAGAGGTGTCGGGAACATCTCAAGTTGTGGCGAAAGTGAGGCCTGTAGACGTGCAGACTGTGGGACGTGCGAGTTTTTCGAAACAACGTTTACATGATTTGGGAGCTGTGGAGTATCATGGTTCGACACCTGAGACGTTCGAAGCCTGATTGGCCAGTGTAGTTCTGATTTTGGATCAGGAAGGTTGTGACTACGCTTGTAAGCTAGAAAGTGTTGTCTCATTGATGTTGGAGGACGCATGTGCCTAGTGGACATCTATGGCGGTGGCATCGTATATCCACAATATAGATTGGGACTTCTTTGTGTCTACCTTTTATGAAAGGTACCTTGGAGAGAAATTTCCCAGGGTTAAGCAGCATGGAGGTGTGGCTTCAGATTATGAAGGTGAGAAAAGTTTAAGCAAGAGCTGTGGATAGTGACCTCGGGAGTTGTCAGCGTAAGAGGCTACGTGATAGAAGGTTTTGCTTGAATCGAAGTCTGGGTGGTGGTGCAGACGTAGGTCAAGTGCGGTATGATCAAAGAGTGGTAACTCGGTTGCCGAAGTGTGACCGTTGTGGAAGGTGTCATGTTGGAGGTTGTCGGGGCGCGAGAGTTTGTTGGAACTGTGGTTCTAAGGAGCATGTGAAGAGAAAATGTCCTCAAGTGGTGAGATCAGCTTCAGTGGTAGCAAAAGGGTCTCAGAAGGGTCGTGGGCGCGGCCGAGACAAAGTTCGAAGGTGGCAGGAAGGGCGGAAAGGTGTGAGCTTGGGGAATGAATCCTATTGGAATTGTGGATCTGTTGGGCATTTGAGACGAAATTGTTTGAAGTTGGCTCGGGGTAGTCAGGGTTCTTTACCGCAGGGAGATGGTGATGACCTTTATGTGTTAGCTGATGCTACGACGGTGGGCAAGAGAATGGTGGTTCTGCAAGGAAAAGAGTTTGTTGTCGGAGCTTCGAGGTAGCGGGGTGTTTGCAGGTAACCTTGTTAAGTAACCTTTACCCTAGTTATCTTAGTTTGGTTTTGGTTTGGTTTTCCCTTGTGTAGTGGGTATGGTCTCGTTGCTAGCATGTTTGGGGAAGTAGTTGGTGTTGTTTTCAAAACAACTTTAGTGTGAAGAGAGCATTAGTGGGTATTTCATGGTTAATGGGTTATTAGAATGGTAGGGTTAGACAAGTTGGAAGTGAGATAGGAGATTGTTCTTAGGCGGATCCTGAGGATGTTATTGGTGGTTGTGAACCGACATACATGAACAGTTTAAACCATTGATATATACTATATTATATATATACGTGCTGGTCCATGCATACATGTGACATGACATTAGAGGTTTTGCATACATGTACACAGGCATTGATAGGGCATATTGGTGACCATGCATACAAAGGTTCACACTTGCTAATAGCTAGTTGGGTCCGTTAGTGTTGAGATAGGGTTAGGTTGGATGACGGGTTTTAAAAGTTGTTTTGGTGCTAGGAGAATGTTAGAAGTAAAGGAGGGTATTATGCGAGCTGTCAGTAATAGTGAGTGTGTAACGCCCCGGTTTTGGGTTTGGAAGTTTTGGGCTTGGACCGGTTCGGTCAAAGTGCTGTTCGAATACAAAAAGGTGAAATTAGGAAAGCCTAGTTCGGGTTGCATTAAAAATATGGAAAAATGTCCTAAAATCTTCTTTTAATATATATAAGTGAACTGTGAAATCAATTTTACAAAATGAGGTTTGGAAGGGTGACATTTTGGCTAGTGACCAAAATGTAATTTTTGAAAACTGCGTGACCGTTTTAAAAAGTCCATGGGGTTAAGGACACAATGGTGTTTAAAAGTCCATGTGTGGTCCTTGGAAAGTATAAGATCACAATGGTGTTTAAAAGTCCATGTGTGGATCTTATGTGAAATGTATCACTTGTTGCCAATATGACTTGTTATGAACTTGAAGCATGAGATGCTTGTTTTAAATGTTTAAGAGCATGTATAAATGTTGCTTGAAGAATAGTTTATAAATGAGTTTTATAAATACATTATTGTGTGGTTTTAAATGAGCATTCCTCACTAAGCTTTTGCTTACGCTCTCTCTCTTTTCTTAAACCAATAATGCAGAACATTAAAGTGCATTTGAGGGCAGCAAGGTGGTGAAGAATCCAAGTAGTGAATAAAGCTCATGTATGGTGAAAGTTTCTTAAACACTATTAGCTTATGGCATTTGGCAATGGGGGACCTATGTTGTTGTTTTGGGAGATGTGTTGGACTCCCTAAGTTGGATATATGTTGCTAATAATGTTGGAACATGTTATTGGTCTTTATGAGTTGGTTTTATCAAATTGATGCTTGAATGGTTTGCTAAGTAGGAAGCATGCCTATAGATTTGGGGCTTTTCATACTTGATGCCATGTTGATGTTTGGTTGGTGCAATTATGTTCCTTATATGTTGAATGTCTTGCTGGTAAAATTTGGTGGCTTTTGGAGCATGTTTGATAAGTCAATTGTGTATTTAATCAGCCATTTTTCTGCATTCTGGGCAGGCCGTATCGGAACGGGAGCTACCGTTTCGTAACGGGGGCCCTGTAATATCCCAGGCGTTCGAAACGGAAGGAACCGTTCCGAAACGGAAATGCCTCTGCCAAGCCTCGTTTCGGAACACGTTGCGGAACGGTCCCGCGTTTCGAAACAGGTTATCCCTGTTTCGGAACACTTGACCGTTGGAGGCTGACATGAGCGGTTATATGTTTTGAAATGTTTGCATTTTGGTCCTGAAACATGTTTATGCAATTGTATGAGTTTGGAATGTCCGTTTGAGCTGAAATTTGGCAGAGAAGCATGAAAGATGACTAATTACAAGTTGGTAACATTAATTTGGATCAAGTCCTTATAATTTTCGGAATTTACAATTTGGTCCCTAAAGTTGTAAATTGTTCAATTGAGTCCATGTATGATCTCTGATGGTTATGATCTTTGAGTATGTTGTTTGTATGATCATATCTAGGGATAATGTGCATCTAGACAAGAGTAAAAAGAAAAAAAGGGTCGTTAATCAAGGTTGACTTTCGGGTTGACTTTGGTATTCCCCGTGTGACTTTCTTAATTCGGGTCAACCGTCTAGGCCGGGTTAAGGGGGTTACATTTGGTGGTATCAGAGCTGAGTTCTCGAGTAATTGGGAAGGGTTTTGTGGTTGATTTGAACATGTATGCTTTGTATGCTTGTTGAGTGAAAGCATGTTGAGTGTTTTGTGAATATGTTGCAATTGAGGTGTATGCTGTGGTGAAGCATGTTGTGGGTACCCATTGCCAAATCAAAGCTAATTAAATGATGTTGTTTTTAAGTGAAATGAGCTTGAGTACTTGGATTGCTTACCTTGCTGGGCCTGACTTTGTTTGTTTGCATTGTGATTGTATTGTTATAGTATGGCACCTCGTAGAGAGTTCAGGAGTAATGTGCGAGCTACGGCTCAGAATGAGAATGAGAATGAGGAGAATGTTGAGAGTGCGGTTTTACCTCCTCTACCTGGTGGTGGTGGTGCTGAGGGAGAAAGAGCTGATGCTGCAGCTGGTGCTGGGGTCGCTGGACCTGAGGCTGGTCAGGGGCAAGCTATGCCTGACATGATGATGTTAGTGCAAGCTATTGCTGGTGCTTTTCGAGCGGCAGTAGCTGGGGCTCAAGGAGCTGGGCATCAGGGAGATGCTGGTGTTAGATTACCCTTGGAACGCTTACGCAGTCTAGGCGGGACTGAGTTCAGGGGTTTGTCTGCAGAAGATTCTGAATCCTGGATGGAGAGTACCAAGAGGATCTTGGGTCAGATGAGTTGCACTGATGTGCAAAAGCTGGGTTGTGTAGTATCCTTGCTACAGGATGATGCTTATACGTGGTGGACAACCACTATCGCTGGGATGGCTGATGCTGATGTAACTTGGACATTCTTTCAGAATACGTTCAAGAGAAGGTATCTAGGGGTGAGGTACCTAGATGAAAAGAAGCGGGAGTTCATGTCTCTTACCCAGGGGAGCATGTCTGTGGCTGAGTATGAAGTGCAGTTTGTTCAACTCATTCAATATGCACCTGAGCTGATCCCTGATGAGCGGGCGAGGTGCGAAAGATTCTGTTATGGTTTAGTGACGGATGTGAATATGTATGTGATGGCTACCGAGTATGATGATTTCGATGTGCTGGTGGGCCGAGCAAAGGACATTGAGATGAATTTGGGTTTATCTGCTAGAAGTGTTGGTTCTAGTGCTGGAAAGCGAGCTGCTGAATATAGTTCCGATGGTGGACGGAACAAGAGGGGACGTGATCAGAAGTATCAGTCCTCGGCTAAGCGAGGTGGTGGTGCGCCTGCTCGGGGAGGCAATGCTAGAGTTGATCCGAGTGCTTGTTGGACATGTGGTTCGCGTGGCCATATGAAGCGTGATTGTCCTCGTGCTGTGAGGGAGGTGCAAGCTCCTGTTGTGGCAGCTGGTAACGGGTGTTGGAATTGTGGATCTACGGATCACATGAGGCGAGAGTGTCCTGTGTTGGCTGGTGGCCAAGTGTGTGCTCCTGTTGTTGCTGCACCGCAGAGAGGCCGTGGGCGCGACCGTGGTAACTTTCAGCGAAGAGAGGAAGGTGGTCGAGGAGTGGCCCATGTTGTGGCTATTCAGCCTGAGGGTGGCGGTCAAGCTAGGGTGTATGCTCAGCGTGAGGGAAGGAATGACACGGATGTGATCGCAGGTACTTTTACTTTGCAATCCTTGTCATTGCTTTCCTTGATTGATTCTGGATCTACGCACTCTTACATATTGCGTGAGCATGCTAAATTGCTTGGTTTGCCTGTCGAGTCTTTGGATGTTGGTGTGCGTGTCACTAGTTCTTTTGGTGAGACTGTTGTGACTCGAAAGCTTTATAGGAGATGTCCTTTGGTTGTTCATGAACATGTTTTTCATGTTGACCTTATGGAGTTGCCTTTCTATGGTTTTGATGTAATCCTTGGTATGGATTGGCTTGCTGAGCATCGTGCTGTTGTGGATTGTGAAAATAAGCGAGTTTCGCTGAAGCTTGCGGATGATTATGAAGTTGTTGTGGTTGGTGAGAATGTGAAGTTTCTTGCCAATGTGGTGTCTACGTTGGAGGCGAGCAGGATGCTGAGGCAAGGTTGTGAAGCTTACCTAGCTTTTGTGATGAATCCTAGCTCTAAGGAGTTGTGTGTGCAAGATATCAGAGTTGTGCGAGAGTTTCCTGGTGTGTTTCCTGAGGAGTTGCCTGGTTTACCTCCTAACCGCGAGGTGGAGTTTGGAATTGAGCTGTATGAGAATACAACTCATGTGTCCATTACCCCTTATAGAATGGCACCTAAAGAGTTGAAAGAGCTGAAGACGCAATTGCAAGAATTGCTTGATCGTGGTTTTATTCGGCCAAGTGTGTCACCTTGGGGTGCACCGGTCTTGTTTGTGAAGAAGAAGGATGGCACTATGAGAATGTGCATTGATTACCGTCAGCTGAACAAGTTGACTATCAAGAATCAGTATCCTTTGCCGAGAATTGATGATCTCTTTGATCAATTTCGGGGAGCAGCTGTGTTCTCTAAGATTGACTTGAGGTCAGGGTATTACCAGTTGAAGGTGAAGGATGTGGATGTGCCTAAGACAGCTTTCAGGACAAGGTATGGGCATTAAGAGTTCCTTGTGATGCCGTTTGGTTTGACAAATGCTCCTGCAACTTTCATGGACATGATGAATCGTGTGTTTCATGAATACCTGGACAAGTTTGTTGTGGTGTTCATTGATGATATCCTCGTGTACTCGCGTACTGAGGAGGAGCATGAAGAGCATTTGAGGATTGTGCTGCAAGCTTTGTTGGAGAATCAGCTTTATGCTAAGCTGAGCAAGTGTGAGTTCTGGTTAAGTGAAGTGGTGTTTCTTGGGCATGTGGTTTCTGCTGAGGGGATTCGTGGTGATCCTCAGAAGATTGAGGCGGTGATGAATTGGACGGTTCCTAAGTCTGTTCATGAGGTTCGTAGTTTCCTTGGTTTGGCGGGATACTATCGGAGGTTTGTGGATGGGTTTTCTAAGATTGATGCACCTTTGACAAAGTTTTTGCAAAAGGATGTTAAGTATGAGTGGACGGAAGCGAGACAACAGGCTTTTGAGAAGCTTAAGGCGGCTTTGACGCAAGCTCCTATCTTGGTTCAACCTGAATCAGGGAAAGAGTTTGTGGTGTATAGTGATGCGTCTTATGTTGGTTTGGGATGTGTGCTGATGCAAGAGGGTAAGGTGGTTGCTTATTTATCGCGGCAGTTGAAAGTGCATGAGCGCAATTATCCTACGCATGACATTGAGCTGGCTGCGGTGGTTTTTGCTTTGAAGATCTGGAGACATTACCTGTATGGTGAGAAGTGTACTGTGTACACGGATCACAAGAGTTTGAAGTATCTGATGTCTCAGAAGGAGTTGAATCTTAGGCAGCGGCGTTGGGTGGAATTGCTCAAGGATTATGATTTGACGATTGAGTATCACCCTGGAAAAGCTAATGTTGTAGCGGATGCCTTGAGTAGGAAGGTAGCTGTTGAGCTGAGGGCTATGTTTGCCAGTTTGAGTATATCGCGTGATGGTGGTCTTGTGGCTGAGTTGCAAGTGAAACCATCTTTGGTTCAGTTGATTAAGGAAAAGCAGTTGCTGGATGATTCCTTAGTACCGCATGTTCAGGATATCGCGGAGGGTAGATCTTCGGATTTCTGCTTTAATGATGATGGTGTGTTGTGTTTTGGAAGTCGAATAGTGGTGCCCAATGATGCTGAGTTGAGGCATGCTATTCTGACTGAAGGTCATAGTAGTCCTTTTGCTATGCACCCTGGTAGTACTAAGATGTATCGTGATCTTCGTGATGAGTACTATTAGGTGGGCTTAAAGAAGGATGTTGCTGAGTTTGTGAGCAAGTGTATGGTGTGTCAGCGAGTTAAAGCTGAGCATCAGGTTCCTTCAGGGTTGTTGCAACCGTTGAAAATCCCTGAATGGAAGTGGGAAAGGATTACCATGGATTTTGTATCTGGTTTACCTTTGTCACCATCGAAGAAGAATTCGGTGTAGGTGATTGTGGATCGCCTGACGAAGTGTGCGCATTTCTTGCCTGTGCATACTACGTTTTCTTTGGATAAGCTTGCGGAGCTGTACATTGCTGAGATTGTGCGGCTGCATGGTGTGCCTAAGTCGATTGTGTCGGATAGGGATCCGAGGTTTACATCGCGGTTCTGGCAGTGTTTGCATCAAGCTTTGGGTACGAGGTTGAATTTCAGTACATCTTATCATCCTCAGTCGGATGGTCAGTCAGAGCGTGTTATCCAGATTTTGGAGGATATGTTGAGGTGTTGCGTAATTGAGTTTCAGGGCTCTTGGGAGAAACATTTGCCTTTGGTGGAGTTTGCTTATAACAATAGTTATCAGGCAAGTATTCAAATGGCACCTTATGAGGCTTTGTACGGGAGGAAGTGTAGGACTCCTCTTTGTTGGGCTGAAACGGGTCAAAAGTTGGTTTCGATGCCGGCTTTGTTGAAAGGAACCACCGAGAAGGTGAAGCTCATTTGTGAGCGTTTGAAGGCAGCTTCTGATCGGCAAAAGTCTTACGCGGATTTGAAGCGTAAGGAGATTGAGTATGCGGTGGGTGATCGTGTGTTTTTGAAGGTTTCGCCTTGGAAAAAGGTGATGAGGTTTGGCCGGAAGGGTAAGTTGAGCCCTAGGTACATTGGACCATACGAGGTGATTGAGCGTGTGGGTCCTGTTGCGTACAAATTGAGGCTACCTCAAGAGTTGGAGAAGATTCATGATGTGTTTCATGTTTTTATGCTCCGGAAGTACATATCTGATCCTTCACATGTGATGCCTGTGGAAGAAGTGGAATTGAATCCGGATTTGACCTATGATGAGGAACCGGTGAAGGTTCTGGATTGGGATAGCAAGGTTCTTCGTGGCAAGACCATTGAGTTGGTGAAGGTGTTGTGGAAGCACCGTGGTGTTGAGGAAGCCACGTGGGAGCGGAAGGATGACATGCTGAAGCAGTTTCTGTATCTCTTTCCTTCAGGTAAATTTCGAGGACGAAATTTATTAAGGGGGGAGAGTTGTAACGCCCCAGTTTTGGGCTTGGAAGTTTTGGGCTTGGAACGGTTCGGTCAAAGTGTTGTTCGAATACAAAAAGGTGAAATTAGGAAAGCCTAGTTCGGGTTGCATTAAAAATATGGGAAAATGTCCTAAAATCTTCTTTTAATATATATAAGTGAACTGTAAAATCAATTTTACAAAATGAGGTTTTGAAGGGTGACATTTTGGCTAGTGACCAAAATGTAATTTTTGAAAACTGCGTGACTGTTTTAAAAAGGATTGAAACTTTGAATCTTTAAGGAGCTATTTACCTAATGGGAGTTTCTCTAGATTTTTCCTAAATATTAATGATTTAATTAAATGTTTTTGAATAAAACTAAAAAGGAGGGAAGATATTTTCTTAATTTCCAACTAACTTTTCCATTTTCCATTTTTATTCTCTCATCTTTTCTCTCAAGCCAAACATCTTTTCTCTAGAGCTTTTTCCTCTTATTTTATCACCTAAATATCTCTTTTCAATTTCCTTTTGATTTCTAATCATCTCATCATCAAAACCTCACCATTTGCTAAGTGGATTTTCAAGATTTTGGTTCCAAAAAGGGAGAAAACTCAAGTTTGGGGGTAAGAACGTCCTTCTCCTCTAAACTCTCAGTTCTTTACTGAAATTCCCAAGTTCTCAATCCTTAATTGGTGATTTATAAAAGGTTTTATAGTTGTATCCTTGATCTTGGTTTAAAATGCAAGATTTGCTTGTTTTTGATGAAATTTCGTATGATCTGTTTGGGCAGTGTTTTATGGTGACAATTTGATGTTAAATGAATGTTAAATTTATGAGGAATTGAGTTTTAATTAATGCAATCCCGGATAGGTTGAATTTCCTAAGTTTAGCTTGTGTTCTTGGTTGTTTTTGGAGTGATCTTGTGGATCTGTTATAGCTGGAGGTATAAGAATGATGTTAGGTCCTTTTTGGATGTTAAATGATGATTAAGGATGTTTAGATTTGATGAATCTTGGCTGGGTAATGTTGTGGTGTTGTTTGGATGCATTTTCGGTTGTGTTTGGTAGCCGAAAATGGAGTGTGGATGAGAGCAGCAAGTTTAGGTGCTTTCATTGAAGCTATTAATGCATGATGATGCATTAATCCTCTGCTTTGATGTGTTTAAAACAGGGGAGTCATCTTTGGATCCAAGTGGAGGTGATCCGGAAGCTTGATTTGTGTTTCGGCAAGAGGCGAAACGGAATCGGTGAGTGGATTTTGGTTTTCGGCTTTGAAACCAGTGTTTTGAAGGTTTGTGAGCTTAGTTTAAGTCTAAGCAACTTAGCTAAGCTCAAGAGTAAGTTTTCGGAAAAACTCTCTTGGTGATGGCCATGGATTTGGTTGTATGCAATGTGTTTGTTTGCATGATTTTAAATCTGTTTTGAAAGCATATCTAGCATGTTTATTTGCTGAGATTATAAGCCATGTGTTGAAGGAAGCTCAAGGTAAGAGTTCCTTGTTTTTGAACATTGTTTTAATGTGGTTTGATGCTTAAAAATGCATGATGTTTATGGCTTGTTTAAATGCTTTAAAACAGTGGAATATTGATGTTAATGATGCATATTGGCAAGTGATGGTTAAGGTCACAAAGGTGGTTAAAAGTCCTTGTGTGAGCCTTGATATTTAAGAACATCAAGGTGGTTAAAAGTCCTTGGATGGTTCTTGGTTAAGATAACAAAGGTGGTTAAAAGTCCTTGTGTGAATCTTATGAATTTTAAGAACAACATGGTGTTTAAAAGTCCATGGTTGGTTCTTGGTTAAGGCTCAAGGTGGTTAAAATTCCTTGTGTAAGCCTTGTTACTTAAGAACTTCAAGGTGTTTAAAAGTCCTTGGGAGATTCTTGTTAAGGACACAAAGGTGTTTAAAAGTCCTTGTGTGGTCCTTCCCATGGTGTTTAAAAGTCCATGGGGCCATGGTGTTTAAAAGTCCATGGGGTTAAGGACACAATGGTGTTTAAAAGTCCATCTGTGGTCCTTGGAAAGTATAAGATCACAATGGTGTTTAAAAGTCCATGTGTGGATCTTATGTGAAATGTATCACTTGTTGCCAATATGACTTGTTATGAACTTGAAGCATGAGATGCTTGTTTTAAATGTTTAAGAGCATGTATAAATGTTGCTTGAAGAATGGTTTATAAATGAGTTTTATAAATACATTATTGTGTGGTTTTAAATGAGCATTCCTCACTAAGCTTTTGCTTACGCTCTCTCTCTTTTCTTAAACCAATAATGCAGAACATTAAAGTGCATTTGAGGGCAGCAAGGTGGTGAAGAATCCAAGTAGTGAACAAAGCTCATGTATGGTGAAAGTTTCTTAAACACTATTAGCTTATGGCATTTCGCAATGGGGGACCTATGTTGTTGTTTTGGGAGATGTGTTGGGCTCCCTAAGTTGGATATATGTTGCTAATAATGTTCGAACATGTTATTGGTCTTTATGAGTTGGTTTTATCAAATTGATGCTTGAATGGTTTTCTAAGTAGGAAGCATGCCTATAGATTTGGGGCTTTTCATACTTGATGCCATGTCGATGTTTGGTTGGTGCAATTATGTTCCTTATATGTTGAATGTCTTGCTGGTAAAATTTGGTGGCTTTTGGAGCATGTTTGATAAGTCAATTGTGTATTTAATCAGCCATTTTTCTGCATTCTGGGCAGGCCGTATCGGAACGGGAGCTACCGTTTCGGAACGGGGGCCCTGTAATAGCCCAGGCGTTCGAAACGGAAGGAACCGTTCCGAAACGGAAATGCCTCTGCCAGGCCTCGTTTCGGAACACGTTGCGGAACGGTCCCGCATTTATAAACAGGTTCTCCCTGTTTCGGAACACTTGACCGTTGGAGGCTGACATGAGCGGTTATATGTTTTGAAATGTTTGCATTTTGGTCCTGAAACATGTTTATGCAATTGTATGAGTTTGGAATGTCCGTTTGAGCTGAAATTTGGCAGAGAAGCATGAAAGATGACTAATTACAAGTTGGTAACTTTAATTTGGATTAAGTTCTTATAATTTTCGGAATTTACAATTTGGTTCCTAAAGTTGTAAATTGTTCAATTGAGTCCTTGTATGATCTCTGATGGTTATGATCTTTGAGTATGCTGTTTGTATGATCATATCTAGGGATAATGTGCATCTAGACAAGAGTAAAAAGAAAAAAAGGGTCGTTAATCAAGGTTGACTTTCGGGTTGACTTTGGTTTTCCCCGTGTGACTTTTTTAATTCGGGTCAACCGTCTAGGCCGGGTTAAGGGGGTTACAGAGTGCGATATAGCATGTTGGCATAAGGAAAGTGTTTTGGCGCTTAAAGAGTTTAGTGGTGTGGTGGTGAGGAGATTACCGGCTGAAGTTAGAGTCAGTCAAAGTGGTTGTGAATAGCTAGTAGAAGTGGTGGTTTCTTGGTGTTAAGTGATGTTGCAAGTTAGTGGATGTGTTTCCAGAGTGTTGAGGTAACTTGGCATTGATGTTGTAATAGAAGGGTTGTTTTTGTAGGTGATGGTTCGTAGCAACCTTCGAAGAATTGAGAAGAGGTTGTGTTGTGGGTTGTAGAAAAGGGTTGTCCTGGGGTGAATAGAAATTTCGTAATCTTAATATGTATAGAATGGGTGGTGTCCTGGTAAGGCTAGTGTTGTAGTCAAAGCTTGAAGTGGAAAGGCAATGTAAGTTCAAGGGCCATTGTTGGTTGGACGGGTTCTTGTGAGAAGTGGTTGGCTAGTTGTGCATAAGTAAATTCCTTCTGAAGTCAGCTAGTTGTATGTGGAACGGCTTGCGGAATCAAGGTTGGGGTTTTGTGACGTGAATTTTCGGATGTTAGGTGAGTAGTCCTGGTGATTCGTTATGGTAATGATAGTGGCGGATGTGAAGGAATGTCGTCAATACGTTGAGAAGTATGAGTAAGCAGTTGATGCTTAAGAATTTTTGCTTGATGTGGTAACCTTTGGAAGAGGTTGAGCAGTTTTGCAAGAAGTTTTAGAAGCAGTGATGGTTGTGGGTCACATGGTGGCTGAACTGGATGGGTTGGTGTCACCGTGTGTACGAGTTTTGGGAGTTATGAGTTAAGGTGGTGTATGATGTAAAATTTTTTGGTAGAAAAATTGACCACTTTGTAAAGGTTTCCTCCTAAAGCCTAGAAAAGGGGAAGATCAACTAGTGGAATTGTTTGAAAATTCTTAGTGGGGCTAAGGTAGTAGATGTAGAGTTCAATTAGAACTTGAACCACACTAAATCTCTTGTCTAGCAAATTTTTATTTTCCACTCCACCACCAAAATTTCTAAAATTCCAATTCACCCCCTCTTGGCTTAAATCGATTCTACGATCTACTCAAAAATTGGTATCGGAGCCTACCTCTTTGAAGGATTAACAACCACAAGAGGAGTTCCTAGGAGAGTGTGATCTATTCTAAAGACAAGTCATGGCATCTACTTCAACCTCCAACCTCTATGAGTCAAAATCAACCACTAAACCACCCTTCTTCAATGGAGACAACTACCTTATTAGAAGAATCAGATGCGTTTCTTCATCAAGTCAACGGATTACATGGTTTGGGATGTAGTGGAAGAAGGCCCCTACAATCCGGTTTAGAGAACTGATGATGAAGGAAAATTAGTTCTGAAAGTAAACTCAGAGATGACCGAGGAAGATAGATGAAAGATGTAAGTCAATGACAAAGCTCTACATAGCATACTTTGTGCACTTGGTCCAGATATCTACTCAAAGGTTTCATTTATCAAAAGCGCAAAGGAAGTGTGGAACACTTTGGAGACGATATATGAAGGCACTAATGATGTGAAAGAGATGAAGATAGGGTTGCTAAACTTGAGCTATGAGAATTTTAGGATGGGCCTCGATAAAAGCGTCTCAAAGTTGTTTGATCGGTTTTCGATCATCGTCAATGGCCTTAAAGGATTAGGTGAAGTAATTCCCGAAGATAAGCTAGTGAGGAAGCTTCTATACTCTCTCACGGAGTCTTAGGATGGTAAGAGGATGGTCATCATTGAAGCAAAGAATTTGAATACTTTGAAGCTTGATGAGCTTATTGGGCATCTTCTTACACATGATATCATGAAGAAAGGAAGGGAAGAAGAAGGAAGAGAGAAGGATAGAGAAGCATGAGGTAGAGAAAAAGAAGAAGCTAGGAGTTTCTCTCAAAATCTCTCTACAAGAGGAGAGCTCTTCTAGTGAGGAGGAAGACTTTGAGGAATTGGCTATGATAGCCAAGCGATTCTCACGGTTCATGAAGTCCAACCGAGGGAGAAAACTTCAAAGAAAGATGGATGTCAAGAACAAAAGTAAAGAAGAAGAGAGGGATTAAATCATTTGCTTTGAGTGCAAGAAGCCGAGTCACATACGTTCCGATTGCCCTCAACTCAAGAAGAAGGGCTTTGAGAAGAAGAAAAAGCTAAAAGCCAAGTTTGCTACTTGGAGTGATGAGGAGTCATCCGAGGATGATGAACAAGAAGTGGCTAATCTTCGCCTCAAGGCTCTTGAGGAGGATTCTTCTATGGTAACCTCTAACTCATCCACTTTTGATTTTACATTTGATGAACTTCAAGATGCTTATGATGAGTTGCATCAGGTATATGATGAGTTGGTGGAGAAATACAAGGAGTGAGTTTTAAAAAATAAAAAAAATGATTTCGGTTTTAAAGACCCAAAATGACTCCCTGTCTAAAACCAACTCGGAATTAGAAAAGAAGGTATTTTTTTACAAAATTCCTCAAATGAGTTTGAAAATAAATCAAATTATTTAAATGACCTTCTAAAGAAATACCAAGTTTACTACTAAGAGGAGGTGAGTAAACTCAAAGCTTCTATAACCAGTGTTGGGAAAAAACGTTTTGAAAAAGCATCTTCTTCAAAATCCCAACATGTGAAGAGAAACTTTTTTTACCACAAACAAAGAGGCTCCCATAAGTATCATAAGAACAAAAAGGTTAGAAGTGTATGAGTTCCTAATGAACATCTTGTTTCTAATAATATTGTAGCCATTTCATCTTGGATTCCTAAGGGAACCAAGTATTTGAGAACTAACACTCATGGACTCAAAATGATTTGGGTACCAAAAATCAAAGCTTAACTCTTTGTTTGTAGGGGAGTATTGCTACAAGGCCAAAGCACAAAGCCAAAACTCATGGTACCTTGATAGTGGATGCTCGAGGCACATGACCGGAGACAAAAGTCGATTCATGGATTTAAAGCCAAAAAGTTGAGGAGTAGTGACATTTTGTTACAACTCCAAATGCCACATTAAAGGTATTGGCTCTATACGTAATCACTCTACTATACTCTTTGAAAATGTATTGTATGTTCATGGTCTAAAACATAATTTATTGAGCATTAGTCAATTGTGTGATAAAGGGTTTAATGTCTTATTTGATAAAAATGGTTGTAAAATTGTTGACATTAAATCTAATAAAATAATGCTCATTTTTCATCGCATATGTAACATATATATGGTGCATCTAGATGACATTCATTCATCTCATGCATGTTTTGTTCCACAAAATGAAAATGATGCATGGTTATGGCATAGGAAACTAGGACATGCTAGCATTAGTGTTTTAGAAAAATTAGTTTCCCTAAATCTAGTTAGAGGTTTACCCAAGATAAAGTTCTCAAATGATAAAATATGTGATGCATGCTCTAACGGTAAACAACATAAATCATCCTTTAAATCCATTAATTATGTCTCTACAAGTATATGTTTACAATTAATTCATATGGATCTTTTTGGGCCTATAGAACTAGAGCTTGGATGGTAAATCATATGCCTTTGTTCTTGTTGATGACTATTATAGATTTACTTGGGTTCTATTTTTAAGTACAAAAGATGAGGCTTTAGAAAAAATCATCACGTTTTCAAAATTAACTCAAAATGATCTTGAACTTAAGATTTCTCACATTAAAAGTGATCATGGAACCGAGTTTCAAAATCTAGGTTTTGAAGAGTGTTTAAATGAAAATGGTATTAGCCACAATTTTTTGGCTTCTCAAACTCCCCAACAAATGGGGTAATTGAGAGGGAAAATATGACTTTACAAGAATTGGCTAGAACCAAGCTTTGTGAAAACAATTTACCTAAATATTTTTGGGCGGAAGCCACAAATTCCACTTGCTACATTGTAAATCGAGTAATGATTAGACCAATTTTAAAGAAAACACCATATGAGATTTTAAAATATAAGAAGCCTAACATTAGCTATTTTCATCCATTTGGTTGCAAGTGTTTTGTTTTAAATAATGGAAAAGACAACTTAGGTAAATTTGATGCTAAAAGTGATGAAGTTATTTTCTTAGGATACTCTTTAAACTCTAAAGACTATCGTGTATTTAATAAAAGAACTTTAGTAGTAGAAGAGTCTATTTATGTTGTTTTCGATGATAACCTCCATCCGAGGAAGGAATCTTGTGATGATGGTGATGATTTAGGAATCCTTGATGCCTTTGATGGAGGACAAACTTCAAAGGAGGATGAGATTACAACTAAAGAAGAAGATGCACAAGATCTACCTCTTGAAGCCTTGAAGAACTTGGCTCTTGAGGAAAAGGAAGTGAGCTACCCAAGAGAGTCGTCTATGTCAAAGGTGGTGAAATATTGGGTGATCCATCCAAGGGGGTAACTACTAGATCTTCTCTCTAACTCACGAATCATGTTATTTGTATCTCATGCATTGAGTCTAAGAACATTAAAGAAGCATTAAAAGATGATTTTTGGATTATGGCTATGCAAGAAAAGTTAAACCAATTTGAGAGAAGTAATGTATGGACATTAGTTGAAAGGCCTAGTAATCAATCTACTATAGGAACTAAATGGTTATTTAGGAATGAACTAGATGAGAGTGGTAACATTGTGTGAAACAAAGCTACATTAGTTGCTCAAGGTTACACTCAAGAAGAGGGAATAGATTTTGATGAAACCTATGCACTCGTAGCTAGAATGGAAGCTATTAGGATGTTGTTTGCATATGCATGTTATCATAATTTCAAGCTCTTTCAAATGGACGTGAAAAGTGCATTTTTAAAATGGTTTTATAAATGAAGAAGTGTATGTGGAACAACCACCGGGTTTTGAGGATTCAAAATTTCCAAATCATGTTTTTAAGCTAACCAAAGCACTTTATGGTTTAAAACAAGCTCCAAGAGCTTGGTAAGAAAGGCTTTCAAACTTTTTGATTGAAAAAGGTTTTGAAAAAGGTAAGGTGGACACTACACTTTTCATAAAAAGATATAAAAATGACATCTTAGTAGTGCAAGTATATGTTGATGATATTATATTTGGATCTACTAATGAGTGTCATTACAAAGAGTTTGCTAAGTTAATGCAAGGTGAACTTGAGATGAGCATGGTGGGAGAGCTCTCATTATTTGTGGGACTCCAAATCAAACAAAAGAAGGATGGAACCATCATCAATCAAGCGAAGTACGTGAAAGATATGTTCAAGAAGTTTGTCTTTGAGAAACCAAAGCCTCAAGCTACACCAATGAGCTCATCTACAAAGCTTGACAAAGATGAAGGAGGTAAGTGTGTTGACTCTAAACTTTATCGCTCTATGATTGGATCTTTGCTTTACCTTACCGCAAGTAGACCGGATATATTACTTAGTGTTTGCTTGTGTGATAGGTTTCAAGCTAATCTTAGAGAGTCTCACCTCATACCCGTTAAAAGAATCTTTAGGTACCTTAGAGATACTCCTTGTCTAGGTCTTTGGTACCCTAGAGACTCAACCTTTAACGTTCATGCTTATTCGGATGTGGATTATGGGGTTGTAAAATTGATAGAAAAAGTACTTCGGGAACTTTCCAATTCTTAGGTTGTATGCTCATACCTTGGTTCTCTAAGAAACAAAATAGCGTAACCCTATCTACCACCGAAGCCGAGTACATATCCTTATGGAGTTGTTGTGCTCAAGTCCTTTGGATGAAGCAACAACTCTTAGATTATGGAGTTAAAGTTGAAACCATACCCCTTAAGTGTGACAACACTAGTGCTATATGCCTAACCAAAAATCCCATTCATCACTCTCGAACAAAACATATAGAAATGAGGCATCATTTCATTAGAGATCATGTCCTTAAGGAAGATGTTGTTATAGAGTACGTTGACACCTCGAACCAACTAGCGAACATTTTTACCAAACCTCTAGACAAAGAGCGTTTTTGGTCCCTTAGGAGAGAGCTAGGTCTAAAAGCCTATCTTGACCCTTTAGGACTCTTTTGAGGTTAAAATTGCTTGAATTTGTGAAAATGCATTTTTATGTGTAGTGGATCTTTATAGAAACCATGCTTATAGCTAGGGGAGTACGCTTCTATTAGTATATGCTTAGACTTGCTCATTCATCAATTGCATTCTTTTAGGAGATGTTAAAGTCGAGCCTTTGGTTGTTCTAAAAGCCAAAAATGCATTTCTGGGCATAGGGTATCGATACGGTCTTATGTATATCGATACGAGCACTTCATTAGTTGACTAGACCGCATTTTCTCTCTTACGAGTATAGATACGGTTAAACCCGTTTCGATACTAGTTGTAAACATTTCGATACGAATACAATTTGTTTTGATACGGTCCTTTGACACGTGTTTCCAGGGAATTATCATTTTACCCCATATCGATATACCCTTTGGCGTATTGATACTCGATTGCACAGACAGCTACTTAAAGGCATTAAAAGAGTTTCACTTTTACCAAAATTAAAATTTCAAAACCCTAGTCGTTTTTCCTCTATAAAAAGCCTATCAACCCCTCATATTTTCACCACAAAACTAAAAATCCATTAAGGTTTTTTTTAACATCAAACCAAGTTTATAAAGCTCTCCATCAATTTGGTGCAAATTCTTCATCCATTCATCTCTATATCAATATCAAGGTATAAAATCCTTTTTCACTTTTTATTTTCTTTGTGATTTTCGTTTTAAATTCTTTTTGTTTTGTTTTGCTCTTTCAAAAACAAACTTTATCAAACCTTTTTGTTTTTGATTTTCCTTTCAAAAAAAATTTAAAACCTTGATTATTAATTTTCCATGGGTTGAATGAGAAAAATAATCCATACACATTGTCTTGATCAATTATTTTTATACTCATGGCACCCAAAAAAGAGCGCGTACTAGCGAAGTCGGTGAATGATCAAATCCCGGAGATGGTACTCGCCCTAATTTGACTCTTATCTATCAAAGGTGCTTTAGAACCACCAGGGAACTCAACTACTTTCACTCTTATCAAAATTACAAAATCCGACCGGATAGGGTAATTTCTGTTCCTTTTTTTTAATTTGGAGCTCTTCAAATTTGTCTATTTACCTTTGCTCCATGAATGGAAGTTCATGGATTTTCTACAAATTCCCAAAATTTTTTTCGCAATTTGGTTTTGATATTTTATGCTAATGCCAAGTGTGTTGTCGATCCCTCAGGTAATGTTATTGTCATTAACTCTTATCTCATGGGCAAAAAGATTATCGTAGATGTTCCATCTCTTTGTGTTGTTTTTAAGTTAGAGGATGAGGGTATCAAAGATGGGAATTCTCTTGGCCATATCTTTGGGGGTTTCGTGACCGTTCTCAATGCTCAAGATCGAATCCTTCACTTGATGATTACTTGGTGGTTTAGGCCTTCGGGAGGAAAATATTCAACCATCCGCCAAGTTGATGACTTTTGAAATCGGTGCTTTCGCACGAGACAACAACCTAATCTTGCTCGCATCATGTTTCCGGAGATCGTCTATCTCGTGCAACATCGTCATGTAACTCTTGTCACTTCATTCACTTATGGCACCGCCTTGCGTTATTTCTTCACTCAAAAGGAGATTGATTGCTCTCACGACTATCCTACACCTCTCATTGATCCCATTGATGAGAGATCTCTTTCTAGGGGGAAGTTACATAACTTCAATGGTAGTTGGCTTAGCATCTCCGAGCTTCCTAGTGATGCGATTCCAGAAGATATTGCCAATCCTCAAGCTCCTCCTCCTCCATCCATGGATGCTCTTATGACTTTTCTCAATGAACAAATCACGGGCCTACGCACGGGGATTGCTTCCATGGATCAAGTTATGAATTTGGGGTTTGCCGCCATAGACACACGCTTCACATGCTTAGAAGATCGTATGACGAATGTGGAGAAGCGTATCTCATCCATCGAGGCCGAGCACAACTCAATGAACATCTCTCTCACGGCCGTTCATTATGATTGGCGTCAATCTAGGAGGAATGATGATGATGCCAACGAAGATTATGATAAAGATGATGAAGATGGCAATGGAAAAGAGTAGTAGATTTTCTTTGCATTCCATTTGTGTCATTTAGAATTTCTATTTATGCACTTTGAATTATGTTCTTTAGGATTAAGTTTAAAACCTTGGCTTTGATTATTGTTGTTTGGATTTTATTTTGATGTTATGAACTTAATGCTTATCTATTATATGTTGCTTGGTTATTGATTATGCTTTTAGCCTATGTCTCTTATTTTTTATCTAACAAAAAGGGGGAGAGGGAACAAGCTCACTTAAAATTTTAAGTTAAAATTTTACCTAGCCTATATTAAGGGGGAGTTGTTTTCTAATGTTTTTCAAAAGTCTTAAAATTTTCAAGTTTTGGTTTTGTTATATCAAAAAGGGAGAGATTGTAAAACCTATTTTTGATTTTTGATATAACAAAGTATTTTAAGGATTAAATTGAAAAACTTGAAATAGATTTTTAAGTCCCTCAAAGGTTTCAAATCAACAAGGCTTTACTATAGTTTGAAAAACACAAACTCTAAAATATTTTCTAAGTATTCCAAGGCCAAACTATCGAAAATCGTCTGTGTATTGATACGCTCATTGACGTATCAATACTTTTTTTACCAACTTGGCCACTAGAGAAATGTGTTTCGATACGCCCCTTACCGTATCGAAACAGGGTATCAAAACAGATTCTATATGTATTGATATGCTCTCTCTATAAAATCACACTGAGTTTAAATGGCGTACCGATACTGTGTCTCCCGTATCGATACAGATTTAAAGTAATTTTAAACTTCAGAGCCTTAAATGTATTTGACCGTTGGTGTCAGTTGGTAGGTAACAAACTTTTAAAGAGTTGGTTAACCTGTACCGATACGCTCTTACCCGTATTGATACAAATTCTTCCAGTGAGCTTTGTGGGAGAAATTGCAAGGATATGGTCTTGCATGTACCGAAACACTTCCCTAACCCGTACCGATATGCATACACGCATATCAATACGCCCCTCTTGTAATTGTGCAACGACTCTTTCTGTTTTGAGACAGGTATCGATACGTATCCGCGTGTACCGATACAGTAGGCTATAGAAGTGCATTTATGGTGGAAAGAGAGGGTCCCAACGGCTCTAATCAATACCATAACCACCTAAATGGCTATAATTAATAGAGAATGTATAAAATCAAGCCTATTGAAGACCAAAAACAACCATTGCATCCAAGAGAAACATCTATACAAAAAATCCAAGCTCAAAGTGCCTAATTTCTCATTCTTGTAAAATCTCAAATTGTGTTGTGTGTAATTCCAATCTTTTATTCCAATTTGGGTTGAGTGCTTGTATCAAAAGGGGCAAATTTCTATTGAGAGATATTCTACTTGCCTTAAAATTCTTCTTTCTATCCTTGTGAGGGTTTGGTCAAATTTTGGGTAGAAAATTTGACTGGTTTTGTAAATGTTACCTTCTAAGCCTAGAAAAGGGGAAGAGCAATTAGTTGATTGTTGGAAAATTCGATTGTTGGAAAATTCTTAGTGGTAGCTAAGGTAGTGGATCTAGAGTTCATTTGGAACTTGAACCACTCTAAATTGCCTTGTTCTTCATTTTTAGTCATTCCACTTTCTCCAACAAATTTTAAAAACCCAATTCACCCCCTTCTTGGCTTTGATCAATCCATTGATCCACTCAACATATATGTATATGTATACATAACTATGTAAATTATGTCATATTATTGTTACATATGGTACTTTCCCTTTCGAGTATACTTTTGTATTTATTCTAAAATTTTCAATTTGTTTTGGTATTTAAGGGATATTTTCCACTTTATTTTAGAAACAGGTTTGAAGGTGGCATCCTAACTCATTCAAGTGTCGTCTTTCTCAGTTGTCGTAAATAAGAAAATATTCTCCTTAGACCACTATTTCACGAGATTAAAATTTAAATTAAATTTTGAATCTTTATTTTCTTGCAAAGACATCACTAAATCAACACGGTGCCAAATTTGGGCGTCGTGGGGGTGCTAATCCTTCCCCACGCGTAACTGACTCCCGAACCCCAAAAGTTTTAGATTCTGTGGTTGATTTTTAGCGGTGTCTGGCCTACCATAGTTGCCGGTGGCGACTCCAAAACCTATTTCTCCAATTTTCCCCCATTCTCAATATATTTTCCAATACCATCATTATTTCAATAAAAAATACCTTTATTACAGATGGCGACTCCGCTGGGGACACTTTTAAGAGAGTCAGGTCAATGTTGATTTTTTGTTGTCTTGCAAGAAAATGAAAATTCAATTCAATTTTTTTTTGCATTCATGCGCGAGCCACCCGGGCTCCGTAACTGCTAAGTGGGAGCGATTACTTTGTCTCGTGGGGTGGCCCCCTCCGTATGATGTTGTAATTCACTTCTGGGATATGATCATTATACTTCGTGGGGTTTACGCCTCCGTAATGTATAAGGACTCGTATCCTCCCGAATCGATGTCCTATTATCTTAGTAGGTAATAGCGACAGTTTGGGTATCGTTTAGTACTCTAGGTCCTAACCGCATATAATGGACCGTAGGACCCACCTTTTTAGATCCATACCGAAACTGTGCTCGTTTAGCAATAACCCTATTAAGCCTTGCTTATTTATTTATGCCTCTATTCGTTATTTGTGTACATTTCTTACCTGTTTTAATTTTTACCTTATTTACCATTAATTTATTCATTTATTTTAATCATAACTGACTTATTTTCTTTTTTGATCACTTCATATTAAATTCATTATTTTGCATTAATTGCATGACACCATTATCACGTTTTAATTTTTTGCATTTCACAAGCATAAAGTACTGATTCACAATTGGTCCTCAGTTAAAAAAAAGATTCGTCATCGGGAGAAAATCTAGTACCCTAGATGACAATGCAACATTTGAAGTTGTAAATGAATCTCGTGAGTTCAGAATTGTATGCCATGAGAACCATTTTTGAATCCGTACGTTCTCATCTAAGACATGAACCTTGCATTTACATGCATTCATTTTTGAAAATTTAAGACTGATTCTTGGGATGACCCGTGACAGTGATATTGGATAGAACGAAAAACCAACCAATTCAGCACCCCTACGGAACCCGACAAAAAACTAAAATGATTAACGAAGACATATTGGACAAAATTGAGAAAACTCAATGAGGCATGGAAGCAGATTTGGATAAAAAGATAGAGGGTCAACTAATTAAGGCACAACGAGACATGATGGAACAGTTCAAGGAAACTCAACAAGACACACTAGGACAAATAACACAAATGCTAGTATTTAAGCTTCGCGAGCCAGGAGGGGCATCTGTTGTAAATCATACTGCAAATCCCATTGGTGAAAATGGAAGTCCTACAAATCCTCCAGGATTTACTCCTCCACATTTTAGGGCCCAAACTGACCCTCCGGTAATACTTTCTCGAGGAAAAACACAACTCCATCAAGCTGGCGCCTCTTCTCCTATTAATTTACCCTCCGCTTTAGAAGTTAAGCTCGAGGGAAATGAAGCTGAAAACTTTGTCTCAGAGATGGACCAGTTGAATGAGACCGAGAAACCCAAGATTGAGACCTCAAAAGAAAACGAAGATCGTTGCAAACGACTCGAAGAAAAGATGGAAGAAATAGAGGTAGTTGACATTTTTGTTGGGTTTGATGTCAATGAACTTAGCCTTGTCATAGATTTGGTGTTACCGCATATGTTTAAAGTCCTAGAGTTCGAGAAATATGATAGGACGAGTTGCCCATGTGCTCATCTTACCATGTTTTGTCATAGGATGGTGGGGTACGGTAGAGATGACAAGTTATTAATCCAGTGTTTCCAAGATAGCCTCTCAGGATCTACCACTAGATGGTATAACCAGGTGAGCCGACATCAAATAAAGTCATGGAAAGACTTGGCCAGGGCTTTTCTAGAACTATACCAGCACGTCAGGGATATGGTGCCAAACCGTTGGACCCTACAACACATGAAGCAAAAGTCCAATGAAAGCTTTAGGGAATACGCACAACGCTAGAGGGACATGGCTACACAAGTTCAACCCCCGCTTGGCGAGAAGGAGACAGTGGTCATATTTATCCAAACACTAGAAGGCTCGATTCTAGATCGCCTCATAGAAAATGCAACTACCAATTTTTGCAGATCTAGTGCTATTAGGGGGCTCATTAAGAATGTCATCAAGAATGGTAAGATTGACATCAATGGAAGTTTGTCCCACAAGAAACCCTCCTATGGGAGGAGAGACAATGAAGTGAATTCTTTAGAGGTTTGCAATGTTGGTTTCTCGAAACCAGTGATAGTGACACAACCCAAAGCTGCAAGTCCTCATGGTTCCTCAAGCCAAGGTTCTGGACAAAGGAGGAATACAAAAAAGATAGTGTTTACGCCACTACCGGTTTCCTACGGAGAACTGTACAAACAATTGTATAACAACCATTTGGTGGCACCCTTCTATCCAGATCCAGTACAACCTCCTTTCCTGGCATGGTATAATGCCAATGCAAATTGTGACTATCACGCGAGGCAAGTAGGCCACTCGATCGAGAACTGCATAGACTTCAAAAGGCTTGTGGAAAAATTTATTAAGCTTAGGGTTGTAAGTTTTGAAAACTCAGCTGGGCCATCCACAAACAAGAATCCCCTACCGAAGCATGAAAGTGCCTAGTATGCCACTGATACCCCTTTCCTTTTTAAATGATATTATACGAAACTAGCCCATGTTTGACAGGTCTAGATATTGCACTGTTATGACCATAGTAGGTCCCTTGTAGTTTTCATCTCTTTCAAAGTGATGACTTTTTGTATCTCACTTCCCAAGCTCAGTGGTGGTGAGAACCTTTTGTAAGGGACAAAAACTACAACCTTTAATGGAAGTGCCTTTTTTTCGTCTTAATCTAATTGTACCTACACAGAATGTAAACTAAGAGTTACATGTGACTCACCATGACCATAACAGGAGGCATCAAGAAAAGGCACTCGAACCCAAAAAAGGCTAGGAGGCATCGGCGTCGAGTGTTGTTTACTCAAAGGCAATGATTTGAAATCGTAGAGTCAAGGGCATCAATTGAGAGGCAAAATAGAATTTATCATCCACATGCCCATTGAGATCATTCCGTATTAATTTCATACGTCATACTTGCATTTAAGCCACCATGCATTTAGACATACCACATGCATCCATAACACATTTATTTGTGCACGCAAACATGTCCAAGGAAGAAACTCAACTATGGGGGAAACAACATGATGATCAACTTTTAGCCCTAAAGGAGACCGAATACACAAAAGCGCAAGCATCCAATATCTTTGAACAAATACTGACTAGTGTTTTCTTTCCTTTTCAGGTCATGGAGTAGAAGATAAAAAAAATTTCCAGACCTAGCCTCTCCGTCAGAGGTGTAGCCGAATCAATATTCTTTTCGATCTAGCATCTCCGTCAATGGAGTAGAAGATAAAAAATTTCCAGATCTAGCCTCTCCTTCAGTGGTGTAGTAAGATCAAAATTCTTTCCAGGTCTAGCCTCTCCGTCAGAGGTGTAGCAAGATCAAAATTCTTTCTGATGTAACCTCTCTATCAGTGGTGTAGCAAGATCAAAATTCTTTCTGATCTAGTCTCTTCGTCAGTGGTGCAGCAGATCAAATCCTTTTCAGATCTTGCCTTTTCATCAGTGTTGCGGCTAGACCAAACTTTCCTCCTCATAATCATAGAATAAAGTTTCATAAAAAAGAAAAAAAGTGAGAAAAAAAGAGAATGAAAAAAGAAGAATCAAAAGAAAGAAAATTTGAAAAATCAAAAGAAAAAAATAAAAGTTTCATTCTTCGATCCTGCCTCTTCGTCGGCGTTGCAGCTGGATCGAAATTTATTCTTTTAGACCGTGCCTCTTCGTCGGTGTTGTAGCTCGGTTAAATCCTGGTCTTGCCTCTTCGTTGGTGTTGTAGATGGACCAAATATACTAAATCTCGATCCTGCCTCTTTGTTGGTGTTGTAGTTGGATCAACCTTATCAACTATAGACCTTGCCTCTTCGTTAGTGTTGTAGCTGGGTCAAAAATTTACTTTCTTTGTTCACGTTGTAGAAAACAAAAAATCAAAAAAAAGGGGAAGAAAAAAGAGAGGAAAAAAGAAAAACGAAAAATAAAAGAGAAGATTAAAAAGAAGAAGAAAAAAATGACTTCTTCTTCGATCATGTCTCTTCGTCAGAGTTGTAGCTTGATCAAGACTTTCTCTAAGATCCTGCCTCTTCGTCAGTGTTGAGCTGGATTAAGGTTTTCGAATTCGACCTTGCCTCTTTGTCAGTGTTGTAGTTGGGTCAAACTTTATCAACTCATGGTCTTGCCTCTTCGTCGGTGTTACAGCTGGACCGAATTTACTAAGCCCCAACTTCAAATCCTTCCTCTTTGTCGGTGTTGTAGCTGGATCAACCTTACTAACTTCAGATCTTGCCTCTTCATCGATGTTGTAGCTATGTCAAACTTTATCTACTCATGGTATTGCCTCTTTGCCAGTGTTGTAACTGGACCGAATTTATTAACCCCAAACTTTAGATCTTGCCACTTCATCGGTGTTGTAGCTGGATAAACCCTATTGACTTCAGACCCTGCCTCTTCGTCGGTGTTGTAGCTGGGGAAAACCTTACTAACTCCCGGTCTTGTCTCTTCGTCGGTGTTGTAGCTGGACCAATTTCATTAACGCTCGATCCTGCCTCTTCGTTGGAATTATAGCTAGATCAACCACACTAACTATAGACCTTGCCTCTTCGTCGGTATTGCAGCTTGGTCAATATTTACAGACTTTTAAATTTCCCTTGTTGTCAATATTGAAAAAAATCAAAAAAATCAAAAAGAAATAAAAACAATAAAATCAGAAAGAAAAGGAAAAAAGAAACAAAAATTTTGTCGATCTTGCCGCTACGTCAGTGTTGTACTTGGAGCAATCATCAAAGCTTCATCATTCAATCCTATCTCCTCGTCGTTGTTGTAGTCGGATCAAATGTTAGAGCCTTCACCCTTTGATATTGTCTCTTCGTTAGTGTCGCAGCTGGATCAAGTTTTGTAGACCTTGCCTCTTCACCAGTGTTGCAGCTAGGTTAAATTTTCTCCATGTATTGCATCATCGACAGTGGCATAGCAAGCCGAACTCATTTTATCTCCCCAATGGATCTCCCCAGTTTGAATATTTTGCCTATCAAGAGCAGCCCAACAGATTAAGTAAAGCTCAAGAAGCAGTGGTCGGAGAAGAAACCCAAACTTGACCGAACAAAAATAGTTGTTCTTTTGTCTTTGCTCTATTATTGTTACACAACAATGAGCAAATAGGGCCAACTGTAAACACCTATTTTTTCCGGGCCTAAACCCAAAACCAAATCTAATCCAAAAATAAAATAAATAAATACACCATATTTTTATATACATAACCCATTAACCCAATTATTTCTGACCCAATAACCCCAAACCCATTACACCCAAAATACCTAAATTAACCATGAACCTAATATCTTAAATTAAAAAAAACCTAGTCTCTTCTGCTAGCCGCTGCCAACTGTTTGAGCCGTCATCGCCGAACCAAGCCTCCACCGTCCAGACAACCAACCAACGACTGCCACGTTACCTCCACCGCCCACTGCACTGCAAAAAAAGGCAACTTGCTTTATTTATATTGTAAATTTCGGGTATAAAAAACTCAAAAAAATGCAATCGAATAGGGGAGTTTTTTCAGAGTTTGAAATAAAAAAGGGATCTATTTGGGAGAGTTTGAAAAAAAAACGTGTTTCCTTATTCCTTCATTCAAAGCAAAAAAAATGCTAGAAAGGTAAAAAACAAGAAAAAAGTAAATTGAACGTTTTAAATGTAGATGTAGAATTTTAGATTGAGTTTTATCGAAAATAAAGTTGAGATTCATGTTTAGGAGGCTTACCCTATTGAAACGGTGTCTGTGCATGTCGTTTCGACCGCCGATAACGGCGGCGCTCACGACGAAGACGATGGCCGGCACCGAGCTTTGGCAGAGTGATTTGAGAGACCTTTAAGGCCTTAAGGCCTAAAACGATGTTGTTTTACTTCTAGATCCGAATACGCGACCTGTCCCAGCAAGAAGATCCGCGTGTTTTCAAGCTAGATGGGAAATTGTGCCCGTGGTCACTCCGCTTTTGTATCTTCTCCTTTCAACCTTTTAGTTTCTATTTCCTTCAATTTTGGTCACCATTTTTATGTTATTTTTCCACTCTAATTTTCGTCTTATTCAATTTTAGTCATTGTTTTCTTCTTCTTCTTCTTCTTCTTCTTCTTCTTCTTCTTCTTCTTCTTATTATTATTATTATTATTATTATTATTATTATTATTATTATTATTATTATTATTATTATTATTATTATTATTATTATTATTATTATTATTACATATTGTTTTTTCTCTCACGCTATATTTGTATATATATACATATATTATATTTAATTTATAATATTATATTATAGTATTATTATATAGAGTAATATTATTATGTTAATTATCATTATTATGTTCATTATATATATATATGTTTATATGTATGTATAGTACTATTATTATTTATTATATCCTTATGTTACATGTATATACACATACATTATATTTTTATTTTTTACTATTATTTATTTCTTATGTTTTATATACATATATATATTTATACCATACTTATATTATATTATATCATACTATTATTATTCTTGTAGCATATTATTATATTATCATTATCATCATTATTACTATTATTAGTAACTATTATATTATTGATTTTATATTATAGTTATATTTTATTATGATCATATTGTATTATAAGTGCTATAAGTTATATATGTATGTTATTAAATTGTTATTATATCTTATCAATATAGTATTATTAATTATGTTATCTTATATTATAATAATTATTATATTATATTATATATCTTATCATTTTATATATATGTACATATATGATATGTGTATATTATTTTACTATAATATATGTGTATTGTAAACATATAATAATAATACATGTATATATATACATAACTATGTAAATTATGTCATATTATTGTTACGTATGGTACTTTCCCTTTCGAATATACTTTTGTATTTATTCTAAAATTTTAAACTTGTTTTGATATTTAAGGGATATTTTCCACTTTATTTCGGAAACCGGTTTGAAGGAGGCATCCTGACTCATTCAAGTGTCGTCTTTCTCGGTTGTCGTCAATAAGGAAATATTCTCCCTATACTACTATTTCACGGGATTAAAATTTAAATTTAATTTTGAATCTTTATTTTCTTGCCCACGCGTGGGGTGCTAATCCTTCCCCACGCGTAGCCGATTCCTGAACCCAAATGTTTTAGAATCTCTGGTTGATTTTTAGCTTTGTTTGGCCTACCATAGTGGCCGGTGACGACTCCAAAGCCTATTTCTTCATTTCTCCCATTTCCCCATTCTCAATATATTTTTCAATACCATCATTATTTCAAAATAAAAAATACCTTTATTAAATTTTTTTTCGGATCAAATACATTTCTCACCCATTTGTTCTTGCTATGTTCTTCATTTCTTTATCTTTGATCCTCCATAAACACCTAACCTTCATAATTCATGTTTCTTTTCGATCAAACCTATCATTTTCTCAAGAATCCAAACCACTTTCTTCCATTATCTCCTCTAGATCTTCAACCAACATGAAACCCTAACTCAACTTGTTTCTCGTCCGCCGGAGGTGACGCTGGTCACCGGTCATCGTCTCCAGACATCCTTGTCCTCTTTCTGATCGCCAGAACCTTTCTGGTCACCTTCTCCGACTATCCCCGCAACTTTTAGTCACCACTGCAACTTCTGGCCGCCATGCTCTGCCGCTGGAGCATTTTTCGGCCACCGTCTACCATCGTGCCAGAACCCTAAAAGCTCTATTTTTTTTCCTTTTCGAGCCTAATCCCTAATTGGCTACTTGTTTCATCAGAAACACCCTGCTTCCCCACCTAAACTACCTACCCGAAACCAAAACTCTCTCCTCCTGTAATTTTCGACTTCTCCAGAAATCCTAAATTATCAGATCTCTAACACCGGGGACATTCGGCACAAAGATAAGCATTCAAAACTTTATTTTTTAGCTTTGTGTTTGTTGCTAGATCTAGGTTTAGGTTACTATTTTTAGGGTTTTAAGACTTGAATCTGACCTTTTTTGCATTATTGATGCAGGAAAGTAAAATAAGGGACGAAAATATACCTTCCGATAGGTTCGATGTACTCCGATGACCTTTTCGGTGAGCTATTTCGGCGACCGTTCGGCTTTCTGGTATGTCTCTTCAAATTCCCTCTCCCATCAATTATTGCCCAAAATTAATTATGAAATCATTACTTATTAATTCCTTTTTTCTCTCTCCAGATGGCTATTTATAGTCGGTGTCGGTTGAGACCATAATCCGCATGAAACGGAAAGGGCAAATGAATGGCTGCCACGTGGCATTTTTGGCGAGCCAAAGAAACACAAATGTGTTTCTTTGGGATTTTACCAGTTTTGAGAGGCCAAATGGGCATCTATTTTGGGCGGGAAAGGGCTTTGGGATAGAATATTTTTGCTTTAGTTGGGCTTTCGGCTAACTAAAATGTAAATGAACTCAAATATGTTGGATAATGGACATTTGGACTTTATTTATTTATTGTTTATTTTGGTTTTATTTATATGCTTAATATCCTATACCCTGGCGATGGAAATTGAAAGTTTCCACAAGCGCATTAGCTTTAGGGTATAGGGAATTAGTTTAGGGTATAAGGTTTAGGTTTAGGTCTTTAGAATTTAAAGATAGTTGTTTCAATTTAAGGTTTAGCGTTTTAATTAAGGGTTTATATGTTAGGGTTTAGTTTTTAGGGTAATATGGTGAGGATTTAGGTTTTAACCTATAACCCTAAATTATAACCCTAAACCTTAAATTGAAACAACTATCCCTAAATTCTAACCCTATACACCTAAATCCCAAAATCATATACCCTAAAATAACTCCATATACCCTAAAACTAAGGCACTTGTGGAAAGTTTCAGTTTCTACCGCCAATGTATAGAATATTTATCCTTATTTAATGAGAATATATATACTTATATACACCTAGACAAAATACGAGTATTACACCTATAAATCATTGAATCGTCTAAAGAAAATTTATGTTTAATGTGTTTCTGAGTTTAAGATGTGACAATGTACTAGATAATTCTAGAACGGGAGATGCACAGCGTTAAACATCAATAACGCAACACATCGTTATATACTATTAATTTCTTTAATGACTTTTAAATTGTTATTAAAATCATAAAGGATTAATGAGTAAATAGTCATATTTTCACTCTTTTTTAACAATCTAAAGGTGATTACAAGGTAGCATATGTTCATAGATATTCGTAATCCTTTGACAAGGCAAACACACCATGCAGACTTTGTGATGGAACTCGAATCTCTTCGGATGAACATCATATGCTTTTCCACTTGTACCACTTGTTGAGTTTTTAATATGTAACGCCCCGAGTTTAAGGCCGAGAGATAATCAGATTAGTTAAGCCAATTCGAGTCAAATTAAATTGGAGGAAAACTAATTTGAACACACCCAAAAGTGTTTTAAAAGAGTAAATGGCAAAACAGAAATTTTAAATAAAAGAAATAAAGAAAGGGATTTTGAAAGCCATCATCTTCTCCAAAAAAAATAATCTTTTCACGTCAAAACCCCTCATAAACCCATTTCACTATTCCATTAACATTTCTACTTCATCCAAGCAAGATTTTTCAAGGTAGTTTCTTCCTCACTGTGACTTTTACTTATTTGAGTTATACTCATCGAAACTTTTCCTTTAAACTCATAAAAATGAATTCTTGGTTTGGGTTAGAAAAATTGGTATTTTTCATGGGATTTTCGTGGGTTTGTTTCCATGGTTAAACATGTACTTTAATTTAAGCTTTGAGCAGTAAACCATGTTGGGATGAAGGTTGGATTTGGGGAAACCCGAAATGGGTCTAAAAATGAGATTTTTGGGTTGAAAAAGGGTGAGTTTTTGGATTGGTTTTGGGTAGAAACCGGAGCGGATAGTTCCCCTGTTGTTGGGGATGTTTTTAAAGGATATTTGGTGTGTTTTGATGTTTGGAAATGGTGGGTTCAGCTTGAGGTTGCATTAGAACAAATTTGGGTGAAGTTTGGGTTGAATGTCGATGCGTTTGTTGAGAGGTTATTGAGTTACGAATTTCTGTTGTGTTTGTGAGTGTATTAGCGTTCTAATGTTCAGTTTTGGGTTGCTTAAAATAGTGGTTCGGGTACTTTGGGCGCGATATCAGGCGTTACGGAGGCTTGAGATCGATGTTTCGGCGTTCGTTTGGGCTCTATCGAGGAGTGGTAATGTTTGGAAGTTTAAAATGATTCAAAGTGGTTTCTTGGGGGTTTGGGTGGATTCTTAAGGGCTAACCTAAACCCAAGTGTAAGTTTTCCAAATTTACCTTGTTTCGTTAAGTGTTGGTGTGTGCGATTATTTGTGTTGTTGTGTGAAATGTGGATTATCTTTACTCTCCATTCTAATGTTGTTGTGTACTCGTAGTTGATGTCAAGCCTCACGTGATGGTTGTCGTTGTTTACGGTGATGTGTAGTCCCACTGGCAGTGACTAGTAGAAGAGTACGGTGATGTGTAGTCCCATTGGAAAACTGCTAGTTTTTGTGAACGGTGATGTGTAGTCCCACCGGGATGGTTGAGGATGTGCAAACCACGTTTCGTCTATGTTTCCCTTTCATTGTATCTCTTCTTAGGTGGTTTCATTTTTAAAACTAAGATATATGTTTTAAACTGTATTATTGTTTTAGAGCTTTTCTCACTAAGCTTTTAAGCTTACGCTGTCTTTTTCCAACAATGCAGGTCGTTAGTAGCTTTGGAGGCAAGTGGGCAAGGGAGGAGTTCTTGGAGTTCCTGCTAAGCTCAAAGTATGGTTTTGTAGTTGTAATAATACTTAGACAATAGGGGATACTAGATTTTCATGTTAGGGAGTTGGTGTTCAAACTCCTATGTTTAGACTTGTTTATGTTGCTAGCATGTTTTAATTGTTGATACCATGTATTGTTGAAGTTTGTTATGTAAAAGTATGATGTTTCTTTTTAAATGAAGCTCGCGTTTCAGAACGAGCAGGTCTGTTTCGAACCACAGGTAGTTAAAACTGTAAAGAGGCATCTACGAGGGTTTCCAAATGTTTCGTTTCAGTTCCTAATGCTTGTATGCTTCCTAAATGAGTAATGTGTGCCCCTTGGTGATAGTTTTGCCTCGTGAGTATGAATTTGACAAATAAGCTACTTGGTAAGTTTATATTATCGCATGCCCTCTGATGAGTTCGTATTTCGCTTTAACTTTTCCATTGTTGTCTTCACGCGTAGGATTAAAGGTGATATTTAGACAAGATAATAAAATGAAAAAATAGGGTTGCTAATCGGAGTGAGACCTTAACAGGTTTCGCTTCGGTTTTCCCTGTGTAACCTGTTCGGTTCGGTTTGTTGGCTAGGCCGGGACGAGGAGGTTACACTCTAAACCGGCCTAGAAGAAAAGACCGAATTTAGGAAGTCATGTTTGAAAACTTAATCCTCAAGAAATTCAATTTTGGAAATTATACGTTAACTTAAAATAAAATAATAGTGATTTAATAAACATCTTATAGTAAATAAAAATATAAATGTTGTAATAAATATTAGAATGTTTATATAAAATCTCTAAAATAAAATCATAGTAAAAGAATTCTAGAAAAAATAATCTGAAAACATATTTATTCTCAAAGTATGAAATTACATCAATGTCTCAAAATAATAAATAATAATCTAAATAACTAAAAATAGTTTCGTACTGAATAATAAAATAACCGGATAAAATTGAGATCCTCCGAGTACCACGTCGACTAAAGTCCAAGATATATGTAAACGGAAAAGTATGGGAGAGTAAGCTAAAGAGCTTAGCGTGTCTCTAAAGTGCAAGAAATCATAGTCGTAAAAACATAGCAATAGTTTCTTAAAATTCTTTAAAAACATGATACAATATCACAAGCATAATGCAATGCACGCAGCTACGTCCGCAAAAAATGAGGAAGGTTCCCATAACCTTCTCCCTACGCCCGTCAATCCGAAGTGAAATTCAGTCCGAATGGTGAAACCACTGAACTTCCTCCTTACAAATCACAACCCATGCTCATACACATACGATGTTTAAAATTCAAGTTTCATAAAAACTAATCCTATAAATCCAATATTCCATAAACATAATTCATAAATTATAGTACATAAATTCATAAATCGTAGTTCCATAAATCCGATGTTTTATAAATCAAATGTTTGTAATACATAATCAAAATAATTCTGAAATCGTATGCATGTGATGTCAACCATACAAGCCATAATACATATAAATATTTACACAAGAGGTAAAACACCAACACATAAAAAATAGTATATAATTTAATCATAGCACCAGAAGAAAACACATTTTACCCAAAGCAAACTCGACCTACTGAATAATGCATTTTCCACGACCATAAGTATTGGGTCAAACTATATCATAACTAATGGCAAAGATAAGTGGTGACGACAACGATAATAAAAAAGGTGACCGATTATGCAGGGGTTCGATATTTGAGTAGAACAGCCGAAGTACCTAGTAAGTTAAGTAAAAAGGAGACGATAGACAAAAAGAGCAAAGGGAGGTAGGGACATTGTTTTTTTTTTTTATAAATGTGGGGGGAAAGGAATTATCATAGGCCTCATTAAAAACCCTCCTAACCTAAATGAGGGAAAAGAGTACATATAGATAACCCATAGAAATTAACAAGCAACAAACATCCAAAACCTACTGGCAATCCTCCCGCAGGAGGTCAATCACCCCGACTGGAATATTCCTGAAAATACGAGTCTCAAACGAGTCCTCCAGAGCCATCCTTGCTAGCGCATCCGCCACACGATTACCATCCCTACAAACATGTCGAAAGACCACATGCCCATGTATCGTCACAAGATTTTGGATAAAATCAATCAATGAAGACGAGATCAAACGAGAAGGCAAATCTAATAAAACCTTAACCACATCTAAATTATCCATCTCCACCTCGACTCGCAACCCATCCACACCCATGGCACATTTAAGTCCCTCAAACACCGCCCAAAGCTCCGCGTCAATAATCGAACATATACCAATATATTTGGTAAATTCGGTGATCCAACCACCCTTAAAGTCGTGAACCACCCCCCCTCGCAGGAAGCTTTTCCAGTCAAGCTGCACCTCCCTCCGTCCACATTGACCTTCACACACCCCCTACCCGGTGGCGTCCATCTCTGAAATTGGCCAAAATGTTGCTGCAGCGAGCAAGCCACTTGCTGCTGGTTTGCTGTAGGAAACATTTGTTGTATGTTCGCTGAACAATATCCCACCTACGAACTAACCACTTGTGCTTCTTGGAACTAACCCCCTGCGAATGACCCATCTTCTGATGCATGTTCATTGAGCACACCCCTCGGCGACCAACATCAACCTGCCGCCTAGCACGCTCCAATATTCCATCGACATGCACGTCCCAACCCCCGAATATATGTTCATTACAAACCCTCCAAAGTGTCCAAAGTGTAACCCCCTCGTCCCGGTCTGGTCGGATGACCGATCCGAGTGGGCCACACGGGGAAAACCGAAGCAAAACCCGTTAAGGTTTCCCCTCGGTTAGCGACCCAGAAAATTTCTTTTTATTTTATCTTGTCTATAGGCATAATTAAAACCTATGTGAAGCACAGCAGCGGAAAATACAAACAATGTAACATACTCCGACCAACCAAACCTTAAACAGCTCATTTTAGTCCTTTACAGCAGGCCGTTTCGGAACGCCCTTAGGGTGTTCCGAAACGCCTTGACTTAGTCAACAGGCCAGGGTCAACAATAGGGTGACCGTTTCGAAACAGGGGTGACCCGTATCGAAACGACCTTAACGGTCAATTTCTCATGGTCAACGAGATTTGACCGTTTCGAAACATCAAAGGCCCGTTTCGGAACGCCTTTATCTCGTCAATTTCTCCAAATTCCAGTAGCAAAAATGTTCCGAAACGACCCCCATCCGTTTTGAAACGGCAGGCCATTTGCAAAGGAACCGTATCGGAACAGGGTGACCCGTTCCGAAACGCCCCCTGTCTGCAGACTCGTTTTGGCTGTTTTAAGGCATAAGGGTGCCCCAAAACACCACCAAAACACCCTTCAACATCATATCAATTAAACTTAAGGCAACCCAACTATATTAGCATGCTTCAACAAGATTAAGACAAGTCTAACATTAAGGCAAGACCTCACAAGACATGCATTCATTCAACATCATTCAAACATAAAGACAACATCTAAGGCACATGTCTAACATTAGAAATGAGCAATTTAGGCATGAGTTACAATTCAACATGGCAACACAAACCATACAAAAGCAAGGTATCAAGGAGTCTAAACATGCTCCTAACAACCAACAACTATCCAACAAAACAATACATGTCCCATTGCTCAAACTATTACATGTCCAACATTAAAAACCCATACTTGAAGCACTCAAGGCTAACAACCACACTTGGAGGCCCTCCACTTGCTCGAGCAACCCGCGAACTAAGGATCTGCAATGTTGAACAAGGAGAGCGTAAGCAATGATGCTTAGCGAGGGTATGCTCTAAAAACAAACCTCAACATTGCAGGGTCCGAGCACGATCTAGCCAAGGCATTTCACAAACATACCAAGGATCCACAAGAGTCATGAGAATAAGATGCATGAGCAATGTACATTATAAATGCCATGATCATAAGCTTAACTCCATAATACATGTAAGCACATTCAAGAATCCCATCAAAGATCATAAACCTCAACACATTGATATACTTATCAAACAACATTGGCACCTAGCTATGACTTGAATACGCGGATAGACATGTTGGAACTCACATCCAACAACCACATTACCTCACAGTGGGATTTCACTCATCACCGGTCTCGCAGAGGGGATTCCACTCATCCTCACGCCCCGTCGATGGGATTCCACTCATCACCGACTACATTTAAATAAAATTTCCGGGCGAACCCGTACTCCTCCTTGGTGACTCAACGCCACCAAGGCCACGCGCGACTTTTGACTCATGTGTACACACTAACATCCTAATGATTGATCATTTGTATTCAAGTATACTAGTGCCAACAATTAATCATTTCACGTTACTCATTTCAATCAATTTCGTGCTTAGCACATACTCACCAACGATCATCATCATGCATGTCTCAAGCATCACAAGTCATATCTCATCCCACAAGTATAATACAATATAAATGACCATTCATATCACATTTCATACGAGACATACACGACCACATAAATGGGTTCATCCAAAGGCTCTAGATCAAGCTTAGGATTAGGCTACCACCCTAATCCTAACTCTAGGTGGGTCTACCAAGCCCAACCTAGTCCATATACTCGAACCAATTATTTTAAAACCATTTAAAACAATTAACCACTCACTTAAGCGTCCAAGCTCAAAGACCAAGCGAACAACCACCTTCAATTCCCCGGATTTACTTTCGATGCTTCACCGATGCCCAAACTCGATTCTAATCAATCCCAAACACAAACAAAACATCCACAACCAAAAGCTCATCATCGGAACTAACCCGGAATAACATTTTCAAGCATTCAACACCCAAAACAAGTCCAAAACAGAATTTTCGAGCAACCCACAAAATCCACTGAAATCTTCCATTTCTAGCATCCAATCAACCATCAAATACACCCAAATTGACCCTCATATATCATACTAACACAAGCCCCCAAAAATCCAACATTTAACAACCCTAAAAAACTCTTTAAAACCCTCCAAAACCCCTCTTGAAACCCAATTCCGGAAATCATTGTAAAACCTTATAAAAATTAGATATATTGGACCTTTTGAACAACAAATGACTCATCTATCAATACCAAATCAAAAGCTCAATTTAAGGTTAACAAAGTTAACATTTTTAATTTCAAACTCTAAAACTTCATAATACAAAAACAAGAGTTTTAATGAAAACTATGGGTATGAGCATGTAGAGGGAAGTGAGGACAAGCTAGAAACATGTTTACCTCTCAAAAATCACCAAGGATGTGAGTGTATGGTGATGGAATAGTGAACCCCCAAGGAGAGAAGAATGAAACGTTGGGTTTAAAAGAGTGAGGGGAAGAAGATGAGAAGGGTGGGTGTTTTATTTGACATGTGTTAAATTTTAAAGCTCAAAAGACTTGTTTACCCTTAATGAAATGGGACATTTACAAGGAAGGTAAATCCATGGCTAAATGGGGTTTAAATCTTAAAACATGGTCAACTCAAATTAAATAAATTTTGAAAACAAACCCAAAATATTATTTAGAGTATAAAACCAAGCCCAAACAATATTAAAATATTATTTTCACCTAACCCCTAAACCCGAGTGTTACACAAAGAATCCCACCAAACAACTTTCCCCAATCATCCTCAGCCGTAGTAAAACCCCCACCCCGCTGAAGGTTCATCCACAACCAATCATGCAAGGGCAACGACAAAAAATCTAGGAGCCAATGATTGTCGATAACTGCTGACCAGGTTGACAGCGCCATCGGACAAAAACATAAAATATGATCAATGTCTTCACATACTGCTCCACACAACACACATGCTGATGAATACAACAAATGACGCCGGACTCGTTATGCATTACTCAGAATATGTCCCTTCCCAAGCAGCCAAAGGAAGGCTCGCACTCTCGGAGGCCCTTTATACGATTGAATAAGCTTCCAGATTTTGTCTACAGCCCCTTCCCTAACCGGCAAGCTCGTCTCAAAAGCAGATCGTAATGTGAAACATCGCGTCCAATTACACTTCCAACCCGGCCAATCAAGTCCATTGGTGGCCATCGGAGGCTTGATAGCAGCGATACACTCAATCGCTGTCCATGGTAGCACATCGTGAAAGTCCTCCCACTTCCATTCACCCCTAGAATTAACCATATCTCGCACGGCTGTAGGAGCAACATGCAATGCGGCTTGCACGCAACATTCCACAAGCGGATCAACATTCGCAAGCCAACAATCCCTCCAAAAGTCCACCGTCGCCCCATTTCCAATATTCCAAACAATACCATTACGAACATCCTCCCACACCGTACTAATTCCTTTCCATAACACCGAACTATTCCTCCTAGCAATCGTGTCCGGAATTCGATCAAAGCACTTGTATTTGGTGCGCAAGAACTGAACCCATAACTGATCTGTTTTCCCCACCATATTATATGCGACTTTCATTAGAAATGTATCGTTCTGATGTTGTAATGACTTAAACAAAAGGCCTCTGTTTTCGATAGGGGATGCAACCTCCTCCCATTTCACGAGATGCACCCCCCTTCGCATACTCGACTTCCCCCATATGAAGGCGCGAATAATGCCTTCAATTGTTTCACAAATATTCTTGGGAATCTTTGTTGTCTGCATACAGTAAGACGGAATAGCCGATAACACTGCTTTAGCCAAAACAATACGCCCGACAAACGACAAATAACGCGTCTTTCATCCCTCTAGGTGATCCCGAACTTTCTGATCTAAAAATCCATATGTATATTTCGTTACCCGCTGATGCAACATAGGCACTCCCAAATATTTCCCAAGATTCTGTACCTCCAAAAAACCACATACTGTGCAAATAAACTAACGGAGGGGAATGGGAACATTCTTCGAAAAGAACACATTTGTTTTAGCTATACTGACCTTCATACCCGAAGAACTACAAAACTCAGCAAGCACCGAATGAACCACCCCAATCTGCTCCAGCGAAGCCTCAACAAATAACACCATGTCATCCGCAAACATAAGGTGGGAAATAACATGACATTGTCTGGACACCCGAAATCCTTTCCAAGCACCTTGCGATATATTCCTTTCAATAAGTTGCCCGAGTCTCTTCATACAAAGAACAAAGAGAGAAGGGGAAAGCGTATCACCCTGACGAATCCCCCTAGAAGGTCTAAAACTCACAGTTCGCGCCCCATTCCAAAGGATACTTGTTGACACGGACAACACGCAACGCATGATCAACTCCTGCAATTTACTTGGCAAACCAATATCACACAGCGTATCCTCGGTGAAGGCCCACTCCAAACGATCATACGCCTTCTCTAAGTCAATTTTCACTGCCCATCCACCCTTTAGCACTAGTTTTCCTACGCATAGAATGGATTACCTCCTGCGCAATGATTATGTTGTCCGAAATTAAACGCCCAGGAACAAAACTAGTTTGGTTATCCCTCACCCACTCATATATAAAAGGCTTGATCTTGTTAACCACAACCTTGGTAACTATTTTATACAACACCTGGCAAAGACTGATAGGCCTGAATTGATGCATCCCCTCCAGAGAATTTAATTTTGGAATCAAAACTAACAAAGTATCATTCAGCTTATCAGGGAAAGGAGCCTCCGCAAAAATATCCTGCACGAACTGACATACATCCGACCCCACTGTGTCCCAATTACACTGATAAAAAAGAGCGTGCAGTCCATCACAACCCAGGGCCTTAAGCGCCTTCATCTGAAAGACAACCTTGTAAACCTCATCCATGGAAACAGAACTATCCAGATAATTAAAAGTAGTAGGAGCAAGAGCAGGGAAATTACCACAAACCAAGAACATAGAGGTATCCACACCTCCGCTGGTAAACAAATGACTAAAAAAATCCACCGCATGATTCTTAAGCTCCTCATGTGACTCCAACCATCGGCCATTCTCGTCTCGCAAACGGATAATCAGGTTTCTTCTCCTCCGGCTAACCGTAGAAGCGTGAAAGTATTTTGTGTTCCAATCACCATGCAAAACCCATTGACAACGAGATTTCTGAAACCATAAACTCTCCTCCTGCTCCAAAACAACTTCCAACTCCTTGCGCAAAGACCTCTCCAGATCCACCAGGAACTGCGAATAATTACGACGTTGCAATATTCCTCTTAATCGCGCCACCAACCTCTTTTTACGAGTACCAATGTGTCCAAAAACCTCAACATTCCACTCTATCACAGCCTCCTGAAACATTGCAATATTCACAACAACTGAATCCGCCGGTTTCCAAGTATCCCCAAGAAGCTCAGCAAAATTCGGATGATCCTGCCATGCCGCCAGAAAACGAAAGGGTTGATCATCATCCACTCTGGGACAAGACTCATTCCGAAGAAGTAACGGCAGTGGTCTGATCCCAATCCATCCAAATGAAGAACCAAAATGTATGGAAATAACTGCTACCAAGTATCATTTATCAAGCATCAATCAAGGCACTTATATAGTCTTCCACGTCTCCATGTAAAATCATCCCCCCTATACTCAACTTCAATCAACCATGTTGTGTAGATAAACTCATGAAACAACGTGCTAATACCCGACGCCCCTGAACTACTACCAAGCATTCCTCATTACAAATAATACTATTAAAGTCACCACCTAACACCCATCCATGCCTCGCATCAGGTTGAATCCGGAGCAGCTGACCCCAAATCAACTTACGCATGGTAACCTATGGCGAAGCATATACAGCAGTAAAGAAAACCCACTGATCAATACCCTCATCGAAAAACCTTCCATGAACAAACTGATTCGAGGCGATCAAAATTTCAACTTTCACCTCCTCCCGCCAAAGAACCCATATTCCACCACTAAAACCACGACAGTCAACATGATACGAGTGTCTGAAACCAAACTTACGTATCACTTTATCAGCCTGAACCCCACTGATTCTCGGTTCAACAAGACACACAATCTCCGGGTCATGTTTTTGTACAAAACCTCTAAAATGTCGATGAAATTTTGGGCTCGCCGCACCCTGACAGTTCCAAAACATAATATTAATCATTAAAAAATTTAAAGCACAGCCACCCAACGAACCTTAACAAGACGGAGTAGAATTTTCCTTGTCACCGGTCTCCACCAGCGCAACACCATCCGTACTCGTTGGTGCTAGGTTCAAACCCGGCTGAGGCATCCGTCCGACATTTTCGACAGGGATATTAGCCTCACTCGCCCCCCCTCCCGTCGCATCCTGCACAGCTTGGTCTTGCATCACTCGCAATTTTCTGGACAAGGACTGTACCCACTCCGCCAGCACCGATTTGCCGGAGCACATACACCTTGGTCACGCTTCGATTGTTTCGAAGCTCTCTTAAGTGTCGCTTTCACTAGCAATAGACTCTTCCCACGGCCCACCTCTTTTCGATCACCACCATATGAACTCTTGGCCGACTCTCCTTCGGATATCATCACACCTCTATGTGTACCTTGTGCTAGCCGTGGTGTATAATTTTCCACGTGCATGGGCACATGCGAATTCATCGAAATAACCTGCACTCCTCCCTCACATGTTAGCCCTTTGTTTGATACATCACTCAACGGACTCCATGTTACCGCTCGCGGCTTTACTCTAGGTAACTCCCCCTTCCTCTACTCGAACCTATCCTTTTCCAAGGCAACAACAACTCCTTTTCCATGGGGCTTTTGCCCAGCACTATCCTCCGCTGATATCTCCATCCGATGACCCGTTTGTTGTGCCGTTTCACCAACATCCTTAATGCCACCATTAGTATCTTCTAAAACCATAAACTGAGAGCCACCCATGCTACGTTCCCCAGCACTTTCCGGTTGTCCCATACCTCTCCTTGGCCTCCGCTTCTTATTATCCACCACCATCCAATGACCATACAAGCTATCCGACCCGTCAGTCGCCTCCATACGACCCTCAACCGTTTTCTCCACCACCGTTGGCCCAGCATCCACTTTCTCGCTTGCCCGCTTTCCACAAACATCAGCCGAGTGCCCATAAATCCCACAATTAAAACAGATTTGACTAAGCCCGTCATACTCGAGTTTCTGCGTAAATCCACAAGAACCGCAAGCCTAGCAAACTTGCCCTGCTCCCCCGCTGTCGTGTTATAATAGATCCGAACAACAGAACCAATAATACTACCGATCAACTTAAATAATGCTTTAGTAAAATATCTGTAAGGAAGCCCCGGAAGGCGAATCCATACCATAACTTGGGACGGATGCTTCTGAGACGTCAAAAAAGAGCGCAACCATGGTTGAACTGTTAAGTAGCTGCCATATAATGTCCATGGTCCAGCCGACAACACCCTAGTGTAATCCGCACTTGATTCAAAATTCACAAAAAATTAATTGTTATCAAGATCCACAACATGATAGTCACCGGTTGGTGCCCACAATCCGGGGATCCGAGACAACAAAGTTTTATACCCAATGGTTCGTCCCAAAATGCGGACGATCACGGCAAGTTTCATACTTCCATTGATCGATGCATGCACCCTTTCAAAGAACTTTATGCGTGGGAACAAACCACTTCGGTCGATAGAAAAATCCGACTCTAGGACTTGAATCCCATCCGTAGCGACACCGGCCTTGTGACGACCACCACTACTACCTTCCCTCGCCACCATAGCAGCATACGTACCTTTGCTCGGACCAGAGGAAGTCACCGTCGGCTTACCCACGCCTCCATCATTTGCCACTGCCCCTGCTGCCCCCGGGCTACTCCCGTCACCCCCAGGCTCTGCTGCCCCCATTACGCTGATCTCCATCGGTGCCACCTGCTCCCCTCCCACTTCTTTCTGCAGTTGCTGGGCGTTAAATCCTGGAGCGGGCGGTGGTAGAGTCGACGACGACTCTCCTCCGGGCGGTTGGCCGCCTGAAACATTAAAGTTTCCAATACTAGGGTTAATAACACCAGGCCGACTTTGCTCAGAAGAAATAGGACCCATGACGGCTTATCCAAGCTACATTGGTATTTTTTTATTTCCATGCAATATAACTATATACAGAGAGAGTTCAGCGGTGGAAAAGTTAAATTAATAATACTAAAAAATAATACTAGTAAAAGGCGTCTGTAACTTAAATTTGAATTGTATTAAGGTTTAATCATGCAAATAGTCCTTAAATTAATTAGTATTTGTAGGAAACAATTCAAACTTTACATTTCTTCAATTTACTAACCGAAAATTCTAATATTTCCAATCTTCCAAATAAACCCCCAAAAGTTTTCTCTTTATAAAAAGTTCAAAAGTTTCAAAAATAAAATGTTTTCTAAAATAATAGTTTGGTCCCCAAAAGTTTAATATTTTGCAACTTGATACCGAACTCTAATGTTCAGTTTTATCAAATCATTTCAAAAATTCTCAAAAGCTAGGGTTTCAAAAATTGGGAATTAAAATTTAGGATTTTAATTAAGAATTTCCGAATTTAGGGTTTAAAATTAAGTTTCTAAAATAATATATTAATAATAATTTAATATTAATTATTAATTCTATTAATATTAAAAATATAGAGATAATTAAATTTGGTAAAAAAATTATGATTAAATTAGCTGTTAAACCCTTTATGATTTTGATAATAATTTAAAATTTATTAAAATTTTAATGGAGTATAATAGCGTGCAGGTTTAGTGATATTTAGCGGCGTGCGTGGTTTCTTCTAACTTGTCCTATGTGCTAGACAGAATTTGTAATCACTTCGTGTCTGTCTCATCGGTAGGACCAGGAAATTGACTTTAAGATAATTCCACCACAATCCCAACTTTATAAACATTATCTATCTATGACCAATACATGCTAATAATTCAAGAATTTAAACCATCACAAAAATGGATGCCATTGATAGAGAAATCCAAGCTCCAAATTCTGGTTGCAGACATGGCGGATGGGTCACATTACCTTTCATCACTGGTTCTCTCTAACTCTTAATCTCTTACAGCATCCATAAATCCTTTTATTTTGTTACTGACAAAATTTCAAATCCAGGTGCAGTGGTAGGCTTGACACTTGCTGGTGTAGGATGGACGGCCAACCTCATCGTGTATTTGATCGGAGAGTTCAATTTAAACAGCATTGACGCAGCTCAAGTTTTCAATGTTGTTAATGGAGGCTCGTTTTTGTTCCCTATAGTTGGAGCTATCATTGCGGATTCTTTCTTGGGATGTTTCTCAGTTATCTCTATATTTTCATGCATTTCTTTACTGGTAAGTAATTAATCATTTCAAAACTCCCTTTCATTACAATTCCCTCCAACTTTGTCTTCATCTTCATGAGTGACGGATCTATGTTGAGGGTGGGAGGGGCAATTGCCCCCCTCAACTTTGATGGTCTAATTACATTTTAGGTCATTAATAGTTTTGTAACTATTTTAATTAGGTTCTTGCCCCTCCCAAAATTAACTGGTATAATTTATTTTTAGGACCTTATTAGTTTTAAAATTAATTAAATTAAGCATTGACCCTAAATTTTTATAGTTTAATTGCTTTTAAGACCTTTTAACTTTAAAATTAGTAAAATTAAATCTTATCTCCTTTAATTTTTTATGCTTTAGTTAATTTTTAAAATCTTTTCATTCCAAAGTTAAATATCTTGCCCCCTAATTATTCAATTTTGGCTCCGTCCCTGTTCATGCATGTGTTTTCAGGGCACAGTTTGTGTTGCCTTAACTGCTACACTCAGCTCATTGAGACCAACAGCATGTAATGGTGGATCCGGCAGCTCATGCAATCATGATCATCCATCAAGTGTTCAATTCCTAGTCCTGTACGGAGGAATAACACTGGCATCCCTGGGTCAAGGAGGCACACGTTTTACATTAGCAACAATGGGAGCCAACCAATTTGAAAATCCCCAACAACAAGGGGTTTTCTTCAACTGGTACTTTATCACTCAATATGCTGCCTATGTGGTGAGTGCCACTGCTTTAGTGTACATCCAGGACAACCTGAGTTGGAGTTTGGGGTTTGGAATCTGTGTTGCGGCTAACTTCCTTGGATTGGTCAGTTTTCTGTCGGGAAATCGGTTCTATTTGCATGACAAGCCCCGAGGAAGCCCTTTCATGGATATCGGTCGTGTAATTGTGGCTGCTTTTAGGAAAAGAAACTTCCCACTCTCATCCATGCCCGATGATTATTACAATCCAATTACTCAGGCTGCACCACCTAAAAAAGCTTTCAGGTATGACATTCCAAATTTAAATTTTTTATTCTTTCCTTGTTGATATTTATTTTATCCTAGTTATTGATAATAAAACTATAAATTCTTTTATTGATAATAAATTAACCCTAAAGATCTTACAGTACAATTGATCTGGAAACTGTGTCGCCTCAATTTCATCTGTTACAAGAATAAATGGCATCACATTTTGGGTTGGAGAAGTCTTTGGTGTTCATGATTTCAATGAACAAAGATATACTACTATGTCAAACATAAAATATATATATTAATAAAGATAATATTCTAAATTCATATGATAAAAGTATCGAATTAATCTAAAATTATATGTATAAATATATTAATAAATTCAACAATTTAATAATTAAATATTAATTACACCAAAAAAATTATATAAAAGTATATGAAACTGTTCAATTTTACATTATTGTTGTAAATAAACCGCACTAAATATTCCATCAAGAACACTGCAGAATTGGTGCATTGAATATGCACTCAGAAGTTTTTGTGGCAGACATTATATACTGGTTTGTGGTCATTGGATGCACTTTTTTTTTTTTTTTGGGGGGGGGGGGGGGGGATTATGCATATTGCTGTTATAATATATGGTGATATAATAAAAAATAAATGATAGAATATATATATAGAGACACATTAAGATTTGAAGTTTTGAACATAAATTATCTGTCTTTTTTATTGTACGTTTTTATATATGATCTAATACTAAAAAAATAAGTTTAGTAATCATAATAGGGTTTAGAGTTAGAGCTTATAATTATGATTTAGGATTAGAGCTTATAATTATGGTTTAGTAATCATAAACATGGTTTAGGATTAGAGCCTAATCATTACTCGGTTTACAATGTACCCAAATCATTTTGGGTTCACGAGTGTTAGCTCCCAAAAGCTTGGTTCCCTTAGGAATCCAATGTGACATAGCGACAACATTATTAGACTTGGCGAGTTCCTTAGGAACTTATGCACTTCTAATTTTATTAGTTCTATTATGCCTATGAAAGCCACTTTGTTTGTAGTTATATGTCTTTCTCTTAGGTTGCTTAGTTCTAGAGGATTCACCTATCTCATTTTTCACATTACCAACATTTTTGAAAGACTCATTGAGCTTGTTAAGCTCGTCTAACACCTTTTGGTGTTCACTATTGCATTGAGAAATAAGGTTGTTTAAGTCTACATTTTCATCTTGAAAGAATTTAAGTTCATCTTGTAAACCTAAAATTTTTTTCTTAAATTTTAAGTTAGCTTGAGAAAGTGAGTCATTTTTAGCATTTAATTCCGAAATAATCTTTTTATTTCTTATGAATAACTCTTTATAATTCTCAACTAACTCATCATATACCTCTTGTAACTCATCATAAGCATCATGCAATTCATCAAATGTAAAATCAAAAGATGATGAGTTAGAGGTTACCATGGAAGAATCCTCCTCAAGAGCCATGAGGCAAAAGTTGGCCACTTCGTGTTCCTCATCCTCGGATGACTCCTTATCAGTCCAAGTTACAAGCTTGGCTTTGAGCTTCTTCTTCTTCTCAAAGGCAGTGACGAATCTATGTTGAGGGTGGGAGGGGCAATTGCCCCCCTCAACTTTGATGGTCTAATTACATTTTAGGTCATTGATAGTTTTGGAACTATTTTAATTAAGTTTTGGCCCCTCCCAAAATTAACTGGTATAATTTATTTTTAGGACCTCAATAGTTTTAAAATTAATTAAAATAAACATTGACCCTAAATTTTTATAGTTTAATTACTTTTAAGACCTCTTAACTTTAAAATTAGTAAAATTAAATCATATCTTCTTTAATTTTTTATGCTTTAGTTAATTTTAAAAATCTTGTTCATTCCAAAGTTAAACATCTTGCCCCCCTCATTATTCAATTCTGGCTCCGTCCCTACTCAAAGCCCTTCTTCTTGAGTTCAGGGCACTCCAAAAGAATATGACCCAATTTTTTGCACTAAAAGCAAATGATTTGATCCCTCTCTTCTTCTTTATTTTTGGTTTTGAAGTCCATTTTTCTTTAAATCTTCCTTCCTCGGTTGGACCTCATAAACCGTGAGAACCTTTTGGCTATCATAGCAAATTCTTCTAGCTCTTCCACCTCACTAGAAGTGCTCTCCTCATGTAGAGAAGCTTTGAGAGCCACTCCTAGCTTTTTCTTCTTGTCTACCTCAAGCTTCTCCACTCTTCTCTCTTCCTTCTTCCTTTCATCTTCCCTTCCTTGCTTCATTATCTCATGAGTTAGGAGAGAACCCACTAGCCTTCCCAAGACTCGAGAAGTGAGTAGAGTAGCTTCCAGACTAGTTTGTCTTCCGGGATTATCTCTCCAAAACCCTTTAGCCCACTGACGATTGTTGAGAAACGATCGAACATCTTTGACATGGTTTCCTCGGGCACCATTTTGAAATTCTCATAACTAAGATTGAGAAATCCAATCTTTGTCTCATTCACATCACTTGTTCCTTCATAAATAGTCTCAAGTGTATCCCACACTTCCTTAGCACTTTCAATGGAGGAAACTTTGGAGTAGATGTCGGGACCGAAAGAGCAAAACAACATGTGAAGAGCTTTATCATTGATTTGAATCTTCTTTCTCTTTTCTTCACCCATCTCATTCTTCTTCTTTGGCACAAGTCTTCCTTCGTCGTCTCTCTTCATCGGAATAGAGAAACCATATTCAATGGAATCCCAAACAAGATAATCATTGAATTTAATGAAGAGACGCATCCGGTTCTTCCAAAAAGGGTAGTTATTACCGTTAAAGAAAGGTGATTTGGTGGTTGATTGAGACTCGTACATGTTTGACCCGGAGGTAGATGTCATGACTTGCTTTTGTAGATGATCACACTCTTCCTAGGAACTCCTCTTGTTGTTGTTAATCCTTCAATGAGGTAGACTCCGATACCAATTGTTGAGTGGATCAATGAAACGATAAAAGCCAAGAGGGGTGAATTGAATTTTTAGAACTTTTGGTGGTGGAGTGGAAAATTAAAATTGATAGACAAGAGGATTTAGAGTGGTTCAAGTTTCAATCGAACTCTACATCCACTACCTTAACTTCACTAAGGATTTTCCAACAATCCACTAATTGTTCTTCCCCTTTTCTAGGCTAAAAAGGTAACCTTTACAATACCGGTCAAATTTTCTACCCAAAATTTGACCAAATCCTCACTCAAGAAATACAAAGAAGATGGAGGCTAAAACTAGTATCTCTCAATACAAAATATATCCCTTTAAAAAGCACTCAACCCAATTGAACAGATAGGAATGGAAATTACAATGTTCACAATTGGGTTTACAAGAAATAATGAGATTTAGACACAATTGCTTGGATTTGATGTTTGGATGATTCTTTGGAGATCAATAGTTGTTGCTGGAGCTTTTAGAGGTCCCTTTTATACCTTCTCATTGAATTCTAGTCGTTGGGGTTGTTGCATTCATCAATATAGCCGTTGGGATATTATATTCCCTCCATAAATGCAGTCTACAACTACCCATTCCAAAACGTCCAACCCTGTTTCGAAACAGACCAAAATAGAAAGAGCCGTTGGGGTGTAATAAATAAACCGTACCGAAACGGGCACGATCATTTTGATACGCTAAGAGCCCGTTTCGAAACTTGTTTCGAAACATTTTGCCACTGTCAAAGCCTGTATCGAAACGACTTAAAAGTGTTTGGATACACCTTACGATAATTTTAAATTCGGGTGTAAAACTTCAACGGTCATATTTTTAAACTCAGTTTCAATTCCGTTTCGAAACGTTTGAGGTCGTTTCGATATTGCCGTAACGAAACGGATCAAACCGTTCCGATGTTCTTCATCCGTTTCGAAACACGTTCCGAAATAGAGATTAATAGTTTCAAACTGTTCTGAAACGTCCAAAGGACGTTCCGAAACAATGACTCGAAAATCACTGTTTTGACTTGATAAACACTTAGAAAATATTTGACAAGTTGAGGTTTTGACTTAAATATTTTTCTTTAAATACTAGAGAGGTTTTTAGGACTTAATTCATTTAAAATTTTTCAATTTAGTCATTAAATTCTTTGTTATATCAAAATCAATTTATTGGATTCACATAAACAAACACCACGAGCCATGTGGCCTCAATTTCACCGGCAAAACCGTTTGCATAGTCATTTACAAGAATAAATGGCATCACATTTTGGGTTGGAAAAGTCTTTGGTCTTCATGAATCAATGAACAATGATATATATAGCCAGGGATTTAGGTAAATTCTTATAAAATTCATACAATAATTTACATATTTTCATAATTTTTGTATAACTAATATTTTGGTAACTAAACACTTTAATTTCATATTTGTAGATTATAGATGTTAAATTAAAAGAATTTAGAAATATCTAATTATTTTTACATAAAACAACTTTCAACCATTAAACATATATTTATTAGGCATAATGTGAAAAAATATCTTTAACGTTTGACTGGAGAGATAGTTTGGTCCATATTTTTTTAAAGCATTTTAATCCTCAACATTTTATTTTATGTTAAAATGATCTCTCTAGGGATGAAAATAGTTAGTCAACTAACGATAAATGACTTGAAATGACGTGACAAACCTACATGATAGTGCACGCTGACATAGCAGTGTAATATAGACAAAGGTACTAACTTGACAGAATGACAAATTAGTCAAAAATAATTTTATAAAATTATATAAATATAAAAAAATTGTTGACTTGTCATTATGTCAAGTCATTCAAAGTCATTTATCATTAGTTAACTAACCGTTTTCATCCACAGAGAGGTCATTTTGACCTGAAATAAAACGTTGAGAGTTAAAGTACTTCATAAAAAGAATAAAATGTCAAAGTGACTATCTAGTCAAATGTTATGAATTTTTTCTAACATTATGTCTATTTGTTATACCGTCTAGTCAAACATAAAATATACATTTAGCAAAAATAAACATAAAATATACGTTAATATAGATAATATTCAATATATACATAACAAAAGTATTGAATTGATTTAAATTTTATATATAAAAAATTCAGCAGTAATAATACAAAAATTATAAAAGTACATGAAATTATTCAGTTCTACATTATTGTAAATAAATCGCTCTAAATATTCCACCAAAAACACAACAGGATAGTTGGTGGTCCAATGCACTGTGTGTGTAATATTCCGTCAAGAACCCAACAAGATTAGTGGTGGTCCAACGCACACACTGTGTGCGCTTGCGCGTGCACGTGCACTCGTGCGTGCGTAGATTCATCTAATAATTTTTCCGTAGAAGAGGGGTTGAGAGTTTTCTGTTAAAAATGGTTATAATTAATTGAATTAAGTTTTGTGTTTATTCTCAAATTTAGCCCTCCTTTGTTGCAGATTCCTAAACCGCGCAGCATTAAAAGTTGAAGGAGACATTAGATCAGATGGGTCAATAGCAAAACCATGGAGACTCTGCACATTGCAACAAGTAGAAGATCTTAAAACCTTGTTCAGAATCTTCCCACTATGGTCTTCAAGCATATTTCTAGGCACCACAATAGCAATGCAGGCCAGCCTAACCGTTCTCCAAGCTTTAAACATGGACCGTCGTCTCGGCCGACACTTCAAAATCCCTGCCGGCTCTATCCTAGTCATACAAATACTCACCTCAGCCATTTTTCTCACCCTAGTAGACCGATTCTTCAGTCCTGCATGGCAGAAGGTGACCAAGAAATCCCCATCACCCCTCCAGCGAATCGGCATCGGCCACGGGCTGAACCTACTAGGAATGGCCGTGTCAGCAGTGTGGAGTCCGAACGGCTCAAAAGGGTCCATGACCAGCCTGAACCAATACCAATAGCACCCATGTCGGCCCTATGGTTGGTCCCTCAACTAAGCTTAGTAGGCATTGGTGAATCCTTTCATTACCCGGGACAAGTTGCATTATATTATGAAGAATTCCCTGCATCTCTAAGAAGCACATCAACGGCCACGATTTCCCTGATTATCGGCATTGCTTTCTACTTAAGCACTGCCATTATTGATTTACTTAGGAGGGTTACAAGATGGTTACCTGATAGTATAAACAATGGGAGGCTTGATAATGTTTATTGGGTGTTAACTGTGGTTGCGGTGCTTAACTTTGGCTATTACCTTGCTTGTGCCAAGCATTACAAGTATCAGAATGTTGAAAAGGAAGCGGCTACTGACACTTGTGATTGACTAGTTAAAGCCCAGCCCTCCAACTTCTCTCTCCCTTTCTCCAATGATCTACAGATAACCAAAGTCAAATAGTATATTATAGGCATAACATGCCTATATGTAGATAGGCTATGCATTTTCTTAGTGAGTGTGGAATGAAGTTGAGAGAGTGAGTGTAAGTGTAGAAGTAAGTGAGGTGTGAGTGACGTTGAGGTGTGACTGATGTGGGTGCAAGTGAGTGGAGTGCTAGTGCAAGAGTGTAATATGAGTAAGGTATGAGTTTGGTGTATTGTAATATCCTTGTATATTAATACAAGTGTTTCTCTTTTCTTGTAATTAAAAGTTTCTCGATTAAGCTTAAGTTCTTGTATTTCTTAGTGCACTTGAATTGATTAATATATGGTTGGCTTTACCGCCTAAACGATATATAATCGACACTACTGCCTAAATAATATATTGTCAGTTCTACAACATGATTAATGTGTGGCCAGCACTGCCGCCTAAGTTGTTGTGCACTAAGAAATTAGAAAATAGAAAGACTAACCGACTCAGGGAGTTAGTGTAGTACTAGTGGTCAGTTTTAGATCTTCCATAGTGGGTGTGTTGGGTCCGTCATGTTTCTAATATTGACACTTGGTGATGCGTAAAATATAGTATGCGCAATTAGAGGAAGTATACTCGTCACACAAATAATAAAGTGATAAGTATCGAGTGTCAAACCCACAGGGATTGGAGTGATAATCTCAAGTGATTGCACAAAACAGTTAGTAAAATTGTAACACTCTAACCTGGTTTAAAAGATAGACCAAACTAGGTAGTGCTACTAACAAACAAGCAATCAACAAACGTATATACAAACAGTGACTTACTTTAAAAGTAAGTTAAACTAGCAAACAAGAAATCAACAAATAAGAAGTTGGTTCAAATCATGCAGCGTCTAAGTCGAACCTACAAGAACATGAGTAAAAGGGGTACAAATTTTACTTTTTGCTTAGAAGTTCTACAAATATGTTCTTAGACACAAGGTGTTTCATATGGCTTAAGCTTAACCGAATTAAAACATCAGACTTAAAGGGATATTACGACATTAACGTAATTCAATTTCCTTAGTTATGGTCACGTTCCATACTTTGGAGGTTATTAATGTCCAACTCCAAGTCATACTCAACTATCTTAGAAGCCAATATGTACATTTAGTCAAACATAGTTCGTACAATCAAGCTCATACCAAATCACAATCCATTCAAGACTATCACTAAGCATTCATACGTAACAACCAAATCATGAACCCAAACCATGAAACAACCAACATGGTGTCTAACATATCTTAGCATTGTACAATGATTCGAATGCCAACCAACATAGCTTAATTCTTAAACAACCAATTGAACAACCTATTAATGTAACCTACTTGACAAGCAACATTTCAAACATCATGGTAAGACAACTTACTCATCAAGCAACCATTCAATATCAAAGAAACATCATTTTCATGGCTTAACAAGAAATCAACCCAAAAAGCATGATAGACCGTACACATACATTTGTTTCAAAATAGTATCTATATGCATTATGCACAATCACATATATGATATATGTGCCACCACTATGAGTTATTCAGAAGGTACAAAAGATACTTCTTTACTTCTTTGATGTCTTGTGATCTTGTCCAAGCTCAGAAGCTAGATCAAAACAACTTATCTTGAAAGATAGTGAAAGGATAAGTAATTACGATTTACTTAGTGAGGTAGTACAAAGCAAGTTAAAACAAGAGTAAAACAACTTATCCTTTCACCAAAAAATGCACCATAGCCCTATAAGAGTCTAACATGAGCAAGATTAGGCCACCTTACTTAAAGCATTCAAACAAAGCATACCAAACCATACTTAGATTAAACAAACCCCATAAAGGTATCTATTACCAGTTTGTCAAGAAATCAAGCATAACATATTATATAATTAAGTGATCATAACATATCAAGCAAGATATTCAACAAGGCATATCATGAATGTGAATTACTTATCCCTTAAACCATCAAACATGTCATATTAAAGCCCGTGACATAAATCCCATAGATTATCAAGATAGATTTCTTGTTAGAGTGTAAATGCAATCAATTTGTCTTTAACATAGACTTGAGAATCAAGTAACATTCTAGGTATACAAATTCTCAACCAACTATTTCTAACAAAAAGGTACTCATAGTACCAGTCAATCCCTCCTACTGTCGCCAAGTGACCACAACACTTCCCTCCTACTGTCGCCAAATAAGGACCGCGGTTTATGATCGTAGTCCACCCAAGACACGAGCTCTATGGACTCTATAGCATGCCAACTATAACTATGACTAACTCAAAACCAAAGCTTTCTGTTTATTTCTTATCATATCAAAATCAAGAATAAGCTTAGTTCCTTATCATGGCATTCAAATAGCATTTCTTACATATCAGAGGTCAAGAATGAGATAAGCTCTTTATCAAGGCATTAGAATAGCGTTTCTTATCATATCAGAGTTAAGAATAAGAGTAGCTTTTTATCAATGCATTCAAATAGCATTTCTTATCATATCAAAGAAAAAAATGAGCTTAGCTTTAAATTCATGCAATTTCAATCAAAGCTTAATTATTATCATGTTAAGCTTAACCATATATACATTCATGTGCATATAATTTAACCATATAGCATGTTTTGTAACGCCCCGATTTTTGGACTTAGGAGTTAGCCGGGTTCGGCGAAGTGGTTCGGATGAACCGGTTCGAGCGAGTTAGACTAGTTTCAGGAATAATTAGAAATAAATAGTTTTTGAGGGAGATAAAATATGGAAAATATTCAAAATCTTAAAATAATTTTTTGAAGGTTTTAGAGAGTTCAATTTGATAAAATTAGACTGATTTAATTGGCATTTTGAAAACGGTGACTAAATCGTAAAAATTGTAAAAATACGTTTTAATGACTAAATTGAAAAGAGTCAAGGCTTAGAATCTTTAGGGAGCTATTACACCAAGGAGGTGTTATCAGTCTTTTTTCTTCTTTAAATATTTTTTAAAGATTTAATTAATTGATTTATTAATTAAGATTTAATAAAAATGATTTTAAAAGGCTAAAATATTTTGTTACATCACTTTGTTTCTCCCAACTTTTCTCTCTCAACTTTTCAATCATCCAAACTATTTTCTCATCACTAAAATCTCAAAAGATTTTTTTCTTTTCACCCGCTTTTGATTTCTAAATGGTTCCCATGAATTTCTACATCAACTAGCTTTGAATTTCTTCAAAGTTTTCATCTAAATCATTGACAATCAAGAGAAAAGCTTATGTTATAGGTGATCTTTTTTTCTCTCCTCTAATTAAAGGTTTTTTATTGAAATTTCAAGTCTTTAATTCTATTGTTTTAGTTTTTAATTTGATTTGATGAGTACTTGGTAATATCTTGATTTAATTGAGTTTTATTTAGGAGAATTAATCTAATTGTTTAATTTTAGATTTGGATTTTTAATTAGAGTAATTGACTGAATGTTTAATTGAATTATTAGATACATATTAGATGCAATGAAATGCTTGTAATATCTTTTTAACGTTAAAAAGAAGAAGGGAGGGAGGTTCGAACAGGGCATGGCGCGAAAGCAGGGTAGACTGTCCGCTGCTATACCCTTCGGTGTTTGGGCGTTGTGCGATTCAGTAGGTGCTGCTGCCATTTCAATTCGCTTGGGTAGTGTGGCTGCTGTCTTTAACTTTGCTTGTGGTAAACGTTGGAAACAAAGAGGAAAAAGAGTTAAAAGGGGCGCTCAAATCAGTACGTGGTTGCTGTAGGAAATGGATATAATAATAATGAAAAGAATTATGTGTTAAGTTTGCATGGAATAAATAAAAGGGGAATGTGCAGATCGGGCAGTAGTGCTTTAGGGAATTAGATAGTGGTTCGAATATTTGTGATAGGGGTACTATAATAAATTAGTTACATTAGTGTGGTCTAATTTTAAATTGACCCTTTCTTGCGGAAGATGGCAAGTGTTCGGGCGATTTTCGGTTAGGCGCCGAGGCGTTGGCGTTGAGACGTTCGCATCAAGGCGATAATAAGTTGGTGAGTGCAAATGTGTTTTGGTACTATAAAGAGGTTTGAATTATTACCTTGAGGGTTTAGTTAAAGCCTAGCAAGCTTAGCTAAGCTCAAAAGTAAGTTTCCCCTATTATTGACTTCTGAATATCTGTTTGATATGAGACTTGATTTACATGTTTTGGTTTAAAAATATGGATAGATTTGCTACCTATTGTTTATGCATGATTTGGGACTTGAGAATTGTTGAATATGATATGTGGGAATTGATTTATGATTTGAAAGATTTTATGACTTGTTGAGAAAATGCAATGCATTGTTTATGCTTTTGAAATGCGATGATAATTTGATTTATGTTTATGAATTGAAAATAGTAAGGTAACATGATTTAGAAGTGTATATTGGCAAAGTGATGAGACGTAATATTGTCGGATATAATTGTTCGATCAATAGGATGAGAAGTGTACTATATTATACAAAATTTGTACATGAGATAAAATTCGCCCGTGAGATAAAATTCGTACCCGAGACACATTCTTCGGTTACACAATATAGTAGATTCTATTGTTTTACGAGTGGTAGAGGTATATTGTATCACCAACGATCAATAGGGGTACTGTCATCCTGGCCAAAGTGAGATGATGGTGAGGGTAGATTTCACCATGAGACTTGGTGGGGGTAGATTCCATCAAGGTGTCCGCATATCCAAACATTAATAAATATGGGTAGTGCTATCCAAGGATGGGGGTAGATTCTATCCGTGTCACTTTTAATGCCAATAAATGAGATTACTTGTATCACAGTTTTAAATAATTTTGTATAATGAGATTTATACATGAGATTTTATCTTGAAATATGTTTTTGATGTTCAAGCATGAGAGGCTTGCATTGAGATTTTGTATTATGGTTAATGCATGAGGTTTGTGATACATATTTTATAAATGAGAAATGCTTTGGTTTGAGTAAGCATGAGACTTGAGAAAAATGTTTTGATGCATATGGTTGTTATGCATGATTCGATTTGAGAATAAACGAGAAAATGCTTATGTTTTGATCAAGAATATTTTATTAAATGTTTTGTGAATAAAAGGTTATTATGAAAGCACGATGCTTATGTTTCGAACGTCATGGTTTATTAAAATTCTTTGGAAATGATGTGTTTGACTTGATCTAATATGGATTTCTAATATGGATTTTAGTTTTAAAACTGCATTGACGTTTTACCTGTTTTGAGTGCACTCGCTAGGCATTATATGTTTACGCTCTCTTTTCTTCAATCAATGCAATGTATAGAAGCAAGTTTGGGGTTGTAGTCCGAGGCAAGGTGGATTTCAAGATAAACAAATTTAAGGGTATGGTTACGATATTATTAATATTTGTAATAAGGCAATGTGGGTAGAATTTTAGGATGAACTGTTTATTTAAGAAGTGATAACTTGATTAATTTTATATCACGTAGATGATGGTTTTCTGTAATGATTAATATGTTTGTTTTATCTTAACACTTTGTATACTTGATAGTTAAGATCAAATGATTTTAATGGTTTAAATAATAAATAGATCGGTTACTTCTGTTCAATGAGTTCTATCGGTCATATGCTTTAATCCCTTAATTATTCTATAGCCTATGTTGAGGTCTTGATCACTTGTTACTCAATGGATGATGATGCATTTTTTAGGAAGCATATCTCTAGATTCTTGTATAGATATGAATTGTGTTGATCAATTGGTAAGTAACTATTTGTTCCTATGTGTTTAACGATGATTTATTATTAGAAGCATGCCAACGTCGTTCATAAGTTTTTGGGTAGGTTTTGTTGGAATTTAAATTCCCATGAATGTATTAGGTGCAGCCCGTGTATTGTAATGGTTGGTGGTTAATTCGATTAATGTGTTTTTCCGAGTTTGGACTCTTTGCATTTTGGTCACCGTATGTTGTTGCATCAATTGAATAGGTAAATGATGTCCGTTTGGTTTGAGAATTTGCAAGAATATTTTAAATGGATCTAATTACTGTATGAAGCTGTTACAAACATGTTAGTCCCTGTTATTTGGTTATTTTCCATTTTAGTCCGTAATTTCGTATTTTGCTAAATTGGATGCCTATATGTTATCTATTGAAGCTGAAATTTGACATGCTGTCATGAAACATGATTAATTAAGTAATGGTAACTTGAAACTTGAATAAATCCTTGTAATTATTCAAATTTACATTTTGTTCCCTAAAATGCGCTTGTAATGAATCAGATGTCCAATTGACCTCGTTTGAGTCGTAACTTTATCCGTTGTGAGCATGATTACCTAAAAAACTTAATAAGAGCATCTGGAGAAGATAAAAATAATTAAAAAAGAGTCGCTTATTGAAGTAAATCTTTATCGATTTATTTTAATATTCCCCTTTTAACTCGCTCGAGTCAATGAAACTGTTAGACCAGGTCAAGGGGAACACATTTGATGGTATCAGAGCTAGGTTTACGATAGCTGGGAGGTGTAATGATTGTTGTACTGATGTTTTGGATTGATTTATGATGTTTGCTTTATGTATGTTGGTTGCTTTATGCTAGGTTGTTATTGTTGGGAGGTGAGTTGTGTTAGTTGTGTGACATGCACGGTGTTTGATTTTATGTTTCTATGGTTGAAATGTGCTATGTTAGAGTTAACCTCAGATAGATAGGGTTTCATCTTGATATTTTGTGAAAATTTACAAATGTGGTTCGTATGTGCACGTGTTGTTAATTACTTATGTTTGAGGTTAATCGGGAACACATTGCCTATTACAAATGTTGTTGAGAAAGGTTTTTGCAGGTTTGTCTTGGATCACTTGCCGATCCTACAGCCCAACCATCAGGTTTAAAAATCGGTAATGAATTTGATTTTGTATGAGAAATGATTTATTCAATGATTACTTCCGAGCTTAGTAAATGTAGTCTAGGTTATTGTCAGTATAAGTAATGTGGTTTTGATCTTGAGTTGACTTGGTCCTTGATCGAGAATAGTTAGAAATGGTTTTCGAACTTGAGTGATGTTGTCCTCGTTCGTGATTTTTTGGGTGGCGTTGGTCCAATGTTTCGAATGTTAAAACTGGTTATCATGCTGAAACTTGCCTATCATTTTTTGTGCAATCGGAGGGCAAGATCGAAGACATCCTAGTGAAGGTGGGAAACCTTATTCTTCCAGTTGATTTCCTCATCCTAGACTATGAGGCCAATGAAAAAGCCTCTATCATCCTTGGACAACTATTCTTGGCCACGAGCAGAACTCTAATAGATGTGGAACATGGGGAGCTGACCATGATGGTAGACAACCAGAGCATAAAGTTAAATGTGTTACAATTGTTGCGTGTAAAAGAGTCTATCGCAATTGTAGTGCAAGTGTACACGACGCAAGTAGTAAAGTGATACGAAGTATCGGATATCGTCTCCACAGAGATTGGGCTAATAGCTTCACCTTATTTCACTGCACGAAGTAAAGAAAATATTTAAGAGAATTGTCACGAAAATAATAAGAAAAACGTAAATAAAAGTGTTGAGTTGTGTGGGGCTCGATTCGATCAACCAATTTAGCTCACCAAGTGGTGGAGAGGTGGATATTTGGGTGGAAGGGTTGTGGAAGCTAGAAAGATTAAAGACACAATGATTTATAGTGGTTCGGCCTTCTAACAAGCACCTACATCCACTACCTTAGCTTCCCACTAAGGATTTCACAATCAATCCACTAATTGATTCGTCCCCTTTTCTAGGATTAGGAGGAAACCCTTACAACCGATCAAGCTTCTACCCAAAGCCTTGATCAAAACCCTCTTTACAAAGAGATAATGAAAGCAAACTTAAACCCTCTAATAGGTGTTTGTTTGCACAATGAAGCACTCACCCAAAACCTAAAAACACTTGAGCAAATTTGACAATTTTGGCTCACTAGTGTTTGTCTATACAAGAAATGACACTTTAAGCACTAAGACAATTTCTTGATCATTTGTTGATTGACAATTGAAGCATTAGCCTTCTCTTGATGCTTGGAGGTCCCTTTTATACTCCCAATTGAGTTTATATCCGTTTAGGACCGTTGGGGTTGAAATAGAGTCGTTGGAGCCTTTAATTCCCTCCATAAATGCAGTCTACAGCTCCCTGTTTCGAAACGCTCGAAGCCGTTTCGAAACACCCTCAATATAGAAAGAGCCGTTGCAGTCTGTCAGGGTACCCGTTTCGGAACACCCCCTTGCCGTTTCGGAACGCGTATCGGAACGCTATAAGCCCGTATCGAAACGACCTGCATTTAAAAGTTAGTTGAGAAAGAGCCGTTGGGGTTTATGACCGTTGTGGTCAGTGCCACGTGGGCGTATCGAAACGGCCTAGCCTGTTTCGAAACGCTGGCCCCGTTTCGATACGTGTATCGAAACGTTTTGGCCACTGGAGGCACCTGTTTTGAAACGCCCTAAGGTGTTTCGAAACACTTGGTCAGTTTTGTTAAAATTGGCATTTGAAAACATGAAAAACCTTTATGAAAAATTCCTTAAATATTATTTCAAGTTGTTTGGACTTTGGAAATGTTTTAAATACTTTTTAAATCAGTCCAAAAAACATTTTTCAATTATTATATCAAAACATTAGTTCTACAAAAAGAGTTGGAATATCAAGATAGAGAGAATGGGCTGGTATTGAATTGCTCAGTAGTGCAGGTATTGGATTGCTTAGGAACTCCAGTTCTGTCGTCGTGCCCGTCGCGGCAGCACCTGTCGTGGCGGCTGTCCGTTGGCTGTCACGGCAGCAAACACACCAACTCCGTACTTCAAGTTTGGCAAGAATCCCAAATCTGCCTTGGCCTATCCCTAGGTCCAAGTCTGTCGATGAACACGTCTTTGATGATACCTCCCGGCGTGAATCGAAGGATGAACACCGATGTGTATGAATTCTTCCTTAGCCACTTAACCTTGCCCTATCCCTAGGCACAAGATAGTTCAACTATAAACTAGAGAACTCGCTATTATTTCTTTCGTATACTTAACTCTCCCGATGCTAAGTAAATAGATAACCTCACAATGCTCTCCCGATGCTCTTGCAAGATATAAATAACCAAAATAAGAGAACTTGAAGTTTATTTTATTGAACTTGGAAAATCCTAAAACAAAACATCCCTTGCAACTACTTTACAAAACAACCCGTGGCCCTAGGGGGAATTTAGAACATGTAGGCGACGGACAGACGGCGAAAGGGTTTGGTTATCGATTATGGGGTATGATATCTCCTAGGTTAAAATCTATGCCCTTATATAAGCTTTGAGCTCAAGTATTCTAAGTTAACAAGGATTACAACTTTAATTAAAAGTAAGATTCTAATAAAGACTTAATCTCTAAGTATCCTACTTTTCAGCCGCCTCCTTGTTTCATGGGATTTCTTCTCCTTGAGCTTTGGCTTGACATATCATTTGATCCGGGGCTTGGAAAATTGTTTGGTTTTCACACGACAGACGAGCAGATTTTTCTCTATATATCGAGGTCCACTTTACTTTTCCTCTTCATAAGGCTGCTGTCACCTTGCTGTCACGACAGCTCCATGGCAGCTTTGTCCTCGTCGTCTGCTTGTCCAGTTCAGCTCTTCTGCTTCTCTACCCTGCGCCTGCCTTCTCCGTCTACGATGGCAGTAACCTGCAAAATCAGCTATTTTTAGTAGAATCCGTGTCTTTTACATATTTGTGATGTTTTGCTGAAAACTAACCTAAATGCAATGCAATGATGCTTGAATGCAGCAAAAATATGGGTTAAAAAGGGTGTAAATAATAGAACTTTTACACACTCAACACAACCCCAAACTCAATTTTTTGCTTTCCCTCATGCAATTAAACCTAAAAGAAAAATGAATATTTTTGTGTTGGCCTTCAAACAGTGAACTGTCCCTTACCCGTCGCTCAATCTCTGTGGCGGCATCAACCTGTCGGAAAGGTTAGGATCTGTCCGGAATCTCCCTATAGTTCTCGTGCAGTATGTGCATGCTTGTGAACAGTTATATGCCAAGACTCTCTTAGTTACACTAGAATATTCAACTTTTTAACTCGAATTTTTATGCCAAAGTTATTATTATTATTATTATTATTATTATTTTTGGAAGACACATTTTCATGCTTCTTTTCTATTTTCAAGCTAAGTTTTACTAGAGCCAGTTTTGGGCACCTCTAGTTAGCTTCCTAGAGCCGGTTTCGGGCACCTCTAGGTTTTTGAGTTTCTTTTGCTAAACTTCTTTCCTAGAGCCAGTGTTAGGCACCTCTAGGGGCTATTCAAGTACTAAGTATCCTATTCTAGTTTGGCTAAAAGAAATCTAAGAAATATAACAGTCACAATGGTGTTTTAAGTTTTTCAGAACTATAGAAAGGCTCTAAACTTCTCCTTAAACTGTCCTAAAGATGCTGCCATGACAGAGCTGTCATGACAGGTAAGTTAACTTAACAGTTTTAAGCTAACAGTTTAATCTTTTTTTAAGAGAACTTAATTAAATAAAAGACACAATAATAATAAAAAGATGTACTAAGACTCCATTACTATGGAGGGTGTCACCCCCAAACTCGAGGGTTGCATTGCCCTCAATGCAAAATGACAGATAAAATGAAGGCAGGTACATCACAAAATATATATAAGCAGGCAGCAAGAAAAGAAAAATAAAAGACTTAAATTTTAGCTGCTGACACGGATCTGGCGGCGGTGTCTGGGCTGTGGTGGAGGCTGGACAGGTTGCTCCACGAGCTGGATGTCGGAGCTGCTGCCGCTATCCCAAGTGCTGGTGGTGGTGGTGCTAGCCTTGGGCATTAATTTTCTGTCTACCACGTGCTTCTGCCTCTTGACAGGCGTAAATTCTCTCTCCAAATTCCTCCTAATAGGAGGGCTATCATCTGAGGCATGTCTCTTCATTCCTCTGGCAGAGGTGTCAGCCAGAGGACTTCCGGCTGCCGTTGGGGTAGGTGATGGGGTGGAAGCAGTAGAATGGGAATGTGGGGAGGCAGGTGGTATAGGTGTGTGGGCAGGGGAGGGGATGTCGAAATAGTGGGCGGGGAAAGTGGGGAAATTAACATCAGGATAATTTAAAGTGCTCGTAATGAAGTTTACCGTCGAGTTGGCGAAATCCCGGATGAATGTCATCAGCCCCATTTGTCTCTCTTCCACCCGTTGTATCGCAGCAAGGATATGGGCAGATTGGTCTGTCTTAGTGGTGGCGGCGGCAGGTGCAGGGGCAGGCTCCTCGGATGATTCTACTGGGGAGCCGGCTGGGTTGAAGGAAGAAATAGGTGTTGCCACTATCAGCTCCATGAGGCTGGTGATGTTGTTGTCGGTCCAGCCTCAACCTTGGACTAGTTTGTCGGTGGATGCCTCGGGGACAGCAGCGCAGCGGCAGAGTGAAGTGATCATGAACGGTAAGCAGAGGTGGGAGGTTGTTCGATAGGTGCAATCCAAAATGCTCTCCCTCATATAACGACCCACGTTGATAGGCCGGTCGTGCATGATTGAATGGATGAGGGCGAGCCGCTGCTGGTTCACCGTCGTGTGATGGGAAGACGGCAGGATACGCTTCTTGATGAAAGCGTTCCATAGCTTTGCTTCTGGGAGCAGCTGCCCCCTTTTTACGGAGTTGGGGTTTTTCTTGCTTGTTGTCCACTCCTTTCCTTCTTTCGTCACCTCCGCCATGACAGCACCATAGGCGGCAGAATCGAGGGTGTCTAAAAATTTCTGATGGGCATCATCGTTGGGGCCAAAATATAGGCCATACATGTGGTTGATGCTGTCAGCTGTAAATGACACCTCTACCCCTCGGACAATTAAGGATGTCGCCGACCTGCTGTCAATGGCAGCATAGAACTCCCGCACCAACGTGTCATTTAATTCTACCGGTTGTTCGGCGAATTGCTCCCATAGTTGAGCTCGTATTGCTTTCACGATGAATGGTCGGAGCCCCATGTTTGGTGCCTTTCGGACGTAGATGAAACCCCTTTCCTCCCATAATTCCTTGGTTGCGAAGGGCGACTGTGCGGCTGATGAAGAGGCTGAGGCAGCACTGCGGCGGGTCTGTCTAGACGACATATTAGTTGCAAGGGTTGTGAAAATAAAGAAAGCAAAGAAAAACGAGAGGAGGAAGCAAGTAAGAATAAGCAGAAGTGATGAAAAATGAAAATGAAAACGGGGTTTTAAAGCGGTCGAGTCGCTGCCCATTTAATGCTGTAACGGCAGGCGTGAATAACGGGGCGGCTGTTGCGATTTTGCGTATCTGACGCGTCTGACACGCATTTATGCGTCTGTTATGCGTCTGCCGCACGCTTCTGCGTCTGCCGTGAGAGTCTGTTGACAGCCTGTCTTATCTGTGTCTGCACGGCAGCTGAAACGACATGCTTCAATAAATGGGCTCTGTTGGACTGATGGATGGGTGGTGGGCTTGGTTCACTTCTTCTTTTCTTCTTGACTCCTTTATTTCCTAAAAACAGAAAAACATAAAAACTTTATTTGAATAAAATAAACCTAATTTCCTAATAAATAATAGATAATAAAAATAAAGAAAATAAAATTTAGGTTAAATTAGGGATGCCTTGTGGGGCATCTCCTAAAGTAACCATTTCCTGTATTCCTGGGGCTTCATGTAACCCCCTTAACCTGGCCTAGACGGTAGACCCGAATTAAGAAAGTCACACGGGGAAAACCAAAGTCAACCCGAAAGTCAACCTTGATTAACGACCTTTTTTTTTTAAACTTGTCTAGATGCATATTAACCCTAGATATGATCATTCAAACAACATGGTCAAAGATCATAATCATCAGAGATTAAACAGGGACCCAATTGTACAATTTGCAACTTTAGGGACCAAATTGTAAATTCTGCAAATTATAAGGTCTCAACTCAAATTAAAGTTACCAACTTATAATTAATCAGGTTTCATGCTTCTCTGCAAAATTTCAGCTCAAACGAACATCCCAAACTCATATAATTGCACAAACAAGATTCAGGACCAAAATGCAAACATTTCAAAACATATAACCGCCCATGTCAGCCTCCAACGGTCAGGTGTTCCGAAACAGGGAGAGCCTGTTTCGAAACGCGGGACCGTTCCGCAACGTGTTCCGGAACGAGGCCTGGCAGAGGCAATTCCGTTTCGGAACGGTACCTTCCGTTTCGGACGCTTGGGCCACTACAGGGCACCCGTTCCGAAACGGTAGCTCCCGTTCCGATACGCCCTGCACAGAATGTAGAGAAATTGCTGCTAAAACACACAATTGACTTACCATACATGCTTCAAATGCAACCAAACTTTACCAGCAACTCATACAACATACAAGAGACATATTTGCATCAACCATTCATCATTATATCATCATATATGAAAAGCCCCAAATCCAAAGGCATGCTTCCTACTTAGCAAACCATTCAAGCATAAAACCTCCAAATCAATCACATAATGGCCGATTACATGTTCTAGCATTATTATCAACATTAAACAAACTTAGGGAGTTCAAAACATCTCCCAAAACATCCACATTGGCCCCCCATTGCCAAATGCCAAAAGCTAAAAGTGTATAAGAAAACCTTCCCATACTTGAGCTTAATTTCCACTTGATTGCTTGCCTTCCTTGCTGCCCTCAATGCACCTTAATGCTCTGCATTATTGGTTTAGGAAAAGAGAGAGAGCGTAAGCAAAAGCTTAGTGAGGAATGCTCATTAAAAACCATACAATAATGCATTTTTAAAACTCATTTATAAACCATGCTTCAAGCAACATTTACACATGCTCTCAAACATTTTAAACAAGCATCTCATGCTTCAAGTTCATAACAAGTTATATTGGCAACAAGTGATACATTTCACATAAGATCCACACATGGACTTTTAAACACCATTGTGATCTTATCCCCATGGACTTTTAAACACCATGGACCCATGGACTTTTAAACACCATGGCAAGGACCACACAAGGACTTTTAACCACCTTTGTTTCCTTAACAAGAATCTCCCAAGGACTTTTAAACACCTTGGAGTTCTTAAGTAACTAAGGCTTACAAGGACTTTTAACCACCTTGAGCCTTAACCAAGAACCAACCATGGACTTTTAAACACCATGTTGTTCTTAAAATTCACAAGATTCACACAAGGACTTTTAACCACCTTTGTGATCTTAACCAAGAACCATCCAAGGACTTTTAACCACCTTGATGTTCTTAAATATACAAGGCTCACACAAGGACTTTTAACCACCTTTGTGACCTCAACCATCACTTGCCAATATGTATCATTATCATCAATATCTCACTGTTTTAAAGCATTTTACAAAGCCATAAACATCATGCATCTTTAGGCAACAAACCACATTTAACAATGTTCAAAAACAAGGAACTCTTACCTTGAGTTTCCTTTAACACATGGCTTATAATCTCAGCAAATAAACATGCTAGATATGCTTTCAAAACAGTTTTAAAATCATGCAAACATAACATTGCATACAACCAAAAACCATGGCCATCACCAAGAGAGTTTTTTCCGAAAACTTACTCTTGAGCTTAGCTAAGTTGCTTAGACTTAAACTAAGCTCCCAAACCTTCAAAACACTGGTTTCAAAGCCGAAAACCAAATTCCACTCACCGATTTCGTTTCGCCTCTTGCCGAAACACCAATCAAGCTTTCGGATCACCACCACTTGGATCCAAAGATGACTCCCATGTTTTAAACATATCAAAGCAGAGGATTAATGCATCATCATGCATTAATAGCTTCAATGAAAGCACCTAAACTCGCTGCTCTCATCCACACTCCATTTTCGGCTACCAAACACAACCGAAAATGCATCCAAACAACTCCTCAACAATGCCCAGCCAAAATCCATCAAAACTAAACATCCTTTAACATCATTTAACATCTAAAAAGAGCCTAACAACATCCTTATACCTCCAACAACAACAGATCCACAAGATCACTCCAAAACAACCAAGAATCACAAGCTACACTTAGAAAATTCAACCTATCCGGGATTGCATTAATTAAAACTCAATTCCTTATCAAATTAACATTCATTTATCATCAAATTAACACCTTAAAACACAGCCCAACCAGATCAAACGAAAATCCATCAAAAATCACCAAATCTTGCATTTTAAGCCAAGATCCATTACACAACTTTAAAACCACTTATAGAACATCAATTAAAGATTGAGAACTTAGGAATTTCAGTAAAGAACTGAGAGTTTAGAGGAGAAGAACGTTCTTACCTCCAAACTTGAGTTTCTCCCTTTTTAGAACCGAAATCTTGAAAATCCAATTAGCAATTGGTGAGGTTTTGTTGATGAGATGATTAGAAATCCAAAGAGAATTGAAAAGAGGTATTTAGGTGACAAAATCAGAGGAAAAAGCTCTGGAGAGAATGTTTGGTTTGAGAGAAAATGAGAGAAAAGGAAAATTGGAAAAGTTAGTTGAAAATGGAAAATAACTTCCCTCCACTTTTCTTTTGTTTAAAACTCAGAATTAAATCATTAAATATCTTAGAAAAATCTGGAGAAACTCCCTTTGGGTAAATAGCTCCTTAAAGATTCAAAGTTTCAATCCTTTCTAAAACAGTCACGCAGTTTTCAAAAATTACATTTTGGTCACTAGCCAAAATGTCACCCTTCCCAACCTCATTTTGTAAAATTGATTTCACAATTCACTTATATATATTAAAAGAGGATTTTAGAACATTTTTCCATATTTTTAATGCAACCCGAACTAGGCTTTCCTAATTTCACCTTTTTATATTCGAACAACACTTTGACCGAACCGGTCCAAGCCCAAAACTTCTAAGCCCAAAACCGGGGCGTTACAACTCTCCCCCCCTTAAGAAATTTCATCCTCGAAATTTACCTGAAGGAAAGAGATAAGGAAACTGCTTCAGCATGTCATCCTTCCGTTCCCACGTGGCTTCCTCAACACCACGGTGCTTCCACAACACCTTTACCAACTCAATGGTCTTGCCACGAAGAACCTTGCTATCCGAATCCAGAACCTTCACCGGTTCCTCATCATAGGTCAAATCATATTCAATTCCACTTCCTCCACAGGCATCACATGCGAAGGATCAGATCTATACTTCCGGAGCATAGAAACATGAAACACATCATGAATCTTCTCCAACTCTTGAGGTAACCTCAACTTGTACGCAACAGGACCCACACGTTCAACCACCTCGTATGGTCCAATGTACCTAGGGCTCAACTTACCCTTCCGGCCAAACCTCATCACCTTCTTCCAAGGCGAAACCTTAAAAAACACACAGTCACCCACCGCATACTCAATCTCCTTACGCTTCAAATCCGCGTAAGACTTTTGCCGATCAGAAGCTGCCTTCAACCGCTCACAGATGAGCTTCACCTTCTCGGTGGTTCCTTTCAACAAAGCCGGCATCGAAACCAACTTTTGACCCGTTTCAGCCCAACAAAGAGGAGTCCTACACTTCCTCCCGTACAAAGCCTCATAAGGTGCCATTTGAATACTTGCCTGATAACTATTGTTATAAGCAAACTCTACCAAAGGCAAATGCTTCTCCCAAGAACCTTGGAACTCAATCACGCAGCACCTCAACATATCCTCCAAAATCTGGATAACACGCTCAGACTGACCATCCGACTGAGGATGATAAGATGTACTGAAATTCAACCTTGTACCCAAAGCTTGATGCAAACTCTACTAGAAACGCGATGTTAACCTCGGATCCCTATCCGACACAATCGACTTAGGCACACCATGCAGCCGCACAACCTCAGCAATGTACAGCTCCGCAAACTTATCCAAAGAAAACGTAGTATGCACGGGCAAGAAATGCGCACACTTCGTCAGGCGATCCACAATCACCCACACCGAATTCTTCTTCGATGGTGACAAAGGTACACCAGATACAAAATCGATGGTAACCCTTTCCCACTTCCACTCAGGGATTCTCAACGGTTGCAACAACCCTGAAGGAACCTGATGCTCAGCCTTAACTCGCTGACACACCAAACACTTGCTCACAAACTCCGCAACATCTTTCTTCAAACCCACCCAATAGTACTCTTCACGAAGATCATGATACATCTTAGTACTACCAGGGTGCATAGCAAAAGGACTACTATGACCTTCAGTCAGAATAGCACGCCTCAACTCAACATCACTGGGCACTACTATTCGACTCCCAAAACACAACACACCATTATCATTAAAACAGAAATCCGAAGGTCTACCCTCCGCGATATCCTGAACATACGGTACCAAGGAATCATCCAGAAACTGCTTTTCCTTGATCAACTGAACCAAAGATGGTTTCACTTGCAACTAAGCCACAAGACCACCATCACGCGAAATACTCAGACTGGCAAACATAGCCCTCAGCTCAACAACTACCTTCCTACTCAAGGCATCCGCTACCACATTAGCTTTTCCAGGATGGTACTCAATTGTCAAATCATAATCCTTGAGCAACTCCAACCAACGTTGCTGTCTAAGATTCAACTCCTTCTGAGACATCAGATATCTCAAACTCTTGTGATCCGTGTACACAGTACACTTCTCACCATACAGATAATGTCTCCAGATCTTCAGAGCAAAAACCACTGCAGCCAACTCAATGTCATGCGTAGGATAGTTGCGCTCATGCACTTTCAGCTGCCGCGATGCATAAGCCACCACCTTACCCTCCGGCATCAACACACATCCCAAACCAACATAGGATGCATCACTATAGACCACAAACTCTTTCCCTGATTCAGGCTGAACCAAGATAGGAGCTTGCGTCAAAGCCGCCTTAAGGTTCTCAAAAGCCTGCTGTCTCGCTTCCGTCCATTCATACTTAACATCTTTTTGCAACAGCTTCGTCAAAGGTGCAGCAATCTTAGAAAACCCATCCACAAACCTCCGGTAATATCCCGCCAAACCAAGGAAACTACGAACCTCATGAACAGACTTAGGGACCTTCCAATTCATCACTGCCTCAATCTTCTGAGGATCAACACAAATCCCCTCAGTAGAAACTACATGCCCAAGAAACACCACCTCCTTAAGCCAGAACTCACACTTGCTCAGCTTAGCATAAAGCTGATTCTCCAACAAAGCTTGCAGCACAATCCTCAAATGCTCTTCATGCTCCTCCTCAGTACGCGAGTACACGAGGATATCATCAATGAACACCACAACGAACTTATCCAGGTATTCATGAAACACACGATTCATCATGTCCATGAAAGCAGCAGGAGCATTTGTCAAACCAAACGGCATCACAAGGAACTCATAATGCCCATACCTTGTCCTGAAAGCTGTCTTAGGCACATCCACATCCTTCACCTTCAACTGGTAATACCCTGACCTCAAGTCAATCTTAGAGAACACAGCTGCTCCTCGAAATTGATCAAAGAGATCATCAATTCTCGGCAAAGGATACCGATTCTTGATAGTCAACTTGTTCAGCTGACGGTAATCAATGCACATTCTCATAGTGCCATCCTTCTTCTTAACAAACAAGACCGGTGCACCCCAAGGTGACACACTCGGCCGAATGAAACCACGATCAAGCAATTCTTGCAATTGCGTCTTCAGCTCCTTCAGCTCCTTAGGTGCCATTCTATAAGGGGTAATGGACACAGGAGTTGTATTCTCATACAACTCAATTCCAAACTCCACCTCGCGATTAGGAGGTAAACCAGGCAACTCCTCAGGAAACACACCAGGAAACTCCCTCACTACTCTGATATCTTGCACACGCAACTCCTTAGAGCTAGGATTCATCACAAAAGCTAGGTAAGCTTCACATCCTTGCCTCAGCATCCGGCTCGCCTCCAACGTAGACACCACATTGGCAAGAAACTTCACATTCTCACCAACCACAACCACTTCATAATCATCCGCAAGCTTCAACGAAACTCGCTTATTTTCACAATCCACAACAGCACGATGCTCAGCAAGCCAATCCATACCAAGGATTACATCAAAACCATAGAAAGGCAACTCCATAAGGTCAACATGAAAAACAGGATCTTGAACAACCAAAGGACACCTTCTATACAGCTTTCGAGTCACAACAGTCTCACCAAAAGAACTAGTGACACGAACACCAACATCCAAAGACTCAACAGGCAAACCAAGATATTCAACATGCTCACGTAGTATGTATGAATGCGTAGATCAAGAATCAATCAAGGAAAGTAATGAAAAGGATTGCAAAGTAAAAGTACCTGCAATCACATCCGCGTCATTCCTCCCCTCCTGCTGAGCATACACCCTAGCTTGACCTCCACCTTCAGGCTGAATAGCCACAACATGGGCCACTCCTCGACCACCTTCCTCTCTTCACTGAAAATTACCACGGCCGCGCCCACGACCTCTCTGCGGTGCAACAGCAACATGAGCACGCACTTGGCCACCAGCCAACATAGGACACTCTCGCCTCAAGTGATCTGCAGATCCAGAATTCCAGCACTCGTTACCAGCTGCCGCAATAGGAGCTTGCACCTCCCTCACAGCACGAGGACAATCACGCTTCATATGACCACGTGAACCACAAATCCAACACGCACTCGGATCAGCTCTAGCATTGCCTCCCCGCGCAGGTGCTCCACCACCTCGCTTAGCCGAGGACTGATACTTCTGATCACGTCCCCTCTTGTTCCGTCCACCACCGGAACTATATTCAGCTGCCCGCTTACCAGCACTTGCTCCAGCACCTCTAGCAGATAAACCCAAGTTCATCTCAATATCCTTTGCTCGGCCCACCAACACATCAAAATCATCATACTCGGTAGCCAGCACATACATCTTCACATCCGTCACTAAACCATAACGGAATCTTTCGCACCTCGCCCGCTCATCAGGGACTAACTCAGGTGCATACTGACTGAGTCAAACAAACTGCACTTCATACTCAGCCACAGACATGCTCCCTTGGGTGAGAGACATGAACTCTCGCTTCTTTTCATCTAGGTACCTCACACCTAGATACCTTCTCTTTAACACATTCTGGAAGAATGTCCAAGTTATGTCAGCTTCCGCCATCCCAGCAATAGTGGTCGTCCACCACGTATAAGCATCATCCTGTAGCAAGGATACAACACACCCCAGCTTCTGCACATCAGTGCAACTCATCTGACCCAAGATCCTCTTGGTACTCTCCATCCAGGATTCAGAACTTTCTGCAGACAAACCCCTGAACTCAGTCCCTCCCAGACTGCGTAAGCGTTCCAAGGGTAGTCTAACACCAGCATCTCCCTGATGCCCAGCTCCTTGAGCTCCAGCTACTGCCGCTCGAAAAGCACCAGCAATAGCTTGCACCAACATCGTCATGTCAGGAATAGCTTGTCCCTGACCAGCTTCAGGTCCAGCAGCTCCAGCACCAGCTGCAGCTTCAGCTCTTTCACCCTCAGCACCACCACCGGGTGGAGGAGGTAACACCGCACTTCCCGCATTCTCCTCATTCTCATTCTCATTCTGAGCCGTAGCTCGCACATTACTCCTTAACTCTCTACGAGGTGCCATACTCTAACAATGCAATCACAATGCAAACAAACAAAGTCAGGCCCACCAAGGTAAGCAATCCAAGTACTCAAGCTCATTTCACTTAAAAACAACATCATTTCATTAGCTTTGATTTGGCAATGGGTACCCACATCATGCTTCATCACAGCATACAATCAATTGCACCAAATTCACATACCACTCAACATGCTTTCACTCAACAAGCATACATAGAATACATACTTCAATAATGCACACATTCGTTCCCAATTACTCGAGAACTCAGCTCTGATACCACCAAATGTAACCCCCTTAACCCGGCCTAGACGGTAGACCCGAATTAAGAAAGTCACACGGGGAAAACCAAAGTCAACCCGAAAGTCAACCTTGATTAACGACCTTTTTTTTTCTTTTTAAACTTGTCTAGATGCATATTAACCCTAGATATGATCATTCAAACAACATGGTCAAAGATCATAATCATCAGAGATTAAACAGGGACCCAATTGTACAATTTGCAACTTTAGGGACCAAATTGTAAATTCTGCAAATTATAAGGTCTCAACTCAAATTAAAGTTACCAACTTATAATTAATCAGGTTTCATGCTTCTCTACAAAATTTCAGCTCAAACGGACATCCCAAACTCATACAATTGCACAAACAAGATTCAGGACCAAAATGCAAACATTTCAAAACATATAACCGCCCATGTCAGCCTCCAACGGTCAGGTGTTCCGAAACAGGGAGAGCCTGTTTCGAAACGCGGGACCGTTCCGCAACGTGTTCCGGAACGAGGCCTGGCAGAGGCAATTCCGTTTCGGAACGGTACCTTCCGTTTCGGACGCCTGGGCCACTACAGGGCACCCGTTACGAAACGGTAGCTCCCGTTCCGATATGCCCTGCACAGAATGTAGAGAAATGGCTGCTAAAACACACAATTGACTTACCATACATGCTCCAAATGCAACCAAACTTTACCAGCAACTCATACAACATACAAGAGACATATTTGCATCAACCAGTCATCATTATATCATCATATATGAAAAGCCCCAAATCTAAAGGCATGCTTCCTACTTAGCAAACCATTCAAGCATAAAACCTCCAAATCAATCACATAATGGCCGATTACATGTTCCAGCATTATTATCAACATTAAACAAACTTAGGGAGTTCAAAACATCTCCCAAAACATCCACATTGGTCCCCCATTGCCAAATGCCAAAAGCTAAAAGTGTATAAGAAAACCTTCCCATACTTGAGCTTAATTTCCACTTGATTGCTTGCCTTCCTTGCTGCCCTCAATGCACCTTAATGCTCTGCATTATTGGTTTAGGAAAAGAGAGAGAGCGTAAGCAAAAGCTTAGTGAGGAATGCTCATTAAAAACCATACAATAATGCATTTTTAAAACTCATTTATAAACCATGCTTCAAGCAACATTTACACATGCTCTCAAACATTTTAAACAAGCATCTCATGCTTCAAGTTCATACCAAGTCATATTGGCAACAAGTGATACATTTCACATAAGATCCACACATGGACTTTTAAACACAATTGTGATCTTATCCCCATGGACTTTTAAAAACCATGGACCCATGGACTTTTAAACACCATGGCAAGGACCACACAAGGACTTTTAACCACCTTTGTGTCCTTAACAAGAATCTCCCAAGGACTTTTAAACACCTTGGAGTTCTTAAGTAACCAAGGCTTACAAGGACTTTTAACCACCTTGAGCCTTAACAAAGAACCAACCATGGACTTTTAAACACCATGTTGTTCTTAAAATTCACAAGATTCACACAAGGACTTTTAACCACCTTTGTGATCTTAACAAAGAACCATCCAAGGACTTTTAACCACCTTGATGTTCTTAAATATACAAGGCTCACACAAGGACTTTTAACCACCTTTGTGACCTCAACCATCACTTGCCAATATGTATCATTATCATCAATATCTCACTGTTTTAAAGCATTTTACAAAGCCATAAACATCATGAATCTTTAGGCAACAAACCACATTTAACAATGTTCAAAAACAAAGAACTCTTACCTTGAGTTTCCTTTAACACATGGCTTATAATCTCAGCAAATAAACATGCTAGATATGCTTTCAAAACAGATTTAAAATCATGCAAACATCACATTGCATACAACCAAAAACCATGGCCATCACCAAGAGAGTTTTTTCCGAAAACTTACTCTTGAGCTTAGCTAAGTTGCTTAGACTTAAACTAAGCTCCCAAACCTTCAAAACACTGGTTTCAAAGCCGAAAACCAAATTCCACTCACCGATTCCGTTTCGCCTCTTGCCGAAACACCAATCAAGCTTCCGGATCACCACCACTTTGATCCAAAGATGACTCCCCTGTTTTAAACACATCAAAGCAGAGGATTAATGCATCATCATGCATTAATAGCTTCAATGAAAGCACCTAAACTCGCTGCTCTCATCCACACTCCATTTTCGGCTACCAAACACAACGGAAAATGCATCCAAACAACTCCTCAACAATGCCCAGCCAAAATCCATCAAAACTAAACATCCTTTAACATCATTTAACATCTAAAAAGAGCCTAACAACATCCTTATACCTCCAGCAACAACAGATCCACAAGATCACTCCAAAACAACCAAGAATCACAAGCTACACTTAGAAAATTCAACCTATCCGGGATTGCATTAATTAAAACTCAATTCCTTATCAAATTAACATTCATTTATCATCAAATTAACACCTTAAAACACAGCCCAATCAGATCAAACGAAAATCCATCAAAAATCACCAAATCTTGCATTTTAAGCCAAGATCCATTACACAACTTTAAAACCACTTATAAAACATCAATTAAGGATTGAGAACTTAGGAATTTCAGTAAAGAACTGAGAGTTTAGAGGAGAAGGACGTTCTTACCTCCAAACTTGAGTTTCTCCCTTTTTAGAACCGAAATCTTGAAAATCCAATTAGCAATTGGTGAGGTTTTGTTGATGAGATGATTTGAAATCCAAAGAGAATTGAAAAGAGGTATTTAGGTGACAAAATCAGAGGAAAAAGCTCTAGAGAGAATGTTTGGTTTGAGAGAAAATGAGAGAAAAGGAAAATTGGAAAAGTTAGTTGAAAATGGAAAATAACTTCCCTCCACTTTTCTTTTGTTTAAAACTCAGAATTAAATCATTAAATATCTTAGAAAAATCTGGAGAAACTCCCTTTGGGTAAATAGCTCCTTAAAGATTCAAAGTTTCAATCCTTTCTAAAACAGTCACACAGTTTTCAAAAATTACATTTTGGTCACTAGCCAAAATGTCACCCTTCCCAACCTCATTTTGTAAAATTGATTTCACAGTTCACTTATATATAATAAAAGAGGATTTTAGAACATTTTCCCATATTTTTAATGCAACCCGAACTAGGCTTTCCTAATTTCACCTTTTTATATTCGAACAGCACTTTGACCGAACCGGTCCAAGCCCAAAACTTCTAAGCCCAAAACCGGGGCGTTACACTTCAGTCCCCTGATAATGCTTGAGGCGCTGTCCATTGACTTTGAATTGGTGCCCGTCTTTTAATGATCAGATTGTGATGGCACCATGGGGAAAAACTTGTACCACTTGGAACGGGCCAGACCATCTAGACTTTAGCTTTCCTGGGAAGAGTTTCAGTCTAGAATTGAACAACAACACAAGCTGCCTTGGGCAGAACTGTCGTGGCAGCAGCTTCCTGTCATGCCACTTCTTAGTTTTCTTCTTGTAAATTCTTGCATTGTCGTAGGCCATTGTTCGTATTTCTTCGATCTCGTTTAAATCTAACAGCCTTTTCTGGCCTGCCTTGTCCAAGTCCATATTCACTGCCTTGATTGCCCAATATGCTTTGTGCTCGATCTCGACAGACAAGTGACAGGTTTTTCCATAAATCAGTCGGTATGGAGACATGCCCAATGGAGTCTTAAAAGCTGTCCTATATGCCCATAATGCATCGTTAAGTAGTAAAGACCAATCTTTCCTAGTTGGCTTAACCATCTTCTCAAGAATTTTCTCAACTTCCCTATTGGATATCTCAACTTGTCCATTGGTCTGTGGGTGGTATGTTTTCGCAATCCTGTGCTTGACACCATATTTCTTCAAGGCGGCAGCAATTACCCTATTATCAAAATGTCTCCCTTCATCACTGATGATTGCCTTAGGGATGCCACATCTAGAAAAAAGGTTTTTGTGCAAAAACTTTTGGACCGTTTTGGCATCATTCTTTTGAGTTGCGATTGCTTCTACCCACTTGGAGACATAATCCACTGCTAGGAGGATGTATAGATTTCCACATGGAGATGGAAAAGGTCCCATAAAATCAATCCCCCAAACATCGAAGATCTCGACTTCTAGAATGTTCTGCAGTGGCATCTCGTTTCTCCTCGAGATGTTACCTGTCCGCTGGCACCTGTCACAGTTCTTGTAAAAGTCCTGTGCATCTTTATACAGTGTCGGCCAGTAGAACCCTAACTGCAGCACCTTGGCAGCAATTTTGTTGCCTCCTAAGTGACCTCCATATTTGAAGCATGGCAGTGATGTAGAATGTCTTCTTGCTCTTCTTGTGGTACACACCTCCTTATAACCTGAATTGCGCACATTTTGAAAAGAAGAGGTTCGTCCCAATAATAATGTTTAACATCATTTTGAAACCTCTTCCTGGCTTGATAATTAAGATCAGAAGGAAGTATTCCGCTAACTATAAAATTAACGAAATCAGCATACCAGGGGAGTTCAGAAGACTTACCTGCCGCCATGGCTGTCGCGGCAGCAAAGAGCTGCTCATCAGGGAAGGTCTCCAGTATATTTGTCTCATAGATTGGTAGACTCTGTCCCTTCTCCAACCTTGACAAGTGGTCTGCCACCTGATTTTCTGTCCCCTTTTTGGCCTTGATCTCGAGGTCGAACTCTTGCAATAGTAGGATCCACTGTATCAGTCTAGGCTTTGCGTCCTTTTTCGCGAACAAGTACTTAAGGGCATAATGTTCTGTGTGCACTATTACTTTCGTCCCAAGTATGTAAGAACGAAACTTGTCGATGGAGAACACCATAGCTAACAACTCCTTTTCTATGGTGGTGTAGTTCACTTGGGCGTCATTCAATGTCTTGCTGGCATAGTATATGACATGAAACAACTTATCTCTGCGCTGCCCAAGTGCTGCCCCGACAAGATAGTCACTAGCATCACACATAATCTCAAATGGTTGTGTCCAGTCTAGTGGCTATACTATGGGGGCTGTTACTAGTTTTTCCTTCAGAACCTTGAATGCTTCAGTACATTCATCATTAAAGTCAAAGGGTCGGTTCTGCTCCAAAAGATGGCATAGTGGCTTGGTGATATTTGAAAAATTTGCAATGAATTTTCGATAAAAACAAACATGCCCTAAAAAACTCCTAATGCCCTTGACTGTGGTCGGCGGCGGCAACTTCTCTATTACTTCTATTTTGGCCCTGTCGACTTCTATCCCACGACAGCTAATCTTATGGCCTAGGACTATCCCTTCATCTACCAAAAAATGGAATTTTTCCCAATTCAAAACAAGATTAGCTTTTTCACATCTTTCAAGTACCTTTTGTAGATTGCCGAGGCAGCTCTCAAAATCGTCTCCAAAGACAGAAAAATAATCCATGAAAATCTCCAGGAAGTCCTCTACCATGTCGAAGAATATGGCCATCATGCACCTTTGGAAGGTGGCAGGTGCATTACAGAGTCCAAACAGCATCCTCCTAAACGCGTATGTTCCGTAGGGGCATGTAAAAGTCGTCTTTTCTTGATCCTCTAGTGCGATAGCGATTTGATTGTAACCTGAATAACCATCAAGAAAACAATAGTAAGGTTTACCCGCTAATCTATCAAGCATTTGATCAATAAAGGGTAAAGGAAAGTGGTCCTTTCGGGTAGCTTTGTTAAGCTTCCGATAGTCCATACAAACCCTCCAACCGGTCACAGTCCTGGTTGGGATTAACTCATTGTTCTCGTTGGTTATCACGGTCATTCCTCCTTTCTTTGGAACGCATTGCACCGGGCTCACCCATTTGCTGTCGGAGATGGCGTAAATAATACCAGCATCTAACCACTTAATTATCTCCTTACGCACTACCTCCTTCATCACATGGTTTAGCCGCCTTTGGGCATCTATAGTTGGCATATGATCTTCCTCGAGGAGGATTTTGTGCATGCATAATGCCGGACTAATGCCTTGTATATCAGCAATCGTCCATCCAATCGCCTTTTTGTGCTGCCTTAGCATGTTGATTAGCTGTCGTTCCTGTTCCCGCGGCAGCTTAGAAGAGATGATTACGGGCAACGTATCATTTGAACCAAGAAAAGCATATTTAAGCTGCCTTGGCAGGGGCTTTAGTTCGAAGGCAGGTGGTTCAACAGTAGGTGGCTTTTGGATTAAATGGTTATCCGAAGTATAATTCAAAGGTTCGAATAACTTACCTGGACGATTTCCTGTCCAGTTTACCTCCTCCTGATCTTCAGTATCAGATGTATCGAAGTCAGAGGAGTTGCTGTCGTGACAGGCCTGTAGGTGGCTGCCGCGGCAGTGCCCAAATTTAATATCGTGACAGCCCGACCTGATGCAGGGTTGATCAAGGGTAACGTCAGTGATAGCCTTGCATTTCTCATCCACATCTGCATGTTTCATCTCATGGAGAACATTCAACTTAATTTCTTGATCGTTCACTCGCATGGTGAGTTCTCCTTTCTCCACATCAATCAGTGATCTTCCTGTGGCTAAGAAGGGTCGCCCAAGGATGACTGGTGCGTTTTCGTCTGCCTAACAATCTAAAACAAGAAAGACAGCAGGAAAAATAAACTTATCCACTCTTACCAGAATATCTTCAATCTTTCCCTCTAGGTGAACGTAAGAGCGGTCTGCCAGTTGCAGAGTTACTGTCGTGGGCCGCGCTTTCCCGATACCTAATTTCTGAAAAACATACTTTGGCATTAAATTAACACTAGCACCAAGATCACAAAGTGCCTTACCCACGAATTTATTTCCAATTACGCAAGGTATGATGAAGCTCCCCAGATCCTTCTTTTTCTGGGGTGGCTACCGATGAAGAATACTCATGCAACCTTCTGTCATCTTTACCGTTTCAAATTCCCCAAGTTTAGATTTTTTCGACATGACATCCATGAGAAATTTAGCTTGCTTAAAAATATCATAAAATTTTAAGTTGCTTAAAAATATCATAAATTTTTTTAGGTTGAGATTTATGCTTAGCTTGCTGTATCTGTTAAGGAAAAGGCGGTGGGGGACGATAATCAGCAATACGTCCTTCCCACTGCATGCGAATTTGAGGACGGTAATCATCTTTTTTCTCCTCTGTCGCTTCTGCTGTCGTGACAGGCTCATCGGTAGCAGTCTGTTTATCACCTGTCGGGGCAGCTTCCTCGGCAGGTTTATCCAAGGCAGGTTCCTTTACTGTTTCAGCTTCTTTTTCCGGCCCTGGTAGTTTCTTCCCACTCCTAGTAGTAATCGCCTTACATTGCTCATGTGTGGGCGGTCTAGCATTTTCAGTATTGCTAGGAAATCCTACATTCGGCCTCGGCTTAATATGTTGCGAAACCTGACCCATATGTGTCTCTAGAGATTTCAAGGTAGCTTCATGATTTGTCATCCTCATCTCTGTTTTATTCATAAAGGTTTCTGTCTTCTTGACAAACTGATTCATATTCTCCATATACGTACCGGTATGAGACATAAAAGTGGCCAGTGTCTGTTCCAATATGCTGCTCGTGGCAGGTGGTGGCTGCTGTTGCTACTGCGGCGGCAGGTGCTACGGCAGTTGCTGTCGCGTCAGCAATCTCGGTCCTCCCTGATTCTGATTGTGTGCTTGCGGATTCAGGGCGTTGTTAGGATTACTCCAGGAAAATTTGGGATCCTTCCTCCAACTAGGATTGTAATTGTTGGAATTATAATTCGGCTTGTAATTTCCAACATATTTTCCCTCTTCTATTTGTATTGGGCACTCATCCCGACTATGATTTCACTCAAAGATGGTACAAACTTCCTCGACAACAAATCCTTGTAATTCATCTTCATTCAATAACCTTTTCATTGCTTTTGTAAGGAATGCTACTTGTGATTTCATAGTGTTGTCGGCCTCATAGTCCTTGACAACAAGTACCCGTTTACCCCCTCTTCTTGCTGTCGGAAACTGCTCCTCATTTTTAGCTAGATTTTTCAAGACTTGTAATGCCTCGTCTGGATCTTTATCTAATAATAATCCGTTTGCTGCAGAATCAATTCGAATGCGAGTTTGTAAGTTGGCAGCATTATAAAACTTAGTTACCTGATTCCAGACGGGAAATCCATGCATTGGGCAGTTCCGTAGAAGAGTAGTAAATCTGTCCCAGGCCTCGTGCATCGGCTCGTCATCTTCCTATTGAAAAGTAGCAATTTCATTACGTAATCGCTCAGATAAATGCCAAGGATTAAAACGAGACAAGAATTCACGAGATAAATCTGCCCAAGTTACAATTGAACCCGGTGTAAGTTTATTCCACCAAGTTTTAGCTCTGTCCCTCAATGAATGGGGAAATAACCGAAGCCTCAGTATTTCCGGATTAACTCCTTGTACTCTAAACGAACCACAAATCTCCTGGAACGTTTTGAGATGCTCTCTAGCATCTTCTGTCACAGCACCACTAAACTGCCCAGCATTGTTGATCATACTAAACATGACAGGTTTAAGCTCGAAGTTATCAACTTCAATATCCTGCAGCGTGGTCTCCAGCTCTACATGATCGTTCAACATGTAGTCACGACAGGACCGTCGTCCATCTGCCGCAGGCAGGTCGCCGACAGGCGGTATACCTCCACCAGCGGGCGGATTACGGGCCATCTTCTCTAGTTGTTCCTCAAGGTATTCGTTCGATTGAAGGAACGTTCGATTTCCGGATCTAATTTAAACTCAGGATCTTCACCTCTTTTAGATCTGCGCATAAACTGGGAAACCTTGTGAAAAGTAAGAGTTGAAAGTACTAACGAAAAATAGAAAAAGAAAATTAAAACAAAAATAAAAACAAAAGCGAAAAGTGCAATAAAAGAAAGGTGTAGTTATGTTGCCAATCCCCGGCAACGGCGCCAAAAACTTGTTGCGTGTAAAAGAGTCTATCGCAATTGTAGTGCAAGTGTACACGATGCAAGTAGTAAAGTGATACGAAGTATCGGATATCGTCTCCACAGGGATTGGGCTAATAGCTTCACCTTATTTCACTGCACGAAGTAAAGAAAATATTTAAGAGAATTGTCACGAAAATAATAAGGAAAAACGTAAATAAAAGAGTTGGAATATCAAGATAGAGAGAATGGGCTGGTATTGAATTGCTCAGTAGTGCAGGTATTGGATTGCTTAGGAACTCCAGTTCTGTCGTCGTGCCCGTTGCGGCAGCACCTGTCGCGACGGCTGTCCGTTGGCTGTCGCGACAACAAACACACCAACTCCGTACTTCAAGTTTGGCAAGAATCCCAGATCTGCCTTGGCCTATCCCTAGGTCCAAGTCTGTCGATGACCACGTCTTTGATGATACCTCCCGGCGTGAATCGAAGGATGAACACCGATGTGTATGAATTCTTCCTTAGCCACTTAACCTTGCCCTATCCCTAGGCACAAGATAGTTCAACTATAAACTAGAGAACTCGCTCTTATTTCTTTCGTATAGTTAACTCTCCCGATGCTAAGTAAATAGATAACCTCACAATGCTCTCCCGATGCTCTTGCAAGATATTAATAGCCAAAATAAGAGAACTTGAAGTTTATTTTATTGAACTTGGAAAATCCTAAAACAAAACAACCCTTGCAACTACTTTACAAAACAACCGTGGCCCTAGGGGGAATTTAGAACATGTCGGTGAAAGACAGACGGCGGAAGTGTTTGGTTATCGGTTATGGGGTATGATATCTCCTAGGTTAAAATCTATTCCCTTATATAAGCTTTGGGCTCAAGTATTCTAAGTTAACAAGGATTACAACTTTAATTAAAAGTAAGATTCTAATAAAGACTTAATCTCTAAGTATCCTACTTTTCAGCCGCCTCCTTGTTTCATGGGATTTCCTCTCCTTGAGCTTTGGCTTGACATATCTTTTGATCCAGGGCTTGGAAAATTGTTTGGTTTTCACACGACAGACGAGCAGATTTTTCTCTATCTATCGAGGTCCACTTTACTTTTCCTCTTCATAAGGCTGCTGTCACCTTGCTGTCACGACAGCTCCATGGCAGCTTCGTCCTCGTCGCCTGCTTGTCCAGTTCAGCTCTTCTGCTTCTCTGCCCTGCGCCTGCCTTCTCCGTCTATGATGGCAGCAACATGCAAAATCAGCTATTTTTAGTAGAATCCGTGTCTTTACATATTTGTGATGTTTTGCTGAAAACTAACCTAAATGCAATGCAATGATGCTTGAATGCAGCAGAAATATGTGTTAAAAAGGGTGTAAATAATAGAACTTTTACACACTCAACAACAACCCTCAGAAAAAGAAAAAGGAAGGATATATAGATGCTCAAGCTGCCAAAATTAGCACAGAGACAGGTCAAGGCAGTAGCTGTCACGACAGACCCAAGGGCAAGCTGAAGGACCCAGTAGCACACCACCTGAAAGAACAAGAGGACCCCCAGGAGGGAAGGACAAGCCAAATCACCTCAGAAAGTGGTTATGATTGGGATATGCACTCAGATGCACTCCCAACATAACTTAAATTTTATATTTATATTTTCTTTATTTTTATTTTTATACATTAGGATTAGAGTTCAATTTATTGCAATTTATTTTCCTTAGGATTAGATTTTGAATTTATTTTCATATTTTTATTTCTTAGAACTTATTTTAGTGTTTAATTATCTTTATTTTTATTTAAGGCTTAAGAATAAAGGAGCTAGATCAAGAAGAAGGCCCAACAAGGAGCCCGCCCACCATCCCGCCAAGACAGCCGAAGGCGGTCCATTGTAGGCAGCGCGTAACGGCTATTAGCTCGCTAACGGCTAGCTGCCAATGACTACAAAAGTAACAGGCATAAATCCAGTAATGTGTGTGAGCAACTGGACTGTTGGGCATTTAATGCCGCCACGACACCTCTTGGCAGCCTCTATTTAAACCCTTCTCACCCCATTCATTTACTTTACTTTCATCTCATTGCTATACTCTTCTTGAATCCATTGCTCTCTTGTCTCACATTATTTTCTTTCAAGTTTCAGTTAATAACAAACCGTCTCACACATGGCATCTGCATCCCAAACCGCACCCACCTTCCAAAGATTTTACTCCAGGGCAGATGAGAAAAGATACAGAGATCAGTTTGCCAAACATGCAATTTCGGAGGAGCAAGGTTTACAATACACGGAGCAAACATGAGACATTGGTTTAGAACCTTCCTTGTTCGAAACCATCCACAACAAGGGATGGAAGATGTTCGCATGGCAACCCGAGATGGCCAACATCACTTTGGTCAGAGAATTCTATGCCCATCATCCTTGCCCAGAGCTGTCGTTCGGCTATGTTCGAGGAGTGCCTGACATGTAACCCCCTCGTCCTGGTCCAGACGCTTGACCGGTCTGAGTATGCTACACGAGGATAACCGAGGTGAAACCCGTTAAGGCTCCACTTCGGTTAACAACCTGGGAAAACTTTTCATCTATTAATATCTTGTCTAGATGCATTATTATGTCCTATGTGAAGCAACAACAACAGAAGCAACAAGCGAGGCGAACAACCAAACAACAACCCCAAAACAGCCCATTTTAATTTATACTTCGGGTTGTATCAAAACGCCCAGAGGGTGTATCGATACGCCTTGACTAGGTCAATTGGCCAGGGTCAACCCGAGGAGACCGTATCGAAACGGTGGTGGACCGTATCGATACGCCCTCAACTGTCAACTTCTCGTGGTCAACGCTACGAAGGCCGTTCCGAAAGGCCTAGGGCCGTTCCGATACTCTCAATTTCTCGTCAAAATCTCAGATTTCCAGTAGGAAAATTGTATCAAAACGTCCCTCCTGCGTATCGAAACGACTAGCCTGAAACAAGAGTCCGTATCGAAACGAGACCAACCGTTTCGATACACCTACTGTGAACATACATATTTTAACTGGTTTATGGCACAAGCTGCCTCAAACACCAACTAAGACCTCCCACAACAAAGCATACATTAACTATAGATGCAAGGCACCCTAAAACAAGCATGCTTAACACACTTCATACATATAAAAGTCATACATTGATAGGAAACATCAATTCAACAAAAGATGCATACATATCATTTAAAGGATTTCATGCTTAGAGCCAACATTCACAAACATTCAAGGTAAGCACTAAAGCATGGTTTACAAAACAAGACATGGCATCCATAAGCTATACCATAACATCAACAATGAGTCTAACATGCTCCTAACACATAACAACAACATAATCAAAAGCTCAAATCCCATTTCTTGTCTATTACATCCATAACTTAAAATCCATACTTGATAAATAGAAGCTCAACTAGCACACTTGGAGGCCCTCCTCTTGCACTAGCAACCCACGAACTACGGATCTGCATTGTCGAACAAAAGAGAGCATAAGCATAAAGCTTAGGGAGGGTAAGCTCATAAAACAAACCTCGACAATGCAGGGTCCAAGCACGAGCACAAAACCAAGGTAGAATGCATGATCTTACCTTCGAACCACATGAGTCAAAATAATAATGATGCAAGAACACATTTATCAACATCATGCCATGCTCAACAACTCATTAGCTCAACACATGGAAATACATATATCAATGTATTAACAAACACATTCCACATTATGTATTGGCACCTAGCTATGACTCTAATACGCGGATAACCGTTGGAACTCACATCCAATAACTCACATTTACCTTACGGTGGTATTACACTCATCACCGTTTCACACGAAGGGGATTCCACTCTTTCTCACACCCCATCGATGGGATTCCACTCATCACCGACTAACATATATATGAAGATTTCTGGGCGAACCCGTACTCCATCTTGATGACTACCATCACCAAGACCACGCGCGCATTTTGACTCTCGTGTGCACACTAAACATCCTAATGATCGATCTTTTTATCCAAGCATACTAGTGCCAATACTAACACATTTCACAATCTTTCACAACACAATTTCTTACCAATTTCCGTGCTTAGCACGTACTCACCATGATTTACCATCATGCGCAAACCACATTCCACAACCACATGCATTTAACAATGTATCAAGTATCATGCCTCACACACATGTATAACACAAAATACTTAACCACAATAATCACAATTAAACATGAGGCATACTCAATATTTAAAGTTCAACCAAAGTCTCTAACTAAAGCTTGGGATTAGAATACCAATCTAATCCCAACTCTAGGTTGGTCTACCAAGCCCAACCTAGTCCACATGCTTGAACCAACGTTTGAAAACCAAGTTGAAAACATGAACCACTCACCGACTAATCCAAGCTCAACAACCTATAGCCGATCAAGCTCCCAATGGTTCCGGATTCGTTCCTGAGGCTTCACCAACACAAATCCTTGCTTGTAAACATCCCAATACAATCAAAACAACTACAAATTAGTCCACAAATAAATGTAGCAACCCAGAACACAAACCAAACACAAAACACATGATTTCAAGCTAAAAACAACCCCACAATCCTCATTCCCGAGAAGCCCTACAAAACAGCCAAAAACTATTGATTCAAACACCTTTAACACTCCCAAAAGCTTCCAAAACAACCCTTAACTAACAACCAAACATCATCCATCAAATTCCCACATCAAACACCCCAAAAACTCAACTTAAAACCCTTCTAAAACCTCTCTAAAACCCAATTTCGGGAATCAACATAAAACCAAGTAAAAATCAAGTATGTTGGACCTTATAAGATGCTTTTAACTTATCTAACAACATTAAATGAAAAACTCATCTAAAGGTTATCAAAGTTTAGATATTTATCTTCAAAACTTAAAAACTCAAAATGTAAAAACCATGAGCTTTTATGAAAATAAAGGTATGAACTTGTAGAGAACGATAAGCACAAATAAAAAATGAGTTTACCTTTGAAAAATCTCCAACAACAAGCTAGAAGGATGATGGAATAGTAATTCCAATGGAAAATGCTTTTTGTCATGGGAAAAGTTTGAAGAGGGGGAAGAAGAAGAGTTAAAAAAGGGTCATTTAAATAAAATGAGTTTTATTTTTCAAAGGCCTTGAAATTACAAGAATTCCATTAATGAGATGACCATCTTCCACTATTCAAAAATCCATGGAGTTTTGGGTTTCAAATTAAAAACAAGCCCAACATAAAATCATTTGTTTTGAAAACATGAGGCCCAAATTAATATTTTATTATTTTAATTCACCCGACCCCCAAACCTGGGTGTTACATGACAAGCAGAATGCCACCATAATCAACAACTTTTACAGCCTAGAGATGGATGACAACCATCATGAGAAGTGGAGGCAGTCAGTGATAGCTGCTGATTACGACAGTCTCAAGGCCAAGCTGTGCAAGCCCAACACGCCTTGGTTGACAAAAAAGCATGGCAGCTCTGTCTAATGTTGTAACCTGCTACTCAAGGCAATGGTGTGGATTACCTTCATCAAGAGGCGTATGCTTTCCACCTCCCACAACTCCACCGTCGACCGGCCGCGCCTTGCACTAATCCATACCATCATGATCATGACGAACATGCCCATCAATGTTGGGGAAATCATTTGCAACGAGATTCACAATTGCTTCCACAAGACGAAGAGACCATTATACTTTCCATCACTCATCACCGGCTTTTGTGCCGATTTCAACGTCCCAACCGACCCCAGGGATAGATGACAACAACAAAGGAGGGGTGGACCAGGTGAGTCCGTATGCAGATGATGTAGGCCCCAGAAACAGAGCCCATCACCCCCAGCCAGCTCTCTACCACCAAGCCTATCACTCCAGCCGCCCCCGACAGTACTAAAGCTGCCCTAACAAGTGATGTCCTCACGCTGCTGTGCACCCTCATCAACAACAACAAGCGGATCGAGCAGTAGCAGCTGACATTTATGAAATATGTGGGGGAGGTCCAAGAAGCCTTTGTTGCTTATCTCTTGCAGAAGTATCCTGATGACGGCCTCACCTTGCCACCCTACCTTACAGATTTAGCTGCTGGAGTTACCCCAGCACAAGGAATGCCATCAGCCGCCGTTGCCCGCCATGCCGCCTTCCGTAGACAGATGTTGTCTCCGTCGCACTAACCATCGTACTCAGTCACCTCCTCCTCCAACACGGTGGCAGACTCCCCAGAGCGGCATCAACAATATCATTCCCCCATCTGCACAGCGGCAATAGTGGCCAACACATCCTCATCAGAAGAGGTGCAACAACATCAATCAGTAAAAAAAGCAGTAGCAACAACCATCCCAATGGCGATAGACCCTCCAGTAGTACCAATATAAGAAGGAAAAAGGAAGAGGAAACAACACATCATTGTCGCCGAGCAGTGGACGGTGAAACTAAATTAGAAGAGAGCGAAGCACCTCATGCCAAACCTCAAGAAGAACCTCGTCCCACTCCAAAAAGAGTCCAGCCGCCGCAGACAACCAGTCTCCCCTACGAAGTCTGCTTCCTGGACATCTGTCGGCCGCTGTCTAATCATCCAATTCTCCTCCTCAGCAGCAAAGACTCAATCCTCTTCTCAACCCTCGGCTTATTTCTAGATTTTTTCTTTCTCTTTATTCTATTTTATGTTATTTTTCCGTTTTTATCACTTGTATTTATTTTTCTGTTTTTTATTTTCTGTTTTTATTTTTAGCATTGAAGGCAATGCCCATCTCGAGTTTGAGGGCGATAGTAGCTCTCACATTTTTGTTTAGGCATACTTGGTAGCAAATATGTTGCATTGTACTTGCCTTAATATTAATCCGAATATAAAAATTTGTTATGACTTGTGCCTATGATAGTTAGCCGATAAATTATTTTCGCACCAATAAATAAATTGAACTTAATTTGGGAAAAGCATGAAAAATGACTTAGATTTTTTTAAAATTGCCAAAACTGTCAAACACTTATGTCACTTGCTAAATTTGATAGAATATCTAACGAAAATCATCTGCTTGTTTTTAGAATTCTTTGCAAAGTTCGAACAATGGTTGTAGGTAGCCACCGAGGCAGGAAACATAAACAGAAAAATGCAGCACTGCCACGACAACAGAAAAAAGGAAAAAATGATGTTTTCCCCTAGAGGTGCCCGAAACAGGCTCTAGGAGACACTCCGTTGCTATCAAAGTCTATAAATCTGAAAATTTTGAAGTGACAGACAAATTAGCATGAGTGAATGAAAGTCTTCACGGGATGACTCTACTCCATGGGTTCGAGGTTTTGTAGTTTGCTCCTATCTTAATTTCATACCTAGAAGAGTAGTTGTGATAAGCTGAAGCCCTCATTTCCATGATTAAATACTTGTGCTTAACTATGCTGTCACGGCATCAACCTTATATATCATAACAACATCTTTGTTTATCTAGTTATTTTGCATATTCAGCCTGTACACAGTTGTAACGCCCCGGTTTTGGGCTTAGGAGTTTTGGGCGTTGACCGGTTGGTCAAAGTGCTGTTCGAATCTTAAGAGGTTAAATTAGGAAAGCCTAGTTCGGGTTGCATTAAAAATATGGAAAAATGTTCTAAAATCATCTTTTAATATAATTAAGTGAACTGTGAAATCAATTTTGGAAAATGAGTTTTGGAAGTGTGACATTTTGGTTAGTGACCAAAATGTAATTTTCGCAAGTTTGGTGGCTGTTTTATAAAGGGTTGGAACTTTGAATCTTTAAGGAGCTATTAATCCAAAAGTGATTTCTCCAGATTTTTCTAAGATTTTATAAGCTATTTTCTGATTTTAAGGATAACAAAAAGGAGGGAAAAACTCATTTAGCAATTTTCTCAACTAACTTCTCATTTTCCTTCTCTCATTTTCTCTCAAACCAAACACTACATTTCCAGAGTTTTGTTTCTGATTTTCTCACCTAAATTCCTCCTTTCAACTCTCATTTGATTCCAAATCAACATATCTTCAAAACCTCTTCAATTGCTACAAGTTTCAACAAGCATTTTGATTGCAAAAAGTGGAGAAACACAAGTTTGGAGGTAAGAACGTCCTTCTCCTCTAAACTATCAGTTCTTTACTGAAATTCCTAAGTTTTCAATCCTTAATTGATGTTTAATTAAAGGCTTTTAAGTTGATTTATGGATCTTGGCTTATTATGCAAGATTTTGATGATTTTTGATGATTTTCGTTAGATCTGAGTAATCTGTGATTTAAGAGGTGTTTTTGATGTTAAATGATCTCTAAAATGATGTGGAATTGAGTTTTGATTGATGCAATCCCGGATAGGTTGAGTTTCCTAAGTTTAGCTTGTGTTTTAAGGTAGTTTTTTGAGGTGATCTTGGTGATCTGATGTTGCTGGAGGTATAAGGTTGTTAATAGGCTGTTTTTAGATGTTATATGATGTTAATGGAAGTGAGGTTTTGCTGGTTTATGGCTGGGCTTTGTTTAGAAGTGGTTTGAATGCATTTTCGGTTTTGTTTGGTGGCCGAAAATGGAGGTTGGATGAGAGCAGCGAGTTTAGGTGCTTTCATTGAAGTAATTAATGAATGATGATGCATTAATCCTCTGCTTTGATGTGTTGAAACAGGGGAGGCATCTTTGGATCCAAGATTGGTTGATCCGGAAGCTTAATTTGGTGCTTTGGCTTGAAGCAAAGTGGAAATTGGTGAGTACATTTGTGGAAATTGGATTTTCAGCTTTAAAACCAAGGTTTGAAGGTTTTGGGAGCTTAGTTTAAGTCTAAACAACTTTGCTAAGCTCAAGTGTAAGTTTTAGGATTTTCTCTCTAGTGGTGGCCATGACTTTGATGTGTTGCAAAATGATGATTTGCATGTTTTTAATTACTGTTTTGAAAGCATGTTTTAGCATGGATTTTGCTGATGATATAAGCCATATGTTGAAGGTAACTCTAGGTAGGAGTACCTTGCTTTTGTACATTGTTTAAATGTGGATTGATGCTTTAAAATGCATGATGAAAATGGCTTGGTTAAATGCTTTAAAACAGTGGATTAAATGATGAATATGATGTATATTGGCAAGTGATGTTTTGAAAAGATTAAGGTCACTAAGGTGGTTAAAAGTCCTTGAGTGAGCCTTGTTACTTAAGATCATCAAGGTGGTTAAAAGTCCTTGGATGAGTCTTGTTGCGGACACTAAGGTGGTTAAAAGTCCTTAGGTGATCCTTTCCATGGTGTTTAAAAGTCCATGGGGCCAAGGTGTTTAAAAGTCCTTGGGGCCAAGGTGTTTAAAAGTCCTTGGGGCGATTCAAGCATTGGACACAAAGGTGGTTAAAAGTCCTTGTGTGGTCCTTATTCATGGTGTTTAAAAGTCCATGGCCAAGGTGTTTAAAAGTCCTTGGGGCCAAGGTGTTTAAAAGTCCTTGGGAAAGTTGTTGAACTTGTTTTATGAAATGGAATTTGTCACTTGAGCCAATATGACATGTTAAGTATATTATGAAGCATGAGATGCTTGTTTTAATGTTTATGTTGAAGCATGGGATTGCTTGTTTTAAGTATGTTTTTGAGCATGTGCAAGGATTGATTTTAAGCATGATTTATAAATGGTTTTAATTGCATTATTGAATTGTTTTTAATGAGCATGCCTCACTAAGCTTTTGCTTACGCTCTCTATATTTTCTTAATTCAATAATGCAGAGCATTAGAGTACCTTGAGGGGCAGCAAGAAAGGGCAAGCAATCAAGTTCAAGTGAAGCTCAAAGTATGGAAGGTTTTGTTAAACATTTAGCTTTTGTGTGATTTGGCAATGGGGGACCAATGTGTATGTTTTGGGAGGTGTTTGAGACTCCCTAAGTATGTTGAATGTTGTTGAGATTGCTGGTTTTTGAATTGGAACCTTATATGCTTGTTTTGGATGTTTGGTGTTGAATGGCTAGCTTGTGTAGGAAGCCTATAGAATTGGGGCTTTTTGCATATGATGTTAGATTCATGTTGTGATGGTGCCTACAAGTCATAAATATGTTTAATTGCATGTTGGTAAAGTTTGGTGACATTTGGAGCATGTTTGAATGATCAATTGCATGATTTGGTATGCTTGTTTGCTGCAATTTGTGCAGGCGTTTCGGAACAGTATGCACCGTTTCGAAACGGGTGCCTTACATGAACCCAGGCGTCCGAAACGGTGTGCACCGTTTCGAAACGGTTTGGTCTCTGCCAAGGCCGTGTTTCGGAACGGGGTCGATCGGTTTTGGAACGGCCCGTGTTTCGGAACGGGGTTGATCGGTTTCGGAACGTCCTACAGTTAGGGGGCTGACATTGGCAGTTATATGTTTTGAATTGTTTACGTTTTGGTCCTGAATCTTGTTTGTTCAATTGTGTGAGCTTGGGAAGTCCTTTTGAGCTGAAATTTCACAGAGAAGCATGAAACCTGATTAATTTCAAGATGGTAACCTTAATTTGGGTTAAGTCCTTTTAATTATCAGAAATTAGAATTTGGTCCCTAAAGTTGTAATTTGTTCAATTGGGTCCCTGTTTGATCTCTGATGTTTGTGATCTTTGAGTATGATGTTTGTGTGATCACAATTAGGTTTAATGTGCATCTAGACAAGATTAAAAAGAAAAAAAGGGTCGTTAATCAAGGTTGACTTTCGGGTTGACTTTGGTTTTCCCGTGTGACTTTCTTAATTCGGGTCAACCGTCTAGGCCGGGTTAAGGGGGTTACATTTGGTGGTATCAGAGCTGAGTTTGCGAGTAATTGGGAATGAATGTATGCATGATTGAAGTATGTTTAGCTTGTATGCTGGTTGTTTGAAAGCATGATCAGTGGCTTGTGATGTTGATGCAATTGAGATGTATGTTATGATGTTGCATGTTGAGGGTACCCATTGCCAAACAAAAGCTAATGAAATGAAGTTGATTTTGAATGAAATTGAGCTTGAATACTTGGATTGCTTACCTTGCTGGGCCTGACTTGTTTTATTTTGCATTGTGATTGTATGGTAAAAGTATGGCACCACGTAGAGAGTTAAGAGGTAGTGTGCGAGCTACGGCTCCTAATGAGAATGAGAATGAAGAGAACACGGGTAGTGCTGTGTTACCCCCTCCTCCGCCTGGTGGTGGTGCTGGAGGTGAGCGAGCTGAAGCTGCAGCTGGTGCTGGAGCTGCTGGACCAGAGGTTGGTCAGGGGCAAGCTATGCCTGATATGTCTATGCTGGTACAAGCTATTGCGGGTGCTTTTCGAGCAGCAGTAGCTGGAGCTCAAGGAGCTGGGCATCAGGGAAATGCTGGAGTCAGATTACCTTTGGAGCGTCTGCGTAGTCTTGGAGGGACTGAGTTCAGAGGTATGTCTGCTGAGAGTTCGGAAGCTTGGCTAGAGAGTACCAAGCGTATCTTGGGTCAGATGAGCTGCACGGATGTGCAAAAGTTGGGCTGTGTTGTGTCCTTGCTGCAGGACGATGCATATACGTGGTGGACGACCACCATAGCTGGGATGGCTGAAGCTGATGTTTCTTGGACATTCTTTCAGAATGCGTTCAAGAGGAGATATCTTGGAGTGAGATATCTGGATGAGAAAAAGCGTGAATTCATGTCTCTTACCCAAGGGAGCATGAGTGTGGCTGGGTATGAAGTGCAGTTCGTACAGCTCAGTCAGTATGCACCGGAGCTGATACCTGATGAGCGTGAGAGGTGCGAAAGGTTCCGTTATGGCTTGGTGACGGAGGTTAAGACCTACATGTTAGCTGCTGAGTACAATGATTTTGATGTGTTGGTTAGTCGATCCAAGGACATTGAGATGAACTTGGGTTTAGCTGCGAAAGGTGCTGGAGCAAGTTCTGGCAAGAGAGCTGCTGAGTATAGTTCCGGAGGTGGACGGAACAAGAGGGGACGTGATCAGAAGTATCAGTCCTCAGCCAAGAGAGGTGGTGGTGCACCTGCTAGAGGTGGTTTTGCTAGAGCTGAACCAAGTGCTTGTTGGATCTGTGGTTCGCGTGGTCACATGAAGCGTGACTGTCCTTGTGCTGTGAGGGAGGTGCAAGCTCCTGTTGCAGCTGCTGGTAATGGATGTTGGAACTGTGGTTCTGTTGACCATTTGAGGCGAGATTGTCCGAGGTTGGCTGGTGGCCAAGATCGTGCTCCTGTTGTTGCACCGCAGAGAGGTCGTGGGCGCGGCCGTGGTAATTTCCAGAGGAGAGAGGAAGGTGGCCGTGGAGTAGCTCATGTTGAGGCTATTCAGCCTGAGGGTGGAGGCCAAGCGAGGGTGTATGCTCAGCGCGAGGGAAGGAATGATGCTGATGTGATTGCAGGTACCTTTACTTTGCAGTCCTAGTCATTGCTTTCTTTGATTGATTCTGGAACTACGCATTCATACATTTTGCGTGAGCATGCTGAATTGCTTGGTTTGCCTGTTGAGTCTTTGGATGTTGGTGTTCGTGTCACTAGTTCTTTTGGTGAAACTGTTGTGACTCGAAAGCTTTATAGAAGGTGTCCCTTGGTTGTTCAAGAACATGTCTTTCATGTTGATCTTATGGAGTTGCCATTCTATGGTTTTGATGTGATCCTTGGTATGGATTGGCTTGCTGAGCATCGTGCTGTTGTGGATTGTGAGAATAAGCGGGTTTCACTTAAGCTTGCGGATGATTATGAAGTTGTTGTTGTTGGCGAGAATGTGAAGTTTCTTGCTAATGTTGTGTCTACCTTGGAGGCGAGTAGGATGCTGAGGCAGGGTTGCGAAGCTTACCTAGCTTTTGTGATAAATCCTAGCTCTAAGGAGTTGAGGGTGCAAGATATCAAGGTTGTGAAGGAGTTTCCTGGTGTTTTTCCTGAAGAGTTGCCTGGTTTACCTCCTAATCGCGAGGTGGAGTTTGGAATTGAGCTGTATGAGAATACAACTCCTGTGTCCATTACTCCCTATAGAATGGCACCTAAGGAGCTGAAGACGCAGTTGCAAGAGCTGCTTGATCGTGGTTTCATCCTGTCGAGTGTGTCGCCTTGGGGTGCTCCTGTCTTGTTTGTGAAGAAGAAAGATGGCACGATGAGGATGTGCATTGATTACCGTCAGCTGAACAAATTGACTATCAAGAATCGGTATCCTTTGCCGAGGATTGATGATCTCTTTGATCAATTTCGAGGAGCTGCTGTGTTCTCTAAGATTGACTTGAGGTCAGGGTATTATCAGTTGAAGGTGAAGGATGTGGATGTGCCTAAGACAGCTTTCAGGACAAGGTATGGGCATTATGAGTTCCTTGTGATGCCGTTTGGTTTGACAAATGCTCCTGCTGCTTTCATGGACATGATGAATCGTGTTTTTCATGAATACCTGGACAAGTTCGTTGTGGTGTTCATTGATGATATCCTCGTGTACTCGCGTACTGAGGAGGAGCACGAAGAGCATTTGAGGGTTGTGCTGCAAGCCTTGTTGGAGAATCAGCTTTATGCTAAGTTGAGCAAGTTTGAGTTTTGGCTTAGGGAGGTGGTGTTTCTTGGGCATGTGGTCTCAGCTGAGGGGATTCGTGTTGATCCTCAGAAGATTGAAGCGGTGATGAACTGGAAAGTTCCTAAGTTTGTTCATGAGGTCCGTAGTTTCCTTGGTTTGGCGGGATACTACCGGAGGTTTGTGGATGGTTTTTCCAAGATAGCTGCTCCTTTGAGGAAGCTGTTGCAAAAGGATGTTAAGTATGAGTGGACAGAAGCGAGACAGCAGGCTTTTGAGAAGCTGAAGGCAGCTTTGACGCAAGCTCCTATCTTGATTCAGCCTGAATCAGGGAAAGAGTTTGTGGTCTATAGTGATGCATCCTATGTTGGTTTGGGGTGTGTGCTGATGCAAGAGGGTAAGGTTGTGGCTTATGCGTCGCGGCAGTTGAAGGTGCATGAGCGCAACTATCCTACGCATGATATTGAGCTGGCTGCAGTGGTTTTTGCTCTGAAGATCTGGAGACATTATCTGTATGGTGAGAAGTGTACTGTGTACACGGATCACAAGAGTTTGAGGTATCTGATGTCTCAAAAGGAGTTGAATCTCAGGCAGCGACGTTGGTTGGAGTTGCTCAAGGATTATGATCTGACGATTGAGTATCATCCTGGTAAAGCTAATGTTGTTGCTGATGCCTTGAGTAGGAAGGTAGCTGTTGAGCTGAGGGCGATGTTTGCTAGCTTGAGCATATCGCGAGATGGTGGTCTTGTTGCTGAGTTGCAAGTGAAGCCATCTTTGGTTGAGTTGATCAAGGAAAAGCAGTTGCTGGATGATTCCTTGGTGTCTCATGTTCAGGATATCGCGGAGGGTAGACCTTCAGATTTCTGCTTTAATGAGGATGGTGTGTTGTGTTTTGGTAGTCGGATAGTAGTGCCTGCTGATGTTGAGTTGAGGCGTGCTATTCTGACTGAAGGTCATAGTAGTCCTTTTGCTATGCACCCTGGTAGTACTAAGATGTATTGTGATCTTCGTGATGAGTACTATTGGGTAGGTTTGAAGAAGGATTTTGCAAAGTTTGTGAGAAAGTGTTTGGTGTGTCAGCGAGTTAAGGCTGAACATCAGGTTCCTTCTGGTTTGTTGCAACCGTTGAAAATCCCTGAATGGAAGTGGGAGAGGGTTACCATGGATTTTGTATCTGGTTTGCCTTTGTCTCCATCAAAGAAGAATTCTGTTTGGGTGATTGTGGATCGTTTGACGAAGTGTGCGCATTTCTTGCCTGTGCATACTACATTTTCTTTGGATAAGCTGGCAGAGCTGTACATTGCTGAGATAGTGAGGTTGCATGGTGTGCCTAAGTCGATTGTGTCGGATAGGGATCCGAGGTTCACATCGCGTTTCTGGCAGTGTTTGCATCAAGCTCTGGGTACAAGGTTGCATTTCAGTACATCCTATCATCCTCAGTCGGATGGTCAGTCTGAGCGAGTTATTCAGATTTTGGAGGATATGTTGAGATGCTGCGTGATTGAGTTTCAAGGTTCTTGGGAGAAACATCTGCCTTTGGTTGAGTTCGCTTATAACAATAGTTATTAGGCGAGTATACAGATGGCACCTTATGAGGCTCTGTATGGGAGGAAGTGTAGGACTCCTCTTTGTTGGGCTGAAACTGGTCAAAAGTTGGTTTCGATGCCTGCTTTGTTGAAAGGGACCACCGAGAAGGTGAAGCTCATTTGTGAGAGGTTGAAGGCTGCCTCTGATCGGCAAAAGTCTTACGCGGATTTGAAGCGTAAGGAGATAGAGTATGCGGTGGGTGACCGTGTGTTCTTGAAGGTTTCGCCTTGGAAGAAGGTGATGAGGTTTGGCCGGAAGGGTAAGTTGAGCCCTCGGTACATTGGACCGTATGAGGTGGTTGAGCGAGTGGGTCCTGTTGCGTATCGTTTGAGGTTACCTCAGGAGTTGGAGAAGATTCATGATGTGTTCCATGTTTCTATGCTCCGGAAGTATAGATCTGATCCTTCGCATGTGATGCCTGTAGAGGATGTGGTCTTGAATCCGGATTTGACCTATGATGAGGAACCGGTGAAGGTTCTGGATTCGGATTGCAAGGTTCTTCGTGGCAAGACCATTGAGTTGGTGAAGGTGCTGTGGAAGCATCGAGGTGTTGAGGAAGCCACGTGGGAGCGGAAGGAAGACATGCTGAAGCAGTTTCCTTATCTCTTTCCTTCAGGTAAATTTCGAGGACGAAATTTCTTAAGGGGGGGAGAGTTGTAATGCCCTGGTTTTGGGCTTAGGAGTTTTGGGCGTTGACCGGTTGGTCAAAGTACTGATCGAATCTTAAGAGGTTAAATTAGGAAAGCCTAGTTCGGGTTGCATTAAAAATATGGAAAAATGTTCTAAAATCATCTTTTAATATAATTAAGTGAACTGTGAAATCAATTTTGGAAAATGAGTTTTGGAAGTGTGACATTTTGGTTAGTGACCAAAATGTAATTTTCGCAAGTTTGGTGGCTGTTTTATAAAGGGTTGGAACTTTGAATCTTTAAGGAGCTATTAATCCAAAAGTGATTTCTCCAGATTTTTCTAAGATTTTATAAGCTATTTTCTGATTTTAAAGATAACAAAAAGGAGGGAAAAACTCATTTGGCAATTTTCTCAACTAACTTCTCATTTTCCTTCTCTCATTTTCTCTCAAACCAAACACTACATTTCCAGAGTTTTGTTTCTGATTTTCTCACCTAAATTCCTCCTTTCAACTCTCATTTGATTCCAAATCAACATATCTTCAAAACCTCTTCAATTGCTACAAGTTTCAACAAGCATTTTGATTGCAAAAAGTGGAGAAACACAAGTTTGGAGGTAAGAACGTCCTTCTCCTCTAAACTATCAGTTCTTTACTGAAATTCCTAAGTTTTCAATCCTTAATTGATGTTTAATTAAAGGCTTTTAAGTTGATTTATGGATCTTGGCTTATTATGCAAGATTTTGATGATTTTTGATGATTTTCGTTAGATCTGAGTAATCTGTGATTTAAGAGGTGTTTTTGATGTTAAATGATCTCTAAAATGATGTGGAATTGAGTTTTGATTGATGCAATCCCGGATAGGTTGAGTTTCCTAAGTTTAGCTTGTGTTTTAAGGTAGTTTTTGAGGTGATCTTGGTGATCTGATGTTGCTGGAGGTATAAGGTTGTTAATAGGCTGTTTTTAGATGTTATATGATGTTAATGGAAGTGAGGTTTTGCTGGTTTATGGCTGGGCTTTGTTTAGAAGTGGTTTGGATGCATTTTTGGTTGTGTTTGGTCACCGAAAATGGAGGTTGGATGAGAGCAGTGAGTTTAGGTGCTTTCATTGAAGCAATTAATGCATGATGATGCATTAATCCTCTGCTTTGATGTGTTGAAACAGGGGAGGCATCTTTGGATCCAAGATTGGTTGATCCGGAAGCTTAATTTGGTGCTTTGGCTTGAAGCAAAGTGGAAATTGGTGAGTACATTTGTGGAAATTGGATTTTCAGCTTTAAAACCAAGGTTTGAAGGTTTTGGGAGCTTAGTTTAAGTCTAAACAACTTTGCTAAGCTCAAGTGTAAGTTTTCGGATTTTCTCTCTAGTGGTGGCCATGACTTTGATGTGTTGCAAAATGATGATTTGCATGTTTTTAATTACTGTTTTGAAAGCATGTTTTAGCATGGATTTTGCTGATGATATAAGCCATATGTTGAAGGTAACTCTAGGTAGGAGTACCTTGCTTTTGTACATTGTTTAAATGTGGATTGATGCTTTAAAATGCATGATGAAAATGGCTTGGTTAAATGCTTTAAAACAGTGGATTAAATGATGAATATGATGTATATTGGCAAGTGATGTTTTGAAAAGATTAAGGTCACTAAGGTGGTTAAAAGTCCTTGAGTGAGCCTTGTTACTTAAGATAACCAAGGTGGTTAAAAGTCCTTGGATGAGTCTTGTTGCGGACACTAAGGTGGTTAAAAGTCCTTAGGTGATCCTTTCCATGGTGTTTAAAAGTCCATGGGGCCAAGGTGTTTAAAAGTCCTTGGGGCCAAGGTGTTTAAAAGTCCTTGGGGCGATTCAAGCATTGGACACAAAGGTGGTTAAAAGTCCTTGTGTGGTCCTTATTCATGGTGTTTAAAAGTCCATGGCCAAGGTGTTTAAAAGTCCTTGGGGCCAAGGTGTTTAAAAGTCCTTGGGAAAGTTGTTGAACTTGTTTTATGAAATGGAATTTGTCACTTGAGCCAATATGACATGTTAAGTATATTATGAAGCATGAGATGCTTGTTTTAATGTTTATGTTGAAGCATGGGATTGCTTGTTTTAAGTATGTTTTTGAGCATGTGCAAGGATTGATTTTAAGCATGATTTATAAATGGTTTTAATTGCATTATTGAATTGTTTTTAATGAGCATGCCTCACTAAGCTTTTGCTTACGCTCTCTATATTTTCTTAATTCAATAATGCAGAGCATTAGAGTACCTTGAGGGGCAGCAAGAAAGGGCAAGCAATCAAGTTCAAGTGAAGCTCAAAGTATGGAAGGTTTTGTTAAACATTTAGCTTTTGTGTGATTTGGCAATGGGGGACCAATGTGTATGTTTGGGAGGTGTTTGAGACTCCCTAAGTATGTTGAATGTTGTTGAGATTGCTGGTTTTTGAATTGGAACCTTATATGCTTGTTTTGGAAGTTTGGTGTTGAATGGCTAGCTTGTGTAGGAAGCATGCCTATAGAATTGGGGCTTTTTGCATATGATGTTAGATTCATGTTGTGATGGTGCCTACAAGTCATAAATATGTTTAATTGCATGTTGGTAAAGTTTGGTGACATTTGGAGCATGTTTGAATGATCAATTGCATGATTTGGTATGCTTGTTTGCTGCAATCTGTGCAGGCGTTTCGGAACAGTATGCACCGTTTCGGAACGGGTGCCTTACATGAACCCAGGCGTCCGAAACGGTGTGCACCGTTTCGAAACGGTTTGGTCTCTGCAAGGCCGTGTTTTGGAACGGGGTCGATCGCTTTTGGAACGGCCCGTGTTTCGGAACGGGGTTGATCGGTTTCGGAACGTCCGACCGTTAGGGGGCTGACATTGGCAGTTATATGTTTTGAATTGTTTACGTTTTGGTCCTGAATCTTGTTTGTTCAATTGTGTGAGCTTGGGAAGTCCTTTTGAGCTGAAATTTCACAGAGAAGCATGAAACCTGATTAATTTCAAGATGGTAACCTTAATTTGGGTTAAGTCCTTTTAATTATTAGAAATTAGAATTTGGTCCCTAAAGTTGTAATTTGTTCAATTGGGTCCCTGTTTGATCGCTGATGTTTGTGATCTTTGAGTATGATGTTTGTGTGATCACAATTAGGTTTAATGTGCATCTAGACAAGATTAAAAAGAAAAAAAAGGGTCGTTAATCAAGGTTGACTTTCGGGTTGACTTTGGTTTTCCCCGTGTGACTTTCTTAATTCGGGTCAACCGTCTAGGCCGGGTTAAGGGGGTTACATTTGGTGGTATCAGAGCTGAGTTTGCGAGTAATTGGGAATGAATGTATGCATGATTGAAGTATGTTTAGCTTGTATGCTTGTTGTTTGAAAGCATGATCAGTGGCTTGTGATGTTGATGCAATTGAGATGTATGTTATGATGTTGCATGTTGAGGGTACCCATTGCCAAACAAAAGCTAATGAAATGAAGTTGATTTTGAATGAAATTGAGCTTGAATACTTGGATTGCTTACCTTGCTGGGCCTGACTTGTTTTATTTTGCATTGTGATTGTATGGTAAAAGTATGGCACCACGTAGAGAGTTAAGAGGTAGTGTGCGAGCTACGGCTCCTAATGAGAATGAGAATGAAGAGAACACGGGTAGTGCTGTGTTACCCCCTCCTCCGCCTGGTGGTGGTGCTGGAGGTGAGCGAGCTGAAGCTGCAGCTGGTGCTGGAGCTGCTGGACCAGAGGTTGGTCAGGGGCAAGCTATGCCTGATATGTCTATGCTGGTACAAGCTATTGCGGGTGCTTTTCGAGCAGCAGTAGCTGGAGCTCAAGGAGCTGGGCATCAGGGAAATGCTGGAGTCAGATTACCTTTGGAGCGTCTGCGCAGTCTTGGAGGGACTGAGTTCAGAGGTATGTCTGCTGAGAGTTCGGAAGCTTGGCTAGAGAGTACCAAGCGTATCTTGGGTCAGATGAGCTGCACGGATGTGCAAAAGTTGGGCTGTGTTGTGTCCTTGCTGCAGGACGATGCATATACGTGGTGGACGACCACCATAGCTGGGATGGCTGAAGCTGATGTTTCTTGGACATTCTTTCATAATGCGTTCAAGAGGAGATATCTTGGAGTGAGATATCTGGATGAGAAAAAGCGTGAATTCATGTCTCTTACCCAAGGGAGCATGAGTGTGGCTGGGTATGAAGTGCAGTTCGTACGGCTCAGTCAGTATGCACCGGAGCTGATACCTGATGAGCGTGAGAGGTGCGAAAGGTTCCGTTATGGCTTGGTGACGGAGGTTAAGACCTACATGTTGGCTGCTGAGTACAATGATTTTGATGTGTTGGTTAGTCGATCCAAGGACATTGAGATGAACTTGGGTTTAGCTGCGAAAGGTGCTGGAGCAAGTTCTTGCAAGAGAGCTGCTGAGTATAGTTCCGGAGGTGGACGGAACAAGAGGGGACGTGATCAGAAGTATCAGTCCTCAGCCAAGAGAGGTGGTGGTGCACCTGCTAGAGGTGGTTTTGCTAGAGCTGAACCAAGTGCTTGTTGGATCTGTGGTTCGCGTGGTCACATGAAGCGTAACTGTCCTCGTGCTGTGAGGGAGGTGCAAGCTCCTGTTGCGGCTGCTTGTAATGGATGTTGGAACTGTGGTTCTGTTGACCATTTGAGGCGAGATTGTCCGAGGTTGGCTGGTGGCCAAGATCGTGCTCCTGTTGTTGCACCGCAGAGAGGTCGTGGGCGCGGCCGTGGTAATTAGGTTTAATGTGCATCTAGACAAGATTAAAAAGAAAAAAAAGGGTCGTTAATCAAGGTTGACTTTCGGGTTGACTTTGGTTTTCCCCGTGTGACTTTCTTAATTCGGGTCAACCGTCTAGGCCGGGTTAAGGGGGTTACAACAGTTCTGCACACACTGCGCCGGCGTCACAGAAATTAATTATGAGTAATTTTCTTGCTATTTTCCCTCCACTAATCTAATATAGGTGCCACAGCCTTTATGTACTAAATCAAGTTGAAAACAAGTCTTTCTTTCTGGTTAATATAATGGCAAGTATATTTAGTTTGCATTGCTTGAGGACAAGAAATAATTCGAGTTTGGAGGCGTGTAAAGTGTCCACATGTTCTACATTTCATGCACATTCCATCTCATATTATTGTTGTTTTTGAGTACATTCTAGGCATAATTAGGACCATGCATTTCATTTTACAGTATTTCTTTACTTTGCCATGTTTTTATAGAGTATTTGTTATTTGGTGAAGAAAAGATATTGTTTTAGCTTAGTTTTAGGTACTAAAGGCTGACAGAGGGAAAGAGGAGCCGAGGATATGATGTTGAGGCAACAAATGAAGGAGCTGTACTGATGCAGTTTCAAACAGAGACAACAACTACCGCCGCCCAACCTATCGCCCAATACATCAGGTAATGAAGTTGGAGAACTGGAGTGCGATCTATAGATCAGAAAATCCTGATTTTATCGATGTTGTCCATTTAATTTTTTAACGTCTGTAGCAGCAGGCAGAGCCACCGAAGAAGGAGCACAAGATTACTTGCGGAGCAAGGCAACGTGATAAAGTCCACATTCAACTCAAAGAAGTCAGCATTTAGAGTTGCAATTAATGCCAAAGTGACTTTGAAGACTTCTACTTCAAGAAGGACTAGATCTAACTAATGCCTATATATACTCACTGTAATATTCCATCAAAACAAGTTAGGTTTTCCTTAGGCATAGTTTAGGTTTTCTTACCGCCATCATGTTCTAATTCTCTCTTTGGGTTTGGGTTATGTTGTTATTAGTGTGAGAACGGTTGTTTAGGATTTTAAGTTCGTTTTTGCAAATAAAACTTCAAGGTTAACTTATTCCATGTTGTTCATAGTATTCAACTAAGGCGAAAGATTAGTTGAATTCTATCCATTTGTTCAGTATTGAGAGAGTCGAACTCTCGAAAGAAGTAAGTACGATTTCATCTATAAACGGCGTGATAAATCCAGCCTAGACATAGGTTAGGGTTGAAGGTGGCTAAAAGAGGACAACATAACCTGCCCATTCTATCAACCCGATTTCTTCTCTTTTAACTACTTGTGTTTTTATTTTACTTTTCTTATAAACAACAAAATTAATTGTGCATTTAGTTTTCCATGTGCAGGCACAACAATTCAAATCAAGTTGTCCAATCCCCTTTGGGAGACGATATATTTTATACTATAACTTGGCAAAAGTGTGCACTAGCGCTCATAAATAGAGAACACTCAAACGCTCTACAATTGCTGCTTCGTTAACTAAGTTGTTGCATAGGAATGTTCTCTTTGAGTGGACAAATGTTAGACAACAAGCTTTCGAGAGGTTGAAGAAAGCTTTGACGTAAGCTTCTATCTTGATTTAACCTGAGTCGGTAGGGAGTGTGGTTTTTAGTGATGCATCGTATGTTGGTTTGGGTTGTGTGTTGATGCAAGGTGGGAAGGTTGTGGTATATACATTTAGGCAATTGAAGCTGCACGAGCGCAACTATCCTACCCATGATCTTAAGCTTACCGCGGTTGTGTTTGCTTTCAAAATTTGGAGGCATTACCTTTATGGTGAGAAGAGTGTTGTTTATATGGATCATAAGAGTTTGAAGTATTTGATGACACAAAAGAACTTGAATCTTAGGCATCATAGATGGTTGGAGTTTCTTAAGGATTATGACTTGACGATTGAGTATCATCTAGGGAAAGCTAATGTGGTGGCCAATACATTGAGTAGGAAAGGGGTAGTTGAGTTGAGGGCCATGTTTACGCGATTGAGTGTGTCGCGGGATGGTGGATTGATAGCTGAGTTGCAAGTGAAACCTTCCTTAGTTAAGGAGAAGAAGTTGCTTGATGATACATTGGTACTGAATGTTCAGGATATAACGAATGGCAATTTGACAGACTTTTGCTTTAATGATGAGGGTGTTTTTTGTTTTGAGAGTTGAATAGTTGTGCCATATGATGTTGGGTTGTGGCGCACTATTCTGAATGAGGCGTATAGTAGTCCTTTTGCTATGCATCTCGGTAGTACTAAGATCTATCGTGGATTGAAGGATAAGTACTATCGGGTTGGGTTGAAGAAGGATGTTACTGATTTTGTGAGTAAGTGTATGGTTTGTCAGCGCGTGAAAGCTGAGCATCAGTTTCCTTTTGTGTTGTTGCAACCTTTGAATATACCAGAATGGAAATGGGAGAGGATTACGATAGATTTCATGTCGTGTTTTTCTTTGATCCCATCAAATAAGAACTCTATTTGGGTGATTGTAGACCGTCTTACAAAGTGTGTGCATTTCATAGCTGTGCATACTACGTATACGTTGGATAAGTTGGCAGAGTTGTAACCCCCTTAGCCCGACCTAGACGCCCGACTCGAACTAAGAATATTACAAGGGAAAAATTGAATCCAACACCTTAAAACCGTCTTCGATTAACGACTCTTTTTTCTTTCTAGATGCAAATTAAGTCCTATATGTTTAACAAAAATCTTAGAAGAAAATGGCACAACGATCGGAGTTTGATTAGGGGTTCGATTGTATACATTTAACTTTTAGGGACTAAACTATAATTTTTGAAAATTACAGGGACTAATCCAGTTCTAAGGTTACCAATCCTTAATTAGTCATATAGCAAGCTTCCATGTGAAAATTCATCACAAACAGACCATCCAAACTCAACCAATTGAACAATCAACATTCAAGGACCACAATGTAACATTTCAAAACTTAAGAAGATGCTTTTAATTGAAAATAACGGTCAGGTATCGGTAACCTTAATCTCGTATCGATACACGAGAAGGCAGTTGCCAAAGTTTGGAAACGGGTAACGATACCCTTCCTTGTGTATCGATACGTCCTTCAAAGTTAGCACAAGCGTATCGATACGCGGGAAATTCGTATCAGTACCACTGTGTTGTTTTTCCTGAAAAATTTCCTTCGAGTATCAATACCCAATCCCGAGTATCGATACTCGTACCATAAATGAACTTCCAACATCCACAAATAAGCATTTAACATCAACTAAACATGTCCAAAACATCCGATCAAGTTATATCAAACATTTCAAACACATATTCATCATCAACCATTCACAATATAAACATCAGACAGGGCAATTCATGAAGATCATGGAACTATAGAGGCATGCTTTAAAACACTTATAAAGTGTAACGCCCAGGTTTAGGGCCCGGGAGTTTATCGGTATTGATCTAGGATTAGTTCAGGTTAAATTGGATTTAAAATGATAATTTTATAAAAATTGCACTTATTTACTAAAATGCCATTAATGAAAATTTGAAAAGGATTTTATCTAGTTTATTTTCAAAATCAAAAGGAGGAAAAGCTATCATCTTCTTAAAAGCTCCATTTGTTCCAAAACCCTTCTTAAACCCTAAAATCACCATTCCATTGTCCAATCCCTCTTCCAAGCAAAATTTGTGAAGGTAATCTCTCCCTTGTTTTAGTTCTTACCTATCTAACTTGTGCTCTTTGAAAACTTCCTTTTAAAAGCTATTAAAATGTATTTTGATTTGGTGTTGAGTTTGAGAAAATGGGAATTTCTATGGGTTTTTTTGTGCGGGTTTTCTAATGTAATGTTTAAGGGTGTTTTTGATCATGCTTGAGTGTCTTAAAAATGTTAAAAAGATGGCAAATGGTGGGAAACCCGATATGGGTATAAAAATGAGATATTTAGGTTGAAAAGGTGAGTTTTAGGTTGAAAACGTGGCTGATGGTTCCCTCGATGTTGGGCAACGTTTCTAGACAATTTTGGATGTGTTTTGATGGTTGAAATGGATGATTTCAGTGTGGGGTTGTTTAGAACGAAAATGGTAAAGTTTGGATAAAATTTGTGTTCGAATCGATGTGTTTTGGTTGCAAGATTAAGTTTCTGGGTTGTTGCTGGTTTACAACTGTGTTGGTGTTATAATAGTTTGTTTTGGGTTGCTTGAAATAGAAGAATCAGGTTCGTGTGCTTTTGGCGCGATACCGGAGACTACAAAGGCTTGAGAACGGTTATTCGACTTTCGTTGGGATTAATCGGTGAGTGGAAACTGTTTTGAGACTTTAAATGTGTTGAATGAAGGTTTTGGGGTTTGGGTGGAGTCCTAGAGACTAACCTAGACCCGAGTGTAAGTGTATCTATACTCTCTCGTTTGGTTGATAATGGTCGTTCTCAATTATGTGTGTTATGGTGTATTTGGATTGTTTTTACTCTTTGGTAGTGTTGTTTTGTAGTCATTGTTGGTGTCGAGCCTCACGTGATGGTTGTCGTTACTACGGTGATGAGTAGTCCCACCGGTAGTGACTAGTAGAAGAGTACGATGATGTGTAGTCTCATCAGAAAAGTACTAGTTGTTGTGAACGATGATGTGTAGTCCCACTAGGTTTTTGTTATGCATGTGCATACCATGTATTGTGATGATTGTGTTTCATTACGTCTTTCCTTTAATGGTTTTGCTTTAAATCTAAGATTTATGTTTTAAAAACAACATTGTTGTTGTGTTTTAGAGCTCCGCTCACTAAGCTTTAAGCTTACGCACTCTTCCTTTCCAACAATGTAGATCGTTAGTGGCTTGGGAGGCAAGTGAGCTAGGGAGGAGTTTCTCGGAGTTCTCAGGTAGCTCAAAGTATGGTTTATGTTTTGTAATAACACTTAGACAATAGGATTGCTAGATTTGTATGTTAAGGAGATGATGTTCAAACTCCTATACTTGCTTTGTTTATGTTTCAAGCATGTTTTAAGTGGTGATACTATGTAAAATTGAGACTCGATGTGGGACCGTTTCGGAACGGCTTGGTCTTGCAATTAAAATAGAGCTTGTGTTTTGGAACGAGAAACCTTGTTTCGTAACGCGAGCAAGTAATTTGATTAAATGGCATCTCTAAAGGTTCCCGAACGTTGCGTTTTTGTCACTAAAGGTTGTATGTTACCTTTTTAAGTTTATATGTATCCCTTATGAAGGTTTTGCCCCGTATGCATGCAAATTGACTAACAACTACATGGTAAGTTTAAATTAATGTGTGCCCTCTATTCGTTCACATCTATATTCGCTTATCAGCCGTTGTCTACTCACCTAGGGTTAATTGTGATATCTAGTCAAGATAATAAAAGAAAGGGTAATCTTCACCAGTGGTCCCTTTCGTTTAAGATTTATTTTATTTTGGTCATTGGAATTCAAATAAGATTATTCTGGTCCCTTGGTCGTTAGTCTCCGTTACATAAAAAAATTAGTTTCTAATTTAACCCTTAAACTTTCAAAATTTTATTTTTCAACACATTCCTAAAAATTATAAAACTAAAACCCTTTCTCTGTTGCTCCTTCGATATGATTCCACCCTTCATTGTTTGTATCTTCCTAGTTCCCACGCTAACCAAAGAAAGCCCAAAGAAACGAAAAATTTATTCCATGTCATCTTCTTCTGTAGTGAAAATATTTGAGACTGCCCAAATCAAACCAATCTCCGCCGGTGAATTCTCCCTTTCGGTCATTTTTCTCGACACTTTCTGGTTCAAACTCCCACCAGTCGAGCGTCTCTTTTTCTATAACCTTAACAATTTAACCCCTACTTATTTCAGCTTTGATATCCTCCCCAAACTCAAGCAATTTCTTTCTCTGACGCTCAACCATTTCCTCCAACTCGCCGGCAACCTCAGGTGGGCATCGAATGCCCCCAAACCATTCATTTCCTGCACTCATAACGACAGAGTTTCACTCACTGTTGCCGAGTCCGATGCCGACTTCCACCGTCTCACCAGCAATGGAGTATACGAAGCTCTCGAGTTACATCCTTTGATTCCCCAGCTGATATCATCGGATGATTCATCATCAACTTTATCTCTGCAAGTAACCCTTTTTCCCGGCAAAGGCTTCTCCATCGGAATCACAACTCACCATATAGTTCTCGACGGTAAAACGACAACCATGTTCATGAAATCTTGGGCTTAACTGTGCAAAACAAGGGAAAAATACAAAGAACAATCCGAACACAGGCAAATCTCTTTTTCCGCCGGAACTTAGGCTAGCTTTTGATCGAGAAATTGTCAAGGATCCGACAGAATTTGACCTCGACATGATGTATTTTAATTAGTGGCAAATAGAAATCAATGGTAATAAAAGCATGGAGGTTTCAAAAAACAAAGGAGCAGCCCCTGATCTAGTTGGAGCCACGATTATAATTATACCTAAAGATTTCAACAAAATGAGGGAAAGGGTTTGGTTCAATTCAACTGGTAGCTCGAAACAACTTCATTTATCACCTTTTGTGCTAACACTTGGTTATGTAGCAAGTAGCATGGTTAAAGCAAGAGGTGGAGCAGGTGGCAGAATCGTTTATATTGAATTCACAGCTGATTGCAGGCCACGATTTAACCCAATTGTCTCAGACAACTATTTTAGAAATTGTAATGTTGTCCTAGTGGATTTATCCAAGGCAGGAGATTACATGGACAATGAAAACAGGTTTGCATTTGCTATATAAAAAGTAAGCAATATGGTGAAGGGATTAACAAAGGAATGGGTTTTCGAAGGAGCAAAAGACAAGCTGACATTCTTATTCCATGTAGACAATTAAGATTTTTTTAATTTTATATTTTTTGGGAAGATGGTGAAAAATAAAATTTTGAAAATTTAGGGGTTAAATTAGAAATTAATTTTTTTTAAGTAACAGAGACTAACGGCCAAAGGACTAAAATAGAAACGATTCTAAACGTAAGTGACCAGAATAATCTTTTTTGAATTCTGGTGACCAAAATAAAACACACCCTAAACGAAAGGGACCACTGGTGAAGATTACCCTAAAAGAAAAAGAAAATTGGGTTGCTAATTGAAGAGAGACCTTAGCGGGTTTCGTTTCGATTTTCTCCGTGTAACCCGTTCGGACCGGTCTGTTGGCTAGGCCGAGACGAGAGGGTTACATTTGGTGGTATCAGTGCCTCGATTATGAGGTCTCCAAGGAAGGTAAGTCAGGTAAGTTGGTTTGTTTGGTTGTTTGCTATTGCACGATGTATGAAAGCATGCTTTAATGATCTTGTTGTCAGTTGAGGTTTGGTCGAGTGTTCCCATTTCTAGGTGTTATTATCGAAAAATGGTTTTGGTTTAAAGAGCTTGAGAACTTGGGTCCTTGTCCTTGCTAACTTAATGTTTTCTTGTGTGTGATGTGTTTGTTGTTTTAGATTTTATCTTCAGTATAATGAGACCGAGAGGACGACCTAGAGCAGGTGACCAGGCCCCCGAGGATGTGCCTCATGTTCCTCCTACTCTCTGTAACCCCCTTAACCCGGCCTAGACGGTTGACCCGAATTAAGAAAGTCACACGGGGAAAACCAAAGTCAACCCGAAAGTCAACCTTGATTAACGACCCTTTTTTTTTCTTTTTAATCTTGTCTAGATGCACATTAACCCTAATTGTGATCACTCAACAACATATTCAAAGATCACAAGCATCAGAGATCAAACAGGGACCCAATTGAACAAATTACAACTTTAGGGACCAAATTTTAATTTCTGATAAATAGGAGGACTTAACCCAAATTAAAGTTACCAACTTGAAATTAGTCAGATTTCATGCTTCTCTGTAAAATTTCAGCTCAAAAGGACTTCCCGAACTCATACAATTGCACAAACAAGGTGCAGGACTAAAACACAAATAATTCAAAACATTTAACTGCCAATGTCAGCCCCCAACGGTCACCCGTTCCGGAACAGGCAGAGCCCGTTTTGAAACACGGGCCGTTCCGCAACGCGTACCGGAACACGGGCTGGCAGTAGCCAAACCGTTTCGAAACGGTGCCTACCGTTTCGGACGCCTGGGTTCATTCAAGGCACCCGTTCCGGAACGGTGTGCACTGTTCCGAAACACCCTGCACAGATTGCAGCATAAAGTTTACTTAATCATGCAATTGATCATCCAAACATGCTCCAAATGCTACCAAACTTTACCAGCATGCAATTCAACATATAGAAGACATTTAGGCATCATTCAAACATCAAGATAGCATCACATGTAAAAAGCCCCAATTCTAATGGCATGCTTCCTACACAAGCAAACCACTCAAGCATAAAACCTCCAAAACAAGCATGTAAAGACCAAACTCAAAAACCAACATTCTCAACAACATTCAACATACTTAGGGAGTTCAAAACCTCTCCCAAAACATACACATAGGTCTCCCATTGCCAAATTACCAAAAGCTAAAAATGTACTTAAGAAACCTTCCATACTTTGAGCTTTACTTTCACTTGAATGCTTGCCCTCCTTGCTGCCCTCAAAGTACTCTAATGCTCTGCATTATTGATTTAAGAAAACGAAAGAGAGCGTAAGCAAAAGCTTAGTGAGGAATGCTCATTAAAACCATTCAATAATGCATTTATAAAACATTTATAAATCATGCTTCAATCATCATTTACACATGCTCAAAAGCATACTTAAACAAGCATCTCATGCTTCATATCATAACATGTCATATTGGCCACAAGTGATAAATTCCATTTCTTTAAAAAAACATGTTCATCAACTTTCACCCCAAGGACTTTTAAACACCTTGGCCCCATGGACTTTTAAACACCATGGAAAGGACCACACAAGGACTTTTAACCACCTTTGTGTCCGTATCAAGTTTCACCCCAAGGACTTTTAAACACCTTGGCCCCAAGGACTTTTAAACACCTTGGCCCATGGACTTTTAACCACAATGGAAAGGATCACACAAGGACTTTTAACCACCTTTGTGTCCGTATCAAGAATCATCCAAGGACTTTTAACCACCTTGATGATCTTAAGTAAACAAGGCTCACTCAAGGACTTTTAACCACCTTAGTGACCTTAACCTTTTCAAAACATCACTTGCCAATATACATCATTATCATCAATTTATCCACTGTTTTAAAGCATTTAACCAAGCCATATTCATCATGCATTTAAAAGCATCAAACCACATTTAATCAATGTTCAAAAAAAAGGAACTCTTACCTTGAGCTTCCTTCAACATATGGCTTACAAAAACAGCATTAACCATGCTAAATCATGCTTTCAAAACAGAATTTAAAACATGCAATAAACCACATTGCACAACAAACAAATCATGGCCACCACTAGAGAGTATTTCCGAAAACTTACACTTGAGCTTAGCAAAGTTGTTTAGACTTAAACTAAGCTCCCAAGACATTGGTTTCAAAGCCGAAAACCCAATTTCACTCACCGATTCCACTTCGCCTCTTGCCGAAGCACCAAATCAAGCTTCCCGATCAACAACTCTTGGATCCAAAGATGCCTCCCATGTTTTAACACATCAAAGCAGAGGATTAATGCATCATCATGCATTAATTGCTTCAATGAAAGCACCTAAACTCGCTACTTTCATCCACACTCCATTTTCGGCCACCAAACACAACCGAAAATGCAACCAAACCACTTCTCAACAAAGCCCAGCCATTAACAAACAGAACCAAACATCTATAACATCATTTAACATCTAAAAAGAACCTATTAACATCCTTATACCTCCAGCAACATCAGATCCACAAGATCACCTCAAAAACAATCAAGAATCACAAGCTAAACTTAGGAAACTCAACCTATCCGGGATTGCATTAATCAAAACTCAATTCCTTATCAATTTAGAGCCCAAATAATCATCAAAAACACATCTCAAATCATAGATTTAATAGATCAAACGAAAATCATCAAAAATCACCAAATCTTGCATTATAAGCCAAGATCCAATTCACAACTCAAAAGCCTTTAATAAAACATCAATAAGGATTGAAAACTTAGGAATTTCAGTAAAGAAGTGATAGTTTAGAGGAGAAGGACATTCTTACCTCCAAACTTGAGTTTCTCCTCTTTTTGGAATCAAAAACCTTGATGAATCAAGTAGCAAATGATGAGGTTTTGTAGATATGTTGATTAGGAATCAAAAGAGAGTTGAAAGGAGGGATTTAGGTGAGAAAATCAGAAACAATTCTCTGGAAAGAAAGTGTTTGGGTTGAGAGAAAATGAGAGAAAGGAAAATAGGAAGTTAGTTATCAAAATGGCCAAAATGGCTTTCCCTCCACTTTTGATATGTTTTAAAATCAGAATAAATCCTTAAAATATCTTAGAAAAATCTGGAGAAACCACTTTTGGAATAATAGCTCCTTAAAGATTCAAAGTTTCAACCCTTTATAAAACGGTCTCCAAACTTTCAAAAATTACATTTTGGTCACTAGCCAAAATGTCACCCTTCCAAAACTCATTTTCCAAAATTGATTTCACAGTTCACTTAATTATATTAAAAGATGATTTTAGAACATTTTTCCATATTTTTAAAGCAACCCGAACTAGGCTTTCCTAATTTCACCTTTTTAGATTCGACCAACACTTTGACCAAACCGGTCAACGCCCAAAACTCCTAAGCCCAAAACCGGGGCGTTACAACTCTCCCCCCCTTAAGAAATTTCGTCCTCGAAATTTACCTGAAGGAAAGAGATAAGGAAACTGCTTCACCATGCCTTCCTTCCGCTCCCACGTGGCTTCCTCAACACCTCGATGCTTCCACAGCACCTTCACCAACTCAATGGTCTTGCCACGAAGAACCTTGCTATCCGAATCCAGAACCTTCACCGGTTCCTCATCATAGGTCAAATCCGGATTCAAAACCACTTCCTCCACAGGCATCACATGCGAGGGATAAGATCTATACTTCCGGAGCATAGAAACATGGAACACATCATGAATCTTCTCCAACTCTTGAGGTAACCTCAACCGATACGCAACAGGACCCACACGCTCAACCACCTCGTATGGTCCAATGTACCTAGGGCTTAGTTTACCCTTCCGGCCAAACCTCACCACCTTCTTCCAAGGCGAAACCTTCAAGAACACACGGTCACCCACCGCATACTCTATCTCCTTACGCTTCAAATCCGCGTAAGACTTTTGCCGATCAGAGGCTGCCTTCAACCGCTCACAAATGAGCTTCACCTTCTCGGTGGTTCCTTTCAACAAAGCCAGCATCGAAACCAACTTTTGACCAGTTTCAGCCCAACAAAGAGGAGTCCTGCACTTCCTCCCGTACAAAGCCGCATAAGGTGCCATCTGTATACTCGCCTGATAACTATTGTTATAAGCAAACTCAACCAAAGGCAGATGCTTCTCCCAAGAACCTTGGAACTCAATCACGCAACACCTCAACATATCCTCCAAGATCTAGATAACCCGTTCAGACTGACCATCCGACTGAGGATGATAGGATGTACTGAAATGCAACCTTGTACCCAGAGCTTGATGCAAACACTGCCAGAAACGCGATGTGAACCTCGGATCCCTATCCGACACAATCGAATTAGGAACACCATGCAGCCGCACAATCTCAGCAATGTACAGCTCTGCCAGCTTATCCAAAGAAAACGTAGTATGCACAGGCAAGAAATGCGCACACTTCGTCAGGCGATCCACAATCACCCAAACAGAATTCTTCTTCGAAGGAGACAAAGGTAAACCAGATACAAAATCCATGGTAACCCTCTCCCACTTCCATTCAGGGATTTTCAACGGTTGCAACAACCCTGAAGGAACCTGATGTTCAGCCTTAACTTGCTGACACACCAAACACTTGCTCACAAATTCTGCAACATCCTTCTTCAAACCCACCCAATAGTACTCATCACGAAGATCACGATACATCTTAGTACTACCAGGGTGCATAGCAAAAGGACTACTATGACCTTCAGTCAGAATAGCACGCCTCAACTCAGCATCAGCAGGCACTACTATCCGACTCCCAAAACACAACACACCATCATCATTAAAGCAGAAATCCGAAGGTCTACCCTCCGCGATATCCTGAACATGAGACACCAAGGAATCATCCAGCAACTGCTTTTCCTTGATCAACTGAACCAAAGATGGTTTCACTTGCAACACAGCAACAAGACCACCATCTCGCGATATGCTCAAGCTAGCAAACATAGCCCTCAGCTCAACAGCTACCTTCCTACTCAAGGCATCCGCAACAACATTAGCTTTTCCAGGATGATACTCAATCGTCAGATCATAATCCTTGAGCAACTCCAACCAACGCCGCTGCCTAAGATTCAACTTCTTCTGAGACATCAGATACCTCAAACTCTTGTGATCCGTGTACACAGTACACTTCTCACCATACAGATAATGTCTCCAGATCTTCAGAGCAAAAACCACTGCAGCCAGCTCAATGTCATGCGTAGGATAGTTGCGCTCATGCACTTTCAACTGCCGCGATGCATAAGCCACAACCTTACCCTCTTGCATCAGCACACATCCCAAACCAACATAGGATGCATCACTATAGACCACAAACTCTTTCCCTGATTCAGGCTGAACCAAGATAGGAGCTTGCGTCAAAGCCGCCTTAAGCTTCTCAAAAGCCTGCTGTCTCGCTTCCGTCCACTCATACTTAACATCCTTTTGCAACAGCTTCGTCAAAGGAGCAGCAATCTTGGAAAAACCATCCACAAACCTTCGGTAGTATCCCGCCAAACCAAGGAAACTACGGACCTCATGAACAGACTTAGGAACTTTCCAGTTCATCACCGCCTCAATCTTCTGAGGATCAACACGAATCCCCTCAGCTGAGACCACATGCCCAAGAAACACCACTTCCTTAAGCCAGAACTCACACTTGCTCAGCTTAGCATAAAGCTGATTCTCCAACAAGGCTTGCAAAACAATCCTCAAATGCTCTTCGTGCTCCTCCTCATTTAGCGAGTACACGAGGATATCATCAATGAACACCACCACGAACTTGTCCAGGTATTCATGAAACACACGGTTCATCATGTCCATGAAAGCAGCAGGAGCATTTGTCAAACCAAACGGCATCACAAGAAACTCATAATGCCCATACCTTGTCCTGAAAGCTGTCTTAGGCACATCCACATCCTTCACCTTCAACTGATAATACCCTGACCTCAAGTCAATCTTAGAGAACACAGCAGCTCCCCGAAATTGATCAAAGAGATCATCAATCCTCGGCAAAGGATACCGATTCTTGATAGTCAACTTGTTCAGCTGACGGTAATCAATGCACATTCTCATAGTGCCATCCTTCTTCTTCACAAACAAGACTGGTGCACCCCAAGGCGACAGACTCGGCCGGATGAAACCACGATCCAGCAACTCTTGCAACTGCGTCTTCAGCTCCTTTAGCTCCTTAGGTGCCATTCTATAGGGAGTAATGGACACAGGAGTTGTATTCTCATACAGCTCAATTCCAAACTCCACCTCTCGATTAGGAGGTAAACCAGGCAACTCCTCAGGAAAAACACCAGGAAACTCCTTCACAACCCTGATATCTTGCACCCTCAACTCCTTAGAGCTAGGATTCATCACAAAAGCTAGATAAGCTTCGCAACCTTGCCTCAGCATCCTGCTCGCCTCCAAGGTAGACACCACATTGGCAAGAAACTTCACATTCTCACCAACCACAACAACTTCATAATCATCCGCAAGCTTCAACGAAACACGCTTATTTTCACAATCTACCACAGCACGATGCTCAGCAAGCCAATCCATACCAAGGATCACATCAAAACCATAAAAGGGAAACTCCATAAGATCAACATGAAAAACATGTTCTTGAACAACCAAGGGACACCTTCTATAAAGCTTCCGAGTCACAACAGTTTCACCAAAAGAACTAGTGACACGAACACCAACATCCAAAGACTAAACAGGCAAACCAAGCAATTCAGCATGCTCACGCAAAATGTATGAATGCGTAGATCCAGAATCAATCAAAGAAAGCAATGACAAGGATTGCAAAGTAAAGGTACCTGCAATCACATCCGCATCATTCCTTCCCTCATGCTGAGCATACACCCTAGCTTGGCCTCCACCTTCAGGCTGAATAGCCACAACATGGGCTACTCCACGACCACCTTCCTCTCGCCTCTGGAAATTACCACGGCCGCGCCCACGACCTCTCTGTGGTGCAGCAACAGCAGGAGCACGCACCTGATCACCAGCCAACCTAGGACAATCTCGCCTCAAGTGGTCTGCGGATCCACAATTCCAGCATCCATTACCAGCTGCCGCTACTGGAGCTTGCACCTCTCTCACAGCACGAGGACAGTCACGCTTCATGTGACCACGTGAACCACAGATCCAACAAGCACTAGGATCAGCTCTAGCGGTTCCTCCTCTAGCAGGTGCACCACCACCTCTCTTAGCTGAGGACTGATACTTCTGATCACGTCCCCTCTTGTTCCGTCCACCTCCGGAACTAAACTCAGCAACTCTCTTGCCAGAACTTGCTCCAGCACCTTTCGTAGATAAACCCAAGTTCATCTCAATGTCCTTGGCTCGGCCCACCAACACATCAAAATCATCATACTCGGTGGCCAGCACATACATTTTCACATCCGTCACAAGACCATAACGGAACCTCTCGCACCTTGCCCGCTAATCAGGTATCAGCTCAGGTGCATACTGACTGAGTCACACAAACTGCACCTCATACGCAGCCACACTCATGCTCCCTTGAGTAAGAGACATGAATTCACGCTTCTTCTCATCAAGATATCTCACTCCAAGATACCTCCGCTTGAACACATTCTGAAAGAATGTCCAAGTCACATCAGCTTCAACCATTCCAGCTATAGTGGTCGTCCACCACGTATACGCATCGTCCTGCAGCAAGGACACAACACAACCCAACTTTTGCACATCCGTGCAGCTCATCTGACCCAAGATTCGCTTGGTACTCTCTAGCCAAGCTTCAGAACTCTCAACTGACATACCCCTGAACTCAGTCCCACCAAGACTGCGCAGAAGCTCCAAAGGTAGTCTCACTCCAGCATCTCCCTGATGCCCAGCTCCTTGAGCTCCAGCTACTGCTGCTCGAAAAGCACCCGCAATAGCTTGTACCAACATAGACATATCAGGCATAGCTTGCCCCTGACCAACCTCTGGTCCAGCAGCTCCAGCACCAGCTGCAGCTTCAGCTCTTTCTCCCTCAGCACCACCACCAGGTGGAGGAGGAGGTAACACTGCACTACCCGTGTTCTCCTCGTTTTCATTCTCATTAGGAGCCGCAGCTCGCACATTACCTCGTAACTCTCTACGTGGTGCCATACTATTACCATGCAATCACAATGCAAATAAAACAAAGTCAGGCCCAGCAAGGTAAGCAATCCAAGTATTCAAGCTCAATTTCATTCAAAATCAACAACATTTCATTAGCTTCGATTTGGCAATGGGTACCCACATCATGCTACATCACAGCATACAACTCAATTGCATCCAAATCACAAGCCACAAAACATGCTTTCGATCAACAAGCATACAAGGCAAACATACTTCAATCATGCATACATTCATTCCCAATTACTCGAGAACCTGGCTCTGATACCACCAAATGTAACCCCCTTAACCCGGCCTAGACGGTTGACCCGCATTAAGAAAGTCACACGGGGAAAATCAAAGTCAACCCGAAAGTCAACCTTGATTAACGACCCTTTTTTTTTCTTTTTAATCTTGTCTAGATGCACATTAACCCTAATTGTGATCACTCAACAACATATTCAAAGATCACAAGCATCAGAGATCAAACAGGGACCCAATTGAACAAATTACAACTTCAGGGACCAAATTGTAATTTCTGATAAATAGGAGGACTTAACCCAAATTAAAGTTACCAACTTGAAATTAGTCAGATTTCATGCTTCTCTGTGAAATTTCAGCTCAAAAGTACTTCCCGAACTCATACAATTGCACAAACAAGGTTCAGGACTAAAACGCAAATAATTCAAAACATTTAAGTGCCAATGTCAGCCCCCAACGGTCACCCGTTCCGGAACAGGCAGAGCCCGTTTCGAAACACGGGCCGTTCCGCAACGCGTACCGGAACACGGGCTGGCAGTAGCCAAACCGTTTCGAAACGGTGCCTACCGTTTCGGACGCCTGGGTTCATTCAAGGCACCCGTTCCGGAACGGTGTGCACTGTTCCGAAACACCCTGCACAGATTGCAGCATAAAGTTTACTTAATCATGCAATTGATCATCCAAACATGCTCCAAATGCTACCAAACTTTACCAGCATGCAACTCAACATATAGAAGACATTTAGGCATCATTCAAACATCAAGATAGCATCACATGTAAAAAGCCCCAATTCTAATGGCATGCTTCCTACACAAGCAAACCACTCAAGCATAAAACCTCCAAAACAAGCATGTAAAGACCAAACTCAAAAACCAACATTCTCAACAACATTCAACATACTTAGGGAGTTAAAAACCTCTCCCAAAACATACACATAGGTCTCCCATTGCCAAATTACCAAAAGCTAAAAATGTACTTAAGAAACCTTCCATACTTTGAGCTTTACTTTCACTTGAATGCTTGCCCTCCTTGCTGCCCTCAAAGTACTCTAATGCTCTACATTATTGATTTAAGAAAACGAAAGAGAGCGTAAGCAAAAGCTTAGTGAGGAATGCTCATTAAAACCATTCAATAATGCATTTATAAAACATTTATAAATCATGCTTCAATCATCATTTACACATGCTCAAAAGCATACTTAAACAAGCATCTCATGCTTCATATCATAACATGTCATATTGGCCACAAGTGATAAATTCCATTTCTTTAAAAAAACAAGTTCATCAACTTTCACCCCAAGGACTTTTAAACACCTTGGCCCAAGGACTTTTAAACACCTTGGCCCCATGGACTTTTAAACACCATGGAAAGGACCACACAAGGACTTTTAACCACCTTTGTGTCCGTATCAAGTTTCACCCCAAGGACTTTTAAACACCTTGGCCCCAAGGACTTTTAAACACCTTGGCCCATGGACTTTTAATCACCATGGAAAGGATCACACAAGGACTTTTAACCACCTTTGTGTCCGTATCAAGAATCATCCAAGGACTTTTAACCACCTTGATGATCTTAAGTAAACAAGGCTCACTCAAGGACTTTTAACCACCTTAGTGACCTTAACCTTTTCAAAACATCACTTGCCAATATACATCATTATCATCAATTTATCCACTGTTTTAAAGCATTTAACCAAGCCATATTCATCATGCATTTAAAAGCATCAAACCACATTTAATCAATGTTCAAAAACAAGGAACTCTTACCTTGAGCTTCCTTCAACATATGGCTTACAAAAACAGCATTAACCATGCTAAATCATGCTTTCAAAATAGAATTTAAAACATGCAATAAACCACATTGCACAACAAACAAATCATGGCCACCACTAGAGAGTATTTCCGAAAACTTACACTTGAGCTTAGCAAAGTTGTTTAGACTTAAACTAAGCTCCCAAGACATTGGTTTCAAAGCCGAAAACCCAATTTCACTCACCAATTCCACTTCGCCTCTTGCCGAAGCACCAAATCAAGCTTCCAGATCAACAACTCTTGGATCCAAAGATGCCTCCCCTGTTTTAACACATCAAAGCAGAGGATTAATGCATCATCATGCATTAATTGCTTCAATGAAAGCACCTAAACTCGCTGCTTTCATCCACACTCCATTTTCGGCCACCAAACACAACCGAAAATGCATCCAAACCACTTCTCAACAAAGCCCAGCCTGTAACGCCCCGGTTTTGGGCTCAGAAGTTTTGGGCGTTGACCAGTTCGGTCAAACTGCTGATCGAATATATAAGAGTGAATTTAGGAAAGCCTAGTTCGGGTTGCATTAAAAATATGGAAAAATGTTCTAAAATCATCTTTTAATATAAAAAAGTGAACTGTGAAATCAATTTTGGAAAATGAGGTTCGGAAGGTTGATATTTTGGCTAGTGACCAAAATGTAATTTTTGAAAGTTGCGGGACAGTTTTATAAAGGATTGAAACTTTGAATCTTTAAGGAGCTATTATTCCAAAAAGGATTTCTCCAGATTTTTCTAAGATATTTTAAGGCTTTATTCTGATTTTAAAGATTATGAAATGTGGAGGGAAACCATTTTTACCATTTCTTAACTAACTTTTCATTTTCTCTCAATTTTCCTTTTCTCTCAATTTTCCTTTTCTCTCATTTTCTCTCCACCCAAACACAATTCTCCAGATTTTCTTCTCTGATTTTGGCATCTAAATCATTCATTTCAACTCTCTTTTGATTCCTCATCATCTCTACAACAAAACCTCTCAATTTGCAAGTTGTTTCATCAAGCATTTTGGCTCTAAAAAGGAGAAATTCAAGTTTGGAGGTAAGAACGTCCTTCTCCTCTAAACTATCAGTTCTTTACTAAAATTCCTAAGTTCTCAATCCTTGATTTGTGTTTTGTTAATGTCTTTTCAATTGAAATCTTGATTTTTGGCTTAAAATGCAAGATTTGGTGATTTTGGTGAAATTTTCGTGTGATCTGTTTGGGCAGTGTTTTGAAGTGTCAAAATGATGTTAAATGAATGCTAAATTGATTAGAAGTTGAGGTTTAATCAATGCAATCCCGGATAGGTTGAATTTCCTAAGTTTGGCTTGAGTTTTTGGTTGTTTTTGGAGTGTTTTTGGTGATCTGTTATACCTGGAGGTATAAGGATGTGTTTGTGATCATTTTGGATGTTAATTGATGTTTAAAAATGGTTAGAAGTGATGGATCTTGGCTGGGTTAAGTTTTAGAAGTGTTTGGAGGTGATTTCGGTTGTGTTTGGTAGCCAAATTGTTGGATTTGGGATGAGCAGCTAGTTGAGTCTTGTTGCTGGTGTTTTTAATGCATAATGATGCATTAATCCTCTGTTGTTGTGTGCTTGAAACGGGGGAGTTTGATCCGTGAGCTTTGAAGGTGTTGCGGAAGGTGTTCGGATGCTTGGAAGGCTTGTCGGCTAGCCTTGTTTTGAGTATCGGTGAGTGAAGTTGGGTTTTCAGCTTTTAAACCAAGGTTTGAAGGTTTTGGGAGCTTAGTTTAAGTCTAAACAACTTGGCTAAGCTCAAGAGTAAGTGATTGGATTTTCGCTCTTGAATTGTGTTTTGTTTGGTTTTAAAAGCTATTGTGGTTGATGATTGAGATGCATATGTTTTGCTTGGTTTAAATCTGTTTTGAAAGCATATTTTAAGCATGGTTTAATGCTGGTTTTGAAAGCCATTTGAGAAAGATGCTCAAGGTAAGAGATCCTTGGTTTTGTATATGATAATTGTGATTTTGATGCATAGTGTTGCATGTTGATCAATGGCTTTGTATGATGCTTTAAAACGGTGAATTGATGATGGTAAATGTTACTTTTTGCATATTGGTTATGCATGTAAATCATTGGGCTAATGAGGTAATGGTTTTGCATATTGGTTATGCATGTGAACCATTGGACTATTGTGGTGATGGTTTTTGCATTGTGATTATGCATATGAATCAGAGGAATAACATGGTAAGATGGTTATATTGGAAAGTGATGAAAGTGGTTCTTGGTTCGTTGATCGGATATAGTTAGCCGGCTATAGGATTGGGTGCACCGTGAATTAAGTCGCCTTGGAGGTGGAGTGGTCAAGAATGGACCGGAAAGCTCCCTTCAAGTATCCTAACGAGATGGTTAAGGTCATAATGGAGGTGTTGCCCATTCGAGGACCTTGGTTGAGCAAAGGTTATATGGTGTTTAAAAGTCCATATATGAGGACCTTGTGCTTGTTGAGATCACAATGGCGGTGTAAGACCATGTGTGGATCTTGTGTGGGGTGTCCCGGATCTCGTTAGTGATTTATACAACTACCAATCGGTTATGCAAAGGTTGTATGGTGTTTAAAAGTCCATACAAGGAAACCTTGTGCATGTTGAGGTTGTATGGTGTTTAAAAGTCCATGCATGGGAACCTCGGGAAAAGCTAAGGTTGTATGGTGTTTAAAAGTCCATACATGGGAACTTTAGGCTTGTAAGGTCAAATGGTGTTTAAAAGTCCATTTGGGAGGCCTTGGATTGGTAGGGTGTATGGAGCGTAGGGACAACGCTCGGAATCCGCGTATCCGATCGGGTTGTTGAGTTGAAAAGTGGATGTGGTTGATCACTTGGAAGCCAATGTAATGTTCTTGATCATAAAGAAGCATGAGATGCTTGAAAAGATGCATGGTTGCATGAAAAGTGTATGATTATCATTTGGTAAATGATGCTTGTGTGCATGAGATCTCTTTAATGCATTGTAGTCTTGTTAAGACTTGTTTTAAAAGGCATGTGATGATGGTGATGTGATTTATAAGTTGTCTTTGTTTAATGCATGAATTGGATTGCTTGAATAATGGTTTAAAAGGGGTTTCTTGCTTGAAATGATGTTCAAGGTTATGAATGGGTAATATGAAATGGAAGTGTTTTCCAAGATTTTAATTTAGCTTTGCGTAAGGTGTTTATGCATTGAATGGTTAAATGGATGATTATGTCATTTATGCTTTAAAAGGTTTTCTTAGCTTGCTAAGCTAAGGTTTGGTTTCATGTATGTGCAATGCATGGTTTAAGCATGATGTTGAAAAGTAGTTTTCAAACATGGTTTTGAATTGTCAAATCGGGTTTATTTTGAAAGTGTTTTGTAACCCGCTGCATTGATGGTGTTTTGGTTTTGAGCATTCCTCACTAAGCATTATGTGCTTACGCTCCTTTTTGTCCATCAATGCAGATTCTTGAAGTTTGGACAGCAAGGAGCAAGGGATTCAAGGTGGACTCCAATTGAGATGTATGTCTCGATGAATAGCTATAGTTAATAAGGGCAATGGGGGTAGAATCTCTCGGATTGATGTTTTTGTATTCGTGTATGTTCGGACAAGTATGTTTTAATGTTGTTGATGTTGCTGAATCATGAATTGGCTATAATGAGATTGCTTTGGAAAGTTTGTGCTTAAGTGGTTGCTTGTGTAGGAAGCATGTAACGCCCCGGTTTTGGGCTTAGAAGTTTTGGGCGTTGACCGGTTGGTCAAAGTGCTGTTCGAATCGTAAGAGGTTAAATTAGGAAAACCTAGTTCGGGTTGCATTAAAAATATGGAAAAATGTTCTAAAATCATCTTTTAATATAAATTGATGAACTGTGAAAACAATTTTGGAAAATGAGTTTTGGAAGGTTGACATTTTGGCTAGTGACCAAAATGTAATTTTCGCAAATTTGGTGGCTGTTTTAAAAAGGATTGAAACTTTGAATCTTTAAGGAGCTACTTGCCCAAAAGTGAATTCTCCAGATTTTTTCTAAGATATTTTAATCCTAAAATCTGATTTTAAAGGTTTGATAAAAGGAGGGAAACTCATTTTACTATTTTTCTTTCCTAACTTCCTATTTTCTCTTCTCCTTTTCTCTCCAACCAAACATCACCATTTTCAGAGATTTTGATCTGATTTCTTCACCTAAATTCATCTTTTCAACTCACAATTGTTAGCAAATCATTGTGTAATCAAAACCTACTCAATTGCTACAAGTTTCAACAAAGTTTTCATTCCAAAAAGTGGAGAAATCACAAGTTTGGAGGTATGAACGATTCTCCTCTGAACTTTAAGTTCTTTAATGAAATTCCTAAAGTTTTCAATCCTAAATGTATGTTTGATTAAAGGTTTTCAAGTAGATTTATGGATCTTGGCTAATTATGCAAGATTTTGATGATTTCACTTGATTTTCGTTTGATCTGTTAAATCTGAGTTTTGAGAAGTGTTTTTGATGTTAAATGATCATTAAATTGATGTGGAAGTGAGTCTTGATTAATGCAATCCCGGATAGGTTGTGTTTCCTAAGTTTAGCTTGTGTTTTAAGGTTGTTTTTGAGGTGATCTTGGTGATCTGGTGTTGCTGGAGGTATAAGGTTGCTTTTAGGTTGTTTTTAGATGTGTTTTGGTGTTAATAGAAGTGTGGTTTTGCTGGTTTATGGCTGGGCTTTGTTTGGAAGTGTTTTGGATGCAATTTCGGTTGTGTTTGGTGGCCGAAATTGGAGTTTGGATGAGGGCAGCGAGTTTAGGTGCTTTCATTGAAGCAATTAATGCAAGATGATGCATTAATCCTCTGCTTTGATGTGTTGAAACAGGGGAGGCATCATTGGATTTAAGTTCGGTTGATTTGGAGGCTTGATTTGGTGCTTAGGCTTGAAGCTAAGTGGTTTTTGGTGAGTGCAACTTTGGAATTGGATTTTCAGCTTTTTAAACAAAGGTTTGAAGGTTATGGGAGCTTAGTTTAAGTCTAAACAACTTTGCTAAGCTCAAGTGTAAGTTTCCGGATTTTCTCTCTAGTGGTGGCCATGACTTGATATTTTGCTAAATGATGATTTGCATGTTTTACTTACTGTTTTGAAAGCATGTTTTAGCATGGATTATGCTGTTGATTTAAGCCATGTGTTGAAGGTAACTCTAGGTAGGAGTTCCTTGATTTTGTACATTGTTTAAATGTGGATTTGATGCATGAAATGCATGATGAAATGGCTTGGTTTAAATGCTTTAAAACAGTGGATATTATGATGAAATTGATGCATATTGGCAAGTGATGGTTTTGAAAAAGTGGAGGTCACTAAGGTGGTTAAAAGTCCTTGAGTGAGCCTTGTTACATGAACATCAAGGTGGTTAAAAGTCCTTCGATGTTGCGGACTCTAAGGTGGTTAAAAGTCCTTAGGTGCTCCTTTCCATGGTGGTTAAAAGTCCATGGGGCCAAGGTGTTTAAAAGTCCTTGGGGCCAAGGTGTTTAAAAGTCCTTGGGGTGATTCAAGTTGCGGACACAAAGGTGGTTAAAAGTCCTTGTGTGGTCCATGATCATGGTGTTTAAAAGTCCATGGCCAAGGTGTTTAAAAGTCCTTGGGGTCAAGGTGTTTAAAAGTCCTTGAGAAAGATGATGATCTTGTTTTCCAAAATGGAATTTGTCACTTGTGCCAATATGACATGGAAAGTATGTAAGAAGCATGTGATGCTTGGTTTGATTATGTTATAAGCATGTGGTTACATGGTTTTAAGAATGCTTTGAACTTATGCATGGATTGATTTAAAGCATGTCTTGTAAATGGTTTTAAATGCGTTATTGAATTGTTTTAAATGAGCTTGCCTCACTAAGCTTTTGCTTACGCTCTCTACGTTTTCTTAATTCAATAATGCAGAGAATTAGAGCATCTTGTGGGCTGCAAGGGAGGGCAAGCAATCAAGTTCTACTTAAGCTCAATGTATGAGGTTTTACAAGCACTTTTAGCTTTTTGGTTGTTTTGGCAATGGGGAACCAATGTATATGTTTTGGGAGGTGTTTAAGACTCCCTAAGTCTGTTAAATGTTGTTGAAAATGTTGGTTTTTGATTTGGAACCTTATATGCTTGTTTTGCAAGTTTGGAGTTGAATGGATAGCTTAACTAGGAAGCATGCCTTATAAATTTGGGGTTTTTCTTATGTGATGTTAATGTGTTAAATTGATGATGCAATTGAGGTCCTTGCATGTTGGTTGACTTTGTATAATGGTTTGTTGATGTTAATTTGATGTTTGAAGCATGTTTGATGCTGTTTTGGAGTTGTCTGCAGACAGGGGTATCGATACTTGGGCTTGGGGTATCGATACACCTGAGCCAAATTTGCAAGTTTCAGGCCAGGGGTATCGATACCTGATGAACGAGTATCGATACCATATGAGTGGAGTATCGATACCTGATGAACGAGTATCGATACCCTTGCTTGAATTTGTTTTGTTTTGTTTACATTTTGGTCCTGAATCTTGTATGATCAATTGTATGAGCTGTGGATGTCCTTTTGGGCTGAAATTTCACAGAGATGCATGTAACCTGACTAATTTCAAGTTGGTAACCTTAATTTGGGTTAAGTCCTTTAATTTATCAGAAATTACAATTTGGTCCCTAAAGTTGTAATTTGTTCAATTGGGTCCTTGTTTGATCTCTGATGGATGTAATGTTTTAACATGTTGTTTGTATGGTCACACATAGGAGTAATGTACATCTAGATAAGATTAAAAAGAAAAAAAAAAGGGTTGTTAACCAGAGTTGACTTTCGGGTTGACTTTGGTTTTCCCCGTGTAATCTCCGTAGTTCGGGTCGGGCGTCTAGGCCGGGCTTCGGGGGTTACATTTGGTGGTATCAGAGCTGAGTTCTTGAGTAATTGGGAATGTTGTTGTGCATGATTGAAGCATGGTTTGGTTTGTATGCTTGTTGGGTGAAAGCATGTTCAGTGATTTATGTTGATGATGTTTTTGTGAAGTATGTTGTGGTGATGCATGATAAGGGTACCCATTGCCAAACAAAAGCTAAAGAAATGATGTTGTTTTTGAAAGAGATTGAGCTTGAATACTTGAAATTGCTTACCTTGCTGGGCCTGACTTGTTTTATTTTGCATTGTTATTATATGGTAAAGTATGGCACCACGTAGAGAGTTAAGGAGTAACGTAAGAGCTACGACTCCTGAAGGGAATGTGAATGATGAGCACACTGGTAGTGCTGTGTTACCTCCTCCTCCACCTGGTGGTGGTGCGGAGAGGGGAAGAGCTGGAGCTGAGGCAGCTGGTGCTGGAGCTGCAGGACCTGAGGTTGGTCAGGGACAAGCGATGCCTGACATGTCTGCTTTGGTACACGCTATTGCGGGTGCTTTTAGAGCAGCGGTAGCTGGAGCTCAAGGAGCTGGGCATCAGGGAGATGCTGGTGTAAGACTACCCTTAGAGCGTCTGCGCAGTCTTGGTGGGACTGAGTTCAGAGGTATGTCAGCTGAGAGGTCGGAAGCTTGGCTGGAGAGTACCAAGCGTGTTCTGGGACAGATGAGTTGCACAGATGTGCAAAAGTTGGGCTGTGTAGTATCTTTGTTGCAAGGTGATGCCTATACGTGGTGGACGACCACAATCTCTGGGATGGCTGAAGCTGACATCACTTGGACATTCTTCCTGAATGCATTCAAGAGGAGATATCTGGGAGTGAGATATCTGGATGAAAAGAAGCGTGAATTCATGTCTCTGACTCAGGGGAACATGAGTGTGGCTGAGTATGAGGTACAGTTTGTACGCCTTAGCCAGTATGCACCGGAGCTGGTACCTGATGAGCGAGAGAGGTGCGAAAGGTTTCGTTATGGCTTGGTGCCGGATGTTAAGACCTATATGTTGGCAGCTGAGTACAATGATTTCGATGTGTTGGTTGGTCGATCCAAGGATATTGAGATGAATTTGAGTTTGTCTGCGAAAGGTGCTGGAGCTAGTTCTGGGAAGAGAGTTGCCGAGTATAGTTCCGGAGGTGGACGGAACAAGAGAGGACGTGATCAGAGGTTTCAGTCTTCAGCTAAGAGAGGTGGAGGTGCACCTGCTAGAGGAGGTTTTGCTAGAGCTGAGCCTAGTGCTTGTTGGATTTGTGGTTCCCGTGGTCACTTGAAGCGTGACTGTCCTCGTGCTGGTAGGGAGGTGCAGACTCCTGTTGTGGCAGCTGGTAATGTTGGTTATGAGTGTTGGAATTGTGGTTCTGCTCACCACTTGAGACGTGATTGTCCGAGAATGGCTGGTGGCCAAGAGCGTGCTCCTGTTGTTGCAGCACCGCAGAGAGGTTGTGGGCGCGGCCGTGGTAATTTTCAGAGGCGTGGGGAAGGTGGCCGAGGAGTAGCTCATGTTGTAGCTATTCAACCTGAGGGTGGAGGCCAGGCGAGGGTGTATGCTCAGCGCGAAAGAAGGAATGATGCTGATGTGATTGCAGGTACCTTTACTTTGCAATCCATGTCTTTGCTTTCCTTGATTGATTCTGGATCTACTCATTCATACATTTTGCGTGAGCATGCTGAGTTGCTTGGTTTGCCTGTTGAGTCTTTGGATGTCGGTGTTAGAGTCACTAGTTCTTTTGGTGAAACTGTTGTGACTCGTAAGCTGTATAGAAGGTGCCCTTTGGTTGTTCAAGAGCATGTCTTTCATGTTGATCTTATGGAGTTGCCCTTTTATGGTTTTGATGTGATCCTTGGTATGGATTGGCTTGCTGAGCATCGTGCTGTTGTGGATTGTGAGAATAAGCGGGTGTCGCTTAGGCTTGCGGATGATTATGAAGTAGTGGTGGTTGGTGAGAATGTGAAGTTTCTTGCCAATGTTGTTTCTACCTTGGAGGCAAGTAGGATGCTGAGGCAAGGTTGCGAAGCCTATCTTGCCTTTGTGATGAATCCTAGCTCTAAGGAGTTGAGAGTGCAAGATATCCGCGTGGTGAAGGAGTTTCCTGGTGTTTTTCCTGAGGAGTTGCCTGGTTTACCCCCTAATCGCGAGGTGGAGTTTGGTATTGAGCTGTATGAGAATACCACTCCTGTGTCCATTACTCCCTATAGAATGGCACCTAAGGAGCTGAAGGAGCTGAAGACGCAGTTGCAAGAGCTGCTTGATCGTGGTTTTATCCGGCCGAGTGTGTCGCCTTGGGGTGCTCCTGTCTTGTTTGTGAAGAAGAAAGATGGCACTATGAGGATGTGCATTGATTACCGTCAGCTGAACAAGTTGACTATCAAGAATCGGTATCCTTTGCCGAGGATTGATGATCTCTTTGATCAATTTCGGGGAGCTGCTGTGTTCTCTAAGATTGACTTGAGGTCAGGGTATTATCAGTTGAAAGTGAAGGATGTGGATGTGCCTAAGACAGCTTTCAGGACAAGGTATGGGCATTATGAGTTTCTTGTGATGCCGTTTGGTTTGACAAATGCTCCTGCTGCTTTCATGGACATGATGAATCGTGTTTTTCATGAATACCTGGACAAGTTCGTTGTGGTGTTCATTGATGATATCCTCGTGTACTCGCGTACTGAGGAGGAGCACGAAGAGCATTTGCGGGTGGTTTTGCAAGCTTTGTTGGAGAATCAGCTTTATGCTAAGTTGAGCAAGTGTGAGTTCTGGCTTAAGGAGGTGGTGTTTCTTGGACATGTCGTTTCAGCTGAGGGGATTCGTGTTGATCCTCAGAAGATTGAAGCGGTGTTGAGCTGGAAGGTTCCTAAGTCTGTTCAGGAGGTCCGTAGTTTCCTTGGTTTGGCGGGATACTACCGGAGGTTTGTGGATGGTTTTTCCAAGATTGCTGCTCTTTTGACGAAGCTTTTGCAAAAAGATGTTAAGTACGAGTGGACAGAGGCGAGACAGCAAGCTTTTGAGAAGCTGAAGTTGGCTTTGACGCAAGCTCCTATCTTGATTCAGCCTGAATCAGGGAAAGAGTTCGTAGTCTACAGTGATGCATCCTATGTTGGTTTGGGGTGTGTGCTGATGCAAGAGGGTAAGGTTGTGGCTTATGCGTCGCGGCAGTTGAAGGTGCATGAGCGCAATTATCCTACGCATGATATAGAGTTGGCTGCAGTGGTTTTTGCTTTGAAGATCTGGAGGCATTATCTGTATGGTGAGAAGTGTACTGTGTACACGGATCACAAGAGTTTGAGGCATCTGATGTCTCAGAAGGAGTTGAATCTTAGGCAGCGACGTTGGCTGGAGTTGCTCAAGGATTATGATTTGACGATTGAATATCATCCTGGAAAGGCCAATGTTGTTGCGGATGCTTTGAGTAGGAAGGTAGCTGTTGAGCTGAGCGCGATGTTTGCTAGCTTGAGCATATCGCGGGATGGTGGTCTTGTTGCTGAGTTGCAAGTGAAACCTTCTTTGGTTCAGTTGATCAAGGAAAAGCAGTTGTTGGATGATTCCTTGGTGTCTCATGTTCAGGATATCGCGGAGGGTAGACCTTCGGATTTCTGTTTTAATGAGGATTGAGTGTTGTGTTTTGGTAGTCGGATAGTTGTGCCTGCTGATGTTGAGTTGAGGCGTGCTATTCTGACTGAAGGTCATAGTAGTCCTTTTGCTATGCACCCTGGTAGTACCAAGATGTATCGTGATCTTCGCGATGAGTACTATTGGGTTGGTTTGAAGAAGGATGTGGCAGAGTTCGTGAGCAAGTGTTTGGTGTGTCAGCGGGTTAAGGCTGAACATCAGGTTCCTTCTGGTTTGTTGCAACCGTTGAAAATCCCCGAATGGAAGTGGGAGAGGGTTACCATGGATTTTGTGTCTGGTTTGCCTTTGTCTCCGTCGAAGAAGAATTCTGTTTGGGTGATTGTGGATCGTTTGACGAAGTGTGCGCATTTCTTGCCTGTGCATACTACGTTTTCTTTGGATAAGCTGGCAGAGCTGTACATTGCTGAGATAGTGAGGTTGCATGGTGTGCCTAAGTCGATTGTGTCGGATAGGGATCCGAGGTTCACATCGCGTTTTTGGCAGTGTTTGCATCAAGCTCTGGGTACAAGGTTGCATTTCAGTACATCCTATCATCCTCAGTCGGATGGTCAATCTGAGCGGGTTATTCAAATTTTGGAGGATATGTTGAGATGCTGCGTGATAGAGTTCCAAGGTTCTTGGGAGAAGCATCTGCCTTTGGTTGAGTTCGCTTATAACAATAGTTATCAGGCAAGTATACAGATGGCACCTTATGAGGCTCTGTATGGGAGGAGGTGTAGGACTCCTTTGTGTTGGGCTGAAACTGGTCAGAAGTTGGTTTCTATGCCTGCTTTGTTGAAAGGGACCACCGAGAAGGTGAAGCTCATTTGTGAGCGGTTGAAGGCTGCTTCGGATCGGCAGAAATCTTACGCGGATTTGAAGCGTAAGGAGATAGAGTTTGCGGTGGGTGACCGTGTGTTCTTGAAGGTTTCGCCATGGAAGAAGGTGATGAGGTTTGGTCGGAAGGATAAGTTGAGCCCTCGGTACATTGGACCCTATGAGGTTGTTGAGCGAGTGGGTCCTGTTGCGTATCGGTTGAGGTTACCTCAGGAGCTAGAGAAGATTCATGATGTGTTCCATGTTTCTATGCTCAGGAGGTATAGATCTGATCCTTCGCATGTGATGCCTGTTGAGGATGTGGTTTTGAATCCGGATTTGACCTATGATGAGGAACCGGTGAAGGTTCTGGATTCAGAGAGCAAGGTTCTTCGTGGCAAGACCATTGAGTTGGTGAAGGTGCTGTGGAAGCATCGAGGTGTTGAGGAAGCCACGTGGGAGCGAAAGGAAGACATGTTGAAGCAGTTTCCTTATCTCTTTCCTTCAGGTAAATTTCGAGGACGAAATTTCTTAAGGGGGGGAGAGTTGTAACGCCCCGGTTTTGGGCTTAGAAGTTTTGGGCGTTGACCGGTTGGTCAAAGTGCTGTTCGAATCGTAAGAGGTTAAATTAGGAAAACCTAGTTCGGGTTGCATTAAAAATATGGAAAAATGTTCTAAAATCATCTTTTAATATAAATTGATGAACTGTGAAAACAATTTTGGAAAATGAGTTTTGTAAGGTTGACATTTTGGCTAGTGACCAAAATGTAATTTTCGCAAATTTGGTGGCTGTTTTAAAAAGGATTGAAACTTTGAATCTTTAAGGAGCTATTTGCCCAAAAGTGAATTCTCCAGATTTTTTCTAAGATATTTTAATCCTAAAATCTGATTTTAAAGGTTTGATAAAAGGAGGGAAACTCATTTTACTATTTTTCTTTCCTAACTTCCTATTTTCTCTTCTCCTTTTCTCTCCAACCAAACATCACCATTTTCAGAGATTTTGATCTGATTTCTTCACCTAAATTCATCTTTTCAACTCACAATTGTTAGCAAATCATTGTGTAATCAAAACCTACTCAATTGCTACAAGTTTCAACAAAGTTTTCATTCCAAAAAGTGGAGAAATCACAAGTTTGGAGGTATGAACGATTCTCCTCTGAACTTTAAGTTCTTTAATGAAATTCCTAAAGTTTTCAATCCTAAATGTATGTTTAATTAAAGGTTTTCAAGTAGATTTATGGATCTTGGATAATTATGCAAGATTTTGGTGTTTTCATTTGATTTTCGTTTGATCTGTTAAATCTGAGTTTTGAGAAGTGTTTTTGATGATAAATGATCATTAAATTGATGTGGAAGTGAGTCTTGATTAATGCAATCCCGGATAGGTTGTGTTTCCTAAGTTTAGCTTGTGTTTTAAGGTTGTTTTTGAGGTGATTTTGGTGTTCTGGTGTTGCTGGAGGTATAAGGTTGCTTTTAGGTTGTTTTTAGATGTGGTTTGATGTTAATAGATGTGAGGTTTTGCTGGTTTATGGCTGGGCTTTGTTTGGAAGTGTTTTGGATGCAATTTCGGTTGTGTTTGGTGGCCGAAATTGGAGGTTGGTTGAGAGCAGCGAGTTTAGGTGCTTTCATTGAAGCAATTAATGCAAGATGATGCATTAATCCTCTGCTTTGATGTGTTGAAACAGGGGAGGCATCATTGGATTCAAGTTCGGTTGATTTGGAGGCTTGATTTGGTGCTTAGGCTTGAAGCTAAGTGGTTTTTGGTGAGTGCAACTTTGGAATTGGATTTTCAGCTTTTTAAACAAAGGTTTGAAGGTTATGGGAGCTTAGTTTAAGTCTAAACAACTTTGCTAAGCTCAAGTGTAAGTTTCCGGATTTTCTCTCTAGTGGTGGCCATGACTTGATATTTTGCTAAATGATGATTTGCATGTTTTACTTACTGTTTTGAAAGCATGTTTTAGCATGGATTATGCTGTTGATTTAAGCCATGTGTTGAAGGTAACTCTAGGTAGGAGTTCCTTGATTTGTACATTGTTTAAATGTGGATTTGATGCATGAAATGCATGACGAAATGGCTTGGTTTAAATGCTTTAAAACAGTGGATATTATGATGAAATTGATGCATATTGGCAAGTGATGGTTTTGTAAAAGTGGAGGTCACTAAGGTGGTTAAAAGTCCTTGAGTGAGCCTTGTTACATGAACATCAAGGTGGTTAAAAGTCCTTCGATGTTGCGGACTCTAAGGTGGTTAAAAGTCCTTAGGTGCTCCTTTCCATGGTGGTTAAAAGTCCATGGGGCCAAGGTGGTTAAAAGTCCTTGGGGCCAAGGTGTTTAAAAGTCCTTGGGGTGATTCAAGTTACGGACACAAAGGTGGTTAAAAGTCCTTGTGTGGTCCATGATCATGGTGTTTAAAAGTCCATGGCCAAGGTGTTTAAAAGTCCTTGGGGTCAAGGTGTTTAAAAGTCCTTGACAAAGATGTTGATCTTGTTCATCAAAAATGGAATTTGTCACTTGTGCCAATATGACATGGAATGTGTGTAAGAAGCATGTGATGCTTGGTTTGATTATGTTATAAGCATGTGGTTACATGGTTTTAAGAATGCTTTGAACTTATGCATGGATTGATTTAAAGCATGTTTGGTAAATGGTTTTAAATGCGTTATTGAATTGTTTTAAATGAGCATGCCTCACTAAGCTTTTGCTTACGCTCTCTACGTTTTCCTTAATTCAATAATGCAGAGAATTAGAGCATCTTGTGGGCTGCAAGGGAGGGCAAGCAATCAAGTTCTACTTAAGCTCAATGTATGAGGTTTTACAAGCACTTTTAGCTTTTTGGTTGATTTGGCAATGGGGGACCAATGTATATGTTTTGGGAGGTGTTTAAGACTCCCTAAGTCTGTTAAATGTTGTTGAGAATGTTGGTTTTTGATTTGGAACCTTATAAGCTTGTTTTGCAAGTTTGGAGTTGAATGGATAGCTTAACTAGGAAGCATGCCATATAAATTGGGGTTTTTTTTCTTATGTGATGTTAATGTGTTAAATTGATGATGCAATTGAGGTCCTTGCATGTTGGTTGACTTTGTGTAATGGTTTGGTGATGTTAATTTGATGTTTGAAGCATGTTTGATGCTGTTTTGGAGTTGTCTGCAGACAGGGGTATCGATACTTGGGCTTGGGGTATCGATACACCTGAGCCAAATTTGCAAGTTTCAGGCCAGGGGTATCGATACCTGATGAACGAGTATCGATACCATATGAGTGGAGTATCGATACCTGATGAACGAGTATCGATACCCTTGCATGAATTTGTTTTGTTTTGTTTATATTTTGGTCCTGAATCTTGTATGATCAATTGCATGAGCTGTGGATGTCCTTTTGAGCTGAAATTTCACAGAGAAGCATGAAACCTGACTAATTTCAAGATGGTAACTTCAATTTGGGTTAAGTCCTTTAATTTATCAGAAATTACAGTTTGGTCCCTAAAGTTGTAATTTGTTCAATTGGGTCCCTGTTTGATCTCTGATGTTTGTGATCTTTTAGTATGTTGTTCTTTTGATCACACATAGGTTAAATGTGCATCTAGATAAGATTTAAAAGAAAAAAAAAGGGTCGTTAATCAAGGTTGACTTTCGGGTTGACTTTGGTTTTCCCCGTGTAATCTCCGTAGTTCGGGTCGGGCGTCTAGGCCGGGCTTCGGGGGTTACATGATGTTTTTGAGTAAATTGTTGATGTTTCTGAGCATGTTGCTGAGGTTTCAAGCATGCTTTATGGTTATGAATCTTGGTTGAGTTTATGTGGATATGTGCTGATGTTGTGAGCTGATGTTATGCATGATGAATGTGTTATGAGCATGTTATGTTGATAATATGCTGATGCAAATGGATGCTGTTTGATGAAAGCATGATCGAAGTATGTTGTTTGATATGCTTGATGTTGTGATATCCATGTTGTGTTGACTGCTATGTCATGTAAAGGGGAGGATTCGGGATACCCATTGCCTTATTAATATAGCTATTGCGTTATTCGGAGTTGGAGTTTGAATCCTTGCTTAATGCTGGTCTAACTGGTTTGTTTGCTTGTTGTGATTGTTTGTGTTGTTAGTTGTATGGCAAAGATGATGGAAGAATGGCAGTTGGGTAAGATGGTTGCTGCCTTGGGGCATGTTGTTAAGGCTTGGAATTCACCCTTTTGTAGAGGTGTTTTGTCTCAGTCCTCTGTGCCTGGAGTTGGGGTGGTAAGGCAGGGGAAAGAAGTTGGTTCTGTGATGAAGAGTTCATCATCTGTTGAGCAGGAGGTGTTGGGAACATCTCAGGCTGTGGTAAAGGTAAAGTCAGTGGATGAGCTGGCTGTGGGATGTGTGGGTTTGCCAAAGCAGCGTTTGCTTGATTTGGGTGTTGTGGAATATCATGGTTCGACACCTGAGGCATTTGAGGCCTGGTTGGCCAGTGTGATTTTGATCTTGGATCAGGAAGGCTGTGGTTATGCATGTACGCTGGAGGGTGTTGTTTCTCTGATGCTGGAGGATGCGTGTGTCTGGTGGACATCCGTGGCGGAGGCGTCACATATTCCTGATATTGATTGGGATTTCTTTGTAACTGCTTTTTGTGAAAGGTATCTTGGAAGGGAATTTCCAAGGTTTGAACAAGGTGAAGATAGTGCTGTTGTGGAGCAAGGGGTGGAAGCTCAGCCACCGGTGTCTGACCGTTGTGAAAGGCACCATGTTGGAGGTTGTTGGGGCATGGGTGTTTGCTAGAATTGTGGTTCCAAAATGCATGTTAGGCGTGATTGTCCTCTTGGAGTGAAGTCAGCTTTGGTGTTAGCCAAGGGGTCTCTGAAAGGTCGTGGGCACGGCCGAGGCAAGGTTTAGAGGTGGCAAAAAGAGCAGAAGGTTGTGAAGAGTTTGGGAAAAGAGAATTGCTGGAAATGTGGGTCTGCTGATCACATGAGACGTGATTGTTTGATGTTGGCTCGGAATAGCCAAGGTTCCTTACCGCAAGGAGTTGATGTTGACCCTGGTGTGTTAGCTGGTGCTGCAGTTGTGCCGCAGGAGGATGATGGTTCCGCAAGGAAGAGAGCTCGTCTGATGAAGCTTCAGGGAGGTGTTGTGTTTTCAGGTAACCTTGTTAAGTAATCTTTGTTCTAGTTACCTTAGTTTGGTTTCTGTTGGTTTTTCCTTGCGTGGTAAATTAGTCTTGTTGCTAGCATGTTGGGGTAATGGTAGTTGTTTGGGAACATCTTTGGTGTGAAGAGGGTTTAGTGAGTATCTTGTGGTTAGTGGTTGTTGGTATGATGGAGTTAGATAAGTTAGGAGTGAGTTAGGAAGTTGTTCTTAGACGGATTTGAGGATGTTATTGGAGGGTGTGAATTGGCATTCATGCACAGTTAAAATCATTGTTATATGCTATATTATATATGTTGGTCCATGCATACATGTGGCATGACATTAGAGGTTTTGCATACATGAACATCAGGCATTGATAGGGCATGTAGGTGATCATGCATACGATGTTCACACTCGTTAATAACTAATCGAATCTGTTAGTATGGTGGTTGGTTTGGATGATGGGTTTTTAGAGGTTGTTTTGGTGCTGAGTAAAAGTTAGAGTAATATTAAGCTAGTTGCTAGCAATGGTGAGAGTGGTATAGCCTGTGATGGAAGGATAGTGTATGTTGCTTAAGGGGTTTAGTGGTTTGGTAGTGAAGGGTACCGGTTGAGGTTAGTATCGGTTGAGTGGTTTGTATAGCTAAAAGGAAGTGGTAGATCCTTGGTGCTGGTGGTGTTGCAGTTTTGTGGTTGTGTTTCCAAGTGCTGAGGTAGCTTAGCTTTTAAGTTGTTGTGAAAGGGTTGAGATGGTAGGTGCTAGTTCTTAGTAACCTTTGAGGAGTTGAAGAGCTGTTATGTGTGTTTTAGTTAAGAAATGTTCTGGTATTGCAAGTGTTATGGTTGAAGTTTGAAGTGAAAGGGCTATGAAAGATCGAAGGCTTTTGTTGGTTGTTTGGGTTCTTGTGAGAAATGGTTGGCTGATTGTGGTTAAGGAAGTTCCGTTTGAAGTCAGCTGGTGTTGTGTGGAATGGCTGGCGGAATCAAGTTGGGGTTGTAGTGTAATTCTTGGAATCTGGGTGAGTAATCCTGGTAAGCTGTTATGGTGATGTTGGCGGTAGGTGTGAAGGATTATCAGCGTTCGTTGAGGGGTTTGGGTAAGCAGTTGATGCTTAAAGATTTCTGCTTGTTGGGAAAATCCTTGGAAGAGGTTTAGGAGTCTGCAAGAGTTTTAGAAGCAGAAAGGTTTGCATAGTGGCTGTTTTGGATTGGTTGTTGTCACTATGTAAACAGGTCTTGGAAGTTGTGTGTTACAGTGATGTGTGCTGTAAGAGCTGAAGTTCTTTAGGTTGATGTTGGGGTTGTGTACAGTCCGGTTAAGTGAAAGGTTAAGTTGTGGCTATCTTTGAGTGTTCTGGATTTTGTGAACAGTGTGTGGAGGTGCTAAGTTTGGTGGAGGTTTTGTGTGGAGAGTAGTCAGTGTTGGTTGAGGCTGTTGTATTGCCTTGTGTGTTACTTTGAGAAGGTTGTGGTTCTCTTTTCGCCAGTTGAAATTTCGAGGACGAAATTTCCTAAGGGGGGGAGAGTTGTAATGCCCCAGTTTTGGGCTCAGAAGTTTTGGGCGTTGACCGGTTCAGTCAAAGTGCTGATCGAATATATAAGAGTGAATTTAGGAAAGCCTAGTTCGGGTTGCATTAAAAATATGGAAAAATGTTCTAAAATCATCTTTTAATATAAAAAAGTGAACTGTGAAATCAATTTTGGAAAATGAGGTTCGGAAGGTTGACATTTTGGCTAGTGACCAAAATGTAATTTTTGAAAGTTGCGGGACAGTTTTATAAAGGATTGAAACTTTGAATCTTTAAGGAGCTATTATTCCAAAAAGGATTTTTCTAAGATATTTTAAGGATTTATTCTGATTTTAAAGATTATGAAATGTGGAGGGAAACCATTTTTACCATTTCTTAACTAACTTTTCATTTTCTCTCAATTTTCCTTTTCTCTCATTTTCTCTCCACCCAAACACAATTCTCCAGATTTTCTTCTCTGATTTTGGCATCTAAATCATTCATTTCAACTCTCTTTTGATTCCTCATCATCTCTACAACAAAACCTCTCAATTTGCAAGTTGTTTCATCAAGCATTTTGGCTCTAAAAAGGAGAAATTCAAGTTTGGAGGTAAGAACGTCCTTCTCCTCTAAACTATCAGTTCTTTACTGAAATTCCTAAGTTCTCAATCCTTGATTTGTGTTTTGTTAATGGCTTTTCAATTGAAATCTTGATTTTTGGCTTAAAATGCAAGATTTGGTGATTTTGGTGAAATTTTCGTGTGATTTGTTTGGGCAGTGTTTTGAAGTGTCAAAATGATGTTAAATGAATGCTAAATTGATTAGAAGTTGAGGTTTAATCAATGCAATCCCGGATAGGTTGAATTTCCTAAGTTTGGCTTGAGTTTTTGGTTGTTTTTGGAGTGTTTTTGGTGATCTGTTATACCTGGAGGTATAAGGATGTGTTTGTGATCATTTTGGATGTTAATTGATGTTTAAAAATGGTTAGAAGTGATGGATCTTGGCTGGGTTAAGTTTTGGAAGTGTTTGGAGGTGATTTCGGTTGTGTTTGGTAGCCAAATTGTTGGATTTGGGATGAGCAGCGAGTTGAGTCTTGTTGCTGGTGTTTTTAATGCATAATGATGCATTAATCCTCTGTTGTTGTGTGCTTGAAACAGGGGAGTTTGATCCGTGAGCTTTGAAGGTGTTGCGGAAGGTTTTCGGATGCTTGGAAGGCTTGTCGGCTAGCCTTGTTTTGAGTATCGGTGAGTGAAGTTGGGTTTTCAGCTTTTAAACCAAGGTTTGAAGGTTTTGGGAGCTTAGTTTAAGTCTAAACAACTTGGCTAAGCTCAAGAGTAAGTGATTGCATTTTCGCTCTTGAATTGTGTTGTGTTTGGTTTTAAAAGCTATTGTGGTTGACGATTGAGATGCATATGTTTTGCTTAGTTTAAATCTGTTTTGAAAGCATATTTTAAGCATGGTTTAATGCTGGTTTTGAAAGCCATTTGAGAAAGATGCTCAAGGTAAGAGATCCTTGGTTTTGTATATGATAATTGTGATTTTGATGCATAGTGTTGCATGTTGATCAATGGCTTTGTATGATGCTTTAAAACGGTGAATTGATGATGGTAAATGTTACTTTTTGCATATTGGTTATGCATGTAAATCATTGGGCTAATGAGGTAATGGTTTTGCATATTGGTTATGCATGTGAACCATTGGACTATTGTGGTGATGGTTTTTGCATTGTGATTATGCATATGAATCAGAGGAATAACATGGTAAGATGGTTATATTGGCAAGTGATGAAAGTGGTTCTTGGTTCGTTGATCGGATATAGTTAGCCGGCTATAGGATTGGGTGCACCGTGAATTAAGTCGCCTTGGAGGTGGAGTGGTCAAGAATGGACCGGAAAGCTCCCTTCAAGTATCCTAACGAGATGGTTAAGGTCATAATGGAGGTGTTGCCCATTCAAGGACCTTGGTTGAGCAAAGGTTATATGGTGTTTAAAAGTCCATATATGAGGACCTTGTGCTTGTTGAGATCACAATGGCGGTGTAAGACCATGTGTGGATCTTGTGTGGGGTGTCCCGGATCTCGTTAGTGATTTATACAACTACCAATCGGTTATGCAAAGGTTGTATGGTGTTTAAAAGTCCATACAAGGAAACCTTGTGCATGTTGAGGTTGTATGGTGTTTAAAAGTCCATGCATGGGAACCTCGGGAAAAGCTAAGGTTGTATGGTGTTTAAAAGTCCATACATGGGAACTTTAGGCTTGTAAGGTCAAATGGTGTTTAAAAGTCCATTTGGGAGGCCTTGGATTGGTAGGGTGTATGGAGTGTAGGGACAACGCTCGGAATCCGCGTATCCGATCGGGTTGTTGAGTTGAAAAGTGGATGTGGTTGATCACTTGGAAGCCAATGTAATGTTCTTGATCATAAAGAAGCATGAGATGCTTGAAAAGATGCATGGTTGCATGAAAAGTGTATGATGCTAGTGAATGCATGTTTACTTGTTAAGTTGAACAAGAGTTGATTATCATTTGGTAAATGATGCTTGTGTGCATGAGATCTCTTTAATGCATTGTAGTCTTGTTAAGACTTGTTTTAAAAGGCATGTGATGATGGTGATGTGATTTATAAGTTGTCTTTGTTTAATGCATGAATTGGATTGCTTGAATAATGGTTTAAAAGGGGTTTCTTGCTTGAAATGATGTTCAAGGTTATGAATGGGTAATATGAAATGGAAGTGTTTTCCAAGATTTTAATTTAGCTTTGCGTAAGGTGTTTATGCATGGAATGGTTAAATGGATGATTATGTCATTTATGCTTTAAAAGGTTTTCTTAGCTTGCTAAGCTAAGGTTTGGTTTCATGTATGTGCAATGCATGGTTTAAGCATGATGTTGAAAAGTAGTTTTCAAACATGGTTTTGAATTGTCAAATCGGGTTTATTTTGAAAGTGTTTTGTAACCCGCTGCATTGATGGTGTTTTGGTTTTGAGCATTCCTCACTAAGCATTATGTGCTTACGCTCCTTTTTGTCCATCAATGCAGATTCTTGAAGTTTGGACAGCAAGGAGCAAGGGATTCAAGGTGGACTCCAATTGAGATGTATGTCTCGATGAATAGCTATAGTTAATAAGGGCAATGGGGGTAGAATCTCTCGGATTGATGTTTTTGTATTCGTGTATGTTCGGACAAGTATGTTTTAATGTTGTTGATGTTGCTGAATCATGAATTGGCTATAATGAGATTGCTTTGGAAAGTTTGTGCTTAAGTGGTTGCTTGTGTAGGAAGCATGCCTATAGAATTGGGGCTTTTTGCATATGATGTTGTTCTGATGATTTGTTGATGCTTGCAGGTTATACTTATGTTGAATTGCATGCTGGTAAAGTTTGGTGGCAATTGGAGCATGTTTGAATGATTAATTGCATGTTTTGGAATGCCTTTTTGCTGCAATCTGTGCAGGCGTTTCCGAACAGTGTGCACCGTTTTGGAACGGGTGCCTTGCATGAACCCAAGCGTCCGAAACGGTATGCACCGTTTCGAAACGGTTTGGTCTCTGCCAAGGCCATGTTTCGGAACGGGGTCGATCGGTTTCAGAACGGCCCGTGTTTCGGAACGGGGTCGATCGGTTTCGGAACGACCGACCGTTAGGGGTTGACATTGGCAGTTATATGTTTTGAATTGTTTGCATTTTGGTCCTAAAACTTGTTTGTGCAATTGTATGAGTTTGGGATGTCCGTTTGAGCTGAAATTTGGCAGAGAAGCATGAAACCTGATTAATTTTAAGTTGGTAACTTAAAATTTGGTTAAGTCCTTAAAGTTTTCAGAATTTACAATTTGGTCACTAAAGTTGTAAATTGTTTCATTTGGGTCCCTGTTTGATCTCTGATGTTTGTGATCTTTGTGTATGATGTTTGTGTGATCACATCTAAGGTTAATGTGTATCTAGACAAGAGTAAAAGGAAAAAAAAGGGTCGTTAATCAAGGTTGACTTTCGGGTTGACTTTGGTTTTCCCCGTGTAACTTTCTTAATTCGGGTCAACCGTCTGGGCCGGGTTAAGGGGGTTACACAGCCATTAACCAACAGAACCAAACATCTATAACATCATTTAACATCTAAAAAGAACCTATTAACATCCTTATACCTCCAGCAACATCAGATCCACAAGATCACCTCAAAAACAATCGAGAATCACAAGCTAAACTTAGGAAACTCAACCTATCCGGGATTGCATTAATCAAAACTCAATTCCTTATCAATTTAGAGCCCAAATAATCATCAAAAACACATCTCAAATCATAGATTTAACAGATCAAACGAAAATCATCAAAAATCACCAAATCTTGCATTATAAGCCAAGATCCAATTCACAACTCAAAAGCCTTTAATAAAACATCAATTAAGGATTGAAAACTTAGGAATTTCAGTAAAGAACTGATAGTTTAGAGGAGAAGGACGTTCTTACCTCCAAACTTGAGTTTCTCCTCTTTTTGGAATCAAAAACCTTGATGAATCAAGTAGCAAATGATGAGGTTTTGTAGATATGTTGATTAGGAATCAAAAGAGAGTTGAAAGGAGGGATTTAGGTGAGAAAATCAGACACAATTCTCTGGAAAGAAAGTGTTTGGGTTGAGAGAAAATGAGAGAAAGGAAAATAGGAAGTTAGTTATCAAAATGGCCAAAATGGCTTTCCCTCCACTTTTGATATGTTTTAAAATCAGAATAAATCCTTAAAATATCTTATAAAAATCTGGAGAAACTACTTTTGGAATAATAGCTCCTTAAAGATTCAAAGTTTCAACCCTTTATAAAACGGTCTCCAAACTTTCAAAAATTACATTTTGGTCACTAGCCAAAATGTCACCCTTCCAAAACTCATTTTCCAAAATTGATTTCACAGTTCACTTAATTATATTAAAAGATGATTTTAGAACATTTTTCCATATTTTTAATGCAACCCGAACTAGGCTTTTCTAATTTCACCTTTTTAGATTCGACCAGCACTTTGACCAAACCGGTCAACGCCCAAAACTCCTAAGCCCAAAACCGGGGCGTTACACTCTTGATGGTAATAGAGGGGGTGGGGAGGTTATTGTGCCTCAGGCTGGTGCGCAAGTCCAAGGTGATGGTAATGTACCTCCGACCAGTGCGAATGTTGGGGGTAATGGAGCTCAGGCGGGTCAGGGTCAGGCATGTGCGGACATGAATCATTTGATTTAGACTATAGCCGGGGCTTTTCAGACAACTTTGGCCGATATGAAAGCTGCATCACCAACTCAGGGTGTGGGGACATGTTTACCCCTTGAGAGGCTCTGTAGTTTAGGCGGAGTTGAGTTTTATAGTTTGACTCTTGAGGGTTCAGAGGCTTGTCTCGAGAGTACTACACGCATCTTGGGTCAGATGGAGTGGTCAGACACTCGTAAGTTGGGTTGCGTTGTCTCCTTGCTTCAGGGAGATGCATATGCTTGGTGGACCATTGTTACATCGAGTATGGCCAAAGCGGATGTCACTTGGGAATTCTTTAGAAATGCCTTTATGATGAAGTATCTCAGAGTCCGATATCAGGATGAGAATAATATAGAATTTATGGCCTTGGTTCAGGGTAGCAAGACGGTGTCCGAGTATGACGTTCAATTTGTGAGGTTGAGCCAGTATGCTCCCGAGTTGGTTCCTAGTGAGAGGGAATGGTGTGAGTGTTTCCAATATGGGTTGACTAGAGATGTGAAGACTTATATGCTTACCTTTGACGACACTGAGTTTGATGTTTTGGTCTCTAGGGCCAAGGATATTGAGCAAAACTTAGGCTCCGATGCTCGTGCTAGTGGGTCTGATTCTGGGAAGAGACACGTAGATTGGGACAAAGATCATGCCAAGAGGCATAGAGATACGAGGTATCAGCCCGACTCGAGGCATATGAGCGGTAACCATGGATGGGGCCATTTAGGCCAATGAGCTTTTGTTCACACTCCTGAGTACACTAGATGCAGGAGACGCCACCAAGGCGAGTGTATGGGTACCTTTGGGGTAAGTTGGAACTGTGGTTCCCGAGATCATCTAATGCGTAATTGTTCACACCCGGCTAGGGGCGGACTGACTCCAGCTAGGGGTTTTGAGCATCAGAGAGGTCGTGGGCGCGGTCGTGGTAACTTTTAGCCGAGGAACGATGGTCAGATGAACTTGGCTCACATGGTGACAGTTCAGCCTGAGGGTGGAGGACCGGCTAGGGTGTATGCACAGCGAGAGGCTAGGAATGACACGGATGTCATTGTAGGTAATTTCTCGTTACAGTCTTTGACTTTGCTTTCTTTGATAGATTTGGGGTTGATACATTCATATATCTTTGGTGAACATGTGAGGTTCATAGGTCTACTGTATGAGTGGTTAGAGGTACGTGTAAATGTTACTAGTTCCTTCGATGATACGATGGTAGTTAGGAAGATGTATAGGAGGTTTCCCTTGATGATTCAGGGCCACGTGATTCCGGTTGACATGATAGAGTTGCCGTTTCATGGTTTTGATGCGATTTTGGGCATGGATTGGCTCGTAGAGCATAAAGCTAGGGTAGACTTTGAGACCAAAAGATTCTATGTGAGGCTTACAAATGATATTGAGGTTGTGGTAGTTGGCGAGAACGTTAGGTTCTTGTCCAATGTTGTTTTTGCGTTGGAAGCTCAAAGGTTGATGGATTCGGGTTGTTAGACTCACTTGGCTTATATGATGAATCTGAATATGATTGAGGTTAGAGTGCAAGACACCATAACAGTTTGTGACTTTCCAAGTGTTTTTCGGAATAGTTGTCGGGTTTGCCCCCAGATAGAGAAGTTGAGTTTGCTATTGAGATGTATTCTGATTCTGCACCCGTGTCTATTCCTCCGTATAGAATGGCACTGGAAGAGTTGAAGACACAACTTCAGAAGTTGTCAAATAGAGGTTTCAGTAGGCCTAGTATTTCCCCGTGGGGTGCTCCGGTTTTATTTGTGAAGAAAAAGGATGGCAATATGAGGATGTGCATAGACTATAGGGAGTTGAACAAGGTAACCGTGAAGAACAAGTACCCTTTTCCTCAGATAGATGACTTGCTTGATAAGTTGAGAGGTGCTTCAGTGTTTTCGAAGATTGATTTGAGATCTGGTTACTATCAGTTGATGGTGAAAGATGTTGACATACCGAAGATAGCCTTCCGTACACGTTATGGGCACTTCGAGTTCTTGGTAATGCCTTTCGGTTTGACTAATGCTCCAACCGCATTTATGGATATGATGAACCGAGTGTTCCACGAGTTTTTGGACAGGTTTGTGGTAGTGTTCATAGATGATACCTTAGGGAGGTAGTCTTTCTAGGTCACGTAATCTCGTCCAATGAGATTAGTGTAGATCCTAAGAAGATAGAAGCCATAGTGAGTTGGAAACAACTGAAGTCGGTGACAGAAATCCGTAGTTTCTTAGGCTTGGCAGGATATTATCGAAGATTTGTCTAAGGATTTTCAAAGATAGCGGCACCTTTGACTAAGTTTCTTCAGAAGAATGTTCTGTATGAGTAGTCAGATGCAAGACAACAAGCGTTTCAAAAGTTGAAGAAAGCTTTGACCGAAGCTCCAATTTTGATTCAGCCTAAACCAGGGAAAAAGTTTGTGATTTACAGTGATGCCACGTATGTAGGTTTAGGTTGTGTGCTTCTGCTTCGAGACAGTTGAAAGTTCACGAGAAGAACTATCCCACTCATGACATAGAGTTAGTCGCAGTAGTGTTTGCTTTGAAGATTTGGAGACATCACCTTTATGGTGAGAAGTGCACCGTTTATACCGACCACAAGAGTTTGAAGTACTTTATTACTCAGAGGGAGTTGAACCTTAGACAACGTTGGTGGTTAGAGCTCCTTAAGGATTATGACCTTATGATAGAATACCATTCGGGTAAGGAAAACGTAGTGGCTGATGCTTTGAGCGGAAAAATGGCAGTTCAGTTGCGGGCCATGTTTGGGAGGTTGGGTGTGTCAAATGATGGCGGTTTAATAGCTAAGTTGCAAGTTAAACCGTCGTTGGCTCAGTTAATTCGAGAGAAACAGTTGCAAGATAAGTCTTTGGCACCTCACGTGCAAGATTTAGCCGATGATAGACCTACATATTTTTGTTTTGGTGAGAATGGGATCCTATTTACAAGGATAGGATAGTTGTTCCAAAAGATTCCGAGTTGAGGCGTACTATCTTGAATGAAGCACATAACAGTCCTTTTGCTTTGCATCCGGGTAATACGAAGATGTACCGTGGGCTAAAAGAGAAGTACTATTGTGTTGGGTTGAAGACGGATGTGGCCGAGTTTGTGAGTAAGTGTATGTAATGTTAGAGACTTAAAGTCGAGCATCAATTTCCTTTAGGTTAGTTGCAGCCATTGAAGATTCCGGAATGGATGTGGGAATGTATTACCTTGGATTTTGTATCGAGTTTACCGTTAACTCCTTTGAAGAAGAATTTCGTGTGGGTGAGAGTCGATAGATTTACTAAGTGTGCCCACTTCATACATGTTCATACTGCTTACACTTTAGATAAGTTGGTCAATCTGTACATTATTGAGATAGTGAGATTGCATGGGGTACCAAAATCGATTGTGTCTGATCAAGATCCGAGGTTTACAACTAGATTTTGGTAGTGTTTGCATCGTGTGTTGGGTACTTGGTTGAATTTCAGTACTTCGTATCATCCGCAGTCAGATGGTCAGTTGGAGAGGGTTATTCAGGTGTTGGAGGACATGTTGAGGTGTTGTATCATCGTCTTTTAGGGTTCTTGGGAGAAGCACCTACCGTTACTAGAGTTTGCGTACAATAACAATTATCAGGCTAGTATTCAAATGGCATCGTATGAAGCTATGTATGGTAGGAGGTGTAGAACACCTATCTGTTGGGCCCAGGCCAAATAAAAGCTTATACCGATTTGCTTAAGAGCACTTCTGAGAAGGTAAAATTCATTTTGACCGCTTGAAGGCAGCTTCAGACCGACAGAATTCGTATGCTGATTTGAAAAGAAAGGAGATAGAGTATGCCGTGGGCGAGAAAGTGTTTTTGAAAGTCTCACCTTGGAAGAAGGTGATGAGGTTTGGTAGGAAGGATAAGTTGGGTCCGAGATTCATTGGACCTTACGAGGTAGTTGAGAGGATCGGTCCCATTGCGTATAGATTGAGACTCCCGACTGAGTTAGAGAAGATTCATGATATGTTCCACGTTTATATGCTTTGGAAGTATAGATCGGATCCGTCTTATGTAATTCCAGTGGAAGAGATTGAGTTGAACCCCGACTTGTCGTATAATGAAGAGCCGGTTGAGATTCTTGCTTCGGACAAGAAAGTGTTGCGTAGGAGGTCTATCGAGTTAGTTAAGGTTCTGCGGAGACACCGAGGTGTGAAAGAGGCTACTTGCGGAGATAAAAGAGGACATGGAATGACAGTTTTCGTATATTTTTCCGTCAGGTAATTTCGGGGACAAAATTCATTGAGTGGGGGGAGAGTTGTAACACCTTGGTTTATGACCCGAGAGTTTATCGGTTTTGATCTAGGATTTGTTCGGGTTAAACTGGATTTAAAATGATGATTTTATAAAAAAATTGCATTTATTTACGAAAATGCCATTAATGAAAATTTTAAAAGGGTTTTATCTTGTTTCTTTTCAAAATCAAAAGGAAGAAAAGCTATCATCTTCTTAAAAGCTCCCTTTGCTCCAAAACCCTTCTTAAACCCTAAAATCACAATTCCATTGTCCAATCCCTCATCCAAGAAAAATTTGTGAAGGTAATCTCTCCCTTGTTTCAGTTCTTACCTATCTAACTTGTGCTCTTTGAAAACTTTCGTTTAAAACCCATTAAATGCATTTTGATTTGGTGGTGGATTTGAGAAAATGAGAATTTCTATCGGTTTTTCGTGTGGGTTTTCTAAGGTAATATTTAAGGGTGTTTTTTGATCATGCTTGGGTTTCTTAAAAATGTTAAAAAGATGGAAAATGGTGGGAAACCCGAAATAGGTATAAAAATTAGATTTTTAGGTTGAAAAGGTTGGTTTTAGGTTGAAAACGTGGCTGGTGGTTCCCTTGATGTTGTGGAACGTTTCTAGACAATTTTGGATGTGTTTTGATGATTGAAATTGATGATTTCAGTGTGGGGTTTGTTTAGAACGAAAATGGGGAAGTTTGGATGAAATTTGTGTTCGAATCGATGTGTTTTGGTTGCAAGTTTGAGTTTCTGGGTTGTTTCTGGTTTACAAGTGTATTGGTGTCCTAATAGTTTGTTTTGGGTTGCTTAAAACAAAGGAATCAGGTTCAGATGCTTTGGGCGCGATACCAGATACTACGGAGGCTTGAGAACGATGTTTCGGCTTTCGTTGGGCTTAATCGGTGAGTGGAAACTGTTTTGAAACTTTAAATGCATTCAATGAAGGTTTTAGGGTTTGGGTGGAGTCTTAGAGACTAACCTAGACCCGAGTCTAAGTGTGTCTATTCTCGCTCGTTTGATTGATTATGGTCGTTCTCAATTATGTGGGTTGTGGTGTTTTTGGATTGTTTTTACTCTTAGTTAATGTTGTTGTGTAGTCGTTGTTGTTGTCGAGCCTCACGTGATGGTTGTCGTTACTACGGTGATGTGTTTTCCCACCAATAGTGACTAGTAGAAGAGTACGGTGTTGTGTAGTCCCATCGAAAAACTACTAGTTGTTGTGAACAGTGATGTGTAGTCCCACCGGGTTTTGGTTATGCATGTGCATACCATGTATTGTGATGATTGTGTTTTATTACGCCTTTCCTTTAATGGTTTTGCTTTAAATCTAAGATTTATGTTTTAAAAACTGCATTGTTGTTGTATTTTTGATCTCCGCTCACTAAGCTTTAAGCTTACGCTCTCTTCCTTTCCAACAATGCAGATAGTTAGTGGCTTGGGAGGCAAGTGAGCAAGGGAGGAGTTTCTCAGAGTTCTCGAGTAGATCAAAATATGGTTTATGTTTTGTAATAGCACTTAGACAATAGGATTGCTAGATTTGTATGTTAAAGGGTTGATGTTCAAACTCCTATACTTGCTTTGTTTATGTTTCAAGCATGTTTTAAATGGTAATACTATGTTAAATTGAGACTTGATGTGGCCTTGTAAGAAATGCTATGCATATTGGCATGTTAGTGTTTTAGAACCTACGTGTTCATGTGAGTTTAGGGCTTGAAATCCATTTTGTTGCTTGAATGTATGATTAATGGTGTGATTAGGACACTTTGCCTCTAGAATGTATGTATGATATGTTGCTATATGGGTTTTGATGATTCAGGACAAGTTTGGGACGTTTGAAGTTGTCAAATTATGATTTCGAGCCTATATGTGTACAAGCGTTTCGAAACGATCGATGCGGTTTCGGAAAGGTTGACAGATCCAGGGGTACTCGTACTAGAACAGGGTGCTGCCGTTTCGATACGATTTGCCACTGTTAGCCTCCATTTCAGAACACGTTTCGATATGTTTCGACGCTGTGAGCCCCCATTTCGGATCCCGTTCCGATATGTTTTGTTATTGGAAGCCTCCGTTCTGAAACAAGGTGGGACCGTTTAGGAACGGCTTGGTCTTGCTATTAAAATAAAGCCCACGTTTCGGAATGGGAAAGCCTTTTTCGAAATGCAGTCAATTAATTTGGTTAAATGGCATCTCCAAAGGTTCCTGAACGTTGCATTTTAGTCACTAAAGCTTGTATGTTACCTTGTTAAGTTTATATGTATCCCTTATGAAGGTTTTTCCCCGTATGCATGCAAATTGACTAATAACTACGTGGTAAATTTAAATTAATGTGTGCCCTCTGTTCGTTCGCATCTATATTCATATATCCACTTTTGTCTACTCACCTAGGGTTAATTGTGATATCTAGTCAAGATAATAAACGAAAAAATATAGGGTTGCTAATCAGAGTGAGGCTTTATCGGGTTTCGCTTCGGTTTTCCCCGTGTAACCGATTCGCATCGGTATGTTGGCTAGGCCGGGATGAGGGGGTTACATAAAGACATATCCAAAATACCAATTAGGAATCCACAAACCACATAGAGACCAATTACGCGCCTCAATACACAAACTAAACATGCTAAAGGTGTCACATAACACAAAGCAACTTATGAGTGGAAATCCCTCCCATTGCCTCTTATTACACTAAAATGAAAACACATACTTTGCTTAGCTAAAATCACTTGGATACCCCTTGCTTTCTTGCTGCCAAAGATGCTCAATTCTCTGCATTGATGAAACAAATGAGCGTAAGCATAAAGCTTAGTGAGGACCGCTATAGAACCAAAACATTCAACAATGCATTTTAAAAACCAAAACATCATTCTTTGTAAACACACGCATTCCTTTAAAACATGCACTTAAAACATCATTTCCTCTTTCAAATTCACATGTTCATGGCATCATTAATTACAACAGCAAAAACCTTTGCTCATGCTTAAACAAAGTACCACATGCATTCTAGCATAAATCACAAGAATCACATCTTTCTCAAAATAAGCATTCATCATTAATTCATTATATCATCACCATTACATTGGCTCGCAAGTGATCAATAACAAAAACCCTATTAAAACACAACACAATCGATACAATCGGATATGTGAATCACAAGTGTTGTCCCACACGCTTCATACACACTTGTAACGCCCCGGTTTTGGGCTTAGAAGTTTGGGCGTTGACCGGTTCGGTCAAAGTGTTGTTCGAATATAAAAAGGTGAAATTAGGAAAGCCTAGTTCGGGTTGCATTAAAAATATGGAAAAATGTTCTAAAATCCTCTTTTAATATATATAAGTGATCTGTGAAATCAATTTTACAAAATGAGGTTTGGAAGGGTGACATTTTGGCTAGTGACCAAAATGTAATTTTTGAAAACTGCGTGACTGTTTTAGAAAGGATTGAAACTTTGAATCTTTAAGGAGCTATTTACCCAAAGGGAGTTTCTCCAGATTTTTCTAAGATATTTAGTGATTTAATTCTGATTTTTAAACAAAAGGAAATTGGAGGGAAGTTATTTCTAACTAATTTTTCCTAAAATCTCATTTTTCTTTCTCTCATTTTCTCTCAACCCAAACACCTTTTCTCCAGATTTTTTCTTCTGATTTTGTCACTTACATCTCTCTTTTCAATCCTCTTTTGATTGCTAATCATCTCATCAACAAAACCTCACCATTTGCTAATCTTCAAGCTTTTTTGTTCTAAAAGAGGAGAAACTCAAGTTTGGAGGTAAGAACGTCCTTCTCCTCTAAACTCTCAGTTCTTTACTGAAATTCCTAAGTTCTCAATCCTTAATTGATGATTTATAAATGGTTTTAAAGTTGTGTGATGGATCTTGGCTTAAAATGCAAGATTTGGTGATTTTTGATGAATTTTCGTTTGATCTGTTAAAGCGGTGATTTGAGGTGTGTTTTTGATGTTAAATGAATGTTAATATGATAAGGAATTGAGTTTTAATTAATGCAATCTCGGATAGGTTGAATTTCCTAAGTTTAGCTTGTGATTCTTGGTTGTTTTTGAAGTGATCTTGTGGATCTGTTGTTGCTGGAGGTATAAGGATGTTGTTAGGCTCTTTTTAGATGTTGAATGATGCTAAAGGATGTTTAGTTTTGATGGTTTATGGCTGGGCTTTGTTGAGGAGTTGTTTGGATGCATTTTCGGTTGTGTTTTGTAGCAGAAAATGGAGTGTGGATGAGAGCAGCGAGTTTAGGTGCTTTCATTGAAGCTATTAATGCATGATGATGCATTAATCCTCTGCTTTGATGTGTTTAAAACAGTGGAGTCATCTTTGGATCCAAGTGGTGGTGATCCGGAAGCTTGATTTGTGTTTCGACAAAGAGGCGAAACGGAATCGATGAGTGGAATTTGGTTTTCAGCTTTGAAACCAGTGTTTTGGAGGTTTGGGAGCTTAGTTTAAGTCTAAGCAACTTAGCTAAGCTCAAGAGTAAGTTTTCGGAAAAACTCTCTTGGTGATGGTCATGGTTTTTGTTTATATGCAATGTGTTGATTGCATGATTTTAAATCTGTTTTGAAAGCATATCTAGCATGTTTATTTGCTGAGATTTTAAGCCATGTGTTGAAGGAAGCTCAAGGTAAGAGTTCCTTGTTTTTGAACATTGTTTAAATGTGGTTTAATGCTTAAAGATGCATGATGTTTATGGCTTGGTTAATGCTTTAAAACAGTGGTTTAATATTGATTAATGATGCATATTGGCAAGTGATGTTAAGGTCACAAAGGTGGTTAAAAGTCCTTGGATGGTTCTTGGTTAAGATCACAAAGGTGGTTAAAAGTCCTTGTGTGGATCTTGGAAAGTTTAAGAACAACATGGTGTTTAAAAGTCCATGGTTGGTTCTTGGTTAAGGCTCAAGGTGGTTAAAATTCCTTGGAAAGCCTTGGTTACTTAAGAATATCAAGGTGGTTAAAAGTCCTTGGATGATTCTTGTTAAGGACACAAAGGTGGTTAAAAGTCCTTGTGTGGTCCTTGCCATGGTGTTTAAAAGTCCATGGGTCCATGGTGTTTAAAAGTCCATGGGGATAAGATCACAATGGTGTTTAAAAGTCCATGTGTGGATCTTATGTGAAATGTATCACTTGTTGCCAATATGACTTGTTATGAACTTGAAGCATGAGATGCTTGTTGAAATGTTTATGAGCATGTTTAATGATACTTGAAGCATGAGATGCTTGTTTTTAAATGTTTAAGAACATGTCCAATGTTGCTTGAAGCATGGTTTATAAATGAGTTTTATAAATGCATTAATGAATGGTTTTAATGAGCATTCCTCACTAAGCTTTTGCTTACGCTCTCTCTCTTTTTCTTAAACCAATAATGCAGAGCATTAAAGTGCATTGAGGGCAGCAAGGAAGGCAAGCAATCAAGTGGAAGTTAAGCTCAAGTATGGGAAGGTTTTCCTAAATACTTTTAGCTTTAGGCATTTGGCAATGGGGGACCTATGTGGATGTTTTGGGAGATGTTATGAACTCCCTAAGTTTGCTTAATGTTGTTAATAATGCTAGATTTTGTAATTGGCCAATTATGTGTTTGGTTTTGGAGGTTTTAGTGCATGAATGGTTTGCTTGAGTAGGAAGCATGCCTATAGAATTGGGGCTTTTCATAATTGATGCTATTGTGATGATTGAATGATGCATTTATGTTCCTTACACGTTGTATGTCTTGCTGGTAAAGTTTGGTAGCGTTTGGAGCATGATTGGTTGGTCAATTGTGTGTTTAAGCAAGCGTTTTTCAGCATTCTGTGCAGGCCGTATCGGAACAGTAGCTACCGTTTCGGAACGGGTGCCTTGTAGCAGCCCAGGCGTCCGAAACGGAAGACACCGTTCCGAAACGGAAAGTCCTCTGCCAGCCCTCGTTTCGGAACGCGTTGCAGAACGGTCCCGCGTTTCGAAACAGGCTCTCCCTGTTTCGGAACACCTGACCGTTGGGGGCTGACATTGGCAGTTAAATGTTTTGAAATGTTTGCATTTTGGTCCTGAAACTTGTTTTTGCAATTGTATGAGTTTGAGAAGTTCGTTTGTGCTGAAAATTTGCCGGGAAGCATGAAACTTGACTAATTACAAGTTGGTAACATTAATTTGGGTTAAGACCCCATAATTTACAGAATTTACAATTTGGTCCCTAAAGTTGTAAATTGTTCAATTGGGTCCCTATTTGATCTCTGATGTTTATGATCTTTGAGCATGTTGTTTGAGTGATCATAACTAGGGTTAACGCGCATCTAGACAAGTTTAAAAAGAAGAAAAAAAGGGTCGTTAATCAAGGTTGACTTTCGGGTTGACTTTGGTTTTCCCCGTCTGACTTTCTTAATTCGGGTCAACCGTCTAGGCCGGGTTAAGGGGGTTACAACACTACTGGCAACTCAAGGTGGAGTTTAACGATACAATCACAACCCCTCAACACCGTGGTAGAGTTTAGCGGCACAACCCCTCAATACCTGTGTGATGGAGTTTAGCGACACAATCCTAACCCCTCAACATCACTCATCGGTAGTTGTATAACCTACTAGCGAGAGATGGGACAGAAAACAAGGCTTACACGTGAAAGCTACCTCAACCATTGTAACCACCTTAACCAAGCTCACACATGGGAGCAACCCTCCACCGTTGTGACACTTAACCAAGTCCACCCACGAGAGCCATCCTCAATCGTGGTGACGCCAATTCCTCAATCTCTAGGGTACTTGGGTGGAGTTTAAAGGCACAATCACTACCCTTCGACATCCAAGGCAACTTTATTCACGATGCACCCAATCCTATAGCCGGCTAACTATATCCGATTAAAGTAACCAAAACCATTTTCCATCACTTGCCAATATAATCATTATTCAACAACATTTCACTGTTTTATCAAAGCATAAACCATTTTACACAAGCAATAACATGCTTAAAACCAATTACATAAATCATATAAACCAAAGGATCACTTACCATGTGAATTCTTAACAAAATGGCATTTAAAACCAGCAACATCAATGCTCCAATCATGCTTTAAAACAGTGATCAAACCACAAATAATTCAAGTGCATTTTAAACCAAAACATAGCACAATCCGAGAGAGACTTTCAATAAACTTACTCTTGAGCTTATCTAAATGTTTCAAACTTACACTAAGCTCCCAAAACCACGTTCAAAACATTTCAAAGTTGGAAAACTCTTTTCTATTGACCGATACATTAAACTTCGCTTGCCGACGCAAAGATCACTCGTCCAAAGTTTCCAAAATCACTTTTCTTTCTTTCGGATCAATATCCCCTATTTTTAGAGCATAAAAAACAGAGATCCAATGCATTAAAATGCATTCAAACTCCAGCAACTAAACACAAACTCGTTGCCCAACAAAACTACATCAATTCACTCATCCGAAACAACCAAAAACTCAGCCGATTGCTTCCTAAACCAAGCCCAACCAAAAATCAATAGTTCCAATCACTAATATTCATCAAATCAAATCTAAAAACAACCTAAACCCTTCCTTATACCTCTAACAACTATATAACCATCAAATCATTCCAAAAACTCAACTAAAACCATCATAAAACTCAAGGATCTCAAGTATTTCGGGAACTATAACATTAAAACTCTTTCACAGAGTCATAAACATCTTAAAACTCAATTATAATCCAACTAAAATAGTGCTCATCAACAACAGTCCGAAAATCAAGTATTAAACCTTAGTTTTGCAAGATATTGACCTTTAATCAAAACTATAATAAAAAATCAGTTAAAACAACAATTGAGAGTCAATAATCTTTGGAATTTCAATAAAGAACCTTGATTAGAGGTAGAGAACAAGATTTACCTCCAATCCTTCCATTCTTTATTGTTTGACAAGTTTTTGCATCACAAATCTTGAAGAAATTAAAGAGAATTCTTTGAAATGGATAATAAATCAAAGAGAGGGTGTTTGGAAGGAAAGAAATCTGGAGAAAAGATTTTAGAAATGTGTTTTGATGAAATGAGAAGGGAAAAGTTAGTTACGTAAATGAAATCTCCAATTTAATGATTTTATTTTAATAAATAGATAAAATCCCTTTTTAAACAATTACTTAAAAATTTATTTAAAACACATGTCAAATTAAGGAAAGGTGTAATTGCACAAAACCTCCCTAAAGATTCTAAGATTTTGACTTTCCTTTTGAAAATTGAATTTTTCCACGGTTTCAAAACTTTACATTTTGGTCACTGCCCAAAATGTAGCACTTACAAAATTCATTTTGTAAAATTGATTTGACCAACCTCTTAAACATAATTTTAAAGGATTTTATCAAAAAAATTTCATATTTTTATCTTATCCCAAACCTTGATTTCCTTGAACCACCTAATACGACTCGAACCGTTTCCAACTGGTTCACTTAACCTGATTTGATGTCTAAAATATCTAGGCTCAAAATCGGGGCGTTACAAGAGGTGTACATTTCATAAGTTGTGAGGTTACATGGTGTACCTATATCTATAGTTTCAGATAGGGATCTGAGGTTCATAGCAAGGTTTTGGGAATGCTTACATCGAGCATAGGGTACACGGTTGAATTTCAGCACTTCGTATCATTCTTAGTCAGATGGTCAGCCTGAACGTGTCATTTAGATTTTGGAAGATAGGTTGAGATGTTTTGTTATTGAGTTCCAAGGAACCTGGGAGAAACAATTGCTTTTGGTGGAATTTGCGTATAACAATGGTTACCAAGCTCGTATACAAATGGCTCCATATGAAGCCTTGTATGGTAGGAAGTGTAGAACGCTTCTTTCTTGGGCGAAAGTTGTGCAAAAGTTTGTTTCTTTGCCTGATTTGCTTAAAGGAATGACATATAAGGTAAAGCTTGTTTATGATCAGTTAAAGGCGGCTTCGGATCGTCAGAAATTATACGCGGATTTGAAGCTTAGGGAAATTGAGTTTGCGGTTGGTGATCGCGTGCTTCTGAAAGTGTCACCTTGGAAGAAGGTGATAAGGTTTAGAAGTAAGGGTAAGCTTAGTCCAAGGTTGATTGGACCATATGAAGTTGTGGAGCGTGTTGGCCCTGTTTCATATCGGTTAAGGTTGCCTTCCGAGTTGGAGAAAATTCATGATGTGTTCCATGCCTCGTGTTGGTCCTCTTGCAACCGGATTTGTCTTATGATGAGTTACCTGTTGAGAATCTTGATTCTAGTAGCAAAGTTCTTCATGGTAAGACAATTGAACTTGTAAGGGTTTTGTGGCGACATCGAGGGGTTGAGGAGGTCACATGGGAAAGCAAGGCGAACATGTTGAAACAGTTTTTGCACCTTTTCCTCTCAATAAAATTTAGAGGTCAAAATTTCTTAAGTGGGGGAGAGTTGTAACGCCCAGTTCGAGGGTTCGGGATTGGTTCAAGAAAAACCTAGTTCGAGAAGTGATAAAAGTATGAGAAATTTTATAATATCCTTTTTAAATGTATATAATGGTTTGATGAAGTCAATTTTGGAAAATGACATTTGGAAGGTGGACATTTCGGTTTAGTGATTAAATCGTAAAAATTGAAAAACTGTTTGTAATGCCTATTTCGTAAAAGAGAGAAAATTTAGAACCTTTAGGCAGCTAATGCAAGTATAATAAGACATTCCCTTAATTTGACATGTTTTAAATGTGTTTAATTAAAAAGATTAAAAAAGGTTTTGATGAAGAAGGGAATTAAGCTTTACAAACTTATTTTGACGTAACTTCTATTTTCTCTTTTCTCATCAGTCAACCATCTATTTTCTTTCAAAACTTCCATAGATCTTTTCCTTTTCATTTTACTTTGATTTCCAAATGATTTCCATGGAGGTTTCTCAACTTGTTTCAATGAATTCTTGAAGATTTTCAATCAAATCTTGACAGTTGAAGGAATATCAAGGGATTAGAGGTAATTTTTGTGATTCTCCTCTAATCAAGGTTCTTTGATGAAATTCCAAAGTATTTGGCTCTTTAATTATGTTCCTTGACAAGGTTTTTCGATTGATTTGAAGAAAATGGCTAAATCAAGCTTTAAATGATGATTTTGTGTAATTTTCGTAATAGATTTGTTTTTGCTGATTTCTGATTGATTTTAATCATGTTTTGGAAGTTTATTAATGTTGAGATTGAGGTTTAAGCATGGTAATCCTGAAACTATTTGGATCTCTAGTTGATTAGGTTGTTAGAATTGGGATTTTGTGGTTTTAATGTGATTGTGAATGCTGGAGGTGTAAGGTTGATAATAGGGAGCTTTTGGATGTTAATCAATGATAATAAATTGTTGGAAGTGTTAGGTTTTGGCTGAGTTGAGTTTGTAGAGTAATCGTTGGTGTTTTTGGTTGTTTTGGATATGCATTTTTGTGGTTTGGGGCAGAGCAACGTATTAGGTTTGCTTAATAGAGTTTTTAATGCATTGAGATGTGTTAATCCTCTATTCTTATGTGATTTAAAAAAGGAAGAATGTTTCAGAAGCAACCAATTAGGTTTTGGGAGCTTTAGACGCTTAGTTTCGCGTCGGCTAATCAAGGTTTCGGGTGTCGGTGTATGAGAATATGGATTTTAGCTTTGGAATGTTTTAAAGGTGGTTTTGGGAACTTAGATGTATGCTTGAAACTCTTTTCTAAGTTCGGAAGTAAGTTTAAGGAATTTCTCTCTCGGTTGTTCTACTATGAAATGGTTTTTATGCACTTGGTTTCGAATTCATGTTACCTATTCTTTAAACATGTTTAAAGCATATGGTTTGCTTTTCTTAATGATGTGTTGATGAAGGTTGCACCTGGTAAGTGATCCTTGTAAGTATATGTTTTATACTTGTGATTTAAAGCATGGGTTAATGATTTGGAAAATGATTTAAAGATGAGGCTTTGAAAACAGTGGGGTACATGGTGTAATATGGAATATATTGGCAAGTGAAGTTATAAAAATGGTTTATAAATGTTACCGAATATAGTTAGCCTGTTATAGGATTGATTGCACTATAAACAAGTCACCTTGGATGTTGAGGGGTTTATACGGTGTACCGAATACTCCATCCAAGTACTCTAACAGTTGAGGTATGTGTGTGTGGTGTCCCTTCTCTCGTTAGTGGGGTTATACATCTATCGATGAGTGGTGTTGATGTAACCCCCTTAACCCGGCCTAGACGGTTGACCCGATTTAAGAAAGTCACACGGGGAAAACCAAAGTCAACCCGAAAGTCAACCTTGATTAACGACCCTTTTTTTTCTTTTAAATCTTGTCTAAATGCACATTAGTCCTAATTGTGATCACACAAAACATCATACTCAAAGATCACTAACATCAGAGATCAAACATGGACCCTATTGAACAAATTACAACTTTAGGGACCAAATTGTAATTTCTGATAATTAAAAGGACTTAACCCAAATTAAAGTTACCAACTTAAAACTAATCAGGTTGCATGCTTCTCTGTGAAATTTCAGCTCAAAAGGACTTCCCAAGCTCATGCAATTGAACAAACAAGATTCAGGACCAAAACGCAAACAATTCAAAACATATAACTGCCCATGTCAGCCCCCAACGGTCGACTGTTCCGAAACAGGTAGACCCCGTTCCGAAACACGGGCCGTTCCGCAACGGGTTCCGAAACATGGCCTTGGCAGAGACCAAACCGTTTCGAAACGGTACATACCGTTTCGGACGCCTGGGTTCATGTAAGGCACCCATTCCGAAACGGTGCATACTGTTCCGAAACGCCTGCACAGATTGCAGCAAAATGGCATTCCAAAACATGCAATAGATCATTCAAACATGCTCCAAATGCCACAAAACTTTACCAGCATGCAATTCAACATATTTAAGACTTAAAGGCATCATCAAATCAACAATCTAACATCATAAGCAAAAATCCCCAATTCTATAGGCATGCTTCCTACACAAGCTAGCTATTTAAAACACAAAACTTCCAAAACAAGCATGTAATGATCCAATTCAAAAACCAGCAATCTCAACAACATTCAACATACTTAGGGAGTCCCAAACACCTCCCAAAACATACACATTGGTCCCCCATTGCCAAATCACCCAAAAGCTAAAATGTTTAACAAAAACCTTCCATACATTGAGCTTTACTTGCACTTGAATTCTTGCCTTCCTTACTGCCCCTCAAGGTTCTCTAATGCTCTGCATTATTGAATTAAGAAAACGAAGAGAGCGTAAGCAAAAGCTTAGTGAGGCATGCTCTTTTAAAACCATTCAATAATGCAATTAAAACCATTTATAAACATGCTTAAAATCAACCTTTGCACATGCTCAAAAGCATACTTAAAACAAGCAATCTCATGCTTCAACATAATCATTAAAACAAGCATCTCATGCTTCATAATATACTTAACATGTCATATGGGCTCAAGTGATACATTCCATTTCTTAAAACAAGTTCATCAACTTCCCAAGGACTTTTAAACACCTTGGCCATGGACTTTTAAACACCATGAATGAGGACCACACAAGGACTTTTAACCACCTTTGTGTCCAAAGCTTGAATCACCCCAAGGACTTTTAAACACCTTGGCCCCAAGGACTTTTAAACACCTTGGCCCCATGGACTTTTAAACACCATGACCCCATGGACTTTTAAACACCATGGAAAGGATCACCTAAGGACTTTTAAGCACCTTAGTGTCCGCAACAAGAATCATCCAAGGACTTTTAACCACCTTGATGTTCTTAAGTAACAAGGCTCACTCAAGGACTTTTAACCACCTTAGTGACCTTAATCTTTTTAAAACATCACTTGCCAATATACATCATTTTCATCATTTAATCCACTGTTTTAAAGCATTAAATCAAGCCATTTTCATCATGCATTTAAAAGCATCAAACCACATCATTTCAATGTACAAAAGCAAGGAACTCCTACCTACAGTTACCTTCAACATATGGCTTACATCATCAGCAAAAACCATGCTAAAACATGCTTTCAAAACAGTAATTAAAACATGCAAATCATCATTTTGCATCACATCAAAAACATGGCCACCACTAGAGAGAAAATCCGAAAACTTACACTTGAGCTTAGCAAAGTTGTTTAGACTTAAACTAAGCTCCCAAAACCATCAAACATTGGTTTTAAAGCTGAAAATCCAATTTCCACAAATGCACTCACCGATTTCCACTTTGCTTCAAGCCAAAGCACCAAATCAAGCCTCCAAAACAACAACTCTTGGATCCAAAGATGCCTCCCCTGTTTCAACACATCAAAGTAGAGGATTAATGCATCATCATGCATTAATTGCTTCAATGAAAGCACCTAAACTCGCTGCTCTCATCTAACCTCCATTTTCGTCCACCAAACACAACCGAAAATGCATCCAAAACACTTCTAAACCATGCCCAGCCATAAACCAGCAAAACCTCACTTCCATAAACATCATAACACATCTAAAAACAACCTATAAACATCCTTATACCTCCAGCAACAACAGATCACCAAGATCACCTCAAAAACAACCTTGAAACACAAGCTAAACTTAGGAAACTCAACCTATCCGGGATTGCATCAATCAAAACTCAATTCCATATCAAATTAGAGTTCATTTAACATCAAAAACACCTCTCAAATCACAGATTAATCAGATCTAACGAAAATCATCAAAAACCATCAAAATCTTGCATTATAAGCCAAGATCCATTAATCAACCTAAAAACCTTTAATTAAACATCAATTTAGGATTGAAAACTTAGGAATTTCAGTAAAGAACTGATAGTTTAGAGGAGAAGGACGTTCTTACCTCCAAACTTGAGTTTCTCCTCTTTTTGCAATCAAAATCCTTGTTGAAACACTTAGCAATTGAAGAGGTTTTGAAGATACAATGATTAGGAATCAAATGAGAGTTGAAAGGAGGGATTTAGGTGAAGAAATCAGATCCAATTCTCTGGAAAAGTAGTGTTTGGGTTGAGAGAAAATAAGAGAAAGGAAATTGAGAAAGTTAGTTAAGAAAATAGCCAAAATGGCTTCCCTCCAATTTTAATAACCTTTAAAATCAGATTTTAGACTTAAAATATCTTAGAAAAATCTGGAGAAACTCCCTTTGGGTAAATAGCTCCTTAAAGATTCAAAGTTTCAACCCTTTATAAAACAGCCACCAAACTTGCGAAAATTACATTTTGGTCACTAGCCAAAATGTCACACTTCCAAAACTCATTTCCCAAAATTGATTTCACAGTTCACTTAATTATATTAAAAGATGATTTTAGAACATTTTTCCATATTTTTAATGCAACCCGAACTAGGCTTTCCTAATTACACCTCTTTAGATTCGAACAGCACTTTGACCAACCAGTCAACGCCCAAATCTCCTAAGCCCAAAACCGGGGCGTTACAACTCTCCCCCCCTTAAGAAATTTCGTCCTCGAAATTTACCTGAAGGAAAGAGATAAGGAAACTGCTTCAGCATGTCTTCCTTCCGCTCCCACGTGGCTTCCTCAACACCTCGATGCTTCCACAGCACCTTCACCAACTCAATGGTCTTGCCACGAAGAACCTTGCTATCCGAATCCAGAACCTTCACCGGTTCCTCATCATAGGTCAAATCCGGATTCAAAACCACTTCCTCCACAGGCATCACATGCGAAGGATCAGATCTATACTTCCGGAGCATAGAAACATGGAACACATCATGAATCTTCTCCAACTCCTGAGGTAACCTCTGCCGATACGCAACAGGACCCACACGCTCAACCACCTCATATGGTCCAATGTACCGAGGGCTCAACTTACCCTTCCGGCCAAACCTCATCACCTTCTTCCAAGGCGAAACCTTCAAGAACACACGGTCACCCACCGCATACTCTATCTCCTTACGCTTCAAATCCGCGTAAGACTTTTGCCGATCAGAGGCAGCCTTCAACCTCTCACAAATGAGCTTCACCTTCTCGGTGGTCCCTTTCAACAAAGCCGGCATCGAAACCAACTTTTGACCAGTTTCAGCCCAACAAAGAGGAGTCCTACACTTCCTCCCATACAGAGCCTCATAAGGTGCCATCTGTATACTCGCCTGATAACTATTGTTATAAGCGAACTCAACCAAAGGCAGATGCTTCTCCCAAGAACCTTGCAACTCAATCACGCAGCATCTCAACATATCCTCCAAAATCTGGATAACCCGCTCAGATTGACCATCCGACTGAGGATGATAAGATGTACTGAAATGCAACCTTGTACCCAGAGCTTGATGCAAACACTGCCAGAAACGCGATGTGAACCTCGGATCCCTATCCGACACAATCGACTTAGGCACACCATGCAACCTCACAATCTCAGCAATGTACAGCTCTGCCAACCTATCCAAAGAAAACGTAGTATGCACAGGCAAGAAATGCGCACACTTCGTCAAACGATCCACAATCACCCAAACAGAATTCTTCTTCGAAGGAGACAAAGGTAAACCAGATACAAAATCCATGGTAACCCTCTCCCACTTCCATTCAGGGATTTTCAACGGTTGCAACAAACCAGAAGGAACCTGATGTTCAGCCTTAACTCGCTGACACACCAAACACTTGCTCACAAACTCTGCAACATCCTTCTTCAAACCCACCCAATAGTACTCATCACGAAGATCACGGTACATCTTAGTACTACCAGGGTGCATAGCAAAAGGACTACTATGACCTTCAGTCAGAATAGCACGCCTCAACTCAGCATCAGCAGGCACTACTATCCGACTACCAAAACACAACACACCATCCTCATTAAAGCAGAAATCCGAAGGTCTACCCTCCGCGATATCCTGAACATGAGACACCAAGGAATCATCCAACAACTGCTTTTCCTTGATCAACTGAACCAAAGATGGTTTCACTTGCAACTCAGCAACAAGACCACCATCTCGCGATATGCTCAAGCTAGCAAACATATCTCTCAGCTCAATAGCTACCTTCCTACTCAAGGCATCCGCAACAACATTAGCCTTACCAGGATGATACTCAATCGTCAGATCATAATCCTTGAGCAACTCCAACCAACGCCGCTGTCTAAGATTCAACTCCTTCTGAGACATCAGATACCTCAAACTCTTGTGATCCGTGTACACAGTACACTTCTCACCATACAGATAATGTCTCAAGATCTTCAGAGCAAAAACCACTGCAGCCAGCTCAATATCATGCGTAGGATAATTGCGCTCATGCACCTTCAACTGCCGCGACGCATAAGCCACAACCTTACCCTCTTGCATCAGCACACACCCCAAACCAACATAGGATGCATCACTATAGACCACAAACTCTTTCCCTGATTCAGGCTGAATCAAGATAGGAGCTTGCGTCAAAGCCGCCTTCAGCTTCTCAAAAGCTTGCTGTCTCGCTTCCGTCCACTCATATTTAACATCCTTTTGCAACAGCTTCGTCAAAGGAGCAGCAATCTTGGAAAAACCATCCACAAACCTCCGGTAGTATCCCGCCAAACCAAGGAGACTACTGACCTCATGAACAGACTTAGGAACTTTCCAGTTCATCACCGCCTCAATCTTCTAAGGATCAACACGAATCCCCTCAGCTGAGACCACATGCCCAAGAAACACCACCTCCTTAAGCCAGAACTCACACTTGCTCAGCTTAGCATAAAGCTGATTCTCCAACAAGGCTTGCAGCACAACCCTCAAATGCTCTTCGTGATCCTCCTCAGTACGCGAGTACACGAGGATATCATCAATGAACACCACAACGAACTTGTCCAGGTATTCATGAAACACACGATTCATCATGTCCATGAAAGCAGCAGGAGCATTTGTCAAACCAAACGGCATCACAAGGAACTCATAATGCCCATACCTTGTCCTGAAAGCTGTCTTAGGAACATCCACATCTTTCACCTTTAAGTGATAATACCCTGACCTCAAGTCAATCTTAGAGAACACAGCAGCTCCCCGAAATTGATCAAAGAGATCATCAATCCTTGGCAAAGGATACCGATTCTTGATAGTCAACTTGTTCAGCTGACGGTAATCAATGCACATCCTCATAGTGCCATCTTTCTTCTTCACAAACAAGACAGGTGCACCCCAAGGTGACACACTCGGCCGGATGAAACCACGATCAAGCAGCTCTTGCAACTGCGCCTTCAGCTCCTTCAGCTCCTTAGGTGCCATTCTATAGGGAGTAATGGACACAGGAGTTGTATTCTCATACAGCTCAATTCCAAACTCCACCTCGCGATTAGGAGGTAAACCAGGCAACTCCTCAGGAAAAACACCAGGAAACTCCTTCACAACCTTGATATCTTGCACTCTCAACTCCTTAGAGCTAGGATTCATCACAAAAGCTAGGTAAGCTTCACAACCCTGCCTCAACATCCTACTCGCCTCCAAGGTAGACACCACATTAGCAAGAAACTTCACATTCTCACCAACCACAACAACTTCATAATCATCCGCAAGCTTAAGCGAAACCCGCTTATTCTCACAATCTACCACCGCACGATGCTCAGCAAGCCAATCCATACCAAGGATCACATCAAAACCATAGAAGGGCAACTCCATAAGATCAACATGAAAGACATGTTCTTGAACAACCAAAGGACACCTTCTATAAAGCTTTCGAGTCACAACAGTTTCACCAAAAGAACTAGTGACACGAACACCAACATCCAAAGACTCAACAGGCAAACCAAGCAATTCAGCATGCTCACGCAAAATGTATGAATGCGTAGATCCAGAATCAATCAAAGAAAGCAATGACAAGGATTGCAAAGTAAAGGTACCTGCAATCACATCTGCATCATTCCTTCCCTCACGCTGAGCATACACCCTCGCTTGGCCTCCACCCTCAGGCTGAATAGCCACAACATGGGCTACTCCACGACCACCTTCCTCTCTCCTCTGGAAATTACCACGGCCGCGCCCACGACCTCTCTGTTGTGCAGCAACAACAGGAGCACGCTCTTGGCCACCAGCCAACCTCGGACAATCTCGCCTCAAATGGTCAACAGAACCACAATTCCAACATCCATTACCAGCTGCCGCAACAGGAGCTTGCACCTCCCTCACAGCACGAGGACAGTCACGCTTCATGTGACCACGAGAACCACAGATCCAGCAAGCACTAGGATCAGCTCTAGCATAACCACCTCTAGCAGGTGCACCGCCACCTCTCTTGGCTGAGGACCGATACTTCTGGTCACGTCCCCTCTTGTTTCGTCCACCTCCGGAACTAAACTCAGCAGCTCTCTTGCCAGAACTCGCTCCAGCACCTTTCGCAGATAAACCCAAGTTCATCCCAATGTCCTTGGCTCGGCCCACCAACACATCAAAATCATCATATTCAGTGGCCAGCACATACATCTTTACATCCGTCACAAGACCATAACGGAACCTCTCGCACCTTGCTCGCTCATCAGGTATCAACTCCGGTGCATACTGACTGAGTCGCACAAACTGCACTTCATACTCAGCCACAGTAATGCTCCCTTGGGTAAGAGACATGAATTCACGCTTTTTCTCATCAAGATATCTCACTCCAAGATATCTCCTCTTGAACACATTCTGAAAGAATGTCCAAGTAACATCAGCTTCAGCCATCCCAGCTATAGTGGTCGTCCACCACGTATACGCATCGTCCTGCAGCAAGGACACAACACACCCAAACTTTTGCACATCCGTTATGGTACTCTCTAGCCAAGCTTCCGAACTTGGTACTCTCTAGCCAAGCTTCCGAACTCTCAGCAGACATACCCCTGAACTCAGTCCCACCAAGACTGCGCAGACGCTCCAAAGGTAGTCTTACTCCAGCATCTCCCTGATGCCCAGCTCCTTGAGCTCCAGCTACTGCTGCTCGAAAAGCACCCGCAATAGCTTGTACCAGCATAGACATATCAGGCATAGCTTGCCCCTGACCAACCTCTGGTCCAGCAGCTCCCGCACCAACTGCAGCTTCAGCTCGCTCACCTCCAGCACCACCACCAGGCGGAGGAGGGGGTAACACTGCACTACCCGTATTCTCTTCATTCTCGTTCTCATTGGGAGCCGTAGCTCGCACACTACCTCTTAACTCTCTACGTGGTGCCATACTTTTACCATGCAATCACAATGCAAAATTAAACAAGTCAGGCCCATAAAGGTAAGCAATCCAAGTATTCAAGCTCAATTTCATTCAAAATCAACATCATTTCATTAGCTTTTGTTTGGTAATGGGTACCCTCAACATGCAACATCACAGCATACATCTCAATCGCATCAACATCTCAAACCACTGAACATGCTTTCAAACAACAAGCATACAAGTCAAACATACTTCAATCATGCATACATTCATTCCCAATTACTCGCAAACTCAGCTCTGATACCACCAAATGTAACCCCCTTAACCCGGCCTAGACGGTTGACCCGAATTAAGAAAGTCACACGGGGAAAACCAAAGTCAACCCGAAAGTCAACCTTGATTAACGACCCTTTTTTTCTTTTAAATCTTGTCTAAATGCACATTAGTCCTAATTGTGATCACACAAACATCATACTCAAAGATCACTAACATCAGAGATCAAACATGGACCCTATTGAACAAATTACAACTTTAGGGACCAAATTGTAATTTCTGATAATTAAAAGGACTTCACCCAAATTAAAGTTACCAACTTGAAATTAATCAGGTTTCATGCTTCTCTGTGAAATTTCAGCTCAAAAGGACTTCCCAAGCTCATGCAATTGAACAAACAAGATTCAGGACCAAAACGCAAACAATTCAAAACATATAACTGCCCAAGTCAGCCCCCAACGGTCGACCGTTCCGAAATAGGTAGACCCCGTTCCGAAACACGGGCCGTTCTGCAACGGGTTCCGAAACATGGCCTTGGAAGAGACCAAACCGTTTCGAAACGGTACATACCGTTTCGGACGCCTGGGTTCATGTAAGGCACCCGTTCCGAAACGGTGCATACTGTTCCGAAACGCCTGCACAGATTGCAGCAAAATTACATTCCAAAACATGCAATAGATCATTCAAACATGCTCCAAATGCCACCAAACTTTACCAGCATGCAATTCAACATATTTAAGACTTAAAGGCATCATCAAATCAACAATCTAACATCATAAGCAAAAAGCCCCAATTCTATAGGCATGCTTCCTACACAAGCTAGCTATTTAAAACACAAAACTTCCAAAACAAGCATGTAATGATCCAATTCAAAAACCAGCAATCTCAACAACATTCAACATACTTAGGGAGTCCCAAACACCTCCCAAAACATACACATTGGTCCCCCATTGCCAAATCACCCAAAAGCTAAAATGTTTAACAAAAACCTTCCATACATTGAGCTTTACTTGCACTTGAATTCTTGCCTTCCTTACTGCCCCTCAAGGTTCTCTAATGCTCTGCATTATTGAATTAAGAAAACGAAGAGAGCGTAAGCAAAAGCTTAGTGAGGCATGCTCTTTTAAAACCATTCAATAATGCAATTAAAACCATTTATAAACATGCTTAAAATCAACCTTTGCACATGCTCAAAAGCATACTTAAAACAAGCAATCTCATGCTTCAACATAATCATTAAAACAAGCATCTCATGCTTCATAATATACTTAACATGTCATATGGGCTCAAGTGATACATTCCATTTCTTAAAACAAGTTCATCAACTTCCCAAGGACATTTAAACACCTTGGCCCCAAGGACTTTTAAACACCTTGGCCATGGACTTTTAAACACCATGAATGAGGACCACACAAGGACTTTTAACCACCTTTGTGTCCAAAGCTTGAATCACCCCAAGGACTTTTAAACACCTTGGCCCCAAGGACTTTTAAACACCTTGGCCCCATGGACTTTTAAACACCATGGCCCCATGGACTTTTAAACACCATGGAAAGGATCACCTAAGGACTTTTAAGCATCTTAGTGTCCGCAACAAGAATCATCCAAGGACTTTTAACCACCTTGATGTTCTTAAGTAACAAGGCTCACTCAAGGACTTTTAACCACCTTAGTGACCTTAATCTTTTTAAAACATCACTTGCCAATATACATCATTTTCATCATTTAATCCACTGTTTTAAAGCATTAAATCAAGCCATTTTCATCATGCATTTAAAAGCATCAAACCACATCATTTCAATGTACAAAAGCAAGGAACTCCTACCTAGAGTTACCTTCAACATATGGCTTACATCATCAGCAAAAACCATGCTAAAACATGCTTTCAAAACAGTAATTAAAACATGCAAATCATCATTTTGCATCACATCAAAAACATGGCCACCACTAGAGAGAAAATCCGAAAACTTACACTTGAGCTTAGCAAAGTTGTTTAGACTTAAACTAAGCTCCCAAAACCTTCAAACCTTGGTTTTAAAGCTGAAAATCCAATTTCCACAAATGCACTCACCGATTTCCACTTTGCTTCAAGCCAAAGCACCAAATCAAGCCTCCGAAACAACAACTCTTGGATCCAAAGATGCCTCCCCTGTTTCAACACATCAAAGCAGAGGATTAATGCATCATCATGCATTAATTGCTTCAATGAAAGCACCTAAACTCGCTGCTCTCATCTAACCTCCATTTTCGTCCACCAAACACAACCGAAAATGCATCCAAAACACTTCTAAACCATGCCCAGCCATAAACCAGCAAAACCTCACTTCCATAAACATCATAACACATCTAAAAACAACCTATAAACATCCTTATACCTCCAGCAACAACAGATCACCAAGATCACCTCAAAAACAACCTTGAAACACAAGCTAAACTTAGGAAACTCAACCTATCCGGGATTGCATCAATCAAAACTCAATTCCATATCAAATTAGAGTTCATTTAACATCAAAACCCCCTCTAAAATCACAGATTAATCAGATCTAACGAAAATCATCAAAAACCATCAAAATCTTGCATTATAAGCCAAGATCCATTAATCAACCTAAAAACCTTTAATTAAACATCAATTTAGGATTGAAAACTTAGGAATTTCAGTAAAGAACTGATAGTTTAGAGGAGAAGGACGTTCTTACCTCCAAACTTGAGTTTCTCCTCTTTTTGCAATCAAAATCCTTGTTGAAACACTTAGCAATTGAAGAGGTTTTGAAGATACAATGATTAGGAATCAAATGAGAGTTGAAAGGAGGGATTTAGGTGAAGAAATCAGATCCAATTCTCTGGAAAAGTAGTGTTTGGGTTGAGAGAAAATAAGAGAAAGGAAATTGAGAAAGTTAGTTAAGAAAATAGCCAAAATGGCTTCCCTCCAAATTTAATAACCTTTAAAATCAGATTTTAGACTTAAAATATCTTAGAAAAATCTGGAGAAACTCCCTTTGGGTAAATAGCTCCTTAAAGATTCAAAGTTTCAACCCTTTATAAAACAGCCACCAAACTTGCGAAAATTACATTTTGGTCACTAGCCAAAATGTCACACTTCCAAAACTCATTTTCCAAAATTGATTTCACAGTTCACTTAATTATATTAAAAGATGATTTTAGAACATTTTTCCATATTTTTAATGCAACCCGAACTAGGCTTTCCTAATTTCACCTCTTTAGATTCGAACAACACTTTGACCAACCGGTCAACGCCCAAAACTCCTAAGCCCAAAACCGGGGCGTTACAGTTGAGGGGTTTATATGGTGAATCGAATACTCCACCACGGGTGTCACAACGCAGGAGGGTAGCTCCCATGTGTGAACCTTCAAATGTCGAAGAGAAATGTAACCCCCTTAGCCCGACCTAGACGCCCGACCCGAACTAAGAATATTACACGGGGAAAACCGAAGCCAACTCACTAAACTTGACTTCGATTAACTACCCTTTTGTTTTATCTTTTTTTTTCCTAGATGCGTTTTAAGTCCTATGTGTAGGACTAAACTATAATTTTAGCAAATTACAGGACCCAATCCAATTTCAAGATTACCATCCATTAGTCATGAAACATGTTTCCATGTCAAATTTCATCACAAACGGACCATCGAAACTCATTCTATTGCACATACAACATTTCGGGACCAAAATGTAACTTTTCAAACTTTAAAAGGTACTTTTAACTTAAAACAACAGTCGAGTGTCGGTACCCCTGAGGCCCATATCAATACGCGGGAAGACAATAGCTCAATTGGGAAAAAGGTATCGATACCCTTTCCCGTGTATCGGTACGCCCTTCAAGGAGAGCCCAAGTGTATCGATACACGGGCAAATCGTATCAATACCCCTATGTTGTTTAGCCTGCAAAAAGCCTTTGAGTATCGATACTTGAACCTGAGTATCGATACACATACTAGATAGGCTTCACATACAGCTCCAAAATGCATTTTAATCAGCCAACCATGCTCAAGCATCAATAGATAAACATCCCTAAACATATACTAAATGTCTATCATACTTAAATGTAACTACAAGGGTTTTACCAATCCAACACATGTAATTCTAGAAAGCTATAACATGCATCTCATGAGCAATACCATAAAACATACGAAAAGCATCATTCTTCTTCAAGCAACATATAATGGCCATTTTACAAACCCCAAATAGGCAAATCAACATATCTCAACCAGGAAGTTCTAAAACAAGTCTCCCAAACCGAGGTTCCTTCCCCATTGCCAAAATCTACTTATTTAAAATCACCAAAGTTCATACTTGAGTTTGAGTGATGAATTAGGTGCTTTCACTTGCTACTCCTCAGCCCTCAAGCTTAGTTATCTACATTGTTGGAAAAAGGAGCATAAGCACTCTTGCTTAGTGAGGGAAAGCTCAAAACACATCAACAATGAAGTTTTTAAAACACAAGTTGAAACCATATCATGCTCAATCTCAATTCAAGCTTTCAAAACCAAAGCAAACCATTCTTTAATCATGTTCCACATGTATCATTAGCCACATGCATTGTTCACAATGCAAATCCACATTAAGCCTCACTTGCTTAATTCAAATGCATAGATTTGTCCTATGCAACTTCTCATCATCAAGCATCTCATGCACAATAATTCATTATGCATTCATTATAATCATGATACATGGGAAACAATAAACACATATATTGGCTTACAACTTCACGACATAGGCCGACCCCTATCTGTTGTGATAGACTCACCTCTATCACTTTTACAAACAAAATCAGATACACGGACTTGTATAGGCTATCCCCTATACTCAAAGATGGCCTCACCTCCATCTTAATGGCTACGAATGGAATTAGGCTCACCCTTAACCCATAGTGATAGACTCATCTCTACCACCCGCAATAGGCTCACCCCTATTACGCCACGTAGCTAGACACACGTATGATTTATAGATTATAGTGCACTCACATCCTATTCGTCGACCAACGTATCCGTATATTAATAATAGATCATCCACTTACCAATATACCCATAAAACCATGTTAACTCACTTCTTACAATGCATCATTAAAAATCATCCCATATCCCAAAATTAAACATGCTTTAAAATAGCAACACCATCTCATACAATATCATACCATCTTGTATCAAACCAAACCATTTCATGGGGTAAACACAAATAAAACCATGCTTAAATTTATTCATCACGGTGAGTAACAACCATTATCAAAATATGAGCATGATAAACCATTTAGTCCATATCAAACCGAAATCCGAGAGCTCAAGTAACCATACTTACTTCCGAGATTAGCTAAGCGTTTCAAGCTTACACTAACCTCCCAACACCTCGTATCCAAGCTTAAAAAAGCTTTGAAATACATCCACTCACTGATACGCGAAACTTCACATGCCGACGCGAAGATCACTTGTCCAAAGCTTCCAAAATCGCTTCGCTAGCTTCCGGATTAATATCCCCTGATTTTAGATCATCAAAAACAGAGATCCAATGCATTAAAATGCATTATAATCGCAGCAACTAAACACAAACTCGTTGCCCAGCAAAACCACATCAATTTACCTATATGAAACAACCAAAAACTCATTCGATTGCTTCCTAAACCATGCCCAGCCGACAATCAACATTTCCCATCATTAATATTCATCAAATCACATCCAAAAACAACCTAAACCCTTCCATATATCTCCAACAATCATTTAACCATCAAAGCACTTCAAAAACACAACTAAAAACTCAAATATAATCCATCTAAAATAGAGCTCATCAACAACACTTCGAAAATCAAGAATTAAACCTTAGTTTTGCAAGATTTTAATCTTAAAACAAAACTATAATAAAAACTCAGTTAAAAATAACAATTTGAGAGTAAAAAATGTTGGGAATTTCAAAAAAGAACCTTGATTAGAGGTTGAGAACGAGATTTACCTCCATTCCTTGCTTTCTTTAAGATTTGACAAGTTTTGCTTCAGAATTCTTGAAGAAAATGAAGAGAAATCTTTAAAATGGTTATGAGATCAAAACGAGAGTGTTTGAGAGAAAAGAAATCTGGAGAAAAGACTTTAGAAAGGTGTAACGCCCCGGTTTTGGGCTCAGAAGTTTTGGGCGTTGACCGGTTCGGTCAAAGTGCTGATCGAATATATATGAGTGAATTTAGGAAAGCCTAGTTCGGGTTGCATTAAAAATATGGAAAAATGTTCTAAAATCATCTTTTAATATATATAAGTGAACTGTGAAATCAATTTTGGAAAATGAAGTTCGGAAGGGTGACATTTTGGCTAGTGACCAAAATGTAATTTTTGAAAGTTCAGTGACAGTTTTATAAAGGATTGAAACTTTGAATCTTTAAGGAGCTATTATTCCAAAAAGAGTTTCTCCAGATTTTTCTAAGATATTTTGAGGTATTATTCTGATTTTTAAACATAAAGAAAGAGGAGGGAAAGCCATTTTGACTATTTCATAACTAACTTTCCATTTTCTCTCAATTTTCCTTTTCTCTCATTTTCTCTCAATCCAAACACATTTCTCCAGATTTTCTCATCACATTTTGTCACTCATATCACTCATTTCAACTCTCTTTTGATTCCTAAACATCACATCAACAAAACCTCTCAATTTGCTAGTTGATTCTTCAAGCTTTTTGGTTCCAAAAAGGGAGAAACTCAAGTTTGGAGGTAAGAACGTCCTTCTCCTCTAAACTCTCAGTTCTTTACTGAAATTCCTAAGTTCTCAATCCTTGATTTGTGATTTGTTAAAGGCTTTTCAATTGAAATCTTGATTTTGGCTTAAAATGCAAGATTTGGTGATTTTGGTGGAATTTTCGTGTGATCTGTTTGGGCAGTGTTTTGAAGTGTCAAATTGATGTTAAATGAATGCTAAATTGATTAGAAGTTGAGGTTTAATTAATGCAATCCCGGATAGGTTGAATTTCCTAAATTTGGCTTGAGTTTTTGGTTGTTTTTGGAGTGTTTTTGGTGATCTGTTATACCTGGAGGTATAAGGACGTGTTTGTGATCATTTTGGATGTTAATTGATGTTTAAAAATGGTTAAAAGTGATGGATCTTGGCTGGGTTCAGTTTTGGAAGTGTTTGGAGGTGATTTCGGTTGTGTTTGGTAGCCGAAATGTTGATTTTGTGATGAGCAGCGAGTTTGGTTGTGTTGCTGCTGTTCTTAATGCATAATAATGCATTAATGCTCTGTTGTTGTGTGCTTGAAACAGGGGAGTTTGATCCGTGAGCATTAGAGGTGGTGCGGAAGGTTTCGGATGCTTGGAAGGCTTGTTGGCTAGCCTTGTTTTGTGTATCGGTGAGTGAAGTTGGGTTTTCAGCTTTTAAACCAAGGTTTGAAGGTTTTGGGAGCTTAGTTTAAGTCTAAACAACTTTGCTAAGCTCAAGAGTAAGTAAATGGATTTCTTTCTTGGTTTGTGTTATGAATTGGTTTTTTAGGCAATTGTGGTTGATGTTTGAAATGCAAGGGTTTTGCATGATTTAAATTCTGTTTTGAAAGCATATTTTAGCATGGTTTAATGATGGTTTTGAAAGCCATATGTGAAGGATGCTCAAGGTAAGAGATCCTTGGTTTTATACATTGAAAATGTGGTTTTGATGCATGGTGTTGCATGATGTTTAATGGCTATGTGTAATGCTTTAAAACAGTGAATTAATGATGGTAAATGATGGTTTTTGCATTATGGTTATGCATGTGAATCATTGGACTAATGTGGTAAGGTGGTTATATTGGCAAGTGATGTAAGTGGTTCTTGGTTCTTTGATCGGATATAGTTAGCCGGCTATAGGATTGGGTGCACCGTGAATAAAGTCGCCTTGGAGGTGGAGTGGTTAAGAGTGAACCGGTAAACTCCCTTCAAGTATCCTAACGAGATGGTTAAGGTCATAATGGAGGTTGAATGCCCATTCGAGGACCTTGGTTAAGCAAAGGTTGTATGGTGGTTAAAAGTCCATACATGGGAACCTTGTGCTTGATGAGATCACAATGGCGGAGTTAAGTCCATGTGTGGATCTTGTGTAGGGTGTCCCGGATCTCGTTAGTGATGTTATACAACTACCAATCGGTGAATGCAAAGGTTGTATGGTGTTTAAAAGTCCATACATGGGAACCTTGTGCATGTGAAGGTTGTATGGTGTTTAAAAGTCCATACATGGGAACCTTGTGCATGTCAAGGTTGTATGGTGTTTAAAAGTCCATACATGGGAACCTTGTGCATGTCAAGGTTGTATGGTGTTTAAAAGTCCATACATGGGAACCTTGTGCATGTCAAGGTTGTATGGTGTGTGAAAGTCCATACATGGGAACCTCGAGAAAGCTAAGGTTGTATGGTGTTTAAAAGTCCATACATGGGAACCTTAGGATGGTGAGGTCAAATGGTGTTTAAAAGTCCATTGGAGACCTTGGATTGGTAGTGTGTATGTAGCGTGGGGGACAACGCTTGTGATCCGCGTATCCGATTGGATGTTGAGTTGAAAAGTGGATGTGGTTGATCACTTGAAAGCCAATATGATGTTCTTGATTATAAAGAAGCATGAAATGCTTGAAATGATGCATAATTGCATGAGATGCTTGAAAAGATGCATGGTTGCATGGTATGTGTATAATGCTTGTGAATGCATGTTACTTGTTAAGTTGAACAAGTGTTGATTATCATATGGTAAATGATGCATGTGTGCATGAAGTCTCTTAAATGCATTGGAGTCTTGTAAGACTTGTTTTAAAAGGCATGTGATGATGATGTTGTGGTTCATATATTTCCTTGGTTTAATGCATGTGTTGGATTACTTGAGTAAATGGTTTTAAAGGGTTTCTTGCTTGGAATGTTTTCAAGTATAAGAAAGGTATGTTGTGAAATGGAAGTGTTTTCCAAGGTTTTGAATTTAACTTTGCATATGGTGTTTATGCATGGAATGGTTAAATGGTTGAAATTTCAATTTGTGCTTTGAAAAGGTTTTCTTAGCTTGCTAAGCTAAGGGTTGGTTTCATGTATGTGCAATGCATGGTTTAAGCATGATGTTAAAAAGGGGTTTTCAAACTTTGCTTGGTAAACAAATCGAGTTGCTTTTCAAAGAGGTTTTATGACTCGCTGCATTGATGGTGTTTTGGTTTTGAGCATTCCTCACTAAGCATTATTTGCTTACGCTCCTTTTTGTCCATCAATGCAGATTCTTGAAGTTTGGACAGCGAGAAGCAAGGGATTCAAGGAGGACTCCACTTGAGATGTATGTCTCGGTTAATAGCTATAGTTAATAAAGGCAATGCGGTAGAATCTCTCGGATTGATGCTTATGTGTTCGTATATGTTCGGACAAGTATGGTTTTATGTTGTTGATGTTGTTGGAACATGTTTTGGCCTTTATGAGATTGAATTGGAAGTATGGTGTTTAAATGGTTGCTTGTGTAGGAAGCATATCCTTTGATTTGGGGCTTTTCATATATGTTGATATATTGTTGTTTTGTTGATGCAAGTATGTCTCTCATATGTTGAATTGTATGTTGGTAAAGTTTGGTGGCTTTTGGAGCATGTTTGGATGATCAATTGCATGTTTAAGTATGCATTTGGAGGTTTTCTGTGCAGGGTGTTTCGGAACAGTTCATACCGTTTCGGAACGGGTGCCTCAAACAAACCCAGGCGTCCGAAACGGGTGAGACCGTTCCGAAACGGTTTGGCTACTGCCAGTCCCTCGTTGCGGTACGTGTTGCGGAACGGCCTCGCGTTTCGAAACGGGCTCTGCCTGTTTCGGAACGGGTGACCGTTGGGGGCTGACATTGGCAGTTAAATGTTTTGAAAAGTTTTCATTTTGGTCCTGAAACTTGTTTGTGCAATTGTATGAGTTTGGGACGTCCGTTTGAGCTGAAATTTGGCAGAGAAGCATGAAACATGATTAATTTTAAGTTGGTAACATAAAATCGGGTTAAGTCCTTAAAGTTATCAGAATTTACAATTTGGTCCCTAAAGTTGTAAATTGTTCAATTGGGTGCCTGTTTGATCTCTGATGTTTATGATCTTTGAGTATGCTGTTTGCATGATCACATCTAAGGTTAATGTGCATCTAGACAAGAGTAAAAAGAAAAAAAAAGGGTCGTTAATCAAGGTTGACTTTCAGGTTGACTTTGGTTTTCCCCGTGTGACTTTCTTAATTCGGGACAACCGTTTGGGCCGGGTTAAGGGGGTCACATTTGGTGGTATCAGAGCTGAGTTGCGAATGCTTGGGGAAAACGGTAAGATGTTGTGATGCGTGTTTGATGTTTACCTTGTTGTGTGGTTGAAAGCTGGTTGAAACACGTGTTTTTGAGCAAGTTAATGATGTTTGTAAGCATGCTTTATGGTTATGAATCTTGGTTGAGCTTATGTGGAGTTGTGCAAATGTTGAGAGCTGGTTTTATGCATGATGAAAGTGTTATGAGTATGTTATATTGATAATATGCTGTTGCAAGTGGATGCTGTTTGGTGTAAGCATGATCGAATATGTTGTTTGATATGCTTGATGTTGTGATATCCATGTTGAGATGACTGTTATGTTATGTAAAGGGAGGATTCGGGATACCCATTGCCTTATTATTATAGCTATTGTGTTATTTTGGAGTTGGAGTTTGAATCCTTGCTTAAAGTTGGTCTAACTGGTTTGTTTGTTTTGTTGTGAATGTTTGTTGTTGTTAGTAGTATGGCAAAGTCGATGAAAGAATGGCAGTTAGGTGAGATGGTTACTGCCTTGGGGCAGGTTGTTAAGGCATGGAATTCACCCTTTTGTAGAGGTGTTTTGTCTCAGTCTTCTGTGCCTGGAGTTGAGGTGGTAAGGTAAGGGAAAGAAGCTGGTTCTATGGTGAAGAGTTCATCACCTGTTGTTCAGGAGGTGTTGGGAACATCTCAGGCTGTGGTAACGGTAAAGTCAGTGGATGTGCTGGCTATGGGATGTGTGGGTTTGTCGAAGCAGCGTTTGTTGGATTTGGGTGCTGTGGAGTATCATGGTTCTACACCGGGGATGTTTGAGGCATGGTTGGCCAGTGTGATTCTGATCTTGGATCAGGAAGGCTGTGATTATGCCTGTAAGTTGGGGAGTGTTGTTTCTCTGATGTTGGAGGATGCGTGTGCCTGGTGGACAACTGTGGCGGTGGCGTCACATATCCATGATATTGACTGGGATTTCTTTGTATCTGCCTTTTATGAAAGGTATCTTGGAGAGAAGTTCCCAAGGGTTAAGCAATGTGACGGTAGTGCTGTTATGGAGCAAGTGTTGCTTGAGCAAGGAGTGGAAGTTCAACTACCTGTGTGTGACCGTTGTGAAAGGCGCCATGTTGGAGGTTGTTTGTAACCCCCTTAACCCGGCCTAGACGGTTGACCCGAATTAAAAAAGTCACACGGGGAAAACCAAAGTCAACCCGAAAGTCAACCTTGATTAACGACCCTTTTTTTTCTTTTTAATCTTATCTAGATGCACATTTAACCTAATTGTGATCATACAAACAACATACTAAAAGATCACAACCATCAGAGATCAAACAGGGACCCAATTGAACAAATTACAACTTTAGGGGCCAAATTGTAATTTCTGATAAATAAAAGGACTTAACCCAAATTGAAGTTACCTTCTTGAAATTAGTCCGGTTTCATACTTCTCTGTGAAATTTCAACTCATAAGGACATCCACAGCTCATACAATTGATCATACAAGAATCAGGACCAAAACGTAAACAATTCAAAACATATAACTACCATGTCAGCCCCCCTAACGGTCGACCGTTCCGAAACAGGTTGACCCTGTTCCGAAACACGGGCCGTTCCGAAACGGGTTCCGGAACGTGGCTCGGCAGAGGCCATTCCGTTTCGAAACGGTGCACACCGTTTCGGACGCCTGGGTTCGTGTAAGGCACCCGTTCCGAAACGGTGCATACTGTTCCGAAACGCCTGCTCAGATTTCAGCAAACAAGCATACCAAATCATGCAATTGGTCATTCAAACATGCTCCAAACATCACCAAACTTTACCAGCATGCAATTAAACATATATAAGACTTGTAGGAATCATCAAATCAACAAACCAACATCATATGCAAAAAGCCCCAATTCAAAGGTCATGCTTCCTACACAAGCTAGCTACTCAAGCATCAAACTTTCAAAACAAGCATATAAGGTCTCAATCCAAAACCAGCATTTTAAACAACATTCATCATACTTAAGGAGTCTCAAACACCTCCCAAAACATACACATTGGTCCCCCATTGCCAAAACATACAAAAGCTAAATGTTTAACAAAACCTTCCATACTTAGAGCTTCTCTTGAACTTGATTGCTTGCCCTTCCTTGCATCCCCTTAAGATAATATAATGCTCTGCATTATTGAATTAAGAAAACGTAGAGAGCGTAAGCAAAAGCTTAGTGAGGCATGCTCATTAAAAACAATTCAATATTGCAATTAAAACCATTTATAAACCATGCTTAAATCAACCTATGCACATGCTCAATAGCATAATTAAAACAAGCAAGCTCATGCTTCAACATAAACCTTAAATCAAGCATCTCATGCTTCACAAAATACTCAACATGTCATATTGGCTCAAGTGATACATTTCATTTATTAAAACAAGTTCTACAAACTTTCCCAAGGACTTTTAACCACCTTGGTCCCAAGGACTTTTAAACACCTTGGCCATGGACTTTTAAACACCATGAAATAGGACCACACAAGGACTTTTAACCACCTTTGTGTCCAATGCTTGAATCACCCCAAGGACTTTTAAACACCTTGGCCCCATGGACTTTTAAACACCATGGAAGGATCACCTAAGGACTTTTAACCACCTTAGTGTCCGCAACATGAACCATCCAAGGACTTTTAACCACCTTGATGTTCATAAGTAACAAGGCTCACTCAAGGACTTTTAACCACCTTAGTGACCTTAACATTTTCAAAACATCACTTGCCAATATACATCATAATCATCATTTAATCCACTGTTTTAAAGCATTTAATCCAAGCCAATTTCATCATGCATTTTAAAGCATTATTCCACATTTAAACAATGTATAAAAGCAAGGTACTCTCATCTAGAGTTACCTACAACATATGGCTTATATCATCAGCAAAATCCATGCTAAAACATGCTTTCAAAACAGTAATCAAAACATGCAAATCATCACTTTGCAAAACATCAAGTCATGGCCACCACTAGAGAGAAAATCCGAAAACTTACACTTGAGCTTAGCAAAGTTGTTTAGACTTAAACTAAGCTCCCAAAACCTTCAAACCTTGGTTTAAAAAGCTGGAAATCCAATTCCACATTTGCACTCACCAAATTCCACTTTGCTTCAACCAAAGCACCAAATCAAGCCTCCGAATCAACAACTCTCGGATCCAAGGATGCCTCCCCTCCAAACTTGAGTTTCTCCTCTTTTTGGAATGAAAATCCTTGATGAAACTTGTAGCAATTGAAGAGGTTTTGAAGATTCAATGATTTGCAATCAAATGAGAGTTGAAAGGAGGAATTTAGGTGAGAAAATCAAAATCAATTCTCTGGAAATGGAGTGTTTGGGTTGAGAGAAAAAGAGAGAAAGAAAATTGGAAGTTAGATGAGAAAAAGCCAAATGAGTTTTCCCTCCTTTATGAAATCTTTAAAATCAGAATTATAACTCAAAATATCTTAGAAAAATCTGGAGAAACTCCCTTTGGGTAAATAGCTCCTTAAAGATTCAAAGTTTCAACCCTTTATAAAACAACCACCAAACTTTCAAAAATTACATTTTGGTCACTAGCCAAAATGTCACCCTTCCAAAACTCATTTTCCAAAATTGATTTCACATTTCACTTAATTATATTAAATGATGATTTTAGAACATTTTTCCATATTTTTAATGCAACCCGAACTAGGCTTTCCTAATTTAACCTCTTACGATTCGAACAGCACTTTGACCAACCGGTCAACGCCCAAGACTTCTAAGCCCAAAACCGGGGCGTTACATTGTTGGGGCACGGGTGCTTGTTGGAATTGTGGTTCCAAGGTGCATGTGAAGCGTGATTGTCCTCTTGGGGTGAAATCAGCTTCAGTAATAGCCAAAGGGTCTCTGAAAGGTCGTGGACACGGCCGAGGCAAGGTTCAGAGGTGGCAGAAAGAGCAGAAGGTTGTGAAGAGTTTGGGAAATGAGAATTGCTGGAAATGTGGGTCTGCTGGTCACATGAGGCGTGATTGTTTGATGTTGGCTCGGAATAGCCAAGGTTCTTTACCGCAAGGAGTTGATGGTGACCCTAGTGTGCTAGCTGGTGCTGTAGTGGTGTGGCAGGAGGAGGATGGTTCCGCGAGGAAGAGAGCTCGTCTGATGAAGCTTCAGGGAGGTGTTGTGTTTTCAGGTAACCTTGTTAAGTAATCTTTGCTCTAGTTACCTTAGTTTGGTTTCTATTGGTTTTTCCTTGCGTGGTAAGTTTAGTCTTGTTGCTAGCATGTTTGGGGTAATGGTAGTTGTTTGGGAACATCTTTGGTGTGAAGAAGGCTTAGTGAGAATCTTGTGGTTAATGGTTGTTGGTATGATGGAGTTAGATAAGTTAGGAGTGAGTTGGGAGGTTGTTTTTAGACGGGTTTTGAGGATGTTATTGGAGGGTGTGAACTGGCATTCATGCACAGTTAAAATCATTGTTATACGCTATATTATATATGTGTTGATCCATGCATACATGTGGCATGACATTATAGGTTTTGCATACATGTACATCAGGCATGATAGGGCATGTTGGTGATCATGCATACGACGTTCACACTCGCTAATAACTAATCGAATCTGTTAGTGTGGTGGTTGGGTTAGGTTGGATGATGGGTTTTTAGAGGTTGTTTTGGTGCTGAGTGAGAGTTAGAAGTAATATTAAGCTAGTTGCTAGAATAGTGAGGGTGGTATAGCATGTTGGTGGAAGGATAGTGCTTGATGCTTAAAGAGTTTAGTGGTTTGGTGGTGAGGAGTACCTGTTGAAGTAGAATTGGTTAAGTGGTGTGAATAGTTAAAAGGAAGTAATAGTTCCTTGGTGCTAGTGATGTTGCAGTTTTGTGGTTGTGTTTCCAAGTGCTGAGGTAGCTTAGCATTAAGTTGTTGTGGAAGGGTTGTGTTGGTAAGTGTTGGTTCTTAGCAACCTTTGAGGAGTTGAGGAGTTGTTATGTATGTTTAGGTTGAGCGATGTTCTGGTGAGGCAAGTGTTGTGGTCAAGCTTGTGGTGTTTAAGCAATGAAAGATCTAAGGCCAGTGTTGTTTGAAAAGATTCTTGTGAGAAGTGGTTGGCTGGTTGTGAGTATGTGAACTTCTTTTGAAGTCAGCTGGTGGTGTGTGGAACAGCTAGCGGAGTCAAGTTCGGGTTGTGATGTAAATTTTGGATTGTGGGTGAGTAGTCCTGGTGAGTCGTTATGGTAATGATAGCGGCAGATGTGAAGAATTGTCAGCTTTTGTTGAGGAGTTTGGGTAAGCAGTTGATGCTTAAGAATTTTTGCTTGTTGGGAAAATCCTTGGAAGAGGTTTGGGAGTTGCAAGAGTTTTAGAAGCATAGAAGTTTGCATGGTGGCTGATTTGGATTGGTTGGTGTCACTGTGTAAACCAGTCTTGGAAGTTGTGTGTTACAGTGATGTGTGCTGTAAAAGTTGAAGTTCTTCAGGTTGATGTTGGGGCTGTGTACAGTCTGGAAATGTGAAAGGGCAAGTTGTGGTTATCTTTGTGTGTGCTGGAATTTTGTGAACAGCATGTGGTGGTGTTGGGTTCGGTGGAGTTTTGTGTGGAAAGTATTCCGTGTTGGTTGAGGACGAAATTTCCTAAGGGGGGAGAGTTGTAACGCCCCGGTTTTGGGCTCAGAAGTTTTGGGCGTTGACCGGTTCGGTCAAAGTGCTGATCGAATATATATGAGTGAATTTAGGAAAGCCTAGTTCGGGTTGCATTAAAAATATGGAAAAATGTTCTAAAATCATCTTTTAATATATATAAGTGAACTGTGAAATCAATTTTGGAAAATGAGGTTCGGAAGGGTGACATTTTGGCTAGTGACCAAAATGTAATTTTTGAAAGTTCGGTGACAGTTTTATAAAGGATTGAAACTTTGAATCTTTAAGGAGCTATTATTCCAAAAAGAGTTTCTCCAGATTTTTCTAAGATATTTTGAGGTATTATTCTGATTTTTAAACATAAAGAAAGAGGAGGGAAAGCCATTTTGACTATTTCATAACTAACTTTCCATTTTCTCTCAATTTTCCTTTTCTCTCATTTTCTCTCAATCCAAACACATTTCTCCAGATTTTCTCATCAGATTTTGTCACTCATATCACTCATTTCAACTCTCTTTTGATTCCTAAACATCACATCAACAAAACCTCTCAATTTGCTAGTTGATTCTTCAAGCTTTTTGGTTCCAAAAAGGGTGAAACTCAAGTTTGGAGGTAAGAACGTCCTTCTCCTCTAAACTCTCAGTTCTTTACTGAAATTCCTAAGTTCTCAATCCTTGATTTGTGATTTGTTAAAGGCTTTTCAATTGAAATCTTGATTTTGGCTTAAAATGCAAGATTTGGTGATTTTGGTGGAATTTTCGTGTGATCTGTTTGGGCAGTGTTTTGAAGTGTCAAATTGATGTTAAATGAATGCTAAATTGATTAGAAGTTGAGGTTTAGTTAATGCAATCCCGGATAGGTTGAATTTCCTAAGTTTGGCTTGAGTTTTTGGTTGTTTTTGGAGTGTTTTTGGTGATCTGTTATACCTGGAGGTATAAGGACGTGTTTGTGATCATTTTGGATGTTAATTGATGTTTAAAAATGGTTAGAAGTGATGGATCTTGTCTGGGTTCAGTTTTGGAAGTGTTTGGAGGTGATTTCGGTTGTGTTTGGTAGCCGAAATGTTGATTTTGTGATGAGCAGCGAGTTTGGTTGTGTTGCTGCTGTTCTTAATGCATAATAATGCATTAATGCTCTGTTGTTGTGTGCTTGAAACAGGGGAGTTTGATCCGTGAGCTTTAGAGGTGGTGCGGAAGGTTTCGGATGCTTGGAAGGCTTGTTGGCTAGCCTTGTTTTGTGTATCGGTGAGTGAAGTTGGGTTTTCAGCTTTTAAACCAAGGTTTGAAGGTTTTGGGAGCTTAGTTTAAGTCTAAACAACTTTGCTAAGCTCAAGAGTAAGTAAATGGATTCCTTTCTTGGTTTGTGTTATGAATTGGTTTTTTAGGCAATTGTGGTTGATGTTTGAAATGCAAGGGTTTTGCATGATTTAAATTCTGTTTTGAAAGCATATTTTATCATGGTTTAATGCTGGTTTTGAAAGCCATATGTGAAGGATGCTCAAGGTAAGAGATCCTTGGTTTTATACATTGAAAATGTGGTTTTGATGCATGGTGTTGCATGATGTTTAATGGCTATGTGTAATGCTTTAAAACAGTGAATTAATGATGGTAAATGATGGTTTTTGCATTATGGTTATGCATGTGAATCATTGGACTAATGTGGTAAGGTGGTTATATTGGCAAGTGATGTAAGTGGTTCTTGGTTCTTTGATCGGATATAGTTAGCCGGCTATAGGATTGGGTGCACCGTGAATAAAGTCGCCTTGGAGGTAGAGTGGTTAAGAGTGAACCGGTAAACTCCCTTCAAGTATCCTAACGAGATGGTTAAGGTCATAATGGAGGTTGAATGCCCATTCGAGGACCTTGGTTAAGCAAAGGTTGTATGGTGGTTAAAAGTCCATACATGGGAACCTTGTGCTTGATGAGATCACAATTGCGGAGTTAAGTCCATGTGTGGATCTTGTGTAGGGTGTCCCGGATCTCGTTAGTGATGTTATACAACTACCAATCGGTGAATGCAAAGGTTGTATGGTGTTTAAAAGTCCATACATGGGAACCTTGTGCATGTCAAGGTTGTATGGTGTTTAAAAGTCCATACATGGGAACCTTGGGAAAAGTCAAGGTTGTATGGTGTTTAAAAGTCCATACATGGGAACCTTGGGAAAAGTGGAGGTTGTATGGTGTGTGAAAGTCCATACATGGGAACCTCGGGAAAGCTAAGGTTGTATGGTGTTTAAAAGTCCATACATGGGAACCTTAGGATGGTGAGGTCAAATGGTGTTTAAAAGTCCATTGGAGACCTTGGATTGGTAGTGTGTATGAAGCGTGGGGGACAACGCTTGTGATCCGCGTATCCGATTGGATGTTGAGTTGAAAAGTGGATGTGGTTGATCACTTGAAAGCCAATATGATGTTCTTGATTATAAAGAAGCATGAAATGCTTGAAATGATGCATAATTGCATGAGAAGCATGAGATGCTTGAAAAGATGCATGGTTGCATGGAATGTGTATAATGCTTGTGAATGCATGTTACTTGTTAAGTTGAACAAGTGTTGATTATCATATGGTAAATGATGCATGTGTGCATGAAGTCTCTTAAATGCATTGGAGTCTTGTAAGACTTGTTTTAAAAGGCATGTGATGATGATGTTGTGGTTCATATATTGCCTTGGTTTAATGCATGTGTTGGATTACTTGAGTAAATGGTTTTAAAGGGTGTCTTGCTTGGAATGTTTTCAAGTATAAGAAAGGTATGTTGTGAAATGGAAGTGTTTTCCAAGGTTTTGAATTTAACTTTGCATATGGTGTTTATGCATGGAATGGTTAAATGGTTGAAATTGCAATTTGTGCTTTGAAAAGGTTTTCTTAGCTTGCTAAGCTAAGGGTTGGTTTCATGTATGTGCAATGCATGGTTTAAGCATGATGTTAAAAAGTGGTTTTCAAACTTTGCTTGGTAAACGAATCAAGTTGCTTTTCAAAGAGGTTTTATGACTCGCTGCATTGATGGTGTTTTGGTTTTGAGCATTCCTCACTAAGCATTATGTGCTTACGCTCCTTTTTGTCCATCAATGCAGATTCTTGAAGTTTGGACAACGAGAAGCAAGGGATTCAAGGAGGACTCCACTTGAGATGTATGTCTCGGTTAATAGCTATAGTTAATAAAGGCAATGGGGTAGAATCTCTCGTATTGATGCTTATGTGTTCGTATATGTTCGGAAAAGTATGGTTTTATGTTGTTGATGTTGTTGGAACATGTTTTGGCCTTTATGAGATTGAATTGGAAGTATGGTGTTTAAATGGTTGCTTGTGTAGGAAGCATATCCTTTGATTTGGGGCTTTTCATATATGTTGATATATTGTTGTTTTGTTGATGCAAGTATGTCTCTCATATGTTGAATTGTATGTTGGTAAAGTTTGGTGGCTTTTGGAGCATGTTTGGATGATCAATTGCATGTTTAAGTATGCATTTGGAGGTTTTCTGTGCAGGGTGTTTCGGAACAGTTCATACCGTTTCGGAACGGGTGCCTCAAACAAACCCAGGCGTCCGAAACGGGTGAGACCGTTCCGAAACGGTTTGGCTACTGCCAGTCCCCCGTTGCGGTACGTGTTGCGGAACGGCCCCGCGTTTCGAAACGGGCTCTGCCAGTTTCGGAACGGGTGACCGTTGGGGGCTGACATTGGCAGTTAAATGTTTTGAAAAGTTTGCATTTTGGTCCTGAAACTTGTTTGTGCAATTGTATGAGTTTGGGACGTCCGTTTGAGCTGAAATTTGGCAGAGAAGCATGAAACATGATTAATTTTAAGTTGGTAACATAAAATCGGGTTAAGTCCTTAAAGTTATCAGAATTTACAATTTGGTCCCTAAAGTTGTAAATTGTTCAATTGGGTCCCTGTTTGATCTCTGATGTTTATGATCTTTGAGTATGCTGTTTGCATGATCACATCTAAGGTTAATGTGCATCTAGACAAGAGTAAAAAGAAAAAAAAAGGGTCGTTAATCAAGGTTGACTTTCGGGTTGACTTTGGTTTTCCCTGTGTGACTTTCTTAATTCGGGTCAACCGTCTGGGCCGGGTTAAGGGGGTTACAAAAGGTGTTTTGCTGAAAATGAAGAGTGAAAAGTTAGTTACGTAAATGAAACTTCCAAATTTATGATTTTATTTAATAACTAAATAAAATCCCCCTTTTAAACAATTACTTAAAATTCATTAAAACACATGTCAAATTAAGGAAATGTGTAATTGCACAAAAGCTCCCTAAAGATTCTAAGATTTTGACTCCTCTTTCGAAATTTGCATTTTCCATAGTTTTAAAACTTTACATTTTGGTCACTACCCAAAATGCACCACTTACAAAACTCATTTGGTAAAATTGATTTGACCAACCTCTTAAACATGATTTTAGAGTATTTTAGAAATTTTTGTCATATTTTATCATATCCCCTTTTTAAACAATAACTTAAAATTCATTTAAAACACATGTCAAATTAAGGAAATGTGTAATTGCACAAAATCTCCCCAAAGATTCTAAGATTTTGACTCCTCTTTTGAAATTTGCATTCTTCCACAGTTTTAAAACTTTACATTTTTGTCATTTCCCAAAATGTACCACTTACAAAACTCATTTTGTAAAATTGATTTGACCAACCTCTTAAACGTGATTTTAGAGGATTTTAGCAAATTTTGTCATATTTTTATCCTATCCCGATCCTTGATCTCCCTTAACCACTCAAAATGATTCGAACCATTTCCAACTGGTTCTCCTAACCGGATCCAAAGCTTAAAACATCTAGGCCCAAAACTAGGGCGTTACTAGAAATGAACTTGCCTAATGATCACTTGTAAGCCAATATAATTGATGATGTAACATGAGATGGTTTATGTTGTATATTGTGATTTATATATGTTTTACTCTTTAAAGTTTGCATATGGTAGCTATGCATGCGAAGGCTTAAATTGTGTGTTAGGAATGAGACTTTCTGTTGGTTCATGATACAAGTGTGATAAGGTTTATTATGCTTATTTTTTATTTGATAAAGTGCATGGTTTTAAAGGCATGATGGTTTTCAAATGATGATTTGAAGTAATTAAAATGAGATTTCAATGTGGACATGGAAAATAGTTTTAATACATTGATGGTGTTTCATTTTTCAGCACTCTGATAAGTGCCCAAAAGTCCAATATTTTTACTCTTTTTACATGGCAATTATCATTCAACCTACAACCATTTGAGCTACATTATGGCCCTTCATGCATTGATTTCATCATTTATGCCTTTGATCTTGATATGTTGTCTATTCAATGAAAAAGATATTGTTTGATGCATGTTTGGCACTTTTGCATATTTACACGCTGCTAGGGCAGGAGATGCCATGACGACAATGAAGAAAAAGGAAGGATGATGCAGAATTAGCTAGTAACAGATCCTGAGTGAGCCATGGCATAATTGATAGTTTCTACTGAGGGAAGCTGATTTATGAAGAATGAAGCCTTGCGGATCAGATCCAGTTCCAGAACCATGTCGAGGCAGTAGAATGCAGTACCACAACAATGTTCAACACAAATTGTCGGAGGGAAAAACATGGAAAGTGGTAGTAGATTTGTAGAGCTTTAAATGTTAGATTTTTGTATAAACTATGCGTGGTAGTTGGAGCTCAAGAAGAGGACGAAAACATGGAAGGAATGATAAAGGTGGACTTTTGGGTAAAAGTGAATAATGTATTGAATTAAAGAGTTGCACCTCTTTAATAAAGTTAAGTCCAGGTCCAACTTAACTACCTCTCCAAGAAGGATTTTTTCCTACACCTTCCACTATATAACTGAGGCTTGTCCCCATCATCAAGACGTTGTGAAGTAGAATTGAGAAACAAGAGAGCCTAGGATTTAGTTTATGTTTTCTTTCCATTCATTATGTTCTAATTTTCCTTAGGGTTAGGATTAGTTTGTTTAGTAGTTGTGTGAAGACTATTGTATTTGTTTAAGTTCATAATGCAATAAAGTTAAAGTTTACTTATTCTTGGATTTAATCATTCTTGCATTCTTATCGGGAGAGAGGTTGTGAGACTATCCATTTGTTCAATATCGGGAGAGTTGAATTCACGAAACGAATAAGAACGATTTTTATCCCACACGGTGTTAACTAAATTGGCCTATGGATAGGTTAAGAGATTTAGTGGCTAAAAGAAGTGTTAGAATAGATGGTGTTGTCTTTGGTTCATGCCGAGAGGAATCATCGAAGTTTAACCATCAACCAGTGTTCCGAGCTTAGGGATAAGGAGAAACCATCCAAGGAAGCTTTTCCGAACCTTAGCCGCATCTGTCCAAGAGCAAGGGATTGTCGCGGCATGGACTCAACCATTTCCGCCGCGGCAGGGACTTAGGTTATTGCCACAACAATTTTGTGTTGTTGCATTCAAGATGGAGACAAGTCAATAGGATTCCACACTACGACGCATTCTAATTCAACCCATTATCTCATCTTGATTTTCTATTTACTTTATTTTCTGGCATATTTTAGTTTTAATTCATTAGACTACTCAAACCAACTCAACTCATTTGTGTTGTTTTATTTTATTATTTTGTAGTGCGAGGAAGTAGGATCAAAAGGCTAGATCAATCCTTGTGGAGACGATACTCGATATACTGATCATTATATTACTTGAGACGTGTACACTTCCACTATTGTGGGGCACTTTACGCGAGCATCAAGTTTTTGGCGCCGTTGTCGGGGATATTGAACTTTTGTTTTTATTTTCTTGCACTCTTTACTTTTCTTTTTTAGTTTATTTTATTTTGTCTTAGTACTAATAAAACTTGGTTTTGTTTTGGTGTATGACCTGAGCGAACCCAAGCAGCGCATTGCAAGACTTAGATCCAGAAATCGAATGCTCTTACTTAAAGCTTAGACGGAAGGTCATAGCCGCAATGTAGGAACCTCTGGGCCGAGGTCAAAACAATAATCAAGGTGCCCCAACATATAATGCCAACAACAACTGGAATATCAATGAGAAGCAACCTGGCGACGAGCAGCAACATGCCGATGGGCAGAAAAATATCCTGATATGAGATGGAGAAAATCTCCAAAATCAATTTGCGCCAGTACGAAACTTAACTGTCCGAAACTACCTTGAAGAGGATCTGAACGGACTAAATCCAAAACTACTAGACATTGAAGCAACTTAATTTGAACCGAACCCCGTGATGCTCAACATGATCAATACTATGGGGCAATTTGGCGGCTCAGCAACCGAAGATGCCAGATAACACCTCACATCCTTCCTACATATTTGTAATTCATTTAAAATTCAAAGATTGCATGAGGATATTTTAAGATTAAAATTGTTCCCATATTCATTGAGGGATATGGCAAAAACCTGGCTAAACAATATTCCAGCAGGATCAATTGGATCCTAGAGTGATTTATGTCGTAATTTCTTAGCACATTTTAATCCTACGAATTTAAATAATAAATTGCGTAACAAAATCACTTCTTTTCAACAGGCTGACGACGAATCTATGCACGAGGCTTGAAAGCGATACAAAGAGTTGTTACAAAAATGCCCCTTGTACGAATTCCCATTTTAGACGCATGTGACTCTGTTCTATAACGTTGTCAACATGACAACTACGATGGTGCTTGATTCCTCGGCAAATTACATACTCATAGACAAAGAACCAGGAAAAGCAATGGATATTCTGAACATGACAACCAAGAACGACTATCAATTCTGAACGGCCAGACAAGGAGGAATCGAACGCCAACCCACAGTAAAGGAAATAGGGTCCTCGAACTCAATTTCATCTCAAATTGCCACCTTGACAAAGCTTATCGTAAACATGCAACCACAAAACAATCACTAGGAGGTCAAGCTAATGGATTCATTTATTGAAAACTGTAGAGGTAACCATGTTTCTTTTGAATGTCCACAGAACCTAGAATCAGCCTGATATGTTGGAAACTTTATTAGGAGCAACAACATGATATCCAACAATTACAACCCGGCCTAGAAAAAGCACCCAACTTCTCTTGGAGCAACCCCAATAATGCTCTTAATCAGCAAAATTAGAATGCTCCAGCAGCGAGATTTTCGCAAAACATGCCTTGGCAGAACATGCCGCAGCAGCAACTCATGCCGCCGCAACAGCCAATGCAATCTAGTTTTTTAAAAGACACTCTTCATGCTTTTTTGACTCAGACTAGTGCATATATGGCTAACACTTACAAGTTCATAAAAAGACAAAAAAAATTTATGGACAAGACTGAGATGAGGCTGTAGAACAACGAGGCAACGTTGAAATCCCTGGAAACACAAGTGGGGCATATCGCATAGATTCTGAACACTAGGCCAGCAAGAGGTTTTCCCAGTGACACTGATGCCGCTAAGGGGACATCGTATGAACAATGCAAAGCCGTAACCACTAGGAGTGGTATCCAACTTCAAGGTCCTCAGAACAAGCAGCCAGCACATGAGAAACCAAAGGAGTCAACTGTCACAGTACAGTCCGAAGACAACAAGGCTGACAACAACCAAGAATAATGCTACGTCGACAAAACCTGTGGCAGCATCAATGATAGAACCCAAAGACAGCATACCAACTCCACCATTCCCACAATGGCTGAAACAACAAAAGCAAGAGTACCATTTTAAGAAATTCTTGGACATCATAAAACAGGTACACATTAATCTACCGTTGGTGTAGGAAATCAAGGAGATCCCAAACTATGCCAAATTCCTCAAAGACATCGTGTCAAAGCAGAAAAGGATTGGAGAATTCGAAACGGTGGCCGTAACAGAGGAATGCATGACTGCACTTCACAACCGAGCTCCACCTAAGCTAAAGGATCTTGAAAGCTTTCTCATACCATGCACAATATGAAATCTTTATGATGAGAGGGCACTCTGTGACAAAGGAGCAAGCATAAACATCATGCCTAAGTCAGTCTTCCAAAAATTGGGGATTGGGATGGCTAGACCCACAACTATAATGCTACAACTTGCTGATGGACCTCATGTGCAACCTGAATGGAAAATTGAGGATTTACTGGTAAAAGTGAATAAATTTATTTTCCCTACTGATTTTCTCATTTTAGATTTCGATGCAGATAAAAAAGCTCCACTCATTCTGGGATGGTCATTCCTTACCACCGAGAGGACGATGATCAATGTTGAAAAGGGAGAGCTAACAATGAGTTTCAACAATGAGCATGTGAAACACCACGTACTAAACACAAGGAAACAAGCTGAGGATTCAGAAAAATGTCAAGTAATCCTGACCAAAAGGAAACCATGCCTCAACAAAGAACCAACCTATCTCGGCATAGAAGCTGGACAATGCCGTGGCAAACACACAAGATCCTGCCAGGACAGCTGTCGCGACACTCTAACGTGATATCCTAAACACAAGCTGCTTCCCCATTCAGGATCACATATCGTGCGAGATAAGGAAGAATACATTCTAGGAGATGCATCCACATTCACTCCTTTAGTGCAATAATATCTTTTTCGCTATATATTTTATTTTTATTTTTTAGTTTCAGTTATTTTTAATTTTCTATATTTTTCTTTTAGGAATAAAATTTTATTTTATTGTTTATTTTTAGGATGGAGATCAAGAAGGGAAAAGGAGATGAACAAATGAATAGGAGAAAGAACTGTTAGATGCCGTGACATTTATAGCCGAATGAGCCACAAGAGACGCAATGGCTAGTTTATAACTGGCATGAACCGCAATGGGTAGAAAACGGCTAGTAACGACTATAAATTGCCACAACCGATATTTTCAATCCAACGATATTATATGCTGAAACTCTATACAAAGTCCACTATTCTCCATTATTCTTCACTTTAACATTCTCTTCTACTGCCTTGAAATCTCCAAAGCTATTATTATTTTTACTATCGAACAACTACTCTCAACTCTTCTAAACTTTTCAAGATGGCACTCAAGCTCAACAAAGAAGAAAGCTCTAGCAGTGCCACGACACAATCTTACACCCGTTTCACATCATCGGGGGTAGAAAGGTGATTCAAGAAATACTTCATCTCTCGGAAAGTGTAGGAAGAAAAGGGATTCCAAGCTTCTGACGAACCCAACTACAACATTGACCACTATTTGTTCAACAAGATCAATCATAACATGTGGCAAATATTCTGCCTTCAACATGCCCGGGCCAACATCACCATAGTTCAAGAATTTTATGCCCACAAGACCAGTGATGATAAGCTCTTCGTGCACGTAGGAGGGAAGGCAATAACAGTTGATGTCGATGCCATGAACCAATTTTATAGCCTGCACATTGAAAGGGACGAGCATGCGGAGGTCTTGGAGGTAATCACGAAAGAATACTACCAGCTGATTAAAGAAGAGCTTTATTATGCCGACACGACATGAGATGCTGGGGCACATAGAGGATCGGTCCAACGATGGAGTCTGAGACCCGAAGAAAAGCTATGGAACAAATTCATCCGCCACCGCCTCATTCCAACCTCGCACAACACTGCTATCGACCGACCCAGGCTCGTTCTATTCCACTCTATTATGCATAACCGTAAAATTAATGTTGGTAATATTATTTGCCAGGAAATTTACAAGTGTGCACAGAAGGACAAGGGGTCGCTCTACTTTCCATCGCTTATCATCGACCTTTGCACGGAGAAGGAGGTCCCTGTCAATGAGGTCGATGAATTCACGCTGCAACAAATAGGATGGGACCGGAAGACCTACAACAAGATAATGAATATAACCAAAGATGATTCTGTCTAGGCCACTCCAATGCAAGGCATTGCTGGGGCAGCAACCTAGGCAACTATCCCAGAGACGCCTCAGACGCACGCCCCGATCGCAGCGGACCTTTAGCAAATCCTGCAGAAGCTGGAAGAAATGGACCAACGCCAAAAACTGTTTATGGCATACACAAGGGACCTCCATGCCTCAATGATACAACTAATCCAGCAGAGGTTCCCATACCAGACGATCTAGTTTCCACCCTTCCCTATCATCTTCACGGCTACTATTGCCTCTAAACACCAGAAGAAGCAATTCTGATCTGCCCCAGCCCTGGCATCACAAATACACACTAATGTGGCCTATGAAACTCTATCTGCCGCGACCTGAAAAGGCATACGCAAGGCTGGCTTGGACACACCTGCCAGATCTCCATACCACTCTTCCTCAAGTTGGTCTGACGCCAATCATTATGTCAGCCGAGTCTTTGAGGCACTAAAACTCAAGGTAGCAAACATGGATGAAATCTTCCCAGACTCTGAAAACGAAGAGGTTAATGTCCCAACATCAAAGCCCACCCCACCATCACACATCCATCCACCCCGTGAATCTAAGCGAGTCAAGCACGCGACATCCGAACTGAAGAGGATGATATTGTAGAGCGAAAGTGACGAGGAAGATGAAACTTCCAAATCACCATCCATCTAAATTCCTCTTCTTTATGCCGCTTATTTTTAATGCCCTTATATTTTTTCTGTGCTAATTTTTCCTATCTTAATGTATGCAAAGTAACCATTGAGGGTAATGCTTGATTTGAGTTTGGGGGTGTAGGTTCAGCTGCCATGACAAGGCCATGCTGTAACATTCTAATATAATTTCTATGCAGTTTTGTTTCTTTTTTGTCCAAATTTTTTTACTGCATTACCTTAACCAAATATAGCTTATGCCTCGTCAGTACATTTTATTATTTGTCTTAGTTTAATTTTGATTAAATCTTCTTACTTGGCAATAGAACTCCCACTTCTTACCATTGTTTAGAACTATTTAATGCCTTTAATTATAGGATGCTTAAGGAATATAACTTTGGAAATTGCTATTAGAACTTTTTAGACTTTTATGTTGTATGATTTAAGGAGTCTAGTACACTTAGGGCATAGACTAGCTTAGAAAGAAAATTTTGGGTAAAAAGTTAGAGGTGACTAACATTAGCTCTAGCTTAAGGAAGCCCTAGAGGTGCCCGAAACCGACTCTAGGCTGATCACTAGAGGTGCCCGAAACTGGCTCTAGTAGGTTAGAATGCTTATAAAAAATGGTGAAAGAAAAAAGAGAAAAGAAAATACCAAAGTTAAGTAGTTTAATGCTTAAGTGTTTACCTAGAACCCATATAATCATCTTGTAATAATTTGCTCACTATTTCTTATAGCTTGGTCTCAGGGAATTCCTAAGGCATCCAACGCATTAAGGACCAAGAATGGTCGTAGCCATGGTTTGAAGAGAGAAGGAAAAGTAAGACTAAGGAGACAATTTATAAAAATTTAGGTTTGTCAATTGATGGTCGCATTGCTTAAGGACAAGCAATAGTTCGAGTTTGGGGGTGTGATAAGTGCCCAAAAGTCCTATAATTTTACCCCTTTTTCATGGTGATTATCACTCAACCTACACCCATTTGAGCTACATTATGGCCCTTCATGTATTGATTTCATCATTTATGCCTTTGATCTTGATATGTTGTCTATTCTATGGAAAAGGTACTCTTTGATGCATGTTTTTCACTTTTACAGATTTGCACGCTGCTAGGGCAGGAGACGCCGCGACGACAATGATGAAAAAGGAAGGATGAGTGTAACCCCCTCGACCCGGCCTAGCCAGTAGACCGAACCGAACGTGTCACGCGAAGAAAATTTAAGATTCCTGGTTTACCTCAATAAACAACCCTATTTTATTTCTTTTTATCTTATCTAAATGCAAATTAGGTTCCCATGTGTTTAACATTGCAGCGGATCAAACAAAACTCAATCATACATAAATTTCATCCAATTACAGTTTTAGGGACAATTTTGTAATTTTCCAATTCACAAGGTCTTAAGCCATTTTTGTATTATCGTCCTTTTATTAGTCTCATTACATGCATCTCAGTCAAATCTCAGCTCAAAATAATCATTCATGCTCATTCAATTGCATCCACAACATTTAGGGATTAAAACGCAAAGAATTAGAACATCAGAACATTCCATCAACTAACATAACTATCACATGTTTCGAAACATAAAAGCCCTATTATGAACCACATGCTCATATCGAAACGCCCTTGAGGTGTTTCGAAACCATAATTTCCTGTAGCAAATAATACCGGAACTCACCTTGTTTGTTTCAAAACCCAAAGGTCATTTCAGGCACCCCGTTTCGATACAGGCTCGAGTGTTTTGAAACACCTGGGCCTTTAATGACAAAATTTGTTAGTTTTTAACTCTAAAAATCATCCTAAACCAATCCAACATTTTTCTAACATGCATACATCACACATAAACATTATTCCCCAAACATATGCAACATATTTAGCATCACATCATGGCCAATTGCATCAATGGAAAACTAAAGGAATGCAACCTAACATGTAATCCACCAAAATAGTCAAAACTCAAACCAAAACTCCAAACACCAACTAAAGGCCTTTTACGAGTATAAAATCATAAAGAAAACACGTTCAAAAGGGTGTTCATACACACCACCCAAGCAAAACATAAAATTCCGCATTGCCTTTATTACTCTAGTTCATAACTGAAACATACTTCAAAAGTGGAGTCTCTTAGGATACCCTTTCTTCTAAACACCTAGTTATCTACATTAGTGGATAAAAGAGAGCGTAATCATACAAGCATACTCACCGACTTGCGAAACCTCAATTGCCGACGCGAAAATCAAGCGTCCAAAGTCCCCGGAACTTCACCAAATGCTTCCAAAGAATCCTTACTTGTTTATGTCAGAAAAGGACAAAGGATTAATGCTTCTCAATGCATTAAAACCACTAGCAAACATTAAAAACCATCAGCTCTACCCACATGCACCAAAATACCAATCCGGAACAACCAAAATCACCTTCGATTGATCACTAAACTCAATCTAGCCATCAACTAACACTTCTATCTCATTTTAACCATAAATTAACATCCAAAAAATTCGTAATATCATCCTTATACCTCCAACAACTTAGATTTCACATTTTCAAGCAAAAAAACCCAAAACTAACAACCTAGACAATTAGATATCTCAATGATTTCGAGATTATTATGATCAAAACTCATTATAACCTTCAATAATCTTCCAAGACATGATTAGAAACCATCTCAACTGAACCAAAAAATGCAAGTACGAAATCACATTTTAATTTCTCTTTTAGCAAAATTTCGGTATTTTTATCAAATCAACATTAAAACCTCAATTAAAAACACCAACCGGGTGTTATATGCAAGTATAATTAGAGAAGAGTCAGTGGAGATTGTGCATGATAGCCTGTAGATTCTTGAAAGAAGGGGTGAGGATCGTTTTGTTTCCTCGGTGTTACCACAAAATCTAACTTTGCCAATAATAATTCCTGCTACTTTGGGTCTCTTTCGATCAAGCTCTAGAAGAATTCTTCGTCGCCTTGTTAGGGATTCTCTCGAAGAAAATCCAAAATGCATTATGTGATTTGAGAATAAGTGATAACCAGGTTTCGTTGGATTCGATGGTGGGTCTTGAGGTGGAATCAATGTGGGAGATAAGAAATATGCTAGAGATCTCCTTCAATGGTGGTAGAGCGGTCGTTTTTCAAAAAATCTGTGAATTGGAAGAGGAATTGGGCAGTGGTCGGTAGCCTATTCGTTGGGTTTATTTTTTCTAATTTAATGGAATCGTCTCTTATTTCATGGAACATAAGGGCGTTTAGGAGGAAGGAGAAAGTTAGAGCGGTTAGAGGTTTAATTGCAAAGGTCCGTCCAAAAAATCCTTTTCTTACAAGAAACTAAATTAGAAGAGATTCAAGGTGCAGTAGTCAACAAATTATGGCAATCCAGTGTATCATATTTCATCTTCTCTCCGGCTATATGTTCTTCTAGAGGTCTCTTATGTATTTTGGATTCTGATTTTTTCCAAGTCACCAATCGTATTGTTGGTCAGAGGTTTACAGCTTTTATTGGGAATCTTAAAAATGGCAATTTCTCTTGTGGTTTCTTGAATGTATATGGTCCTGCTACTGATACAGAGAAAGAAGACTTTTTGAAGGAGCTTCTTAATTTAGTGAAAGACTGGAAGATCCCCTGGTGCCTCAGAGGAGATTTTAATCTCTTCCTTGACCCGGTGAAAAAAAAATGGTTACACCTTGAACCTCGCTTTGATAGATGTCTTTCAGAACTTTGTTGATAAAGCTAGTGTTATCGACTTACCTTTAATTGGAGTCAAGTATACATAGAGCAACAATAGGGATCCCCCTTTAATGGTAAGGCTCGATAGATTCTTAATCTCTCCTGAATTTGCCATGGCTTTCCCGTCCTTATGTCAGAATGTTCTAGCTAAGTCGTTATGAGATCAAAACACGATTTTATTGACCATTGAGCGCTCAAATTGGGGGCCCAAACCTTTTAAGTTTTTCAATTCATGGTTCATGGAGAACAACTTTGAAGAATTAGCGAATGAAACAGTGAAGCGCACGTGAGAGGCCAACCCGTTGATCAGAATAGGAGGAATTCTGAAGGAATCAAAATTAGCTCTGAAAACTTGGGCCAAGGAGGTAGGATTGAATTCCAGGAAGAAAAGTGAACATATAGAATCGAACATTTCGATCCTAGATAAACATATACAGGATGTAATGCCCATGCAGGTGCGCCACTCTCCCTTAAAACTCTAAATTTTGAGCTATGGTTGGCTTATAGAAAAGAAGAGTCTAATTGGTTACAGAAATCGAGAATTTGGTGGTATAATGAAGGAAATAAAAACACTCGCTTCTTCAATTTAGTTGCATCAAATAGAAAGAGTATTAACTCGATAAAGAACATTAAGTTGAACGATGAAGTTCTTTATAATCCGGCTAAGGTTAAAGCGGTTGTCAGAGACTATTTCTTCAAGGTTTATAATACTAAATCCGCACTGGAGGTGTAGGATATAAACCTGGACATTAAAACGGTTAGCGAAGATCAAGTGTGTTAACTACATTTGAATTTCTTAGAAGAAGAAGTTTGGCTAGCTTTAGATTCTTGTAACGCCCCGGTTTTGGGCTTGGTAGTTTTGAGCGTTGACCGGTTTGGTCAAAGTGCTGGTCGAATCTAAAAAGGTGAAATTAGGAAAGCCTAGTTCGGGTTGCATTAAAAATATGGAAAAATGTTCTAAAATCATCTTTTTATATATATAAGTGAACTGTGAAAGCAATTTTACAAAATGAGTTTCGGAAGGGTGACATTTTGGCTAGTGACCAAAATGTAATTTTTGAAAGTTGAGTGACTGTTTTAGAAAGGGTTGAAACTTTGAATCTTTAAGGAGCTATTATTCCAAAAAGAGTTTCTCCAGATTTTTCTAAGATATTTTAATGTATAATTCTGATTTTAAAGCTTAAGAAAAGTGGAGGGAAATCATTTTACTATTTTGTAACCAACTTTCCATTTTCTTCCAATTTTCCTTTTCTCTCATTTTCTCTCAACCCAAACACTTTCTCTCCAGAGATTTCTTTCTGATTTTGTCACTCAAATCTATCTTTTCAATTCTCTTTGGATTCCTAATCATTTCAACAACAAAACCTTGCAATTTGCTAATTGGATTTTCAAGCTTTTTGGCTCTAAAGAGGAGAAACTCAAGTTTGGAGGTAAGAACGTCCTTCTCCTCTAAACTATCAGTTCTTTACTGAAATTCCTAAGTTCTCAATCCTGAATTGATGTTTTATTAAAGGCTTTTAAGTTGTTTAATAGATCTTGGCTTAAAATGCAAGATTTGGTGATTTTTGATGAATTTTCGTTGGATCTGTTAAAGCAGTGTTTTAAGGTGTTAAAATGATGATTAATGAATGATAATTTGATGAGGAATTGAGTTTTGATTAATGCAATCCCGGATAGGTTGAATTTCCTAAGTTTAGCTTATGATTCTAGGTTGTTTTTGGTGAGATCTTGTGGATCTGTTGTTGCTGGAGGTATAAGGATGTTGTTAAGCTCTTTTTAGATGTTAATTGATGTTAAAGGATGTTAGGTTTTGATGGTTTTTGGCTGGGCTTTGTTGAGAAGTTGTTTGGAGGCATTTTCGGTTGTGTTTGGTGGCCGAAAAGGGAGTGTGGATGAGAGCAGCGAGTTTAGGTGCTTTCATTGAAGCTATTAATGCATGATGATGCATTAATCCTCTGCTTTGATGTGTTTAAAACAGGGGAGTCATCTTTGGATCCAAGAGTTGGTGATCCGGAGGCTTGAATTGGTGCTTCGGCAAGAGGCGAAGTGGAATCGGTGAGTGAAAATGGGTTTTCAGCTTTGAAACCAATGTCTTGGGAGCTTAGTTTAAGTCTAAACAACTTTACTAAGCTCAAGTGTAAGTTTACGGAAAACTCTCTAAGTGGTGGCCATGGTTTGATTGTTGTGCAATGTGGTTATTGCATGTTTTAAATTCTGTTTTGAAAGCATGATTTAGCATGGTTAATGCTGGTTTTGTAAGCCATACGTTGAAGGAAGCTCAAGGTAAGAGTTCCTTGTTTTTGAGCATGGTTAAAATGTGGTTTGATGCTTATAAATGCATGATGAACATGGCTTGGTTTAAATGCTTTAAAACAGTGGATTAAATGATGATAATGTTGTATATTGGCAAGTGACGTTTGAAAAGGTTAAGGTCACTAAGGTGGTTAAAAGTCCTTGAGTGAGCCTTGTGGTATCTAAGAACTTCATGGTGGTTAAAAGTCCATGATGATTCTTGTTAAGGTCACTAAGGTGGTTAAAAGTCCTTGAGTGAGCCTTGTTACTTAAGAACATCAAGGTGGTTAAAAGTCCTTGGATGGTTCTTGTTAAGGACACAAAGGTGGTTAAAAGTCCTTGTGTGGTCCTTGCCATGGTGTTTAAAAGTCCATGGGCCAAGGTGTTTAAAAGTCCTTGGGGCCAAGGTGTTTAAAAGTCCTTGGGAAGAACACAAAGGTGGTTAAAAGTCCTTGTGTGTTCTTGGAATGTATAAGATCAGAATGGTGTTTAAAAGTCCATGTGTGAGTCTTATGTTGAACTTGTTTTAAAATGATGAAACTTATCACTTGTGGCCAATATGATATGAAATGATGTGGAAGCATGTATTGCTTGTTTAAATTGCTTTTGAGCATGAGTAAAGTATGATTTGAAGCGTGATTTATAAAGTGTTTTATAAATGCATTATTGAAAGGTTTTTATGAGCATACCTCACTAAGCTTTTGCTTACGCTCTCTTCCGTTTTCTTAAATCAATAATGCAGATCATTAGGGTACCTAAGAGCAGCAAGGAAGGCAAGCAATCAAGTGGAAGTTGAGCTCAATGTATGGAAGGTTTTCTAAAGTACATTTTAGCTTTTGGTAATTTGGCAATGGGGGACCTATGAGTATGTTTTGGGAGATGCTTTGAACTCCCTAAGTTTGTTAAATGTTGTTGAGATTGCTGGTTTTGTAATTGGCCATTATATGCTTGTTTTGGAAGTTTTATGCTTGAGTGGTTTGCTTGTGTAGGAAGCATGCCATTAGAATTGGGGCGGTTCATTCATGATGTTAATATGTTGAATTGTTGATGCAAGCATGTCTCTCACATGTTGAATTGCATGCTGGTAAAGTTTGGTAGCATTTGGAGCATGATTGGATGTTTAATTGCATGTTTAAGTGTGCATCTTGTGGCATTCTGTGCAGGGCGTTTCGGAATAGTGCCTACCGTTTCGGAACAGGTGCCTTAAACCAGCCCAGGCGTCCGAAACGGGAGAGACCGTTCCGAAACGGGAGAGACCGTTCTGAAACGGAAAGGCCACTGCCAGCCCGTGTTTCGGTACGCGTTGCGGAACGGCCCTGCGTTTCGAAACGGGCTCTGCCTGTTTCGGAACACGTGACCATTGGGGGCTGACATTGGTAGTTAAATGTTTTGGTTTGTTTGCATTTTGGTCCTGAATCTTGTTAGTGCAATTGTATGAGTTTGGAATGTCCGTTAGAGCTGAAATTTGGCAGTGAAGCATGAAACCTGACTAATTTCAAGATGGTAACTCAAATTTTGGGTTAGGTCCTCATATTTTACAGAATTTACAATTTGGTCCCTAAAGTTGTAATTTGTTCAATTTGGGTTCCTGTTTGATCTCTGATGTTTATGATCTTTGAGTGTGATGTTTGAATGATCATAACTAGGGTTAATGTGCATCTAGACAAGTTTAAAAAGAAAAAAAGGGTCGTTAATCAAGGTTGACTTTCGGGTTGACTTTGGTTTTCCCCGTGTGACTTTCTTAATTCGGGTCAACCGTCTAGGCCGGGTTAAGGGGGTTACATTTGGTGGTATCAGAGCTTAGTTCTCGAGTAATTGGGAATGTTTGTGTGCATGATTGAAGTATGTATGGTATGTATGCTTGTTGATCGAAAGCATGTTAGTGGCTTGTGTTTTTGATGCAATTGAGTTGTATGCTATGGTGTAACATGATGTGAGTACCCATTGCCAAATCAAAGCTAATGAAATGATGTTGATTTTGAATGAAATTGAGCTTGAATACTTGGATTGCTTACCTTGCTGGGCCTAATTTGTTTATTTGCATTGTGATTGCATGGTTAAAGTATGGCACCACGTAGAGAGTTGAGAGGTAATGTGCGAGCTACGGCTCCTAATGAGAACGAGAATGAGGAAAACACGGGTAGTGCGGTGTTACCTCCTCCTCCACCTGGTGGTGGTGGTGCTGAGAGAGAAAGAGCTGAAGCTGCAGCTGGTGCTGGAGCTGCTGGACCTGAGGTTGGTCAGGGGCAAGCTATGCCTGATATGTCTATGTTGGTACAAGCTATTGCGGGTGCTTTTCGAGCAGCAGTAGCTGGAGCTCAAGGAGCTGGGCATCAGGGAGATGCTGGAGTGAGACTACCCTTGGAACGCTTACGCAGTCTAGGTGGGACTGAGTTCAGGGGTATGTCTGCTGAGAGTTCTGAAGCTTGGTTAGAGAGTACCAAGAGGATCTTGGGTCAGATGAGTTGCACGGATGTGCAAAAGCTGGGTTGTGTTGTATCCTTGCTACAGGATGATGCTTATACGTGGTGGACGACCACTATAGCTGGGATGGCTGAGGCTGACATCACTTGGACATTCTTCCAGAATGTGTTCAAGAGGAGATATCTTGGTGTGAGATATCTTGATGAAAAGAAGCGTGAGTTCATGTCTCTTACCCAAGGGAGCATGAGTGTGGCTGAGTATGAAGTGCAGTTTGTGCGACTTAGTCAGTATGCACCTGAGCTGGTACCTGATGAGCGGACAAGGTGCGAAAGATTCCGTTATGGTTTAGTGACGGATGTGAAAATGTATGTGCTGGCCACTGAGTATGATGATTTTGATGTGCTGGTGGGCCGAGCCAAGGATATAGAGATGAACTTGGGTTTATCTGCTAGAGGTGCTGGAGCAAGTGCTGGTAAGCGAGCTGCTGAGTTTAGTTTCGGGGGTGGACGGAACAAGAGGGGACGTGATCAGAAGTATCAGTCCTCAGCTAAGAGAGGTGGTGGTGCACCTGCTCGAGGAGGCAATGCTAGAGCTGATCCGAGTGCTTGTTGGATCTGTGGTTCACGTGATCACATGAAGCGTGACTGTCCTCGTGCTGTGAGGGAGGTGCAAGCTCCTGTTGCGGCAGCTGGTAATGGGTGCTGGAATTGTGGATCTGCGGATCATTTGAGGCGAGATTGTCCTATGTTGGCTGGTGGCCAAGTGCGTGCTCCTGTTGTTGCTGCACCACAGAGAGGTCGTGGGCGCGGCCGTGGTAATTTCTAGAGGATGGAGGAAGGTGGCCGAGGAGTGGCCCATGTTGTGTCTATTCAGCCTGAAGGTGGTGGTCAAGCGAGGGTGTATGCTCAGCGTGAAGGGAGGAATGACGCGGATGTGATTGCAGGTACCTTTACTTTGCAATCCTTGTCATTACTTTCCTTGATAGATTCTGGATCTACGCATTCATACATTTTGCGTGAGCATGCTGAATTGCTTGGTTTGCCTCTTGAGTCTTTGGATGTTGGTGTTCGTGTCACTAGTTCTTTTGGTGAGACTGTTGTGACTCGAAAGTTGTATAGAAGGTGTCCTTTGGTTGTGCAAGAACATGTTTTCCATGTTGACCTTATGGAGTTGCCTTTCTATGGTTTTGATGTAATCCTTGGTATGGATTGGCTTGCTGAGCATCGTGCTGTTGTGGATTGTGAAAATAAGCGTGTTTCGCTTAAGCTTGCGGATGATTATGATGTTCTTGTGGTTGGTGAGAATGTGAAGTTTCTTGCCAATGTGGTGTCTACCTTGGAGGCGAGTAGGATGCTGAGGCAAGGCTGTGAAGCTTACCTAGCAATTGTGATGAATCCTAGCTCAAAGGAGTTGAGGGTGCAAGATATCAGGGTTGTGAAGGAATTTCCTGGAGTGTTTCCTGAGGAGTTGCCTGGTTTACCTCCTAATCGCGAGCTGGAGTTTGGAATTGAGCTGTATGAGAATACAACTCCTGTGTCCATTACTCCTTATAGAATGGCACCTAAGGAGCTGAAGGAGCTGAAGACGCAGTTGCAAGAGCTGCTTGATCGTGGTTTCATCCGGCCGAGTGTGTCACCTTGGGGTGCACCGGTCTTGTTTGTAAAGAAGAAGGATGGCACAATGAGGATGGGCATTGATTACCGTCAGCTGAATAAGTTGACTATCAAGAATCGGTATCCTTTGCCGAGGATTGATGATCTCTTTGATCAATTTCGGGGAGCTGCTGTGTTCTCTAAGATTGACTTGAGGTCAGGGTATTATTAGTTGAAGGTGAAGGATGTGGATGTGCCTAAGACAGCTTTCAGGACAAGGTATGGGCATTATGAGTTCCTGGTGATGCAGTTTGGTTTGACAAATGCTCCTGCTGCTTTCATGGACATGATGAATCGTGTGTTTCATGAATACCTGGACAAGTTTGTTGTGGTGTTCATTGATAATATCCTCGTGTACTCGCGTACTGAGGAGGAGCATGAAGAGCATTTGAGGATTGTGCTGCAAGCTTTGTTGGAGAATCAGCTTTATGCTAAGCTGAGCAAGTGTGAGTTCTGGCTTAAAGAGGTGGTGTTTCTTGGGCATGTTGTTTCTGCTGAGGGGATTCGTGTTGATCCTCAGAAGATTGAGGCGGTGATGAACTGGAAGGTTCCTAAGTCTGTTCATGAGGTTCGTAGTTTCCTTGGTTTGGCAGGATACTACCGGAGGTTTGTGGATGGTTTTTCTAAGATTGCTGCTCCTTTGACGAAGTTGTTGCAGAAGGATGTTAAGTATGAGTGGACAGAAGCGAGACAACAGGCTTTTGAGAAGCTGAAGGCGGCTTTGACGCAAGCTCCTATCTTGGTTCAGCCTGAATCAGGGAAAGAGTTTGTGGTCTACAGTGATGCATCCTATGTTGGTTTGGGATGTGTGCTGATGCAAGAGGGTAAGGTTGTGGCTTATGCATCGCGACAGTTGAAAGTGCATGAGCGCAATTATCCTACGCATAATATTGAGTTGTGTAACGCCCCGGTTTTTGGGCTCAGAAGTTTTCGGCGTTGACCGGTTCGGTCAAAGTGCTGATCGAATATATAAGGGTGAATTTAGGAAAGCCTAGTTCAGGTTGCATTAAAAATATGGAAAAATGTTCTAAAATCATCTTTTAATATGTTTAAGTGAACTGTGAAATCAATTTTGGAAAATGAGGTTCGGAAGGTTGACATTTTGGCTAGTGACCAAAATGTAATTTTTGAAAGTTGCGTGACAGTTTTATAAAGGATTGAAACTTTGAATCTTTAAGGAGCTATTATTCCAAAAATAGTTTCTCCAGATTTTTCTAAGATATTTTGAGGCTTTATTCTGATTTTAAAGTTTATGAAATGTGGAGGGAAATCATTTTACCATTTTATAACTAACTTTTCTATTTTCTCTCAATTTTCCTTTTCTCTCATTTTCTCTCCACCCAAACACAATTCTCCAGATTTTCTTCTCTGATTTTGTCACTCAAATCTTCCTTTTCAACTCTATTTTGATTCCTAATCATCTCTACAACAAAACCTCTCAATTTGAAAGTTGTTTCATCAAGCTTTTTGGCTCTAAAAAGGAGAAATTCAAGTTTGGAGGTAAGAACGTCCTTCTCCTCTAAACTATCAGTTCTTTACTGAAATTCCTAAGTTCCCAATCCTTGATTTGTGTTTTGTTAATGGCTTTTCAATTGAAATCTTGATTTTGGCTTAAAATGCAAGATTTGGTGATTTTGGTGGAATTTTCGTGTGATCTGTTTGGGCAGTGTTTTGAAGTGTCAAAATGATGTTAATTGAATGCTAAATTGATTAGAAGTTGAGGTTTAATTAATGCAATCCCGGATAGGTTGAATTTCCTAAGTTTGGCTTGAGTTTTTGGTTGTTTTTGGAGTGTTTTTGATGATTTGTTATACCTGGAGGTATAAGGACGTGTTTGTGATCATTTTGGATGTTAATTGATGTTTAAAAATGGTTGGAAGTGATGGATCTTGGCTGGGTTAAGTTTTGGAAGTGTTTGGAGGTGATTTCGGTTGTGTTTGGTAGCCGAAATGTTTATTTTGTGATGAGCAGCGAGTTGAGTCTTGTTGCTGGTGTTTTTAATGCATAATGATGCATTAATCCTCTGTTGTTGTGTGCTTGAAACAAGGGAGTTTGATCCGTGAGCATTGAAGGGGTTGCGGAAGGTTTTCGGATGCTTGGAAGGCTTGTTGGCTAGCCTTGTTTTGTGTATCGGTGAGTGAAGTTGGGTTTTCAGCTTTTAAACCAAGGTTTGAAGGTTTTGGGAGCTTAGTTTAAGTCTAAACAACTTTGCTAAGCTCAAGAGTAAGTGAATGGATTTTCGCTCTTGAATTGTGTTGTGAAATTGGCTTTTAAGCAATTGTGGTTGATGATTGAAATGCATGTGTTTTGCATGGTTTAAATCTGTTTTGAAAGCATATTTTAGCATGGTTTAATGCAGGTTTTGAAAGCCTTTTGAGAAGGATGCTCAAGGTAAGAGATCCTTGGTTTTGTACATGGAAATTGTGGTTTTGATGCATAGTGTTGCATGTTGATTAATGGCTTTTGTGTGATGCTTAAAACAGTGGATTATGGTTGTTAATGATGTACATTGGTAAGTGATGCTTAAGGTTACAAAGGTGGTTGAAAGTCCTTGTGTAAGCCTTGTTTATTTAAGAACAACATGGTGTTGGTAAGTCCATGGTTGGTTCTTGGTTAAGATAAATGATGGTTTTTGCATTATGATTATGCATGTGAATCATTGGATTATCATGGTAAGATGGTTATATTGGCAAGTGATGAAAGTGGATTCTTGGTTCGTTGATCCGATATAGTTAGCCGGCTATAGGATTGGGTGCACCGTGAATTAAGTCGCCTTGGAGGTGGAGTGGTCAAGAGGGGATCGGTAAACTCCCTTCAAGTATCCTAACGAGATGGTTAAGGTCATAATGGAGGTTGAATGCCCATTCGAGGACCTTGGTTGAGCAAAGGTTATATGGTGTTTAAAAGTCCATATATGGGAACCTTGTGCTTGTTGAGATCACAATGGCGGTGTTAAATCCATGTGTGGATCTTGTGTAGGGTGTCCCGGATCTCGTTAGTGATGTGATACAACTACCAATCGGTGAATGCAAAGGTTGTATGGTGTTTGAAAGTCCATACATGGGAACCTTGGGAAAAGTCAAGGTTGTATGGTGTTTAAAAGTCCATACAAGGGAACCTTGGGAAAAGTGGAGGTTGTATGGTGTTTGAAAGTCCATACATGGGAACCTCGGGAAAGCTAAGGTTGTATGGTGTTTAAAAGTCCATACATGGGAACCTTAGGATGGTGAGGTCAAATGGTGTTTAAAAGTCCATTGGGGACCTTGGATTGGTAGTGTGTATGAAGCGTGGGGGACAACGCTTGTGATCCGCGTATCCGATTGGATGTTGAGTTGAAAAGTGAATGTGGTTGATCACTCGAAAGCCAATATGATGTTCTTGATTATAAAGAAGCATGAAATGCTTGAAATGATACATAATTGCATGAGAAGCATGAGATGCTTGAAAAGATGCATGGTTGCATGAAAAGTGTATAATGCTAGTGAATGCATGTTTACTTGTTAGGTTTAACAAGTGTTGATTATCATTTGGTAAATGATGCATGTGAACATGAAAACTCTTAAATGCATTGGAGTCTTGTTAAGACTTGTTTTAAAGGCATGTGATGATGATGTTGTGGTTCATATAAGTTGCCTTTGTTTTAATGCATGTGTTGGTTGTTTGAGTAATGGTTTTTAAAGGTTTCTTGCTTGAAATGGCTTTCAAGTTTAAGAAAGGTATGTTGTGAAATGGGAGTGTTTTCCAAGGTTTTGATTTAACTTTGCATATGGTGTTTATGCATGGAATGGTTAAATGGATGATTTTGCAAGTTGTGCTTTGAAAAGATTTTCTTAGCTTGCTAAGCTAAGGGTTGGTTTTCATGTATGTGCAATGCATGGTTTTGAGCTTGTTGTTGAAAAGGGTTTCAAACATGGCTTTGGTAAACAAATCGGGTTTGTTTTAAAAGTGTTTTATGACCCGTTGCATTGATGGTGTTTTGGTTTTGAGCATTCCTCACTAAGAATTATGTGCTTACGCTCCTTTTTGTCCATCAATGCAGATTCTTGAAGTTTGGACAGCAAGGAGCAAGGGATTCAAGGTGGTCTCCAATTGAGATGTATGTCTCGGTGAATCGCTATAGTTAATAAAGGCAATGGGGGTAGAATCTCTCGGGTTAATGTGTATGTGTTCGTTTATGTTTGGACAAGGATGTTTTTATGTTGATGATGTTGTTGGAACATGAATTGGCTTTAAATGAGATTGATTTGGAAAGGTTGTGCTTAAATGGTTGCTTGTGTAGGAAGCATGCCTATAGATTTGGGGCTTTTTGCATATGAAGTTAATTTGTTGATTTGATGATGCTTACAAGTCTTATATATGTTGAATTGCATGCTAGTAAAGTTTGGTGGCAATTGGATCATGTTTGTATGATCAATTGCATGTTTTGGAATGCTTTTTGCTGCAATCTGTGCAGGGCGTTTCGAAACAGTGTGCACCGTTTCGGAACGGGTGCCTTGAATGAACCCAGACGTCCGAAACGGGTGACACCGTTCCGAAACGGTTTGGCTACTACCAGTCCCCCGTTGCGGTACGTGTTGCGGAACGGCCCGCGTTTCGAAACGGGCTCTGCCTGTTTCGGAACGGGAGACCGTTGGGGGCTGACATTGGCAGTTAAATGTTTAGAATTGTTTGCATTTTGGTCTTGAAACTTGTTTGTGCAATTGTATGAGTTTGGGATGTCCGTTTGAGCTGAAATTTGGCAGAGAAGCATGAAACCTGATTAATTTTAAGTTGGTAACTTAAAATCCGGTTAAGTCCTTAAAGTTTTCAGAAATTACAATTTGGTCCCTAAAGTTGTAATTTGTTCAATTGGGTCCCTGTTTGATCTCTGATGTTTGTGATCTTGTGTATGATGTTTGTGTGATCACAATTAGGACTAATGTGCATCTAGACAAGATTAAAAAGAAAAAAAAGGGTCGTTAATCAAGGTTGACTTTCGGATTGACTTTGGTTTTCCCCGTGTGACTTTCTTAATTCGGGTCAACCGTCTAGGCCGGGTTAAGGGGGTTACATTTTGTGGTATCAGAGCTAGGTTGCGAATGCTTGGGGAAAACGGTAAGTTGTTGTAATGTGTGCTTGTTGTTTACCTTGATGTGTGGTTGAAAGTTGGTTGAAGCACGTGTTTCTTAGCAAATTGTTGATGTTTCTTAGCAAATTGTTGATGTTTCTGAGCATGTTGCTGATGTTTTCAAGCATGATGAAAGTGCTATGAGTATGTTATGTTGATAATATGCTGTTGCAAGTGGATGCTGTTTGGTATAAGCATGATCAAAGTATGTTGTTTGATACGCTTGATGTTGTGGTATCCATGTTGTGTTGACTGTTATGTCATGTAAAGGGGAGGATTCAGGATACCCATTGCCTTATTAATATAGCTATTGTGTTATTTTGGAGATGGAGTTTGAATCCTTGCTTAATGCTTGTCTAACTGGTTTGTTTGCTTGTTGTGATTGTTTGTTGTTGTTAGTAGTATGGCAAAGTCGATGGAAGAGTGGCAGTTGAGTGAGATGGTTGTTGCCTTAGGGCAGGTTGTTAAGGCAAGGAATTCACCTTTCTATAGAGGTGTTTTGTCTCAGTCTTCTGTGCCTGGGGTTGAGGAGTTAAGGCAGAAAGAAGAAGCTGGTTCTGTGATAAAGAGTTCGTCATCTGTTGTTCAGGAGGTGTTGGGAACATCTCAGGCTGTGGTAAAGATAAAGTCAGTGGATGTGCTGGCTGTGGAATGTGTGGGTTTGCCGAAGCAGCAATTGCTTGATTTGGGTGCTGTGGAATATCATGGTTCGTCACCTGAGACATTTGAGGCCTGGTTGGCCAATGTGATTCTAATCTTGGATCAGGAAGGCTGTGATTATGCCTGTAAGTTGGGGAGTGTTGTTTCTCTGATGTTGGAGGATGCGTGTGCCTGGTGGACATCTGTGGCGGTGGCGTCACATATCGATGATATTGACTGGGATTTCTTTGTATCTGCTTTTTATGAAAGGTATCTTGGAGAGAAGTTTCCAAGGGTTAAGCAATGTGAAGGTAGTGCTGTTGTAGAGCAAGTGTTGCTTGAGCAAGGAGTGGAGGTTCAGCTACCTATGTGTGATCGTTGTGAAAGGCGCCATGTTGGAGGTTGTTGGGGCGCGGGTGCGTGTTGGAATTGTGGTTCCAAAATGCATGTTAAGCGTGATTGTCCTCATGGAGTGAAGTCAGCTTTGGTGGTAGCCGAAGGGTCTCTGAAAGGTCGTGGGCACGGCCGAGGTAAGGTTCAGAGGTGGCAGAAAGAGCAGAAGGTTTTGAAGAATTTGGGAAAAGAGAATTGCTGGAAATGTGGGTCTGCTGGTCACATGAGGCGTGATTGTTTGATGTTGGCTCGGAACAGCCAAGGTTCCTTACCGCAAGGAGTTGGTAGTGACCCTAGTGTGCTAGCTGGTGCTGCAGTGGTGCGGCAGGAGGATGATGGTTCCGCGAGGAAGAGAGCTCGTCTGATGAAGCTTCAGGGAGGTGTTGTGTTTTCAGGTAACCTTGTTAAGTAATCTTTGCTCTAGTTACCTTAGTTTGGTTTCCGTTGGTTTTCCTTGCGTGGTAAGTTTAGTCTTGTTGCTAGCTTGTTGAGGGTAATAGTTGTAGTTTGGAACCATCTTTGGTGTGAAGAAGGCTTAGTGAGAATCTTGTGGTTAATGGTTGTTGGTATGATGGAGTTAGATAAGCTAGAAGTGAGGTAGGAGGTTGTTCTTAGACGGATTTGAGGATGTTATTGGAGGGTGTGAACTGGCATTCATGCACAGTTAAAATCATTGTTATATGCTATATTATATATGTTGGTCCATGCATACATGTGGCATGACATTAGAGGTTTGCATACATGTACATCAGGCATTGATAGGGCATGTTGGTGATCATGCATACGATGTTCACACTCGCTAATAACTAATCGAATCTGTTAGTATTGTGGTTGGGTCAGGTTGGATGATGGGTTTTTAGAGGTTGTTTTGGTGCTGGGTGAGAGTTAGAAGTAGTGGAATATATTAAGATGGTTGCTAGTAATAGTGAGAGTGGTATGGTCTGTTGGTAGAAGGATAGTGTTTTTTGCTTAAAGAGTTTAGTGGTTTGAATAGCTAAGTGGAAGGGGTAGTTACTTGGTGCTAAGTGATGTTGCTGTTTAGCGGTTGTGTTCTCAAGTGCTGAAGTAGCCCAGTATTTAAGTTGTTGTGGAAGAGTTGTGTTGTAAGTGCTGGTTCTTAGCAACCTTTGAGGAGTTGAAGAGCTATTATGTGTGTTTTGGTTAAGCGATGTTCTGGTAAGGCAAGTGTTGTGATCAAGCTTGTGATGGTTTGGCAATGAAAGGTCGAAGGCCAGTGTTGTTTGAAAGGATTCTTGTGAAAAGTGGTTGGTTGGTTGTAAGTATGTGAATTTCTTATGTAGTCAGCTGGTGGTGTATGAAACGGCTGGCGGAGTTGAGTTGGGGTTGTGATGTAATTCTTGGAGTTTGGGTGAGTAGTCCTGGTGAGTTGTTATGGTGATGTTAGCGGCAGATGTAAAAGATTATCAGCATTCGTTGAGGAGTTTGGGTAAAAATTTGATGCTTAAAGATTTTTGCTTGTTGGGAAAATCCTTGGAAGAGGTTTGGGAGTTGCAAGGGTTTTAGAAGCAGGAAGGTTTGCATAGTGGCTGTTTTGGATTGGTTGTTGTCACTGTGTAAACAAGTCTTGGAAGTTGTGTGTTACAGTGTGGTGTGCTGTAAAAGTTGAGGTTCTTCAGGTTGAGGTTGGGGCTGTGTACAGTCCGGTATGTGAAAGGTTAAGTTGTGGCTATCTTTGAGTGTTCTGGATTTTGTGAACAGTGTGTGGAGGTGCTAAGTTTGGTGGAGGTTTTCTGTGGATAGTAATCAGTGGTAGTTGAGGCTGTTGTGTTGCCTTGTGTGTTGGTTTGAGGAGGTTGTATTCTCTTTTCGCCGGTTGAAATTTCGAGGACGAAATTTCCTAAGGGGGGGGAGAGTTGTAACGCCCCAGTTTTTGGGCTCAGAAGTTTTGGGCGTTGACCGGTTCGGTCAAAGTGCTGATCGAATATATAAGGGTGAATTTAGGAAAGCCTAGTTCGGGTTGCATTAAAAATATGGAAAAATGTTATAAAATCATCTTTTAATATGTTTAAGTGAACTGTGAAATCAATTTTGGAAAATGAGGTTTGGAAGGTTGACATTTTGGCTAGTGACCAAAATGTAATTTTTGAAAGTTGCGTGACAGTTTTATAAAGGATTGAAACTTTGAATCTTTAAGGAGCTATTATTCGAAAAAGAGTTTCTCCAGATTTTTCTAAGATATTTTGAGGCTTTATTCTGATTTTAAAGTTTATGAAATGTGGAGGGAAATCATTTTACCATTTTATAACTAACTTTTCTATTTTCTCTCAATTTTCCTTTTCTCTCATTTTCTCTCAACCCAAACACAATTCTCCAGATTTTCTTCTCTGATTTTGTCACTCAAATCATCCTTTTCAACTCTCTTTTGATTCCTAATCATCTCTACAACAAAACCTCTAAATTTGAAAGTTGTTTCATCAAGCTTTTTGGCTCTAAAAAGGAGAAATTCAAGTTTGGAGGTAAGAACGTCCTTCTCCTCTAAACTATCAGTTCTTTACTGAAATTCCTAAGTTCTCAATCCTTGATTTGTGTTTTGTTAATGGCTTTTCAATTGAAATCTTGATTTTGGCTTAAAATGCAAGATTTGGTGATTTTGGTGGAATTTTCGTGTGATCTGTTTGGGCAGTGTTTTGAAGTGTCAAAATGATGTTAATTGAATGCTAAATTGATTAGAAGTTGAGGTTTAATTAATGCAATCCCGGATAGGTTGAATTTCCTAAGTTTGGCTTGAGTTTTTTGTTGTTTTTGGAGTGTTTTTGATGATCTGTTATACCTGGAGGTATAAGGACGTGTTTGTGATCATTTTGGATGTTAATTGATGTTTAAAAATGGTTGGAAGTGATGGATCTTGGCTGGGTTAAGTTTTGGAAGTGTTTGGAGGTGATTTCGGTTGTGTTTGGTAGCCGAAATGTTGATTTTGTGATGAGCAGCGAGTTGAGTCTTGTTGCTGGTGTTTTTAATGCATAATGATGCATTAATCCTCTGTTGTTGTGTGCTTGAAACAGGGGAGTTTGATCCGTGAGCTTTGAAGGTGTTGCGGAAGGTTTTTGGATGCTTGGAAGGCTTGTTGGCTAGCCTTGTTTTGTGTATCGGTGAGTGAAGTTGGGTTTTCAGCTTTTAAACCAAGGTTTGAAGGTTTTGGGAGCTTAGTTTACGTCTAAACAACTTTGCTAAGCTCAAGAGTAAGTGAATGGATTTTCGCTCTTGAATTTTGTTGTGAAATTGGCTTTTAAGCAATTGTGGTTGATGATTGAAATGCATGTGTTTTGCATGGTTTAAATCTGTTTTGAAAGCATATTTTAGCATGGTTTAATGCTGGTTTTGAAAGCCATTTGAGAAGGATGCTCAAGGTAAGAGATACTTGGTTTTGTACATGGAAATTTTGGTTTTGATGCATAGTGTTGCATGTTGATTAATGGCTTTTGTGTGATGCTTAAAATAGTGGATTATGGTTGTTAATGATGTACATTGGTAAGTGATGCTTAAGGTTACAAAGGTGGTTGAAAGTCCTTGTGTAAGCCTTGTTTATTTAAGAACAACATGGTGTTGGTAAGTCCATGGTTGGTTCTTAGTTAAGATAAATGATGGTTTTTGCATTATGATTATGCATGTGAATCATTGGATTATCATGGTAAGATGGTTATATTGGCAAGTGATGAAAGTGGATTCTTGGTTCGTTGATCGGATATAGTTAGCCGGCTATAGGATTGGGTGCACCGTGAATTAAGTCGCCTTGGAGGTGGAGTGGTCAAGAGGGGACCGGTAAACTCCCTTCAAGTATCCTAACGAGATGGTTAAGGTCATAATGGAGGTTGAATGCCCATTCGAGGACCTTGGTTGAGCAAAGGTTATATGGTGTTTAAAAGTCCATATATGGGAACCTTGTGCTTGTTGAGATCACAATGGCGGTGTTAAGTCCATGTGTGGATCTTGTGTAGGGTGTCCCGGATCTCGTTAGTGATGTGATACAACTACCAATCGGTGAATGCAAAGGTTGTATGGTGTTTGAAAGTCCATACATGGGAACCTTGGGAAAAGTCAAGGTTGTATGGTGTTTAAAAGTCCATACAAGGGAACCTTGGGAAAAGTGGAGGTTGTATGGTGTTTGAAAGTCCATACATGGGAACCTCGGGAAAGCTAAGGTTGTATGGTGTTTAAAAGTCCATACATGGGAACCTTAGGATGGTGAGGTAAAATGGTGTTTAAAAGTCCATTGGGGACCTTGGATTGGTAGTGTGTATGAAGCGTGGGGGACAACGCTTGTGATCCGCGTATCCGATTGGATGTTGAGTTGAAAAGTGAATGTGGTTGATCACTCGAAAGCCAATATGATGTTCTTGATTATAAAGAAGCATGAAATGCTTGAAATGATACATAATTGCATGAGAAGCATGAGATGCTTGAAAAGATGCATGGTTGCATGAAAAGTGTATAATGCTAGTGAATGCATGTTTACTTGTTAGGTTTAACAAGTGTTGATTATCATTTGGTAAATGATGCATGTGAACATGAAAACTCTTAAATGCATTGGAGTCTTGTTAAGACTTGTTTTAAAGGCATGTGATGATGATGTTGTGGTTCATATAAGTTGCCTTTGTTTTAATGCATGTGTTGGTTGTTTGAGTAATGGTTTTTAAAGGTTTCTTGCTTGAAATGGCTTCCTTCAACACATGGCTTAAAATCTCAGCAAATAAACATGCTAGATATGCTTTCAAAACAGATTTAAAATCATGCAAACAACACATTGCATATAACAAAAAACCATGGCCATCACCAAGAGAGTTTTTCCGAAAACTTACTCTTGAGCTTAGCTAAGTTGCGTAGACTTAAACTAAGCTCCCAAACCTTCAAAACATTGGTTTCAAAGCCGAAAACCAAAATCCACTCATCGATTCCGTTTCGCCACTCGCCGAAACACCAAACAAGCTTCCGGATCACCACCTCAAGGATCCAAAGATGACTCCCCTGTTTTAAACACATCAAAGCAGAGGATTAATGCATCATCATGCATTAATATCTTCAATGAAAGCACCTAAACTCGCTGCTCTCATCAACACTCCTATTTCGGCTACCAAACACAACCGAAATCACCTCCAAACAACTCCACAACACCACCCAGACATGATCCATCAATTCTAAACATTCTTAAACCTCAATTAACATCTAAAAAGGATCTAACCACGTCCTTATACCTCCAGCTATAACAGATCAACAAGATCACTCCAAAAACAACCAAAAACTCAAGCTAAACTTAGGAAAATCTACCTATTCGGGATTGCATTGATTAAACCTCAATTTCTCATCAATTAAACATTCTTTTAACACCAAAAAGACACCTCAAATCAGTGCCCAAACAGATCGTACGAATTTTATCAAAAATCAACCAAATCTTGCATTTTAAAGCCAAGATCAAGAACACAATTATAAAACCATTTATAAAACACAAATCAAAGATTGAGAACTTGGGAATTTCAGTAAAGAACTGAGAATTTAGAGGAGAAGGACGTTCATACCTCTAAACTTGAGTTTCTCCCTTTTGGAACCAAGATTCTTGAAAATCCAATTAGCAAAAGATAAGGTTTTGATGAAGAAATGATTAGAGATCAAATGAGGATTGAAATCTAATCATTGGATGTCAAAATCAGAGGGAAATTTGCTGGAGAAATGTGTTTGGGTTGAGAGAAAAGTTGAGAGAAAGAAAATAGAAAATTTTGAGAAAGTTAGTTAAAATGCCAAAATATCTTTTCCCTACTTTTTCATCTAATTAAAAACCACTAATTAAATTGATTAATATTCAGAAAAATCTGGAGCAACTCCTTTTGGGTAAATAGCTCCTTAAAGATTCAAAGTTTCAATCCTTTTTAAAACAGTCACACAGTTTTCAAAAATTACATTTTGGTCACCAACCAAAATGTCACACTTCCAAACCCTATTTTATAAAATTGATTTCACCATTCTCTTATATATAATAAAAGAGAATTTTAAGACATTTTTCCATATTTTTAATGCAACCCGAATTAGGCTTTCCTAAATTCACACTTTTATATTCGAACCGCTCTCCGACCGAACCGGTCCAAACCTAAAACTTCTAAGCCCAAAATTGGGGCGTTACAACTCTCCCCCCCTTAAGAAATTTCGTCCTCGAAATTTACCTGAAGGAAAGAGGTACGGAAACTGTTTCAGCATGTCATCCTTCCGTTCCCACGTGGCTTCTTCAACACCACGATGCTTCCAATACACCTTTACCAACCCAATGTTCTTGCCTCGAAGAACTTTACTATCCAAATCCAGAATCTTCACCGGTTCCTCATCATAGGTCAAATCCGGATTCAATTCCACTTCTTCCACAGGCATCACATGTGAAGGATCCGATCTATACTTCCGAAGCATAGAAACATGAAACACATCATGAATCTTTTCCAACTCTTGAGGTAACCTCAACTTGTACGCAACAGGACCCACACGCTCAATCACCTCGTATGGTCCAATGTACCTAGGGCTCAACTTACCCTTACGGCCAAACCTCATCACCTTTTTCCAAGACGAAACCTTCAAAAACACACAGTCACCCACCGCATACTCAAACTCCTTACGCTTCAAATCCGCGTAAGACTTTTGCCGATCAGAAGCCGCCTTCAAACGCTCACAAATGAGCTTCACCTTCTCGGTGGTTCCTTTCAACAAAGCTGGCATCGAAACCAACTTCTGACCCGTTTCAGCCCAACAAAGAGGAGTCCTACACTTCCTCTCGTACAAAGCTTCATAAGGTGCCATTTGAATACTTGCCTGATAACTATTGTTATAGGCAAACTCCACCAAAAGCAAATGTTTCTCCCAAGAGCCCTGGAACTCAATCACGCAGCACCTTAACATATCCTCCAAAACCTAGATAACACGCTCAGACTGACATCCGACTGAGGATGATAAGATGTACTGAAATTCAACCGTGTACCCAAAGCTTGATGCAAACACTGCCAAAACGCGATGTAAACCTCGGATCCCTATCCGACACAATCGACTTAGGCACACCGTGCAGCCGCACAATCTCAGCAATGTACAGCTCCGCAAGCTTATCCAAAGAGTACGTAGTATGCACAGGCAAGAAATGCGCACACTTCGTCAGGCGATCCACAATCACCCACACCGAATTCTTCTTCGATGGCGAAAAAGGTAAACCAGATACAAAATCCATGGTAATCCTTTCCCACTTCCACTCAGGGATTCTCAACGGTTGCAACAACCCTGAAGGAACCTGATGCTCAGCCTTAACTCGCTGACACACCATGCACTTGCTCACAAACTCAGCAACATCCTTCTTCACACCCACCCAATAGTACTCATCACGAAGATCACGATACATCTTAGTACTACCAGGGTGCATAGCAAAAGGACTACTATGACCTTCAGTCAGAATAGCACGCCTCAACTCAGCACCATTGGGCACTACTATCCGACTCCCAAAACACAGCACTCCATCATCATTAAAACAGAAATCCGAAGGCCTACCCTCCGCGATATCCTAAACATGCGGTACCAAGGAATCATCCAACAGCTGCTTTTCCTTGATCAACTGAACCAAAGATGGTTTCACTTGCAACTCAGCCACAAGACCACCATCACGCGAAATGCTCAAACTGGCAAACATAGCCCTCAACTCCACAACTACCTTCCTACTCAAGGCATCCGCTACAACATTAGCTTTTCCAGGGTGCTACTCAATCGTCAAATCATAATCCTTGAGCAACTCCACCCATCGTCGCTGCCTAAGATTCAACTCCTTCTGAGACATCAGATACTTCAAACTCTTGTGATCAGTGTACACAATACACTTCTCACCATACAGATAATGTCTCCAGATCTTCAAAGCAAAAACCACCGCAGCCAACTCGATATCATGCGTAGGATAATTGCGCTCATGCACTTTCAACTGCCGTGAAGCATAAGCCACCACCTTACCCTCTTGCATTAACACACATCCCAAACCAACATAGGACGCATCACTGTAGACCACAAACTCTTTCCCTGATTCAGGTTGAACCAAGATAGGAGCTTGCGTCAAAGCTGCCTTAAGCTTCTCAAAAGCCTGCTGCCTCGCTTCCTTCCACACAAACTTAACATCCTTCTGCAACAACTTCGTCAAAGGTGCAGCAATCTTTGAAAACCCATCCACAAACCTCCGGTAGTATCGCGCCAAACCAAGGAAACTATGAACCTCATGAACAGACTTAGGAACCTTCCAGTTCATCACCGCCTCAATCTTCTGAGGATCAACACGAATCCCCTCAGCAGAAACCACATACCCAAGAAACACCACTTCCATAAGCCAGAACTCGCACTTACCCAGCTTGGCATAAAGTTGATTCTCTAACAAAGCTTGCAACACAATCTCAAATGCTCTTCATGCTCCACCTCAGTACGCGAGTACACGAGGATATCATCAATGAACACCACAACAAATTTGTCCAGGTATTCATGAAATACACGATTCATCATGTCCATGAAAGCTGCAGGAGAATTGGTAAAACGAAACGGCATTACAAGGAACTCATAATGCCCATACCTCGTTCTGAAGGCTGTCTTAGGCACATCCACATCCTTTACCTTCAACTGGTAATACCTTGACCTTAAGTCAATCTTAGAGAACACGGCTGCTCCCCGAAATTGATCAAAAAGATTATCAATTCTCGGCAATGGATACCGATTCTTGATAGTCAACTTGTTCTGCTGACGGTAATCAATGCACATTCTCATAGTGCCATCCTTCTTCTTCACAAACAAGACCGGTGCACCCCAAGGCGACACACTCGGCCGAATGAAACCACGATCAAGCAACTCTTGCAATTGCGTCTTCAGCTCTTTCAACTCTTTAGGTGCCATTCTATACGGAGTAATGGACACAGGAGTTGTATTCTCATACAGCTCAATCCTAAACTCTACTTCACGATTAGGAGGTAATCCATGCAACTCCTCAGGAAACACACCAGAAACTCTCGCACAATCCTGATATCTTTCATACGCAACTCCTTAGAACTGGGATTCATCACAAAAGCGAGATAGGCTTCACAACCTTGCCTCAGCATCCGGCTCCCCTCCAATGTAGACACCACATTGGTAAGAAACTTCACATTCTCACCAACCACAACTACCTCGTAATCATCCGCAAGCTTCAACGAAACTCACTTATTCTCACAATCCACTACAGCACGATGCTCAACAAGCCAATCCATACCAAGGATTACATCAAAACCATAGAAAGGCAACTTCATAAGATCAACAGGAAAAACATGATCTTGCACAACCAAAGGACATCTTCTATAAAGCTTACGAGTCACAACAGTCTCACCAAAAGAACTAGTGACACGCATACCAACATCCAAAGACTCAACAGGCAAACCAAGCAATTCAGCATGCTCACGCAATATGTATGAGTGCGTAGATCCAGAGTCAATCAAGGAAAGTAATGACAAGGATTGCAAAGTAAAAGTACCTGCGATCACATCCGTGTCATTCCTCCCCTCCCGCTGAGCATACACCCTAGTCTGGCCACCACCCTCAGGCTGAACAGCTACAACATGAGCCACATTCCGACCACCTTCCTCCCTACGCTGGAAGTTACCACGGCCGCGCCCACGACCTCTTTGTGGTGCAACAACAATAGGAGCACGCACTTGGCCACCAGCCAACATAGAACACTCTCTCCTCATGTGATCCGTAGATCCACAGTTCCAGCATGCATTATCAGCCGCCACAACAGGTGCTTGCACCTCCCTCACAGCTCGAGGACAATCACGTTTCATATGGCCACGCGAACCACATGTCCAACATGCGCTCGGATCAGCTCTAGCCTTGCCTCCCTGAACAGGCGCACCACCTCCTCGCTTAACTGAAGACTGATACTCCTGATCACGTCCCCTCTTGTTCCGTCCACCACCGGAACTATATTCAGCAACTCGCTTACCAGCACTTGACCCAGCACTTCTAGAAGATAAATCCAAGTTCATCTCAATGTCCTTTGCTCGGCCCACCAGCACATCGAAATCATTATACTCGGTAGCCAGCACATACATCTTTACTTCCGTCAGCAAACCATAACGGAACCTTTCACACCTCTCCCGCTCATCCGGAACAAGCTCATGTGTGTATTGACTGTGTCGGACAAACTGTACTTCGTACTCAGCTACAGACATGCTCCCCTGAGTAAGAGACATGAATTCCCTTTTCTTTTCATCTAGGTACCTCACACCTAGATACCTTCTCTTGAACGCATTCTGGGAGAACGTCCAAGTTACATCAGCTTCCGCCATCCCAGAGATAGTGGTTATCCACCCGGTATACGCATCATCCTGTAGCAAGGTTACTACACACCCCAGCTTATGCACATCATTGCAACTCATCTGCCCCAAGATTCTCTTGGTACTCTCCAACCAAGACTCCGAACCTTCAGCAGACAAACCCCTGAACTCAGTCCCTCCTAGACTGCGCAAACGTTCCAAGGGTAGTCTAACTCCAGCATCTCCCTGATGCCCAGCTCCTTGAGCTCCAGCTACCGCCGCTCGAAAAGCACCAGCAATAGCTTGAACCAACATTGTCATGTCAGGAACAGCTTGCTCCCGACCAGCTTCAGGTCCAGCGACCCCAGCACCAGCTGCAACACCAGCTCCTTCACACTCAGCACCCCCACCACCAGGCGGAGGAGGTAAATCCACAACATTCTCAGCGTTCTCTTCATTTTCATTTTGAGCCATAGCTCGCGTATTAACCGTCAACTCCCTACGAGGTGCCATACACTAACAATGCAATTACAATGCAATAAAACAAAGTCAGGCTCAGCAAGGTAAGCAATCCAAGTACTCAAGCTCATTTCCAATTAAAAACAACATCATTTCATTAGCTTTGATTTGGCAATGGGTACCCACAACATGCTTCACCACAGCATACATTACAATTGTAACATATTTACAATTCATTCAACATGCTTTCACTCAACAAGCATACAAAGCATACATACTTTAATCATCCAAATAATCATTCCCAATTACTCGAGAACCTAGCTCTGATACCACCAAATGTAACCCCCTTAACCCGGCCCAGACGGTTGAACCGAATTAAGAAGCTTACACGGGGATAACCAAAGTCAACCCGAAAGTCAACCTTGATTAACGACCCTTTTTTTCTTTTAAAAACTTGTCTAGATGCTCATTAACCCTAGATATGTTCGCAAGGACAGCATACTCAAAGATCAGCGCAAACGGAAGACATTCAAGGACTTAATTGCACAAATTAAGGAATTAGGGACCAAATTGTAACATCTACAAACTCTGCAAAGATGCCATTAACTGAATTAACGGTCGCGTATCGGTACACCAGAAGTAGTATCGATACGCGGGGAAGGCAGTGACCAAACTCGCAGGAAAGGTATCGATACGCTCTCCCGCGTATCGGTAAAGTATTCATAATTGGCCTACCGTCTCGAAACACCTCGCAACTGTACCGATACCCTGTACGAAAAAGCACATATTTTGCTTATGTGTATCGATACGCGAGCCCGAGTATCGATACTCATACCAGAACTGTCCAAAATTCAGCCCCAAAAATGCATCAAACATCAACAAATTGTCATCAAATCATGCCAACAAGTCATTGCATGCTTAAGGAACATAAAAGCATCAACCATTCTCAAGCATGACATCAAATAAACAAATCCCCAATTCTAAAGGCATGCATCTTAGGTAGAGAACCATTCAAGCACCATCATGCCAAACCAAACTCACAAAGACCAATTAAATGTTCCATCATCAACAACAACATAAAACCAACTTGGGGAGTCTAAAACATCTCCAAAATCAACAACATAGGTCCCCCATTGCCAATTGCCCAAAAGCTAATAGTTTTAGAAAGTGTTCACCATACATGAGCTTAAAACTTCACTTGGATTCTTGGCTTCCTTGCTGCCCCTAATGCACTTCAATGCTCTGCATTATTGGTTTAAGAAAAGAGAGAGCGTAAGCAAATAGCTTAGTGAGGAAGGCCCATTTAAAACATCACAATAATGCATTTTAAAAAGACCTTTATAAACTTAGTTAAAAACATTATTTGAATATGCACATAAACATTTAAAACAAGCAATTCATGCTTCAAGTTTACAATATATCATATTGGCCACAAGTGATACAATCAACATAAGATCTACACATGGACTTTTAAACACCAATGTGATCTTATCATTCACAAGGACCACACATGGACTTTTAAAAACCATTGTGTCCTTAGCACAAGAATCATCCATGGACTTTTAAACACCATGATGTTCTTACAATTCACAAGGACCACACAATGACTTTTAACCACCTTTGTGTCCTTAACAAGAATCACCCATGGACTTTTAACCACCATGGTATTCTTAAATATACAAGGCTCACACAAGGACTTTTAAACACCTTTGTGACCTTAACCAAGAACCAACCATGGAATTTTAACCACCATGTTGCTCTTAAAATACACAAGATTCACACAAGGACTTTTAACCACCTTTGTGATCTTAACCAAGACCCAACCATGGACTTTTAACCACCATAGTGTTCTTAACCTTTCTCAAAACATCACTTGCCAATATGCATCATTAACAACAATATTCCACTGTTTTAAAGCATTTATCAAAGTCATAAACATCATGCATCATTTAGCATAAAAACCACATTAAACAATGTTCAAAAACAAGGATCTCTTACCTTGAGCATCCTTCAACACATGGCTTATAAAACCAGCAAATAACATGCTAAAATATGCTTTTAAAACAGAATTTAAATCATGCAAACAAATCACCTTGCATTCAACCAACTCATGGTTCATCATCAAGAGAGTTTTTCCAAAAACTTACTCTTGAGCTTAGCTAAGTTGCTTAGACTTAAACTAAGCTCCCAAACCTTCAAAACATTGGTTTCAAAGCCGAAAACCAAAATCCACTCACCGATTCCGTTTCGCCACTCGCCGAAACACCAAACAAGCTTCCGGATCACCACCTCAAGGATCCAAAGATGACTCCCCTGTTTTAAACACATCAAAGCAGAGGATTAATGCATCATCATGCATTAATATCTTCAATGAAAGCACCTAAACTCACTGCTCTCATCAACACTCCCATTTCGGCTACCAAACACAACCGAAATCCCCTCCAAACAACTCCACAACACCACCCAGCCATGATCCATCAATTCTAAACATTCTTAAACCTCAATTAACATCTAAAAAGGATCTAACCACGTCCTTATACCTCCAGCTATAACAGATCAACAAGATCACTCCAAAAACAACCAAAAATTCAAGCTAAACTTAGGAAAATCTACCTATTCGGGATTGCATTGATTAAACCTCAATTTCTCATCAATTAAACATTATTTTAACATCAAAAAGACACCTCAAATCAGTGCCCAAACAGATCATACGAATTTTATCAAAAATCAACCAAATCTTTCATTTTAAAGCCAAGATCAAGAACACAATTATAAAACCTTTTATAAAACACAAATCAAAGATTGAGAACTTGAGAATTTCAGTAAAGAACTGAGAATTTAGAGGAGAAGGACGTTCATACCTCTAAACTTAAGTTTCTCCCTTTTGGAACCAAGATTCTTGAAAATCCAATTAGCAAAAGATAAGGTTTTGATGAAGAAATGATTAGAGATCAAATGAGGATTGAAATCTAATCATTGGATGTCAAAAGCAGAGGGAAATTTGCTGGAGAAATGTGTTTGGGTTGAGAGAAAAGTTGAGAGAAAGAAAATAGAAAATTTTGAGAAAGTTAGTTAAAATGCCAAAATATCTTTTCCCTCCTTTTTCATCTAATTAAAAACCGCTAATTAAATTGATTAATATTCAGAAAAATCTGGAGAAACTCCTTTTGGGTAAATAGCTCCTTAAAGATTCAAAGATTCAATCCTTTTTAAAACAGTCACACAGTTTTCGAAAATTACAGTTTGGTCACCAACCAAAATGTCACACTTCCAAACCCTATTTTGTAAAATTGATTTCACCATTCTCTTATATATAATAAAATAGAATTTTAAGACATTTTTCCATATTTTTAATGCAACCCGAACTAGGCTTTCCTAAATTCACCCTTTTATATTCGAACCGCTCTCCGACCGAACCGGTCCAAACCCAAAACTTCTAAGCCCAAAATTGGGGCGTTACATTCGCTTTCAGCCAGGGGCGACAAATTCTTGATTGCTCCCTTGTAGTGAATGAAGCTATTGACTCGCCGTTGAAGGCTGGAAGTAAAGGTATTGCTCCCTTGTAGTGAATGAAGCTATACGACACTGTTTCTTGGGACTTTTTGATTCTGGTGATGAAAAAAATGTTGCTTTGGTGATCTTTGGTGTGAGTGGATCTTGAAGTGTATTTCTTCGACTTCTATTTCGATCTTCGTTAATGGCGCCCCTACAGAAGCTTTTAGTATTTCTAAGGGACTGAGACATGGTTTCTCCCTTTTGCCCTTACTTTTCATTTTGGTGGGAGAGGCATTAAGTCTTACGCTAAGTAAAGCTATTAATTTGGGGTTATTCTTAGGTTTCAAAGTAGGCAGAAAGGAAGCTTCTATTAACATTTCTCATTTACAATTTGCGGACGATCTTTTATTTTTTTATGGAGGATCAGAAAGGGAAATTCGTAATGTTAAAAGGGTTCCGCAGGTATTTGAGTTGGCCTCGGGACTGAAGTTAAACATGAAAAAGAGCAAGCTCTTCGGAATAAGTTCGTTCGTTCGTTCGTTCGTTCGTTCTTCTTTTATTTGGGTTGTTTGGCTTTTTCGCAATGAGATCGTTTTCTAGAATAAAAAGCTGGATTGGTCGGAACTTGAGTTTCTTATATCTTATCGCCTTGCCACTTGGTTCAAAGCCAAGTTCCTTACGTTGGAATTACCACTAGATTACCTCTTGACCGACTTATCTTTTGCTCCATATCCCTTTCGAAATAAGCTAAAAACAGTTGCTAAATCTTGGTGTCCTCCCGCTATTGGGTTTTTGAAGTGCAATGCATATGGTTATATCTATAGTTCTAGAGGTATATGGGGTCTTGGAGGCCTGTTTTGGTAATAACAAAGGGGAAGTTCTTTCAAATTTCTCCGTTGATGTTGGTTTAGATCCACCGACTGTCTTAAAATTAAAGGCAGCTTACATAGGAATATCGAAATTTTTGTCGTCTGGCTGGGCAACAAAATATCGACTAATAGTGGAAATGGATAGTCAACAAGTAGTTGAATGGTTCAATGGTGGGCTTAAACCTCCCAATCACCTTAGTTATAAGTTGTCTTCTATATTGGATTTGGTTCGTAGTAGGGGAATAATCATCCGGTGGATTCCAAGAGTCTTAAACATTGATGCTAACAAACTCGCAAAAGCCAGGATTTGTTGATTATTTTCCTTGTTGGTTTGTTATGTTGATTTGGGGTACATCTGTGTTTAAACTGGACATGTAGGGAGTTGCTCTACTACTATACTAGTTGGTCTCCATTTCTCAAGTTGAAGTCTGAAGAGGGGTTGTTCCGCTTCAAGTTCAATAGTGACCATATAGTGCAATTCTTATTTATTGGCAAATTGGGGTAGTGGTGAAAGCAGGATTGATCTTTAGGCACTATGTATATGTTGTCTTTAAGATTATTGTAAGAACAGTTGGTGTACTCTTCCTATAGCCGTTTTTGGTGCACTCTTTTTCCTCCACCTAGGATTATGGAGGTTTTTTAATGAGGCCCATTACTGTGCTCTATTGTATGATTCCTCCTCCTAAATCATACATTTTCTCTTTCAATTTTTTTTACTCTTTAAGCAAGATTTCAATATTTTTACCAAATCAACATTAAAACCTCAATTAAAAACACAAATCAAGAGTCCAATACTTTAAAGAATCTTGATTAGAGGAGTAGCAGGAAATTACCTCCAATCCTTACTTTTCTTCCAATTGGCAAGTTTTTAACTCATGAAGCTTAAAGAAAATCTTGTAAATCTTTGAGAAAAATCTTTGGAAAAGAGTTGTAAATCAAAAAAGAAAAATATTGAAAAGGAATTCTGGAAATTGAGAGAAAAGAGGGAATGAGTGGCTGAAGAGAAATGGAAAAGTTACGTCAAAAAATGGATTAACAAAATAACTTCCTCTTTTTTAATAAAAACTCCCTTTTCAACTTTAATTAAAACATTATAATCACATGCTAATTAAAAGAAAATGCTTAATTGCCAAAAAGCTCCCTAAAGATTCGAAGAATTTGACTCTTCTTTGAAAATTACACTTTTCCACAATTTTAAATCTTTACATTTCGGTCACTGCCCAAAGTGTACAGATCCCAAAATCTATTTTGTAAAATTGAATTTACCAAGCCCATCTATATGATTTTAGATAATTTTAGAAAAATTAATCATATTTTTACCTTATCCCGAACCATGATTTCCCTGAACCGTTTTTAAAAGCTCGAATCTCCAACTCTAGGTTCGACTAACCTAAACTGATGCTTAAAACATCTAGGCCCAAAACCCAGGCATTACAACTCTCCCCACCTAGGAAATTTTGTCCTCGAAATTTTACCTGAAGAAAAAAAAAGCAAAAACTGGTTCAACATGTCCAACTTGTTTTCCCACATGGCATCCTCAACTCCTCGATGTCGCCACAACACCTTCACAAGTTCAATCGTTTTACCCTAAAGAACTTTAATACTAGAATCAAGGATTTCCACTGGTTCCTCATCATAAGATAATTTCGGATTCAACTTAATCTCCTCAACATGCATTACATGAGATGGATCCGATCTATACCTTTTCAACATTAAAATGTAAAACACATCATGAATTTTCTCGAATTTGGGAGGCAACCTCAACCGATATGCAATAGGACCAACTCGCTCCACAACCTCATAAGGTCCAATAAACTTTGGACAAAGCTTACCCTTACGTCCAAATCTCATTACCTTCTTCCAAGATGACACCTTCAAGAACACGCGATCTCCAACCACAAACTCAATCTTCTTACGCTTTAAATCTGTGTAAAACTTTTGGCGATCCGAAGCAGCCTTCAACCGCTCACATATGAGTTTCACTTTCTTAGTTGTTCCCTTAAACAAATCAGGCAAGGAAACCAACTTTTGCCCCGCTTCCACCCAAGAAAGTGGCGTTCTACACTTTCTTCCATACAAAGCTTCATGCGGAGCTATTTGTATACTTGCTTGGAAACTATTATTATATGAAAATTCCACGAAGGGCAACTGCTTTTCCCACGAACCTTTGAAATCTATCACACAACATCTCAAAATATCCTTCAGCGCCTGCATAACTCGCTTTGACTGTCTATTCGTCTGAGGATGATATGAAGTGCTGAAATTCAAGCACGTACCCAACGCTTGATGTAGACACTCCAAAATCCTCGCTGTAAACTCGATATCTCTATTCAACACTATAGACTTAGGCACACCATGCAAACACACAATCTCAGGAATATACAATTCCATTGGCCTATCCAACGTATACATAGTATGCAGAGCCAAGAAATGCGCACACTTCGTAAGAAAATCTACAATCACCCAAATGGAGTTCTTCTTTGATGGTGTCAAAGGCTATCCGGACACAAAATCCATCGTAACCATTTTCTATTTCCATTCCAAATCTTCAAAGGTTGCAACAAATTAGAAGGAAACTGATGTTCAGCTCACACGTTGACAAACCATACCATTGCTCACAAAATCAGCAACATCTTTTTTCAACCCAACCAATAGTACTAATCATTCAAACCACGATACATCTTTGTACTACTAGGATGCATAGCAAAAGGACTGCTACGAGCTTCAGTCAAAATAGTACGCCTCAACTGGACATCCTCTGTCACAACTATCCGTTATATCCTGAACATGAGGCACCAAATAATCATCAATCAACTTCTTATCCTTAATTAACTGAATTAGGGAAACTTTCACTTATAACTCGACTATCAACTCACCATCACCTCGATAAACTCAACTGAGCAAACATCACTCTCAACTCAACAACCACCTTCCTACTCAAGGCATCGACCACAACATTTGCCTTTCCAAGATGGTACTCAATCCTTAGATCATAATCTTAAGAAACTCCAAACATCTTCGTTGCCTAAGATTCAACTCCCTCTGATACATTAGATACTTCAAACTTTTATGATCGGTGTAAACCACACACTTTTCACCGTAAATGTAGTGCCTCCAAATATTCAACGCAAATACAACTGCAGCAAGCTTTAGATCATGAGTAGGATAGTTGCGCTTATGCACCTACAATTGTCTAGATGAATATGCCACAACCTTCCTACCTTGCATCATCATACAACCTAGACCAACTTAAGACGCATCACTGTAAACCACAAACTCCTTACCCGATTGTGGCTGAATCAAGACATGAGTTTGCGTTAAAGCTTCCTTCAACTTCTTGAAAGCTTATTTCCTAACATTCGTCCATTCAATACGAACATTCTTTTGCAACAATTTAGTCCACGAAGCAGCAATCTTAGAGAAACCCTCAACAAACCTTCAATAATATCTAGCCAAATCATGAAAACTACGCACTTCTGTCACCGCCTCAATCTTGTGTGGGTCAACCTGAATACCCTCAGCCGACACTACATATCTCAGAAAGACAACTTCCCTCAGCCAAAACTCGCACTTTCTCAGCTTAGCATAAAGCTGATTCTCCAACAATACTTGCAACACAATCTTCAAATGCTTATCATGATCCTCCTCGGTACGCGAGTACACGAGAATATCATCGATAAGCACTACCACAAACTGATCTAAGAACTCATGAAACACAAGATTCATCATATCCATGAATGCATCCGGTGCTTTTGTCAACCCAAACGGCATCAGTCAGAACTCATAATGGTTGTACCTTGTCCGAAAAGTTGTCTTAGGTACATCTACATCCTTAACCTTCAGTTGATAACATCTAGACCTAAAGTTGGTCTTCAAAAACGTCGAAGTACCTCAAAACTGATCAGTTGGCGTTAATCAATACACATACGCATTGTGCCATCCTTCTTCTTTACAAACAAGACCGGTGCATGCCAAGGTGAGACACTTGGCCTTATGAACCCTCGACCAAGCAACTCCTGAAGTTGCATTTTCAACTCCTTAAGTGCCATCCGGGAAGGAGCAATAGAAACTGGAGTCGTATTTTCATAGAACTCAATGCCAAACTCAACTTCTCTACTCGGCGACAAACCAGGCAACTCTTCCGAAAAGACACCCGGAGACTCACATACAGTTTGTATGTCTTGTACTCGCACCTCTTTTGTACCGTGGTTCATCACATAAGCTAAGAAAGCTTCACACCCCTACTCCATCATACGACTTGCTTCAAGAGCCAAACTTGCATTGGACAAGAATTTCAAATTCTCGCCTACGATCACGACTTCGTAATCATCGACAAGTTTCAAGGTAACTCGCTTAACATCAAAAATCAATTATAGCTCTATGCTCAGACAACCAATTCATTCCAAGGATCACATCAAAACCATAGAAATACAACTCCATCAAATCAACTGAAAACATATGGCCTTTAACAAATAAAGCACATCTCCTATACAGTTTCCTCTTAACAAGAGTTTCACCAAATGAGCTTGTTACATGCATTCCTACATCTAGCATCTCAACAGAAATATCAAGCAAATGTGCATGCTCACTCAAGATGTATGAATGCATGGATCCAGAATCAATTAAAGCTAACAAAGACAAAGATTTCAAGGTGAAGGTACCTGCAATCACGTCGGTGTATTACATCCCTCACGATGTGCATACACTCTCGCAGGACCACCACCCTCTGGTTGAACAACAACAACATGAGCTACACATCTCCACCCATCCTCCCTTTGTTGGAAATTACCATGGTCGTGCCCACGACCTCTCTGTGGTGCAAAACCAGGTGCTCGTCCTTTACAACCTCCAGCTAGGAAAGGACTCTCACGTCTCATATGATCAGCCGATACACAATTCCAGCAAGAGTTAGCCGTCCCAACTACAGGAGCATATGCCTCTTGAGCCACACATGGACAATATCGCCTCAAATGCTCTCGCGATCCACATGTTCAACAAGTATTATGTTCAGATCTCATCTTGTTACCCTGAAATGGAGCACCTCGCCCAAAATTACCTCACATCACCTCAGGCCAATATCTACGATAACAGTTTCTCTTATTTTGTCCACCACTATGGCCAAAATCTGCAACTCTCTTACTCGAGCTAGAATCACCCATGCGAGAGGTTAAACCCAAACTCTGCTCTATATCCTTTGCTCGCAGCTCCAATACATCAAAATTAGTATAATCAGAAGGTAACATGAAAGTCTTCACTTCCTACACCAAGCCAGAACGGAAGCGATCACATCGATGCCTTTCACTAGGCACCAATTCCGGAGCATACTGGCTTAGACGTACGAAACTGGACCTCACACTCAATCACTGAAACATTTCTTTGCACTAAGCACATGAACTTGCGCTTCTTGTCGTCCAAGATATAACTCTCTTATACTTCTTTTTAAAGGCAGCCTAGAAAAACTCTCAATCCACCTCATTAGGTTCCATGGTCGTGGTCACAGTCGTCCACCAATTGTATGCATCACCATGCAATAAAGAGACAATACATCATAGCTTGCGTGCATCATTACACCCATTTGATCCAAAACCTGGATCGTACTAGCCATCCACGCCTCAGATGCTTTAGGAGACAATCCATGATACTCAATGCCTCCAAAACATCACAAGCGTTCCAATGACAAACCCACTTGCCCAGCAACATGTGCTTGCACTTGCACTTGCACATGCACTCCATCAACAGTTGCATGAAATGCTCCAGTCATCGCCATTACCAAAGGTGTCAAATCACCTAACACTGGACTAGCATGTTCGTGTTGTACTTGCTCCTCACCCCCAGGTGGTGGCGGTGGAGGAGGTAAATTCGCACCAGGCAGAACCTCATTCTCCTGATTCCTACGCTCACCCACAGGAGCAACTGGTCCTGAACGCAACTCTCTCCTCGGTCCCATTGTGATATTATCATTAACGCAAGCATATTAAACAAAACAAGAAATCAAGCCAACTTCTAGCAAGGATCCAAGAGTTCAAATTAAATTTAAAACATTTCACTATAGTAATAAGGCAATGGGCATCTCAATTTCCCCCAAACATAGCATAAAGCATACAACGTACATGCCACAACCATCATGCATCGCAATCAATAAGATTCAGCTCACAATATCATCATATATAACATATCATACTTACACCACAATCATCAAGCATAGCATCACTATTATTTAATCAAAATTAACTTACTTATAACATTAATCGTGCGTAGAAACTATCACTAGATACATACAATCACGTCACATTGACTTACTATTTACTTACCATCATCCCATTCTTTCGAAACCTAGCTCTAACACTACCAAATGTAACCCCTCGACCTGGCCTCGCCAGTAGACCGAATCGAACGAGTTACATGGGGAATATTGAAGTAAACTGGGAAGGTTTACCTCAATAAACAACTATATTTTCTTTCTTTTTATCTTATATAGATGAAAATTAGGTTCCTATGTGTTTAACATTGCAGCGGATCAAACACAACTCAATCATACATCAATTTCATCCAATTATAATTTTTAGGGAACATATTGTAATTTTCCTGATTCACAGGGTCTTAGGCCATTTTTTTGATACCGTCCTTTAATTAGTCTCATTACATGCATCTCAGTCAAATATCAGCTGAAAATAATATTTCATTCTCATTCAATTGCATCCACAACATTCAGGGACTAAAACGCAAAGAATCAGAACATTCCATAAACTAACATAACTGTCACATGTTTCGAAACACTAAAGCCCTATTCTGAAACACAGGGTCATGTTGAAACGCCCTTGAGATGTTTCGAAAACATGGTTTCCAGTAGCAAATTGCACCAGAACTAACCTTGTCCGTTTTGAAACACTAAGGTCATTTAAGGCACCCCGTTTCGATACATGCTTGAGTATTTCGAAATACTTGGGCCTATAATGACAGAATTTGCTGGTTTTCAGTCTAATAACCATTCTTAACCAATCCAACATGTTTCTAACATGCATACATCCTACAAAAACATTATTCCTCAAACATATGCAATATATTTAGCATCAAAGCATGACCAATTGCATCAATGGAAAACTAAAGGCATGCAACCTAACCTATAATCCACTCAAGAGTCAAAACTCAAACAAAAACTCCAAACACCAATTAAAGGACTTTTACAAGTATAAAATCATAAAGCAAACATGCTCAAAGGGTGTTCATACACATAACCCAAGCAAAACATAAAATTCCCCATTGCCCTTATTACTCTAGTTCATAACCGAAACATACTTCCAAAGTGATGTCTCTTTGGATTCCCTTGCAAGTTGCTGCCTCCAAACACCTAGTTATTTGCATTGACAAACAATAGAGAGTGTAAGCATACAAGCTTAGTGAGGAGTGCTCAAAAACCCCAAAACACCACCAATTCTTAAAACCATTTTACACTTTTGAAAACAATCATGCTTGCTTGAAATCCATGCACTCCATTAACAAAAACTAGCATGTTATACCACATGCAACAAGTATCAAATACTTCAACAACAAAATCCATTTGCTAACACATAACTCAAGCCTTCCATGCATAACTACCAATATGCAAAGCGTAAAAGTAAAACATGCATTTTTCATGTTATGCATCCATAAACATTTCCATAGCAATTAATCAATTATATTGGCTCACAAGTGATCAATACCATTCTCATATCTCAAAATGTATCAAATACACAGATTCCCAAGTATTGTCCCAACACTTCAAACATTATCGCCGACATCTCAAGGTTCACACACGGGAGCTATCCTCCATAGTAGTGACAATCGTGGTGGAGTATTTGGTACCCTACAACCCCGCAACACAACTCATCGGTAGATGTATAACCCCACTAACGAGATACGGGACACAACTCAATTCCTCAATCGTTATGGTACATGGATGGAGTTTTTGGTACATCACAACCCCTCAACATCCAAGGCAAGTTGTTTATACTTTATAGTGCACTCAATTCTATAGCTGGCTAACTATATCCGATTTCATTTGTAAACCACTTTACACAACAACACTTGCCAATATAATTCACATTTAGTTCAAAACTCACTGTTCTCAAAGCATTCATAATAAGCCATATTTCCAAGCATTAAACCATGATTCATAAGACATGTATAAACACATACATACAAGGATCACTTACCTAGTGCATCCTTTAACAATATGGCATCATCAACAGCAAATCATATACTGAAATCATGCTTTAAAACAGTAGGTAAACATATATAACATCAAGTGCATCAACAGGCTTGTAATAGCATAATTCAAGGGAGAATGTAACGCCCTGGTTTTGGGCCTAGATGTTTTAGAGGTTGAATCGGGCCGATCGTGAACGGTTCGAGTCCTTTAGGGGTGGTTTAGGAAACACCTAGTTCGAGATGCATTAAAAATATGGAAAAATATCTAAAAATCCTCATTTATTATATAATTGGTTATGGTGAAATTGTTTTTGCAAAATGTGATTTGGAAATACTACATTTCGGTGTAGTGACCAAATTACAGTTTTTACAAAAGTTGATTAGTGAATGTTTTGTAAAGGATTGAAACTTTGAATCTTTAAGGAGCTAATTTTACCAAATTGTTTTTATCAGATTTCTCTTTAATTTGGGAGTTTTAATAATGATTTAATTAAAGGAATTAAGAGAGAAATTCTATTTTGACTTTTCATAACTACCTTACGATACTTTTTCCCTCTTTTCATTTTCTCTCAACTTCCACCAAGCCAAACACATTTCCCTCACTAAATAATCTCTGGTTTTCATCTCTTTTGCTGAGATTTCATTCTCCTAAGGATTTCCAACCTTTGCTTCATTAAATCCTTTTGTTTTGACTTTGGATTTTCAAGAAATCTTGCCCAAATTGGGGAGAAATCAACCATTAGAGGTAAGCTTCGGCTTTCTCCTCTAATGATCAGTTCTTTACTGAAATTCCCAAGTTAATGATTATTGAGTTGTTTTAATGTTAGAAGCATGAAATTGTTGTAAAATTCAAGATTCTTGGTGATACCTTGGTGATTTTCGTAACTCTTTTTTAAGCTCTTTTTTTAGGTTGATTTCTAATTTGTTTTGGATGATAATTGATGTTATGAATGAGGCTTTAACAAATGATTCACGAATAGGTTTGGATTCCTATGTTTTAGATGCTATAGTTGTAGTTTTTGGAGTGTTCTTGGTGTTCTGTTGTTGCTGGAAATATAAGGACGTGTTCGTGGTGATTTTTATTATTGATTGAAGTTTAGAAGTGTTTAGAATTGATAGATCTTGTCTGGGCTTTGATTTGAGAATGTTTGGAGGTGATTTCAGTTGTTTTAGATGGTCGAAATGGTGATTTCGAGTAGTGCAGCGAGTTTGGATGAGTGGCTAGTGATTTCAATGCATGAAGATGCATTAATCCTCTGCTCTTATGAGTAATAAATAGGGGAGATATCTTCAGACGCTTTTGGTGTCGATTCGGAGGTGTTGGGAGCCTGGTTATCGTTTTGGCAAGCATGCGAAACATAATCGGTGAGTGCGAATGGTTTTAGAAGTCCTTGAGAGGCAAGGAAACAAGGTTTGGGGATTTAGTTTTGGTTTGAAACACCATCCTAAGTTTGGAAGTAAGTATGGCTAGATTTTCTCTCATTATGTAGTTAATGCCCTTAAATGCTTTTAACATGCTCTTGATTTATGGTAGACAAAATCCTACTATTTTATGCATGATTTATTGTAACGCCCCAGTTTTGGGCTTAGGAGTTTTGGGCGTTGACCGGTTGGTCAAAGTGCTGTTCAAATCTTAAGAGGTTAAATTAGGAAAGCCTAGTTCGGGTTGCATTAAAAATATGGAAAAATGTTCTAAAATCATCTTTTAATATAATTAAGTGAACTGTGAAATCAATTTTGGAAAATGAGTTTTGGAAGTGTGACATTTTGGCTAGTGACCAAAATGTAATTTTCGCAAGTTTGGTGGCTGTTTTATAAAGGGTTGGAACTTTGAATCTTTAAGGAGCTATTAATCCAAAAGTGATTTCTCCAGATTTTTCTAAGATTTTATAAGTTATTTTCTGATTTTAAAGATAACAAAAAGGAGGGAAAAACTCATTTGGCAATTTTCTCAACTAACTTCTCATTTTCTTTCTCTCATTTTCTCTCAAACCAAACACTACATTTCCAGAGATTTGTTTCTGATTTTCTCACCTAAATTCCTCCTTTCAACTCTCATTTGATTCCAAATCAACATATCTTCAAAACCTCTTCAATTGCTACAAGTTTCAACAAGCATTTTGATTGCAAAAAGTGGAGAAACACAAGTTTGGAGGTAAGAACGTCCTTCCCCTCTAAACTATCAGTTCTTTAATGAAATTCCTAAGTTTTCAATCCTTATTTTCTGATTTTAAAGATAACAAAAAGGAGGGAAAAACTCATTTGGCAATTTTCTCAACTAACTTCTCATTTTCTTTCTCTCATTTTCTCTCAAACCAAACACTACATTTCCAGAGATTTGTTTCTGATTTTCTCACCTAAATTCCTCCTTTCAACTCTCATTTGATTCCAAATCAACATATCTTCAAAACCTCTTCAATTGCTACAAGTTTCAACAAGCATTTTGATTGCAAAAAGTGGAGAAACACAAGTTTGGAGGTAAGAACGTCCTTCTCCTCTAAACTATCGGTGAGTGGATTTGTGGAAATTGGATTTTCAGCTTTAAAATCAAGGTTTGAAGGTTTTGTGAGTTTAGTTTAAGTCTAAACAACTTTGCTAAGCTCAAGTGTAAGTTTTCGGATTTTCTCTCTAGTGGTGGCCATGACTTGATGTGTTGCAAAATGATGATTTGCATGTATTTAATTACTGTTTTGAAAGCATGTTTTAGCATGGATTTTGCTGATGATATAAGCCATATGTTGAAGGTAACTCTAGGTAGGAGTACCTTGCTTTTGTACATTGTTTAAATGTGGATTGATGCTTTAAAATGCATGATGAAAATGGCTTGGTTAAATGCTTTAAAACAGTGGATTAAATGATGAATATGATGTATATTGGCAAGTGATGTTTTGAAAAGATTAAGGTCACTAAGGTGGTTAAAAGTCCTTGAGTGAGCCTTGTTACTTAAGATCATCAAGGTGGTTAAAAGTCCTTGGATGAGTCTTGTTGCGGACACTAAGGTGGTTAAAAGTCCTTAGGTGATCCATTCCATGGTGTTTAAAAGTCCATGGGGCCAAGGTGTTTAAAAGTCCTTGGGGTGATTCAAGCATTGGACACAAAGGTGGTTAAAAGTCCTTGTGTGGTCCATATTCATGGTGTTTAAAAGTCCATGGCCAAGGTGTTTAAAAGTCCTTGGGGCCAAGGTGTTTAAAAGTCCTTGCGAAAGTTGTTGAACTTGTTTTATGAAATGGAATTTGTCACTTGAGCCAATATGACACGTTTAGTATATTATGAAGCATGAGATGCTTGTTTTAAGGTTTATGTTGAAGCATGGATTGCTTGTTTTAAGTATGCTTTTGAGCATGTGCAAGGATTGATTTTAAGCATGATTTATAAATGGTTTTTATTGCATTATTGAATTGTTTTAATGAGCATGCCTCACTAAGCTTTTGCTTACGCTCTCTACGTTTTCTTAATTCAATAATGCAGAGCATTAGAGTACCTTGAGGGGCAGCAAGAAAGGGCAAGCAATCAAGTTCAAGTAAAGCTCAATGTATGGAAGGTTTTTGTTAAACATTTAGCTTTTGGGTGATTTGGCAATGGGGGACCAATGTGTATGTTTTGGGAGGTGTTTGAGACTCCCTAAGTATGTTGAATGTTGTTGAGATTGCTGGTTTTTGATTTGGAACCTTATATGCTTGTTTTGGAAGTTTGGAGTTTGAATAGCTAGCTTGTGTAGGAAGCATGCCTATAGAATTGGGGCTTTTTGCATATGATGTTAGTTTGATGTTGTGATGGTGCCTATAAGTCTTAAATATGTTTAATTGCATGCTGGTAAAGTTTGGTTACATTTGGAGCATGTTTGAATGATCAATTGCATGTTTTGGTATGCTTGTTTGTTGCAATCTGTGCAGGCGTTTCGGAACAGTGTGTACCGTTTTGGAACGGGTGCCTTACATGAACCCAGGCGTCCGAAACGGTATGCACCGTTTCGAAACGGTTTGGTCTCTGCCAAGGCCGTGTTTCGGAATGGTGTCGATCGGTTTCGGAACGGCCCGTGTTTCAGAACGGGGTTGATCGGTTTCGGAACGGCCGACCGTTAGGGGCTGACATTGGCAGTTATATGTTTTGAATTGTTTATGTTTTGGTCCTGAATCTTGTTTGTTCAATTGTGTGAGCTTGGGAAGTCCTTTTGAGCTGAAATTTCACAGTGAAGCATGAAACCTGATTAATTTCAAGATGGTAACTTTAATTTGGGTTAAGTCCTTTTAATTATCAGAAATTACAATTTTGGTCCCTAAAGTTGTAATTTGTTCAATTGGGTCCCTGTTTGATCTCTGATGTTTGTGATCTTTGAGTATGATGTTTGTGTGATCACAATTAAGATTAATGTGCATCTAGACAAGATTAAAAAGAAAAAAAAGGGTCGTTAATCAAGGTTGACTTTCGGGTTGACTTTGGTTTTCCCCGTGTGACTTTCTTAATTCGGGTCAATCGTCTAGGCCGGGTTAAGGGGGTTATATTTGGTGGTATCAGAGCTGAGTTTGCGAGTAATTGGGAATGAATGTATGCATGATTGAAGTATGTTTGTCTTGTATGCTTGTTGTTGAAAGCATGATCAGTGGCTTGTGATGTTGATGCAATTGAGGTGTATGCTATGATGATGCATGTTTAGGGTACCCATTGCCAAACAAAAGCTAATGAAATGAAGTTGATTTTGAATGAAATTGAGCTTGAATACTTGGATTGCTTACCTTGCTGGGCCTGACTTGTTTTATTTTTGCATTGTGATTGCATGGTAAAAGTATGGCACCACGTAGAGAGTTAAGAGGTAGTGTGCGAGCTACGGCTCCTAACGAGAATGAGAATGAAGAGAATACGGGTAGTGCTGTGTTACCCCCTCCTCCGCCTGGTGGTGGTGCTGGAGGTGAGCGAGCTGAAGCTGCAGCTGGTGCTGGAGCTGCTGGACCAGAGGTTGGTCAGGGGCAAGCTATGCCTGATATGTCTATGCTGGTACAAGCTATTGCGGGTGCTTTTCGAGCAGCAGTAGCTGGAGCTCAAGGAGCTGGGCATCAGGGAGATGCTGGAGTTAGATTACCTTTGGAGCGTCTGCGCAGTCTTGGTGGGACTGAGTTCAGAGGTATGTCTGCTGAGAGTTCGGAAGCTTGGCTAGAGAGTACCAAGCGTATCTTGGGTCAGATGAGCTGCACGGATGTGCAAAAGTTGGGCTGTGTTGTGTCCTTGCTGCAGGACGATGCGTATACGTGGTGGACGACCACCATAGCTGGGATGGCTGAAGTTGATGTTACTTGGACATTCTTTCAGAATGCGTTCAAGAGGAGATATCTTGGAGTGAGATATCTAGATGAGAAAAAGCGTGAATTCATGTCTCTTACCCAAGGGAGCATGAGTGTGGCTGAGTATGAAGTGCAGTTTGTACGGCTCAGTCAGTATGCACCGGAGCTGATACCTGATGATCGTGAGAGGTGCGAAAGGTTCCGTTATGGCTTGGTGACGGAGGTTAAGACCTACATGTTGGCTGCTGAGTACAATGATTTTGATGTGCTGGTTAGTCGATCCAAGGACATTGAGATGAACTTGGGTTTAGCTGCGAAAGGTGCTGGAGCAAGTTCTGGCAAGAGAGCTGCTGAGTATAGTTCCGGAGATGGACGGAACAAGAGGGGACGTGATCAGAAGTATCAGTCCTCAGCCAAGAGAGGTGGTGGTGCACCTGCTAGAGGTGGTTTTGCTAGAGCTGAACCAAGTGCTTGCTGGATTTGTGGTTCGCGAGGTCACATGAAGCGTGACTATCCTCGAGCTGTGAGGGAGGTGCAAGCTCCTGTTGCGGCAGCTGGGAATGGATGTTGGAACTGTGGTTCTGTTGACCATCTGAGGCGAGATTGTCCGAGGTTGGCTGGTGGCCAAGATCGTGCTCCTATTGCTGCACAGCAGAGAGGTCGTGGGCGCGGCCGTGGTAATTTCCAGAGGAGAGAGGAAGGTGGCCGCGGAGTAGCTCATGTTGTGGCTATTCAGCCTGAGGGTGGTGGCCAAGCGAGGGTGTATGCTCAGCACGAGGGAAGGAATGATGCTGATGTGATTGTAGGTACCTTTACTTTGCAATCCTTGTCATTGCTTTCTTTGATTGATTCTGGATCTACGCATTCATACATTTTGCGTGAGCATGCTGAATTGCTTGGTTTGCCTGTTGAGTTTTTGGATGTTGGTGTTCGTGTCACTAGTTCTTTTGGTGAAACTGTTGTGACTCGAAAGCTTTATAGAAGGTGTCCCTTGGTTGTTCAAGAACATGTCTTTCATGTTGATCTTATGGAGTTGCCTTTTTATGGTTTTGATGTGATCCTTGGTATGGATTGGCTTGCTGAGCATCGTGCTGTTGTGGATTGTGAGAATAAGCGGGTTTCGCTTAAGCTTGCGGATGATTATGAAGTTGTTGTTGTTGGCGAGAATGTGAAGTTTCTTGCTAATGTTGTGTCTACCTTGGAGGCGAGTAGGATGCTGAGACAGGGTTGCGAAGCTTACCTAGCTTTTGTGATGAATCCTAGCTCTAAGGAGTTGAGGGTGCAAGATATCAAGGTTGTGAAGGAGTTTCCTGGTGTTTTTCCTGAAGAGTTGCCTGGTCTACCTCTTAATCGCGAGGTGGAGTTTGGAATTGAGCTGTATGAGAATACAACTCCTGTGTCCATTACTCCCTATAGAATGGCACCTAAGGAGCTGAAGGAGCTGAAGACGCAGTTGCAAGAGCTGCTAGATCGTGGTTTCATCCGGCCGAGTGTGTCGCCTTGGGGTGCTCCTGTCTTGTTTGTGAAGAAGAAAGATGGCACGATGAGGATGTGCATTGATTACCGTCAGCTGAACAAGTTGACTATCAAGAATCGGTATCCTTTGCCGAGGATTGATGATCTCTTTGGTCAATTTCGGGGAGCTGCTGTGTTCTCTAAGATTGACTTGAGGTCAGGGTATTATCAGTTGAAGGTGAAGGATGTGGATGTGCCTAAGACAGCTTTCAGGACAAGGTATGGGCATTATGAGTTCCTTGTGATGCCGTTTGGTATGACAAATGCTCCTGCTGCTTTCATGGACATGATGAATCGTGTTTTTCACGAATACCTGGACAAGTTCGTTGTGGTGTTCATTGATGATATCCTCGTGTACTCGCGTATTGAGGAGGAGCATGAAGAGCATTTGAGGATTGTGCTGCAAGCTTTGTTGGAGAATCAGCTTTATGCTAAGCTGAGCAAGTGTGAGTTCTGGCTTAGGGAGGTGGTGTTTCTTGGACATGTGGTCTCAGCTGAGGGGATTTATGTTGATCCTCAGAAGATTGAAGCGGTGATGAACTGGAAAGTTCCTAAGTCTGTTCATGAGGTCCGTAGTTTCCTTGGTTTGGCGGGATACTACCGGAGGTTTGTGGATGGTTTTTCCAAGATAGCTGCTCCTTTGACGAAGCTGTTGCAAAAGGATGTTAAGTATGAGTGGACAGAAGCGAGACATCAGGCTTTTGAGAAGCTGAAGGCGGCTTTGACTCAAGCTCCTATCTTGATTCAGCCTGAATCAGGGAAAGAGTTTGTGGTCTATAGTGATGCATCCTTTTTTGGTTTGGGGTGTGTACTGATGCAAGAGGGTAAGGTTGTGGCTTATGCGTCGCGGCAGTTGAAGGTGCATGAGCGCAACTATCCTACGCATGATATTGAGCTGGCTGCAGTGGTTTTTGCTCTGAAGATATGGAGACATTATCTGTATGGTGAGAAGTGTACTGTGTACACGGATCACAAGAGTTTGAGGTATCTGATGTCTCAGAAGGAGTTGAATCTTAGGCAGCGACGTTCGTTGGAGTTGCTCAAGGATTATGATCTGACGATTGACTATCATCCTGGTAAAGCTAATGTTGTTGCTGTTGAGCTGAGAGCTATGTTTGCTAGATTGAGCATATCGCGAGATGGTGGTCTTGTTGCTGAGTTGCAAGTGAAACCATCTTTGGTTCAGTTGATCAAGGAAAAGCAGTTGCTGGATGATTCCTTGGTGTCTCATGTTCAGGATATCGCGAAGGGTAGACCTTCGGATTTCTGCTTTAATGAGGATGGTGTGTTGTGTTTTGGTAGTCGGATAGTAGTGCCTGCTGATGTTGAGTTGAGGCGTGCTATTCTGACTGAAGGTCATAGTAGTCCTTTTGCTATGCATCCTGGTAGTACTAAGATGTATCGTGATCTTCGTGATGAGTACTATTGGGTAGGTTTGAAGAAGGATGTTGCAGAGTTTGTGAGCAAGTGTTTGGTGTGTCAGCGAGTTAAGGCTGAACATCAGGTTCCTTCTGGTTTGTTGCAACTGTTGAAAATCCCTGAATGGAAGTGGGAGAGGGTTACCATGGATTTTGTATCTGGTTTGCCTTTGTCTCCATCAAAGAAGAATTCTGTTTGGGTGATTGTGGATCGCTTGACGAAGTGTGCGCATTTCTTGCCTGTGCATACTACGTTTTCTTTGGATAAGCTGGCAGAGTTGTACATTGCTGAGATAGTGAGGTTGCATGGTGTGCCTAAGTCGATTGTGTCGGATAGGGATCCGAGGTTCACATCGCGTTTCTGGCAGTGTTTGCATCAAGCTCTGGGTACAAGGTTGCATTTCAGTACATCCTATCATCCTCAGTCGGATGGTCAGTCTGAGCGAGTTATTCAGATTTTGGAGAATATGTAGAGATGCTGCGTGATTGAGTTTCAAGGTTCTTGGGAGAAGCATCTGCCTTTGGTTGAGTTCGCTTATAACAATAGTTATCAGGCGAGTATACAGATGGCACCTTATGAGGCTCTGTATGGGAGGAAGTGTAGGACTCCTCTTTGTTGGGCTGAAACTGGTCAAAAGTTGGTTTCGATGCCTGCTTTGTTGAAAGGGACCACCGAGAAGGTGAAGCTCATTTGTGAGAGGTTGAAGGCTGCCTCTAATCGGCAAAAGTCTTACGCGGATTTGAAGCGTAAGGAGATAGAGTATGCGGTGGGTGACCGTGTGTTCTTGAAGGTTTCGCCTTGGAAGAAGGTGATGAGGTTTGGCCGGAAGGGTAAGTTGAGCCCTCGGTACATTGGACCATATGAGGTGGTTGAGCGAGTGGGTCCTGTTGCGTATCGGTTGAGGTTACCTCAGGAGTTGGAGAAGATTCATGATGTGTTCCATGTTTCTATGCTCCGGAAGTATAGATCTGATCCTTCGCATGTGATGCCTGTAGAGGATGTGGTTTTGAATCCGGATTTGACCTATGATGAGGAACCGGTGAAGGTTCTGGATTCGGATTGTAAGGTTCTTCGTGGCAAGACCATTGAGTTGGTGAAGGTGCTGTGGAAGCATCGAGGTGTTGAGGAAGCCACGTGGGAGCGGAAGGAAGACATGCTGAAGCAGTTTCCTTATCTCTTTCCTTCAGGTAAATTTCGAGGACGAAATTTCTTAAGGGGGGGAGAGTTGTAACGCCCCGGTTTTGGGCTTAGGAGTTTTGGGCGTTGACCGGTTGGTCAAAGTATTGTTCGAATCTTAAGAGGTTAAATTAGGAAAGCCTAGTTCGGGTTGCATTAAAAATATGGAAAAATGTTCTAAAATCATCTTTTAATATAATTAAGTGAACTGTGAAATCAATTTTGGAAAATGAGTTTTGGAAGTGTGACATTTTGGCTAGTGACCAAAATGTAATTTTCGCGAGTTTGGTGGCTGTTTTATAAAGGGTTGGAACTTTGAATCTTTAAGGAGCTATTAATCCAAAAGTGATTTCTCCAGATTTTTCTAAGATTTTATAAGCTATTTTCTGATTTTAAAGATAACAAAAAGGAGGGAAAAACTCATTTGGCAATTTTCTCAACTAACTTCTCATTTTCTTTCTCTCATTTTCTCTCAAACCAAACACTACATTTCCAGAGATTTGTTTCTGATTTTCTCACCTAAATTCCTCCTTTCAACTCTCATTTGATTCCAAATCAACATATCTTCAAAACCTCTTCAATTGCTACAAGTTTCAACAAGCATTTTGATTGCAAAAAGTGGAGAAACACAAGTTTGGAGGTAAGAACGTCCTTCTCCTCTAAACTATCAGTTCTTTACTGAAATTCCTAAGTTTTCAATCTTTAATTGATGTTTAATTAAAGGCTTTTAAGTTGATTTATGGATCTTGGCTTATTATGCAAGATTTTGATGATTTTTGATGATTTTCGTTAGATCTGAGTAATCTGTGTTTTAAGAGATGTTTTTGATGTTAAATGATCTCTAAATTGATGTGGAATTGAGTTTTGATTGATGCAATCCCGGATAGGTTGAGTTTCCTAAGTTTAGCTTGTGTTTTAAGGTAGTTTTTGAGGTGATCTTGGTGATCTGATGTTGCTGGAGGTATAAGGTTGTTAATAGGTTGTTTTTAGATGTTATATGATGTTAATGGAAGTGAGGATTTGCTGGTTTATGGCTGGGCTTTGTTTAGAAGTGGTTTGGATGCATTTTCGGTTGTGTTTGGTGGCCGAAAATGGAGGTTGGATGAGAGCAGCGAGTTTAGGTGCTTTCATTGAAGCAATTAATGCATGATGATGCATTAATCCTCTGCTTTGATGTGTTGAAACAGGGGAGGCATCTTTGGATCCAAGATTGGTTGATCCGGAAGCTTGATTTGGTGCTTTGGCTTGAAGCAAAGTGGAAATCGGTGAGTGGGTTTGTGGAAATTGGATTTTCAGCTTTAAAATCAAGGTTTGAAGGTTTTGGGAGTTTAGTTTAAGTCTAAACAACTTTGCTAAGCTCAAGTGTAAGTTTTCGGATTTTCTCTCTAGTGGTGGCCATGACTTGATGTGTTGCAAAATGATGATTTGCATGTATTTAATTACTGTTTTGAAAGCATGTTTTAGCATGGATTTTGCTGATGATATAAGCCATATGTTGAAGGTAACTCTAGGTAGGAGTACCTTGCTTTTGTACATTGTTTAAATGTGGATTGATGCTTTAAAATGCATGATGAAAATGGCTTGGTTAAATGCTTTAAAACAGTGGATTAAATGATGAATATGATGTATATTGGCAAGTGATGTTTTGAAAAGATTAAGGTCACTAAGGTGGTTAAAAGTCCTTGAGTGAGCCTTGTTACTTAAGATCATCAAGGTGGTTAAAAGTCCTTGGATGAGTCTTGTTGCGGACACTAAGGTGGTTAAAAGTCCTTAGGTGATCCATTCCATGGTGTTTAAAAGTCCATGGGGCCAAGGTGTTTAAAAGTCCTTGGGGTGATTCAAGCATTGGACACAAAGGTGGTTAAAAGTCCTTGTGTGGTCCTTATTCATGGTGTTTAAAAGTCCATGGCCAAGGTGTTTAAAAGTCCTTGGGGCCAAGGTGTTTAAAAGTCCTTGGGAAAGTTGTTGAACTTGTTTTATGAAATGGAATTTGTCACTTGAGCCAATATGACACGTTAAGTATATTATGAAGCATGAGATGCTTGTTTTAAGGTTTATGTTGAAGCATGGATTGCTTGTTTTAAGTATGCTTTTGAGCATGTGCAAGGATTGATTTTAAGCATGATTTATAAATGGTTTTTATTGCATTATTGAATTGTTTTAATGAGCATGCCTCACTAAGCTTTTGCTTACGCTCTCTACGTTTTCTTAATTCAATAATGCAGAGCATTAGAGTACCTTGAGGGGCAGCAAGAAAGGGCAAGCAATCAAGTTCAAGTAAAGCTCAATGTATGGAAGGTTTTTGTTAAACATTTAGCTTTTGGGTGATTTGGCAATGGGGGACCAATGTGTATGTTTTGGGAGGTGTTTGAGACTCCCTAAGTATGTTGAATGTTGTTGAGATTGCTGGTTTTTGATTTGGAACCTTATATGCTTGTTTTGGAAGTTTGGAGTTTGAATAGCTAGCTTGTGTAGGAAGCATGCCTATAGAATTGGGGCTTTTTGCATATGATGTTAGTTTGATGTTGTGATGGTGCCTATAAGTCTTAAATATGTTTAATTGCATGCTGGTAAAGTTTGGTTACATTTGGAGCATGTTTGAATGATCAATTGCATGTTTTGGTATGCTTGTTTGTTGCAATCTGTGCAGGCGTTTCGGAACAGTGTGTACCGTTTTGGAACGGGTGCCTTACATGAACCTAGGCGTCCGAAACGGTATGCACCGTTTCGAAACGGTTTGGTCTCTGCCAAGGCCGTGTTTCGGAATGGTGTCGATCGGTTTCGGAACGGCCCGTGTTTCAGAACGGGGTTGATCGGTTTCGGAACGGCCGACCGTTAGGGGCTGACATTGGCAGTTATATGTTTTGAATTGTTTATGTTTTGGTCCTGAATCTTGTTTGTTCAATTGTGTGAGCTTGGGAAGTCCTTTTGAGCTGAAATTTCACAGTGAAGCATGAAACCTGATTAATTTCAAGATGGTAACTTTAATTTGGGTTAAGTCCTTTTAATTATCAGAAATTACAATTTTGGTCCCTAAAGTTGTAATTTGTTCAATTGGGTCCCTGTTTGATCTCTGATGTTTGTGATCTTTGAGTATGATGTTTGTGTGATCACAATTAAGATTAATGTGCATCTAGACAAGATTAAAAAGAAAAAAAAGGGTCGTTAATCAAGGTTGACTTTCGGGTTGACTTTGGTTTTCCCCGTGTGACTTTCTTAATTCGGGTCAATCGTCTAGGCCGGGTTAAGGGGGTTATATTTGGTGGTATCAGAGCTGAGTTTGCGAGTAATTGGGAATGAATGTATGCATGATTAAAGTATGTTTGTCTTGTATGCTTGTTGTTGAAAGCATGATCAGTGGCTTGTGATGTTGATGCAATTGAGGTGTATGCTATGATGATGCATGTTTAGGGTACCCATTGCCAAACAAAAGCTAATGAAATGAAGTTGATTTTGAATGAAATTGAGCTTGAATACTTGGATTGCTTACCTTGCTGGGCCTGACTTGTTTTATTTTTGCATTGTGATTGCATGGTAAAAGTATGGCACCACGTAGAGAGTTAAGAGGTAGTGTGCGAGCTACGGCTCCTAACGAGAATGAGAATGAAGAGAATACGGGTAGTGCTGTGTTACCCCCTCCTCCGCCTGGTGGTGGTGCTGGAGGTGAGCGAGCTGAAGCTGCAGCTGGTGCTGGAGCTGCTGGACCAGAGGTTGGTCAGGGGCAAGCTATGCCTGATATGTCTATGCTGGTACAAGCTATTGCGGGTGCTTTTCGAGCAGCAGTAGCTGGAGCTCAAGGAGCTGGGCATCAGGGAGATGCTGGAGTTAGATTACCTTTGGAGCGTCTGCGCAGTCTTGGTGGGACTGAGTTCAGAGGTATGTCTGCTGAGAGTTCGGAAGCTTGGCTAGAGAGTACCAAGCGTATCTTGGGTCAGATGAGCTGCACGGATGTGCAAAAGTTGGGCTGTGTTGTGTCCTTGCTGCAGGACGATGCGTATACGTGGTGGACGACCACCATAGCTGGGATGGCTGAAGTTGATGTTACTTGGACATTCTTTCAGAATGCGTTCAAGAGGAGATATCTTGGAGTGAGATATCTGGATGAGAAAAAGCGTGAATTCATGTCTCTTACCCAAGGGAGCATGAGTGTGGCTGAGTATGAAGTGCAGTTTGTACGGCTCAGTCAGTATGCACCGGAGCTGATACCTGATGATCGTGAGAGGTGCGAAAGGTTCCGTTATGGCTTGGTGACGGAGGTTAAGACCTACATGTTGGCTGCTGAGTACAATGATTTTGATGTGCTGGTTAGTCGATCCAAGGACATTGAGATGAACTTGGGTTTAGCTGCGAAAGGTGCTGGAGCAAGTTCTGGCAAGAGAGCTGCTGAGTATAGTTCCGGAGATGGACGGAACAAGAGGGGACGTGATCAGAAGTATCAGTCCTCAGCCAAGAGAGGTGGTGGTGCACCTGCTAGAGGTGGTTTTGCTAGAGCTGAACCAAGTGCTTGCTGGATTTGTGGTTCGCGAGGTCACATGAAGCGTGACTATCCTCGAGCTGTGAGGGAGGTGCAAGCTCCTGTTGCGGCAGCTGGGAATGGATGTTGGAACTGTGGTTTTGTTGACCATCTGAGGCGAGATTGTCCGAGGTTGGCTGGTGGCCAAGATCGTGCTCCTGTTGCTGCACAACAGAGAGGTCGTGGGCGCGGCCGTGGTAATTTCCAGAGGAGAGAGGAAGGTGGCCGCGGAGTAGCTCATGTTGTGGCTATTCAGCCTGAGGGTGGTGGCCAAGCGAGGGTGTATGCTCAGCGCGAGGGAAGGAATGATGCTGATGTGATTGCAGGTACCTTTACTTTGCAATCCTTGTCATTGCTTTCTTTGATTGATTCTGGATCTACGCATTCATACATTTTGCGTGAGCATGCTGAATTGCTTGGTTTGCCTGTTGAGTTTTTGGATGTTGGTGTTCGTGTCACTAGTTCTTTTGGTGAAACTGTTGTGACTCGAAAGCTTTATAGAAGGTGTCCCTTGGTTGTTCAAGAACATGTCTTTCATGTTGATCTTATGGAGTTGCCTTTTTATGGTTTTGATGTGATCCTTGGTATGGATTGGCTTGCTGAGCATCGTGCTGTTGTGGATTGTGAGAATAAGCGGGTTTTGCTTAAGCTTGCGGATGATTATGAAGTTGTTGTTGTTGGCGAGAATGTGAAGTTTCTTGCTAATATTGTGTCTACCTTGGAGGCGAGTAGGATGCTGAGACAGGGTTGCGAAGCTTACCTAGCTTTTGTGATGAATCCTAGCTCTAAGGAGTTGAGGGTGCAAGATATCAAGGTTGTGAAGGAGTTTCCTGGTGTTTTTCCTGAAGAGTTGCCTGGTCTACCTCCTAATCGCGAGGTGGAGTTTGGAATTGAGCTGTATGAGAATACAACTCCTGTGTCCATTACTCCCTATAGAATGGCACCTAAGGAGCTGAAGGAGCTGAAGACGCAGTTGCAAGAGCTGCTAGATCGTGGTTTCATCCGGCCGAGTGTGTCGCCTTGGGGTGCTCCTGTCTTGTTTGTGAAGAAGAAAGATGGCACGATGAGGATGTGCATTGATTACCGTCAGCTGAACAAGTTGACTATCAAGAATCGGTATCCTTTGCCGAGGATTGATGATCTCTTTGATCAATTTCGGGGAGCTGCTGTGTTCTCTAAGATTGACTTGAGGTCAGGGTATTATCAGTTGAAGGTGAAGGATGTGGATGTGCCTAAGACAGCTTTCAGGACAAGGTATGGGCATTATGAGTTCCTTGTGATGCCGTTTGGTTTGACAAATGCTCCTGCTGCTTTCATGGACATGATGAATCGTGTTTTTCATGAATACCTGGACAAGTTCGTTGTGGTGTTCATTGATGATATCCTCGTGTACTCGCGTATTGAGGAGGAGCATGAAGAGCATTTGAGGATTGTGCTGCAAGCTTTGTTGGAGAATCAGCTTTATGCTAAGCTGAGCAAGTGTGAGTTCTGGCTTAGGGAGGTGGTGTTTCTTGGACATGTGGTCTCAGCTGAGGGGATTTATGTTGATCCTCAGAAGATTGAAGCGGTGATGAACTGGAAAGTTCCTAATTCTGTTCATGAGGTCCGTAGTTTCCTTGGTTTGGCGGGATACTACCGGAGGTTTGTGGATGGTTTTTCCAAGATAGCTGCTCCTTTGACGAAGCTGTTGCAAAAGGATGTTAAGTATGAGTGGACAGAAGCGAGACATCAGGCTTTTGAGAAGCTGAAGGCGGCTTTGACTCAAGCTCCTATCTTGATTCAGCCTGAATCAGGGAAAGAGTTTGTGGTCTATAGTGATGCATCCTATGTTGGTTTGGGGTGTGTGCTGATGCAAGAGGGTAAGGTTGTGGCTTATGCGTCGCGGCAGTTGAAGGTGCATGAGCGCAACTATCCTACGCATGATATTGAGCTGGCTGCAGTGGTTTTTGCTCTGAAGATCTGGAGACATTATCTGTATGGTGAGAAGTGTACTGTGTACACGGATCACAAGAGTTTGAGGTATCTGATGTCTCAGAAGGAGTTGAATCTTAGGCAGCGACGTTGGTTTGAGTTGCTCAAGGATTATGATCTGACGATTGAGTATCATCCTGGTAAAGCTAATGTTGTTGATGATGCCTTGAGTAGGAAGGTAGCTGTTGAGCTGAGAGCTATGTTTGCTAGCTTGAGCATATCGCGAGATGGTGGTCTTGTTGCTGAGTTGCAAGTGAAACCATCTTTGGTTCAGTTGATCAAGGAAAAGCAGTTGCTGGATGATTCCTTGGTGTCTCATGTTCAGGATATCGCGGAGGGTAGACCTTCGGATTTCTGCTTTAATGAGGATGGTGTGTTGTGTTTTGGTAGTCGGATAGTAGTGCCTGCTGATGTTGAGTTCAGGCGTGCTATTCTGACTGAAGGTCATAGTAGTCCTTTTGCTATGCATCCTGGTAGTACTAAGATGTATCGTGATCTTCGTGATGAGTACTATTGGGTAGGTTTGAAGAAGGATGTTGCAGAGTTTGTGAGCAAGTGTTTGGTGTGTCAGCGAGTTAAGGCTGAACATCAGGTTCCTTCTGGTTTGTTGCAACTGTTGAAAATCCCTGAATGGAAGTGGGAGAGGGTTACCATGGATTTTGTATCTGGTTTGCCTTTGTCTCCATCAAAGAAGAATTCTGTTTGGGTGATTGTGGATCGCTTGACGAAGTGTGCGCATTTCTTGCCTGTGCATACTACGTTTTCTTTGGATAAGCTGGCAGAGTTGTACATTGCTGAGATAGTGAGGTTGCATGGTGTGCCTAAGTCGATTGTGTCGGATAGGGATCCGAGGTTCACATCGCGTTTCTGGCAGTGTTTGCATCAAGCTCTGGGTACAAGGTTGCATTTCAGTACATCCTATCATCCTCAGTCGGATGGTCAGTCTGAGCGAGTTATTCAGATTTTGGAGAATATGTAGAGATGCTGCGTGATTGAGTTTCAAGGTTCTTGGGAGAAGCATCTGCCTTTGGTTGAGTTCGCTTATAACAATAGTTATCAGGCGAGTATACAGATGGCACCTTATGAGGCTCTGTATGGGAGGAAGTGTAGGACTCCTCTTTGTTGGGCTGAAACTGGTCAAAAGTTGGTTTCGATGCCTGCTTTGTTGAAAGGGACCACCGAGAAGGTGAAGCTCATTTGTGAGAGGTTGAAGGCTGCCTCTGATCAGCAAAAGTCTTACGCGGATTTGAAGCGTAAGGAGATAGAGTATGCGGTGGGTGACCGTGTGTTCTTGAAGGTTTCGCCTTGGAAGAAGGTGATGAGGTTTGGCCGGAAGGGTAAGTTGAGCCCTCGGTACATTGGACCATATGAGGTGGTTGAGCGAGTGGGTCCTGTTGCGTATCGGTTGAGGTTACCTCAGGAGTTGGAGAAGATTCATGATGTGTTCCATGTTTCTATGCTCCGGAAGTATAGATCTGATCCTTCGCATGTGATGCCTGTAGAGGATGTGGTTTTGAATCCGGATTTGACCTATGATGAGGAATCGGTGAAGGTTCTGGATTCGGATTGTAAGGTTCTTCGTGGCAAGACCATTGAGTTGGTGAAGGTGCTGTGGAAGCATCGAGGTGTTGAGGAAGCCACGTGGGAGCGGAAGGAAGACATGCTGAAGCAGTTTCCTTATCTCTTTCCTTCAGGTAAATTTCGAGGACGAAATTTCTTAAGGGGGGGAGAGTTGTAACGCCCCGGTTTTGGGCTTAGGAGTTTTGGGCGTTGACCGGTTGGTCAAAGTGTTGTTCGAATCTTAAGAGGTTAAATTAGGAAAGCCTAGTTCGGGTTGCATTAAAAATATGGAAAAATGTTCTAAAATCATCTTTTAATATAATTAAGTGAACTGTGAAATCAATTTTGGAAAATGAGTTTTGGAAGTGTGACATTTTGGCTAGTGACCAAAATGTAATTTTCGCAAGTTTGGTGGCTGTTTTATAAAGGGTTGGAACTTTGAATCTTTAAGGAGCTATTAATCCAAAAGTGATTTCTCCAGATTTTTCTAAGATTTTATAAGCTATTTTCTGATTTTAAAGATAACAAAAAGGAGGGAAAAACTCATTTGGCAATTTTCTCAACTAACTTCTCATTTTCTTTCTCTCATTTTCTCTCAAACCAAACACTACATTTCCAGAGATTTGTTTCTGATTTTCTCACCTAAATTCCTCCTTTCAACTCTCATTTGATTCCAAATCAACATATCTTCAAAACCTCTTCAATTGCTACAAGTTTCAACAAGCATTTTGATTGCAAAAAGTGGAGAAACACAAGTTTGGAGGTAAGAACGTCCTTCTCCTCTAAACATATCTTCCGAAAATGGAGGTTGGATGAGAGTAGCGAGTTTAGGTGCTTTCATTGAAGCAATTAATGCATGATGATGCATTAATCCTCTAAACAATTAATGCATGTTGGATGAGAGTAGCGAGTTTAGGTGCTTTCATTGAAGCAATTAATGCATGATGATGCATTAATCCTCTGCTTTGATGTGTTGAAACAGGGGAGGCATCTTTGGATCCAAGATTGGTTGATCCGGAAGCTTGATTTGGTGCTTTGGCTTGAAGCAAAGTGGAAATCGGTGAGTGGATTTGTGGAAATTGGATTTTCAGCTTTAAAATCAAGGTTTGAAGGTTTTGGGAGTTTAGTTTAAGTCTAAACAACTTTGCTAAGCTCAAGTGTAAGTTTTCGGATTTTCTCTCTAGTGGTGGCCATGACTTGATGTGTTGCAAAATGATGATTTGCATGTATTTAATTACTGTTTTGAAAGCATGTTTTAGCATGGATTTTGCTGATGATATAAGCCATATGTTGAAGGTAACTCTAGGTAGGAGTACCTTGCTTTTGTACATTGTTTAAATGTGGATTGATGCTTTAAAATGCATGCTGAAAATGGATTGGTTAAATGCTTTAAAACAGTGGATTAAATGATGAATATGATGTATATTGGCAAGTGATGTTTTGAAAAGATTAAGGTCACTAAGGTGGTTAAAAGTCCTTGAGTGAGCCTTGTTACTTAAGATCATCAAGGTGGTTAAAAGTCCTTGGATGAGTCTTGTTGCGGACACTAAGGTGGTTAAAAGTCCTTAGGTGATCCATTCCATGGTGTTTAAAAGTCCATGGGGCCAAGGTGTTTAAAAGTCCTTGGGGTGATTCAAGCATTGGACACAAAGGTGGTTAAAAGTCCTTGTGTGGTCCTTATTCATGGTGTTTAAAAGTCCATGGCCAAGGTGTTTAAAAGTCCTTGGGGCCAAGGTGTTTAAAAGTCCTTGGGAAAGTTGTTGAACTTGTTTTATGAAATGGAATTTGTCACTTGAGCCAATATGACATGTTAAGTATATTATGAAGCACGAGATGCTTGTTTTAAGGTTTATGTTGAAGCATGGATTGCTTGTTTTAAGTATGCTTTTGAGCATGTGCAAGGATTGATTTTAAGCATGATTTATAAATGGTTTTTATTGCATTATTGAATTGTTTTAATGAGCATGCCTCACTAAGCTTTTGCTTACGCTCTCTACGTTTTCTTAATTCAATAATGCAGAGCATTAGAGTACCTTGAGGGGCAGCAAGAAAGGGCAAGCAATCAAGTTCAAGTAAAGCTCAATGTATGGAAGGTTTTTGTTAAACATTTAGCTTTTGGGTGATTTGGCAATGGGGGACCAATATGTATGTTTTGGGAGGTGTTTGAGACTCCCTAAGTATGTTGAATGTTGTTGAGATTGCTGGTTTTTGATTTGGAACCTTATATGCTTGTTTTGGAAGTTTGGAGTTTGAATAGCTAGCTTGTGTAGGAAGCATGCCTATAGAATTGGGGCTTTTTGCATATGATGTTAGTTTGATGTTGTGATGGTGCCTATAAGTCTTAAATATGTTTAATTGCATGCTGGTAAAGTTTGGTGACATTTGGAGCATGTTTGAATGATCAATTGCATGTTTTTGTATGCTTGTTTGCTGCAATCTGTGCAGGCGTTTCAGAATAGTGTGTACCGTTTCGGAACGGGTGCCTTACATGAACCCAGGCGTCCGAAACGGTATGCACCGTTTCGAAACGGTTTGGTCTCTGCCAAGGCCGTGTTTCGTAACGGTGTCGATCGGTTTCGGAACGGCCCATGTTTCGGAACGGGGTTGATCGGTTTCGGAACGGCCGACCGTTAGGGGCTGACATTGGCAGTTATATGTTTTGAATTGTTTACGTTTTGGTCCTGAATCTTGTTTGTTCAATTGTGTGAGCTTGGGAAGTCCTTTTGAGCTGAAATTTCACAGTGAAGCATGAAACCTGATTAATTTCAAGATGGTAACTTTAATTTGGGTTAAGTCCTTTTAATTATCAGAAATTACAATTTTGGTCCCTAAAGTTGTAATTTGTTCAATTGGGTCCCTGTTTGATCTCTGATGTTTGTGATCTTTGAGTATGATGTTTGTGTGATCACAATTAGGATTAATGTGCATCTAGACAAGATTAAAAAGAAAAAAAAGGGTCGTTAATCAAGGTTGACTTTCGGGTTGACTTTGGTTTTCCCCGTGTGACTTTCTTAATTCGGGTCAACCGTCTAGGCCGTGTGACTAAAATTCGTACGTGCTCTTTGGAGTCGGGCAATGGGGGTAGTGCCATCCCAATCCAAAGTGAGAATCCGTTGATGAGAGATTCCATCGTGGTAGGTCTTTGTGAAACACCCAAGCTTTGTGGCGAAGAGAGATGCTGCCATGAGAGTCCGGTAAAGAGAGATTCCACTGGGGTAGGACTTGGCTTTAAGTCAAGCTAATCTGCATATTCGTGTAAAGATGATATATGAAATGTCAATATATGATATTGTATTTGATTCACATGTACCAAATGTTGAGATGTTTTATGTTATGAGAAATGCATATGAGATTTGTGGTTTATGAAATGCTTTTGTTTTCATTAAGCATGTGTATGGCATTGCCATGAGTTTTGCATTGGTTAAATGCATGAGTTAGATTGAAGGTACATGTGATTTTAAAATGGAGAGTTACTTTGAAATTGTTTTCAAGCATGAGATAGAAAGAGCATGTTGTAGAAAATTGTTTTTTTGAGATAGAGTTTTAAAGTTGCATTGTTGTGTTGGTTTTTCTTAGAGCTTGCCTCACTAAGAAAATGTGCTTACGCTCTCTTTTACCAACAATGCATATAATTGAAACACTTTTGGGCAGCAAGGAGGCTATGGATATCCAAGGAACTGAGAAGCTCAAGTATGGTGACGTTTCCGTATACCTTAGTAATGATAATTGGCAATGGGGACCTATGGTTAGTCTTGGGAGATGTATTTAGAACTCTCTGTGGTTGTTGCAAGTTTATTACAATATATGTGGTTTGTAAATGACCTTTATGGTTTGGTTTTGTGGCTTGTGGCTTTCATATGGTTTCATGACTAGGGAGCATGCGTATAGTACTAGTGGCTACATGATTGATGCCATGCTTTGGTTTATGCTTCATAATGATGATCTCTGATGCTTAAATATGTTGCTAGTACGTTGTGGTATGCTTTGGGACATTCCTGGACGTGTTTAAGTGTGAAAACCTAGCTAATTATGTAGTTGTCGGGCTGGGCGTATCGAAACGCCCTTATCTATTTTAGAACAGGGGCCTGAAATGGCCATAATGTTTCAGAACGGGTAAGAGTGTTTCAAAACGCTTTGGCTACTGGAAAGCCATGTTTTGAAACCGGTCTCGGAACGTACCCCAATACCGAAACGATATACTTAGTTTCTATACGACCGTTTCGATACATGGCTGAGTTTTTCGAAACACCCGACCGTTGGTCTAGATTTTTAAATGTTTCAGGTTCTTGCTTCTTACATTTTAGTCCCTGATGTTTAGGAATGCAAATGGATGAGTTTGGAATGTTTGATTAACTTGATACTTGACATAGAGGGATGAAATAAGACTAATTGAATATTGGTAAACTTAAAATATGCAAGGTCCTCGTAATTTGCAAAATTTACATTTTGGCCCTAAATGTCTAATTTGTGCAATTAAACCCCTAATTGAATTTCGATCGACGTGCCTTATCTTCCCATTATCCTGAATGGTCACCTAGACCTAATATTGCCTTAAGAAAAGGTAAAAAAGGGTCGTGAATCGGAGTTAACTATAATGAGTTGGCTTCGGTTTTCCCCGTGTAATCACCTCGGTTCGGGTCAAACGTCTAGACCGGGCTAAGGGGGTTACATTTGTTGGTATCTTAGCCAAGTTTGAGAATATTTAGGGCTTGGTAAGAGGTTAATGGGTGTGAATATGAATGCTTATGACTTTTTTGGTGAAATCATGATGTGTGATTATTGATATTATAGCTCTAATGAGATGTAATGCATGCAAGATGATTGATTGAGACGAATTTGTGATGCTATGCTATGTTTGGGGTAGAGTTGGGGATCCCATTTCCATATCATTACATTTGGAAAGAATTGTTTTGGGAATGAGCTTGAGTACTTGGATTCCTTGTCTTACATTGCCTAATTGAAATTTATTGCATTTTGATAGTTGCATTGTTTTCAAATGGGGCCACAAAGAGAGCTTAGAATTAATGTGTGTGATGCGGCTAAGAATGAGAATGATGAGCATGTGGAGAAACTACCGCCTCCTCCTCCTGGTGGACCACCCGGTGGTGGTGGAGCAGGGGTTGGTGCTGCGGGAGCTAGAGTAGGGGTTGTTGGACCCAAGGGAGTACAAGGGAGTACAAGGGCAAGCTGCCCCTGATATGTTAGTGTTAATACATGTTATTGTTGTAGCTTTTCATGCAACAGTAGCTGGAGCTCATGGGGCTGCACCTCAGGCTGGTGCTGGTGTTAGTCTTCCGTTGGAACGACTTCATAGTCTTGGAGGGACTGAGTTCAGGGGGCTAACCCCGGAAGGTTCTGAGTCTTGGTTAGAAAGTACCAAGAGGATTCTCGGGCAACTGAATTGTTACAATGCTCAGAAATTTGGGTGTATTGTGTCCCTGATGCACGATGATTCGTATACGTGGTGGACAACCAGAATATCAAGGTTGGATGATGATGTGGTGACTTGGAAGTTCTTCTTGAATGCGTTCAAGCGAAAGTACTTGGGAATCCCTACCTGGATGAGAAAAAGAGGGAGTTCATGTCCCTAGTGCAAGGAAGTATGTCAGTGGCAGAGTATGAGGTGTAGTTTGTACGCCTTAGTCAGTATGCACCCAAGCTGATTCCTAGCGAAAGGGAGAGATGCGAACGATTCTGATATGGGTTGGCGGCTGATGTGAAAAAATATATGCTCACAGTAGACTATAATGATTTTGATGTTCTGGTCCCTCGAGCCAAGGACATTGAGCTGAACTTTGGCTTGGCAAGTCGAGCAGGAGGATCTAGCTCTGGGAAATGAGCCGTGGATCATGACATTGGTAGAGATCGGTTCAAGAGACCTAAGGATAGAAGGACACATAAGGATGCTAGACGTGGAGGGGGTAACCCTGGAAGAGGTCAGCAAGGACCGAATACTTTCATACGGACACCTGAGTGTAATCGGTGTGATAGGAGGCACACTACTGAGTGCTTGGGAAACCTTGGTACGTACTGGAATTGCGGTAATCGTGGGCACATAAAAAGGGATTGTCCGCAGCCGATGAGAGAGAGTCAGGCTCCGGTGAGAGCAACTGAGCCAGAGAGAGGCCGTGGGCGCTGTTGTGGCAATTTCCAACGTAGAGATGATGGGGCAAGAAATGTAGCACATGTGGTGGCTATTCAGCCTGAAGGTGGTGGTCAGGCTAGAGTGTATGCCCATCATGAAGATAGGAATAACACGGACGTGATCGCAAGTACCTTTACTTTGCAGCCTTTGTCATTACTTTCTTTGATTGATTCTGGGTTTACACACTCGTAGGTATTGCATGAACATGCTCAAATGCTTGGTTTGCCTGTTGAATCTTTGGATGTGGGTATGCGTGTGACTAGTTCCTTTGGTGAGACGGTTGTAACAAGGGGATTGTATATGAGATGTCCCTTAGAGTTGCAAGAAATGTGTTTTTAGTTGATCTTATGGAATTGCCATTCTATGAATCCGATGTAATCCTTGGTTGTTGTGGATTTTGAAAATAAGCTAGTTTCGCTGAAACTTGCGGATGATTATGAGGTTGTGGTGGTGGGAGAAAACGTGAAATTCCTGTCTAATATGGTGTCGACGCTTGAAGCGAGCCAGATGTTGCGTTAGGGATGTGAAGCTTATCTAACCTTTGTTATGAATCCTAGTACAAAAGAGGTTCGTGTACATGATATAAGGATTGTGTGTGAATTTCCTGGAGTGTTTTCGGAGGAATTACCGGGTTTGCCGCCTAGTCGAAAGGTTGAATTTGGAATAGAATTGTTTGAGAACACAAGTCTGATGTCCATTGCTCCCTATTGCATGGCACCCAAAGAGTTGAAGGAGTTGAAGATGTAACTTCTAGAGTTGCTTGACCGAGGCTTTATTCGGCCTAGTGTGTCACCTTGGGGTGCACCGGTCTTGTTTGTTAAAAAGAAAGATGGCACAATGAGGATGTGGATTGATTAACGTCAGCTGAATAAGTTGACTATAAAGAATAAGTATCCTTTACAAAAGATTGATGATCTTTTCGATCAGTTTCATGGAGCGGCTGTGCTTTCAAAGATAGATTTGCGGTCAGGATATTATCAGTTGAAGGTTAAGAATGTGGATGTGCCGAAGACAGCTTTCCGAACGAGATATTGACATTATGAATTTCTGGTGATGTCGTTCGGATTGACGAATGCTCATGCTGCTTTCATGGATATGATGAACAGGGTGTTTCATGAATTCTTAAATAAGTTTGTCATGGTGTTCATCGATGATATCCTTGTGTACTCTAGTACCGAGAAGGAGCATGACGAACATTTGATAATCGTTTTGCAAGCGCTGTTGGAGAATCAGCTTTATGCTAAGCTAAGTAAATATGAGTTTTGGCTGAAGGAGGTTGTTTTTCTTGGCCAAGTGGTTTCGGTGGAGGGGATTCGTGTTGATCCCCAGAAGGTTGAGGCGGTGGTAAAATTGAAGCCTTCTAGGTTTGTTCATGAAGTTTGTAGTTTCCTTGGGTTAGCGGGTTACTACCGAAGGTTCGTGAATGGATTTTATAAGATTGTTGCCCCTTTGATGATGTTGTTACAAAAGGATGTTAAGCTTGAGTGGACGGAAGCGAGACAACAAGCTTTTGAGAAGCTAAAGGAAGCTTTGATGCAAGTTCTTATCTTGGTTCAACCTGAGTTAGGAAAAGAGTTTGTGGTGTATAATGACGTATCATATGTTGCTTTGGGGTGTGTGTTGATGCAAGAGGGTAGGGTAGTAGCTTATGCATCATGACAATTGAAAGTGCATGAGCATAATTACCATACGAATGACATTGACCTGGTAGCGGTGGTTTTTGATTTAAAGATTTGGAGACATTATCTATATGGTGGGAAGTGTACTGTGTACACGGATCATAAAAGTTCAAACTACCTTATGTCTCAAAAGGAGTTAAATTTTAGGCAACGACGTTGGGTGGAGTTGCTTAAGGATTACGTCTAACAATCAAGTATCATCCGAGGAAGGCCAATGTTGTAGACGATGCTTTGAGTCGAAAGGTGGCGGTAGAATTGAGGGTGATGTTTGCTAGCCTGAGCATATCGCGAGATGGTGGTCTTGTTGTTGAGTTCCAAGAGAAGCCATCTTTGGTTCAGTTGATAAAGGATAAGCATTTGTTGGATTATTCTTTGGTACCATATATTCAGGATATCGCCAGAAGGTAGGCACTCGGATTTCTGTTTCAATGATGACGATGCTATATGTTTTGGGAGTCAGATAGTGGTGCCGAATGATGTTGAGTTAAGGCGCACTATTCTGACTGAAGCTCATAGTAGTCCTTTTGCTATGCACCCTGGTAGTACATAGATGTATCGTGATTTGAAAGATGAGTACTATTGGGTGGGATTGAAGAAAGATGTCACTGAGTTTATTAGAAAATGCATAGTTTGTTTGCGGGTTAAGGCTGAACATCAAATTCCTTCTGGGTTGTTGCAGCTGTTGAGAATCCTATAATGGAAATGGGAGTGGATCAATATGGACTTCGTGTCTGGTTTGCTATTATCGCCATTGAAGAAGAATTTTGTTTGGGTGATTGTCGATCGCCTTACGAAGTGTGCACATTTCTTGTCTGTGCATACTAAGTATACCTTGGATAAGGTTGAGGAGTTGTACATTACTGAGATTGTACGATTGCATGGTGTGCAAAAATCTATAGTGGCTGAATTTCAGTACTTCTTATTATCTGCAGACGGATGAACAGTCGGAGCGTGTTATCCAAGTGCTTGAGGATATGTTGAGGTGCTGTGTTATTGAGTTTCAAGGCTCTTGGGAGAAGCACTTGCCTTTGGTTGAGTTTGCTTATAATAACAGTTACCAGACAAGCATTTAAATGGCACCTTTTGAGGCTTTATACGGGAGAAAGTGCAGAACTCCTTTTTGTTGGGCTGAAACGGTACAAAAGTTGGTCTCGATACAAGCTTTGTTGAACGGAACCACGAGAAGGTGAAGCTCATTTGTGAGCATTTAAAGGCAGCATCGGACCCACTAAAGTCTTACGCGGATTTAAAGCGTAAGGAGATAGAGTTTGCAGTGGGTGAGCGTGTGTTTTTGAAAGTTTCACCTTGGAAGAAGGTGATGATATTTGGCCGGAAGGGCAAATTGAGTCCAAGGTTCATTGGACCATATGAGGTGATAGAACGTGTTGGTCCTGTTGCTTACAAGCCGAGACTACCTCAAGAGTTGGAAAAGATACATAATGTGTTTCATGTATGCATGCTTCGGAGATATATATCGGATCCGTCGCATGTTATGCCTGTGGAGGAATTTGAGCTGAACCCAGACTTGACGTAAGATGAGGAACCCGTTGAGATTCTGGATACAAATAGTAAGGTTCTCCGGGGTAAGACCATCGAACTGGTTAAAGTTTTTTGGTGACACTGTGGCGTTGAGGAAGCCACGTGGGAAAGGAAGGATGACATGAAGAAGAAATTTCCTTACCTTTTTCCACCAGGTAAATTTCGAGGACGAAATTTCTTAAGTGGGGGAGAGTTGTAACGCCCTGGTTTTGGGCATAGATGTTTTAGAGGTTGAATCGGGCCGGTCGTGAACGGTTCGAGACCTTTAGGGGTGGTTTAGGAAACACCAAGTTTTGGATGCTTTAAAAATATGGGAAAATATCTAAAAATCCTCGTTTATTATATAAGTGGTTATGGTGAAAACAATTTCACAAAATGTGATTTGGAAATACTACATTTCAGTGTAGTGACCAAATTGCAGTTTTTGCAAAAGTTAATTTGTGACTGTTTTGTAAAGGATTGAAACTTTGAATCTTTAAGGAGCTAATTTTACCAAATTGTTTTTCATCAGATTTCTTTTTAATTTGAGAGTTTTAATAACGATTTAATTAAAGGAATTAAGAGAGAAATTCTATTTTGACTTTTCATAACTACCTTACGATACTTTTTCCATCTTTTTATTTTCTCTCAACTTCCACCCAGCCAAACACAATTCCCTCAAAAGAGTTTTAAATCAAAAGAGCAAAAGGATAAAAAGGAATTCTGTAAAATTAAGAGAAAAGAGGGAATGATTGGCTGAAGAGAAAATGAGAAATGGAAAAGTTACGTCTAAAAATTGTTAAACAAAATAACTTCCTCTTTCTTTAATAAAACCTCCCTTTTCAACTTTAATAAAACATTATAATCACATGCCAATTAATTGAAAAGGATTAATTTCAAAAAAGCTCCCCAAAGATACTAAGAATTTGACTCTCCTTTGAAAATTACTCTTTTTTCCGTAGTTTTAAATCTTTACATTTCGGTCACTACCCTAAATGTAAACGTCCCAATATCAATTTTGTAAAATTGATTTTACCAAGCCCATCTATATGATTTTAGATATTTTAGAAAATTTTACCTTATTTTTACCTTATCCTGAACCCTGATTTCCCTGAACCATTTCTAGAAGCTCGAATCTCCAACTCTAGGTTCGACTAACCTAAATCGATGCATAAAATATCTAGGCCCAAAACCAGGGCGTTACAATGAGGTAGAACCACCTAGTAAAAGACCTTGATCAAGCCATTCCATAATTGACAACTTCTACCGAGGGAAGCTAATTTATGAAGAATGAAGCCTTGCGGAGCAGATCCACTTCCAGAACCATGCCGAGGTAGCATAATGTAGTGTCGCGGCAGTTGGAGCTCTAGAAAAGGATGAAAACATTGAAGGAAGGATAAAGTTGGACTTTTGCCTAAAAGTGAATAATGTATTCAATTAAAGAGATTCACATTTTTAATAAAGTTAAGACCAAGTCCAACTTAACTTCCTTTCCAAGAAGGATTTTCGCCTACACCTTCCCCTATATAAAGGAGGCTTGCCGCCATCTTCAAGACATCGTGATGTAGAATCAAAAAACGAGAGAGCTTAGGATTTAGTTTTTGTTTTCTTTCCATTCATTATGTTCTAATTTTCCTTGGGGTTAGGATTAGTTTGTTTATAATTTGTATGAAGACTATTTTATTTGTTTAAGTTCTTAATGCAATAAAGTTAAGGTTTGCTTTTTCCTGGGCTTTAATCATTCTTGAATACTTATCGGGAGAGAGTTTGTCAGATTATCCATTTGGTCAATATCGGGAGAGTTGAATTCAAGAAACGAATAAGTATAATTTTCATCCCACATGGTGTTAACTAACTCGGAGTAGGGATAGGTTAAGAGTTTCAACGGCTAAAAGAAGTGTTAGAATAGTTTGTGTTTGTCTTTGGTTCACGCCGGGAGGTATCATCGAAGTTTAGCCATCAACCAGTGTTTCGAGCTTAGGGATAAGGAAAAACCACCATAGGACGCTTTGTCAAACCTTAGTAGCATCTACCTAAGAGCAAGGGATTGCCGCAGTAGGGACTCAACCATTGCGGCCGCGACAAGGACTTTGGTTACTGCCACGACAATTTTGTGTTGTTGCATTCAAGACGAAGACAAGTTAATAGGATTCCATACTACGACACATTCTAATATGGCCCATTATCTCATCTTGATTTTTTCTTTACTTTATTTTCTGGATTATTTTAGTTTTAATTCTTTAGACTACTCAAAACAACTCACCTCATTTGTGTTGTTTTATTTTATTATTTTGCACTGCGAGGAAGTAGGATCAAAAAGCTAGCCCAATCCCTGTGGAGATGATACTTGTAACGCCCCGTTTTTGGGCTTAGAAGTTTTAGGCGTTGACCGGTTCGGTCAAAGTGCTGATCGAATATATAAGAGTGAATTTAGGAAAGCCTAGTTCGGGTTGCATTAAAAATATGGAAAAATGTTCTAAAATCATCTTTTAATATATAAAAGTGAACTGTGAAATTAATTTTGAAAAATGAGGTTCGGAAGGGTGACATTTTGGCTAGTGACCAAAATGTAATTTTTGAAAGTTGCGTGACTGTTTTATAAAGGATTGAAACTTTGAATCTTTAAGGAGCTATTATTCCAAAAAGAGTTTCTCCAGATTTTTCTAAGATATTTTAATGCAAAATTCTGATTTTAAAGCTTAAGAAAAGTGGAGGGAAATCATTTTGCTATTTTATAACTAACTTTCCATTTTCTTCCAATTTTCCTTTTCTCTCATTTTCTCTCAACCCATACACTTTCTCTCCAGATTTTCTCCTCTGATTTTGTCACTCAAATCTTCCTTTTCAATTCTCCTTGGATTCCTAATCATCTCTACAACAAAACCTCACCATTTGCAAGTTGTTTCATCAAGCTTTTTGGTTCTAAAAAGGAGAAATTCAAGTTTGGAGGTAAGAACGTCCTTCTCCTCTAAACTATCAGTTCTTTACTGAAATTCCTAAGTTCTCAATCCTTGATTTGTTATTTATTAAAGGCTTTTCAATTGGAATCTTGATTTTGGCTTAAAATGAAAGATTTGGTGATTTTTGTGGAATTTTCGTATGATCTGTTAAAGCAGGGTTTTGAGGTGTGTTTTTGATGTTAAATGAATGCTAAATTGATTAGAAGTTGAGGTTTAATCAATGCAATCCCGGATAGGTTGAATTTCCTAAGTTTGGCTTGAGTTTTTGGTTGTTTTTGGAGTGTTTTTGATGATCTGTTATACCTGGAGGTATAAGGATGTGTTGGTGATCATTTTGGATGTTAATTGATGTTTAAAAATGGTTAGAAGTGATGGATCTTGGCTGGGTTAAGTTTTGGAAGTGTTTGGAGGTGATTTCGGTTGTGTTTGATAGCCGAAATGTTGGATTTGTGATGAGCAGCGAGCTTGGTTGTGTTGCTGGTGTTTTTAATGCATAATGATGCATTAATCCTCTTTTTTTGTGTGCTTGAAACAGGGGAGTTTGATCTGTGAGCTTTAGAGGCATTGCGGAAGGTTTCGGATGCTTGGAAGGCTTGTTGGCTAGCCTTGTTTTGTGTATCGGTGAGTGAAGTTGGGTTTTCAGCTTTTAAACCAAGGTTTGAAGGTTTTGGGAGCTTAGTTTAAGTCTAAACAACTTTGCTAAGCTCAAGAGTAAGTAAATGGTTTTTCGCTCTTGTTGTGTTGTGAATTGGCTTTAAAAGCAATTGTGTTTGATGGTTGCAATGCATGTGATTTGCATGGTTTATATTCTGTTTTGAAAGCATATTTTAAGCATGGTTTAATGCTGGTTTTGAAGGCCATATGTGAAGGATGCTCAAGGTAAGAGATCCTTGGTTTTATACATTGAAAATGTGATTTTGATGCATGGTGTTGCATGTTGTTTCATGGCTTTGTGTAATGCTTAAAAACAGTGGATTGATGATGGTAAATGATGGTTTTTGCATATTGGTTATGCATGTGAATCATTGGACTAATGTGGTAAGATGGTTATATTGGCAAGTGATGTAAGTGGTTCTTGGTTCTTTGATCGGATATAGTTAGCCGGCTATAGGATTGGGTGCACCGTGAATAAAGTCGCCTTGGAGGTGGAGTGGTTAAGAGTGAACCGGTAAACTCCCTTCAAGTATCCTAACGAGATGGTTAAGGTCATAATGGAGGTTGAATGCCCATTCGAGGACCTTGGTTAAGCAAAGGTTATATGGTGGTTAAAAGTCCATATATGGGAACCTTGTGCTTGTTAAGATCACAATGGTGGTGTAAAGTCCATGTGTGGATCTTGTGTTGGGTGTCCCGGATCTCGTTAGTGATGTTATACAACTACCAATCGGTGAATGCAAAGGTTGTATGGTGGTTAAAAGTCCATACATGGGAACCTTGTGCATGTCAAGGTTGTATGGTGTTTGAAAGTCCATACATTGGAACCTTGGGAAAAGTTAAGGTTGTATGGTGTTTGAAAGTCCATACATGGGAACCTTGGGAAAAGTTAAGGTTGTATGGTGTTTGAAAGTCCATACATGGGAACCTTGTAAAAAGCTAAGGTTGTATGGTGTTTAAAAGTCCATACATGGGAACCTTAGGATGGTGAGGTCAAATGGTGTTTAAAAGTCCATTTGGAGACCTTGGATTGGTAGTGTGTATGAAGCGTGAGGGACAACGCTTGTGATTCGCGTATCCGATTGGGTGTTGAGTTGAAAAGTGGATGTGGTTGATCTCTTGGAAGCCAATTTAATGTTCTTGATTATAAAGAAGCATGAGATGCTTGAAAAGATGCATGGTAGCATGAAAAGTGTTTAATGCTTGTGAATGCATGTTTACTTGTTAAGTTGAACAAGTGTTGATTATCATTTGGTAATGATGCATGTGTGCATGAAATCTCTTAAATGCATTGGAGTCTTGATAAGACTTGTTTTAAAAGGCATGTGAGGATGATGTTGTGGTTCATATATTGCCTTGGTTTAATGCATGTGTTGGATTGATTGGATAAATGGTTTTTAAAGGGTTTCTTGCTTGGAATGACTTTCAAGTATAAGAAAGGTATGTTGTGAAATGGAAGTGTTTTTCTAAGGTTTGAATTTAACTTTTCATATGGTGTTTATGCATGGAATGGCTAAATGGATGATTTTGTAAATTGAGCTTTGTAATGGTTTTCTTAGCTTGCTAAGCTAAGAGTTGGTTTTCATGTTTGAGCAATACATGGTTTAAGCATGTTGTTGAAAAGGGGTTTTCAAACTTTGCTTGGTAAACAAATCGAGTTGCTTTTCAAAGAGGTTTTATGACTCGCTGCATTGATGGTGTTTTGGTTTTGAGCATTCCTCACTAAGCATTATGTGCTTACGCTCCTTTTTGTCCATCAATGCAGATTCTTGAAGTTTGGACAGCGAGAAGCAAGGGATTCAAGGAGGACTCCATTTGAGATGTATGTCTCGGTGAATAGCTATAGTTAATAAAGGCAATGAGGTAGAATCTCTTGGGTTAATGTTTATGTGTTCGTTTATGTTCGGACAAGGATGGTTTTATGTTGTTGATGTTGTTGGAACATGTTTTGGCTTACATGAGATGGATTTGGAGATTTTGTGTTTAAATGGTTGCTTGTGTAGAAAGCATTCTTATAGAATTGGGGCTTTTCATATATGTTGTTATATTGATGAATTGTTGATGCAAGTATGTCTCCTTTATGTTGAATTGCATGTTGGTAAAGTTTGGTGGCTTTTGGAGTAAGTTCGGATGGTCAATTGCGTGTTTAAGCATGTCTTTTTCTGCATTATGTGCAGGGCGTTTCGGAACAGGGACTACTGTTTCGGAACGGATGCCCTGAATCATCCCAGGCGTCCGAAATGGTAGACACCGTTTCGAAACAGAAAGCATTCTGCCAGTCCCCCGTTGCGGTACGCGTTGCGGAACGGCCCCGAGTTTCGAAACGGGCTCTGCCTGTTTCGGAACAGGTGACCGTTGGGGACTGACAGTGGCAGTTATATGTTTCGAAATGTTTGCGTTTTGGTCCTGAATCTTGTTTGTGCAATTGTGTGAGTCTGGGATGTCCGTTCGAGCTGAAATTTGGCAGAGAAGCATGAAACATGATTAATTTTAAGTTGGTAACTTAAAATCTGGTTAAGTCCTTTAAGTTCTCAGAATTTACAATTTGGTCCCTAAAGTTGTAAATTGTTCAATTGGGTCCATGGTTGATCTCTGATGTTTATGATCTTCGAGTATGTTGTTGTGTGATCACATCTATGGTTAACGTGCATCTAGACAAGATTAAAAAGAAAAAAAAGGGTCGTTAATCAAGGTTGACTTTCGAGTTGACTTTGGTTTTCCCCGTGTGACTTTCTTAATTCGGGTCAACCGTCTGGGCCGGGTTAAGGGGGTTACAATACTCGATATACTTATCATTATATTACTTGAGACATGTACACTTGCACTATTGCGGGGCACTTTTACGCAAGCATCACACTCCTCACTATGCCTTGTGTGCTTAGGTTGTATTTTGTCCATCAATTTAGAAATTTAAGGTTTGGAAGGCAGCGTGGAGCAAGGGATCAAAAGATACTTCATTTGAAAAATTACGTTTCGGTTTAGACTATAAGTAATAAGGGCAATGGGGGATCCATTGCGTTTTGGGGTGATTTGTGTAAACTCCCTATTTGAGCAAGTGTTCATTGTTGTTTTAGACTTGTAAGTGGCCTTTTGTTTATGCTTTGCTATGCATTTTGGTATCTTACTTGGCTTGTTTACTAGGTTGCTTGCCTATAGTTTACCTTTGATGCAAATTGCCATGATATGATGGTGAACATGCCATGAATGATTGAGGATTGATGTTTGGCTATGTTGTATTTATGTTGGAAGCATGCTTGAGTGGTTTAGGGTGAATTAAAGTGTGAAAAACTAAAAAATGTGACATTACAAGCCTAAGTGTTTTGATACGCCTAAGGCTGTATCGAAACGGTGAGCATGAAATGGGTATAGGGTATGCAAACATGGAAGGGTGTATCGAAATAGGCTTGAGTATTTTGGCTTCTAGAATTTGGTGTACTGATACGCTTTGGAGACCGTCGATACGGGCTTGTATTCCGAAACACACATACATGTTCCGAAACAGGGTGTATCGATACAGGGCTGAGTGTATCAATACACCAAGTTGTTAAATTAGTTAATGGTATCATTGGAAGTTCTATTTCTTTACGTTTCAGTCCTTGAATGTTATGAATGCCATTAGATATGTTTGAACGATCGGTTTGAGCTGAGATTTGACATCATGGCACGTAATATGACTAATTAAAGGGTGGTAATTTAAATTTAGTTAAGTCCCTATGCTTTGTGAGTTTTACATTTTGGTCCCTAAAACATGTTTGTAATCAATTGAATGCCAAATCGATGTCCGTTTTAGTTGATGTTTCATCCGCTGTGATTCTTAACACTTATGGTAACAATGTGCATCTAGAAAAGATAAATAGAAAAAATAGGCTCATTTATTTAGGTAAACCTTCCTAGTTTACTTCGATATCCCCCGTGTGACTCGTTCAGTTCGGTCTTTTTCCCAGGCGGGTCAAGGGGGTTATAGTAACTTTATCCGTTGTGAGCATGATTAACTTAGGAATTAAAAAGAGCATCTAGACAAGATAAAAAGAATTAAAAAAGGGTCGCTTATTGAAGTAAATCTTCACCAGTTTATTACAATATTCCCCGTGTAACTCGCTCGAGTCGGTGTAACGGTTAGTCCAAGTCAAGGGGGTTACATGTCTTCAACCAATTTTCATATCATAGAGTACTTTTCAATAAAGTACTTAACTTGTATCCAAGCTTAGCCATATAAGCATAATTTTAACTTTAAGAACAAGCAACATCAATTAATGTAAAATAAAGATTCTCGAGATAGTTTCACTCTATCCGAAGACTTTAAACTACACTCACCGTTCAATCCAAGCTAATTTTGTTCTCGAATATGGATTCCTTTCTTCTTGTCTACTATTTGATCTACTATGTCCCTTACGCCTTCAATTTCTTCGCAATCTAATTTGATAAGAAGTGTAACTATGCGTTAGGATAATTTCCTAATGGTCGAACTTTTGTAAAGCTACTTAAGTACTCACGAATACATATAATTTCACACAAGTAGTCCATATGTATTGGTCGTTGTAAAGCAGCACCAAAATACATAGGTACATATTTATACAATCACAAGCAGCCCAAGACATTTTCAAACATTCATAGAATCCCTAATTCATTTACATGGATACAAAAACAATCCTTTACATACATTTGCACTTATACATGTTCAAAATAACCCAGTAGAGTTCAAGTAGTTGAAAATGATGCCCTGTTTTCATATATGCTCAATCACATGCTTCAAAATAGTCCCCTAACGTCCATTTATTAACAATTATGCCCTATTTTTATACATTAATTTATTCATGCTTCAAAACAGTCACTGGAGTTCATTGATATATATAACAGTCCTACAACACTTGTATATACACATGTGGTAGTGTAGACTTCGGTGAGAACTTGGCAAAAGGGGGAGAAAATGTATTGGAAATGTATAAAAATAATGCCAAGTAAGAGTCTTTTGTGTCCATGTATACGCGGTCTACAAGTAATATAGTAGTCAGTTGAGTATCATCTCTACTAGGATTGACCAAGAGTTGAATGCTTTGATCACTTATTGTCAATGGAAAAATGTTGTTTTACATGGGAGTTGTTTGAAAATGGTTTTAAAGAAAAGATAAGTAGATTAAAACAACGTTGGCAAGGAGAGAGTCAAATGAGTGATGAGTGTTGGCAAGGGATGTTTGGTTATCACGCTATTCATGTGATAAGTGCCCAAAAGTCCTATATTTTTACCCCTTTTACATGGAAATTATCACTCAACCTACACCCATTTGAGCTGCATTATAGCCCTTCATGCTTTGATTTCATCATTTATGCCTTTGATCCTTATATTCTGTTTATTTTATGAAAAAAGTACTAATTAATGCATGTTTGGTGCTTTTGCAGATTTTCACGATGCCAGGGCATGAGATACCGTGAAGGCACTGAAGAAAAAAAGAAAGGATAAGACAGAACCAGCTAGAAACCGATCTTGATCGATCCATGCCAAAACTGATAGCTTATACTGAGGGAAGCTGATGACGCCTTGTGGAGCATAACTAGTCACAGACACATGCCGAGGTAGCAGAATGCAATTCTGTGGAAGTGTACTACTCAACCCGTCGGATGAAAAAACATGCAAAGTGGTAGCCGATTTTTAGAGCTTTCAATTCCGGATTTTTCTACATACTTTGCATGGCAGTCAGAGCTCATGAAGAGGGTGAAAACATGGAAGGAATAATAAAGTTAGACTTTTGGCCAAAAGTGAATAATGTATTAAATTAAAGAGATTCACCTCTTTAATAAAGATAAGTCCAAGTCTAACTTAACTTCCTCTCCAAGAAGGATTTGTGCCTACACCTTCTCCTGTATAAAGGAGGCTTGCCGCCATAATCAAGAGTCGAATTCAGAGAAGAGAGATGAGAGAGCTTAGAATTTAGTTTGTGTTTTCTTTCCATTCATTATGTTCTAAATTTCCTTAAGGTTAGGATTAGTTTGTTTAGTAGCTGTGTGAAGACTATTGTAATTTGTTTAAGATCTTAATGCAAATAAGTTGAGGTTTGCTAATTATTGGCTTTAATCATTCTTGAATACTTATCGAGAGAGAGTTTGTGAGGTTATCCATTTGTTCAATATTGAGAGAGTTGAACTCATGAAACGATTAAGTATGGTTTTATCCCACGTGGTGTTAACTAACTCGACCTAGGGATAGGTTAAAAGTTTCAGCGGCTAAAGAAAGTGTGTGATTGGTTGGTGTGTGTGTTTGGTTTAAATCGAGAGGTATGGTTAAAGTTCAGTAATCAATAGTTTTCGGGGCTTAGAGATAAGAAGAAGCCATTCTAGGACGCTTTGCTGAGCCTTAATAGCATCTGCCCACGAGCAAGGGATTGTCGCGGCAAAGACTCAACCTTTGCGACCGCGGCAGGGACTTCGTTTACTGCCATAACAGTTTTGTGTTGTTGCATTCAAGAACGAAGAGAAGTCACTAGGATTCTACACTAGGGTGCATTCTAATCCGGCCCATTCTCTCAAATTGATTTTCTCCTTACATTATTTTTTGGCTTGTTTTAGTTTTAGTATTTTAGTTTATTCGAAACAACCCATCTCACATGTGTTTTTACTTTATTTGTTTTAAAGTGCGAGGAAGTAGGAGAAAAAGGTTGGCCCAATCACGGTGGAGATCATACTCGATATACATCATTATATTACCTGATGTGTACACTTGCACTATTGTTGGGCACTTTTACGCGAGCATCAAGATTTTGGCGCAGTTGCCGAGGATTCGTAACTTTTGTTTTTATTTTCTTGCACTCTTTATATTTTTTTGTTTATTTATTTTTTGTTTTAGTACTAATGAAACTTGGTTTTGTTTTGGTGCATGAACAGAGCGAACCCAAGCATCCCATTGCGAGACTTAGATCCAGAAATCTAACGCTCTTACCTAAAGCATAGACGAAATATCGTAGCCACAATGGAGGAACTTGAGGGCCGAGGCCGAGGCAGCAAGCAAGGTGCCCCAGCAGGTAATGTCAACAACAATTAGAATGCCATTGGGCAGCCGCGTGTCGACGAGTAGCAACTTCCCGATGGAAAGCAGAATATCTCGACATGCAATGGAGACAACCTACCCTTTTACTTCGAGCCAGTACAAAACTTAACTTTCCGAAACTACCTTGAAGAGGATGTAAATGGACGAAATCCGGGCGTAGTTACACCTGAGATCGAGGGCACCCACTTTGAACTGAAGCTTGTGATGTTCAACATGATCAATACCATTGTAACACTACCTTCCCAGTCTGGTTGAGAACTGTGTCGAAAGGTGATATCGGTGTTCTATACAATGGACAGTGCAACAAAATTTCTTTTTAATAATAATCTTTAAGCCAATATCATACAATAATACAATGCCTCAATACATTTTAGTCCATTTAATCCATACGAAGCAATAATTAATCAATCGAGGCTAAATTGTTATTATTACAAGTTTTAAGGACTAAACTATAAATTAAACAAATAAGAAGTCCTTCAATGCAATAGACTTTACCATATTGGAATTCATAACATTATTAACATACTCGTAAAATTTCATACCTTTTGGAGACCACTAGCTCATTCAATTTAATATTTCAATATTCAGCGACTAAACTGTTAACCTTGCAAACTATTTAATATGCCTTTAACTCCCTAAACCCTAACCCCGTATCGAAACACCATAGGACTATTTCAAAACTGGTGAACGATGGTCAACCCTTGTTGACTTTACTCTTTAGGCTGTATCGATACGGGCATTCCCTGTATCGAAACGAGTTGACTTCATTTGACTTTGACTTTGACCCATTTCGATACGTTATAAACTCGTACTGAAACAAAGAAATCCAGTGGAAAAATGTTTCGAAGAGACCATGAACCGTTCCGATACGCCCTATTCCTTAGGCCCAATTATGCTTACCCGTATCGAAACGCCATCACTCGTTTCAATACGGGCTGACCTGTAATGACATAATTTTTGCTGCTATTTATTTAATTTGACCTACTGAACGATGTCAAAATGCAACAAAATTTCACACGCAATATTTCAATGGTATAAACTAATAGCATGCCAAGTTTCATGATCATACAAATATGTTTACTATGTTTGACCTTTATGAGCCAAGTATGCACTTTTAGGGCATTTTAAGCCAACCAAAAAGGCCATTTAGGGCAATTAACCGTATTCCTTCATATGCATATCACCAACATAACAAAATGGGCATAAATTATTAGTTTAGGGGTGAGCCTAATTCCATTCGTAGCCATTAAGATGGAGGTGAGCCCATCATGGAGTGATAGAGGTGAGTCTATCACAATGTATATGGGTGAGCCTATACAAGTCAGTGAATCAAATATTGTTTGTAAAAGTTATGGAGGTGAGTCTATCGTAACAGATAGGGGTGAGCCTATGCCGGAATGTTGTAAGCCAATATGTGTGTTTATTGTTACCCATGTATCATGATTATAATGAATGTATAATGTATTACTGTGCATGAGATGAATGATGATGAGATGTTGCATATGACAAATCTATGCATGTGAATTAAGCAAGTGAGGCTTAATGTGGTTTTGCATTGTGAACAATGCATGTGGCTAATGATACATATGGAACATGGTTTCAACTTGTGTTTTTTAAAAGTTTTAAAGGAATTGAGATTGAGCATGATATGGTTTCAACTTGTGTTTTTTTTAAGTGCAAGTTTGAAAGGAATGCATGTGTTTACAAAGATTGATGTTTTGTATGGAAAATGCATTGATGAATGTTTTGGTTTTATAGCAGTCCTCAATAAGCTTTTTTCTTACGCTCATTTGTTTCATCAATACAAAGAATTGAGCACCTTTGGCAGCAAGCAAGAAAGGGATATCCAAATGGTTTTGGTTAAGCAAAGTATGTGCTTTCATCTTACTATAATAAGAGGCAATGGGAGAGATTTCCACTCATGAGTTGCTTGGTGTTATGTGACATCTTTAGCATGTTTAGTTTATGTTTTGAGACATGTAATTGGTCTCTATATGGTTTTTGGATTTCTATTTGGTATTTTGGATATGTCTTTATAAGTGTTTTAAAGCATGCTTTTATAGTTCCATGAACTTCATGAATTGCCATGCCTGATGCTTATATTGTGGATGATTGTTAATGCATTTGTGGTAGAAATCATTGATATAACATGTATGGTAGATATGGATGTGAATAGTTGATGTTAAATGCATAATTGTGGATGTTGGTTGTGCATTTCATGTACTCGTATCGATACTCGAGCTTGGGTATTGATACTCGAAGGCATATTTTAGGTCAAACTACACATGGGTATCAATACGAGTTGGGTGCATATCGATATGCATGTGCAAAGTATGAAGAGCATACTGATATACGAGGAAGTGTATCGATACCTTTTCCCCAACTTTGATTACTGTCTTACCGTGTAACCCCCTTAGCCCGGCCTAGAAGCCCGACCCGAACTAAGAAGATTACATGGGGGAAAACGAAGCCAACTCGCTAAAGCCGACTTCGATTAACGGCCCTTATTTTTTTTCTTTTTATCTTCTCTATATGCACATTAAGATCCTATGTGATTAGCAACACACTTATAAAGGAACGACATAGCGATTGGAGTTTGATTAGGGGTTCAATTGCTTAAATTTCATAATTATGGACTAAACTATAATTTCTAAAAATTACAGGGACTAATCCAATTTTAAGATTACCAATCCTTGTACTAAAAAAAGATTACCAATCCTTAATTAATAAGGTAACATGCCATCATGTCAAAATACATCACAAACATATCATCCAAACTCAACCAATTGAACATACAACGCTCAGGGACCAAAATGCAACTTTTCAGGACTTTTAAAGATTCTTTTAACTGATAATAACGACTCGGTATCAATACGCTTGAGCCTGTATCGATACGTGAAATGGCAGTAGCAAAACTTGGGAAAAGGGTATCGATATTCTTCCCCGGGTATCCGTACGGCCTTCAAACCTTTTCCTAGGCATATCGATACGCTGGCAACTCGTATTGATACCTCTAAGCTGAAACGCCTGAAAATAGACTTAGCGTATCGGTACACAATTTCGAGTATCGATACGCATACAAGAAATGCACTTTCAACGACCCTCAAATCGCAATTAACATCTAAACATGTCCAAATCACCCATACATGTTACATCCAACATTTTATACACATAATCATCATCAAACATTCACAACACAAGCATCAAGCATGGCAAATCATGGACAGACATTAAACTACTTAAGCATGATTTTTAAACACAACCATATCATAGCCAAAAATAAAAATCCAAGACCATAAGCCAAAAACACAAACCAAACATGCTCAAGGTGTTTAACATACCAAACTAAACCATGAATAGAAATCCCTCTCATTGCCTCTTATTACACTAAAGTGAAAGCAGATACATTGCTTAGATAAAATCACTTGGATTCCCCTTGCTCTCTTGCTGCCAAAGATGCTCAATTCTCTGCATTGATGAAACAAATGAGTGTAAGCATAAAGCTTAGCGAGGACCGCTAAACATGAACATTCATCAATGCATTTTACAAAACCAAATATCATTTTTTGTAAACATATGCCTTTCCTTTAAAACATCATTTTCACTTTCAAATCCACATGCTTATAGCATCATTAATTGCAACAACAAAAACCTTTGCTCATGCTTAATTCAAGCATCATATGCATTCAAGCATATATCTCAAGCATCTCATCCTTTCTCAAATCAAAGTTCAACGTTAACTCATTTTATCCACATCATTATAGTGGCTCGCAAGTGATCAATTACAACTCATATCAAAACCAACACAATTGACACAATCGGATACGCGGATTACAAGCGTTGTCCCACACGCTTCATACACACTACCGGATTCACAAGGTGGAGTTTAATGGCACAATCACAATCTCTCAACACCCGTGATGGAGATTAATGGCACAATCACAACCCCTGAACATCACTCATTGGTAGTTGTATAATTCCACTAACGAGAGTACGGGACACAAACCACAAGATTCACACACGAGACTAAACCATCCACCATTGTGATCTTAGCCTCAATCGTTAGGGTACATGGATGGAGTTTACAGCACAATCACAACCCCTCGACATCGAAGGTGACTTTATTCATGGTGCACCCAATCTTATAGCCGACTAACTATATCCGATTAAAGTAACCAAAACCATTTACCATCACTTGCCAATATAATCATTAATCATCATTGATTTACTATTTTACAAGCATAAACCATAATGCCATTTTCACAAGCCTTATCAAGCTTAAAACCAAAAGCATAAATCATATAAACTCAAGGATCACTTACCACGTGCATCCTGAACAAAATGGCATTTACAACCAGCAACATCATTGCTTAAAACATGCTTTAAAACTGTAATCGAACCACATTTAAAACAAGTGCATTTCAAATCAAAACTTAGCACAATCCGAGAGAGACTTTCGATTCACTTACTCTTGAGCTTAGCTAAGTGTTTCAAACTTACACTAAGCTCCCAAAACCACGCTCAAAGCATTTCTAAGCTGGAAAACACTTTTCCACACACCGATACACGACACTTCACTTGCCCACGCGAAGATCACTCGACTGAAGCCTCCAAAAATGCTTCGCTTGTTCCTGGATCAAGATCCCCTATTTTAAAAGCATCAAAATAGAGATCCAAATGCATTTCAACACCAGCAACTAAACACAAACTCGTTGCCCAGCAAAACTTCACAAATTTACCCATCCAAAACAACCAAAAACTCAATCGATTGCTTCCTAAACCAAGCCCAGCCAATATACATCTCATCTAACCATTAATAATCATCAAAACACATATAAAAACACCCTAAACCCTTCCTTATGTCTCCAGCATACAGATCACCTTCAAACCACCTCAAAAACTCAACTAAAACTATCAAGAAACTCAAGGATCTAAAGGATTTCTAGATTTATATCATCAAAACTCTCTTTCAACATTATAATCAACTCAAAACTCAATTGGAACCTGTAACCCCCTTAGCCTGACCTAGACGGTTGACCCAAACGCCGAAGGTTACACGGGGAAAACCAAAGTCAACCTGAAAGTCAACCTTGATTAACAACCCTTTTTTCTTCTTAGTCTTGTCTAGATACACATTAACCATATGTGAGTACGCATGAAACATATAGGTGAAAGGCACATCGATCAAAGAACATGAGGGGCTCAATTGCACAAAATACAAATATCATGGACAAAAATGAAAATTCTTAAAATTAGGAGGTCTTAACTGATTTTAAGGTTACCAATATTTAATTAGTTATATTACATGCTTCCCTGTCAAATTTCACCTTAATCGGACAACTCAAACTCATGCAATTGCAATTACAACTTTCGGGACTAAAACGTGAAGCTTGCAAACCTCAACACCATTCAAATCAGTGCCCAACGGTCACCCGTTTCGTAACGGTGTTGACCGTTCCGAAACACGGGTTCATTTCGAGACTTGTTCTGAAACAGGGCCTTCTAGTGGCCAAACTGTTTCGAAACAGTCACCGGCCGTTTCGAAACACTAAGGCCATTACAAGCCCCCGTTTCGAAACGTCAATGAGTGTATCGATACAATTTGCCCAGAAGCTGCAGATTTTGCTGGTTTTTCATGCATAAACCCAATCAAACACTTCCTAATTACCCTCTAATCATGCCAACAAGTCATCATTCACATATGGCATAAGATTGTCACCCCTAAACACATTTATAGCTTCAATCATGAAACTACACATGTCTGTAGGCATGCATCCTAATATCCAAAAACCAAACAACCAACCAAACTCCAAATCCAGCATCAAAAGGCCAATTACAAATCCAAAACATCAAAAGCATCATGTCACAAACTAGGGAATCCAAAACATCTCCCAAAACACATCTTAGGTTCCCATTGCCGAATTACCAAAACTAATAGTGTATGAAAACATCAACATACATGAGCTTAGTTCCCTTGGACACTCTTGCCTCCTTGTTGCCCTTTAAAACGTCAATTATCTGCATTATTGGTTCAAGAGAGAGAGCGTAAGAAAAATTGTTTAGTGAGGCATGCTATAAAGAAAACAACACAAAAATGTATTTTAGAAAACACTTTCAACAAAGCTTTCTAAGCACATGCTCAACTCTTTCCATGCAACCTTGCATACATAACAAGCATCTTATGCTTCATTATAACCATAACTTCATATTGGCTTTCAAGTGATAATTCATAACCATTTTCAACTCAAAATACAATCGGATACGCGGATTACAAGCGTTGTCCCATACGCTTCATACACACTACCGAACAACACAATGTGGAGTTTACTGGTACAATCACAACCCCTCAACACCCGTGATGGAGTTTAACGGTACAATCTCAACCCCTCAACATCACTCATCGGTAGTTGTATAATTCCACTAACGAGTACACGAGACACATAACACAAGATCTACACACAGACTTCTAACCACCGTTGTGATCTTACCTTACTCGTTAGTGTACATGGATGGAGTTTACGGTACAATTACAACCCCTCAACATCCAAGGCAACTTTATTCACGGTGCACCCAATCCTATAACCGGCTAACTATATCTCATTCAAGTACTTTAAAACAATTACATCACTTGCCAATATACACCATTTACCATCAACAATTCACTATTTTAAAGCATTAAACAAAGCCATTTAACATCATGCATCACAATGCATCAAAACCATATTAACAATATGTCAAACCAAGGGTCTCTTACCTTGAGCATCCATCAACACATGGCTTTCAAAACCAGCATTAACCATGCTAAAACATGCTTTGAAAACAGAATTTAAACATGCAAATTATAACCAATGCATCAAACCACTTCATGGCTCATCCAAGAGAGTTTCTCCGAAAACTTACTCTTGAGCTTAGTTAAGTTGCTTAGACTTAAACTAAGTTCCTAAACCATTCAAACAATTGTTTCAAAGCTGGAAACCCAACTCCACTCACAAATTCTTTTTCGCAAGCTTGCCAAAACGCCGATCAAGCCTTCACGATCAACTCCAAAGGTGTCCAAAGATGCCTCCCCTATTTTAAACACATCAAAGTAGAGGATTAATGCATCATCATGCATTGAAATCTTCAGCCAACACACTTAAACTCGTTGCTCTACTTAAAACCAACATTTCGGCTACTTAACACAACTAAAATCACCTCCAAACTCTTCCAAAACTTAACCCAACCAAGATCCATCACTTCTAACCATTTCTAAACATCAATTAACATACAAAATAAACCTAAACTCGTTCTTATACCTCCAGCTATAACATAACACCAAGATTACCTAAAAAACCTCTATTTTCATAAGCAAAAACATAGGAAACACAACCTATTCAGGATTGCATTGATAAAACCTCATTTACACATCATTTGACATCCAAAATACATTTAAGAATCATCTCAAAACAGAGCCCAAACAATCACAACGAAATTCTTCAAGATTTCTTCCAAATCTTGAGTTTTAAGCCAAAATCAAGTTTCTAACAATAAAACCATTTGTAAAACTTAAATTAACGATTGATAACTTGGGAATTTCAGTAAAGAACTGAGTATTTAGAGGAGAAGAACAATATTACCTCTAAATGGTGATTTCTCTTTGATTTTAGTCAATTTCCTTGAAAATTCAATGAGGAAATCAAGAGGATTTCATGCAAGATTGATTAGGAATTAATTGATGATAGAAATATCATCAATTGAAGTGAAGATTAATGAAAAAGTTGCTGGAGAAAAGTGTTTGGATGATGGAATTTTGAGTGAAAAAGAAATGAGAAAATTTTAGGAAAAGGTAGTTATGATTTTCCCAAAAGGTAGTTTATCTTCTCATTTAATTAATTAAAACATTATTTAATTCATTCAAATTAAGGAAAAATCTGGAGAAATCATTTTTGGGTAAATTAGCTGCTTAAAGATTCAAAGTTTCAATCCTTACAAAACAGTCACCACTAAACTTTTCAAAAATCGCATTTTAGTCACTATTCAAAAATGTAGTAATTCCAAACCTTATTTTGTAAAATTGATTTCACCACTCTCTTATATATATTAAAAGAGAATTTTAGATATTTTTCCATATTTTTACAACATCCTGAACTAGGCTTTCCCTAAAACCTCCATTTATATTCGAACCCAAAATCAGACCGGTCTTGTTCAGACCCTAAACTTCTAAGCCCAAAATTGGGGTGTTACAACTCCCCCCCCCCCTTAAGAAATTTCGTCCTCAAACTTTCCCTGGAGGAAAAAGGTACGGAAACTGCTTCAACATATCATCCTTTCTTTCCCACGTGGCTTCCTCAACACCACGGTGCTTCCACAACACCTTAACCAATTCAATGGTCTTGCCTCGAGGAACTTTACTGTCCAAATCGAGAATTACAATCGGCTCTTCATCATAGGTCAAGTCTGGATTCAACTCCACTTCCTCCACATGCATAACATGCGAAGGATTCGATATATACCACCGTTGTGATCTTACCTTACTCGTTAGTGTACTTGGATGGAGTTTACGGTAAATTACAACCCCTCAACATCCAAGGCGACTTTATTCACGGTGTACCCAATCCTATTGCCAGCTAACTATATCCGATTCAAGTACTTTAAAACCATTACATCACTTGCCAATATACACCATTTACCATCAACAATTCACTGTTTTAAAGCATTAATCAAAGCCATTTAACATCATGCATCACAATGCATCAAAACCATATTAACAATATGTCAAACCAAGGATCTCTTACCTTGAGCATCCGTCAACACATGTCTTTCAAAACCACCATTAACCATGCTAAAACATGCTTTCAAAACAGAATTTAAACATGAAAATTATAACCAATGCATCAAACCACTTCATGGCTCATCCAAGAGAGTTTCTCCAAAAACTTACTCTTGAGCTTAGTTAAGTTGCTTAGACTTAAACTAAGCTTCTAAAACCATCAAACATTTGTTTCAAAGCTGGAAACCCAACTCCACTCACCAATTCTGTTTCGCAAGCTTTTCGAAACACCGATCAAGCCTCCGGATCAACTCCAAGGGTGTCCGAAGATGCCTCCCCTGTTTTAAACACATCAAAGCAGAGGATTAATGCATCATCATGCATTGAAATCCTCAGCCAACACACTTAAACTCGCTGCTCTACTTAAAACCAACATTTCAGCCACCAAACACACCCGAAATCACCTCCAAACTCTTCCAAAACGTAACCCAATCAAGATCCATCACTTCTAACCATTTCTAAACATCAATTAAAATCTAAAATAAACCTAAACTCGTCCTTATACCTCCAGCTATAACAGAACACCAAGATCACCTCAAAAACAACCATTTTCATAAGCAAAAACTTAGGAAACACAACCTATTCGGAATTGCATTGATAAAACTTCATTTACACATCATTAGACATCCAAAATACATTTAATAATCATCTCAAAATAGAGCCCAAACAATCACAACGAAATTCTTCAAGACTTCTTCCAAATCTTGAGTTTTAAGCCAATATCAAGTTTCTAACATTAAAACCATTTATAAAACTTAAATTTAGAATTGATAACTTGGGAATTTCTGTAAAGAACTGAGTATTTAGAGGAGAAGAACAATCTTACCTCTAAATGGTGATTTCTCCTTGATTTGAACCAATTTCCTTGAAAATTCAATGAGGAAATCAAGAGGATTTCATGCAAGATTGATTAGGAATTAATTGATGATAGAAATCTCATGAATTGAAGAGAAAATCAATGCAAAAGTTTCTGGAGAAAAGTGTTTGTATGATGGAATTTTGAGAAAAAAAGAAATGAGAAAATTTTAGGAAAAGGTAGTTATAATTTTTCCAAAATGTAGTTTCTCTTGTCATTTAATTAATTAAAACATTAATTAATTCACTAAAATTAAGGAAAAATCTGGAGAAATCATTTTTGGGTAAATAAGCTCCTTAAAGATTCAAAGTTTCAATCCTTACAAAACAGTCACCACTAAACTTTTCAAAAATCACATTTTAGTCACTATACCAAAATGTAGTATTTCCATACGTTATTTTGTATAATTGATTTCACCACTCTCTTATATATATTAAAAGAGAATTTTTAGATATTTTTCATTATTTTTAAAGCATCCCGAACTAGGATCTCCCTAAAACCTCCTTTTATATTCGAACCCAAAATCAGACCATTCCGGTTCAAACCCTAAACTTCTAAGCCCAAAATTGGGGTGTTACAGAACCAATCCAAAACAGAGCTCATCAACAACACTCCGAAAATCAAGATTTAAACCTTTATTTTGCAAGATTTGATCTAAAATCAAAACTATAATTAAAACTCAATTAAAAACAACAATTAGGAGTCAGAAATTTTGGGAATTTCAATAAAGAATCTAGATTAGAAGTTGAGAACGAGATTTACCTACAATCATTGCCTTCCTTAAAGATTGAGAAGTTTTTACTTCACAAATCTTGAAGAACTTAAAGAAAATTCTTTGGAAAAGATGAGAAACTAAAGAGAGAGTGTTTGGGAGAAAGGAAATCTGGAGAAAAGGTTTGAGAAAATGGGTTTTGCTGAAAATGAAAATTGAAAGTTAGTTACGTGAAATAAAACCCCAATATTTACCATTTTATAATCAATTATATTAAAACTCTGTTAAAACACATGTAAATATAAGGGAAGGTGTAATAGCACAAAAGCTCCCTAAAGATTCTAAGATTTTGACTCCTCTTTTGAAATTTCATTTTTCCACATTTTTAAAACATTACATTTTGGTTACCACCCAAGATGTACCACTTACGTAACTCATTTTGTAAAATTGATTTGACCAACCTCTTAAAAATGATTTTAGAGGATTTTAGCATTTTTGTCATATTTTTATCCTTTCCCGATCCTTGACTTCCCTAAACAACCTAAAACGATTCGAACCGCATCCGACCGGCCCGATGCAATGTCTAGAACATCTAGGCCCAAAACTAGAGCGTTACAACTCTCCCCCACTTAGGAAATTTCGTCCTCGAAATTTTACCTGAAGAAAAAAGGTGCAGAAACTACTTCAACATGTCCGCCTTGCTTTCCTAAGTGGCCTCCTCAACTCCTCGATGTCGCCACAACACCTTCACAAGATCTATCATCTTGCCACGAAGAAATTTACTGCTCGAAACCAGAATCCTCACTAGTTACTCGTCATAAGAAAAATCCAGATTCAACTCTATATCCTCAATAAGAATCACATGCGAAGGATCAAATATGTACCTCCGCATCATCGAAACATGAAACACATCATGAATCCTTTCCAACTCGGGAGGAAACCTAAACCGATAAGCCACAAGACCAATACACTCTACAACCTCATAAGCTCTAATAAACCTAGGGCTAAGCTTACCTTTACGCCCTAATCTCATCACCTTCTTCAAAAATGTTACTTTCAAAAACATACGTTCGCCAACTGCGAACTCAATTTCATTACGCTTCAGATATACGTAAGACTTTTTCCGATTTGATGCTGCCTTCAAGCAGTCACAAATGAGCTTTACCTTCTCAGTGGTTCCCTTCAACATAGTCGGCATCGAAATCAACTTTTGTCCAGTTTCTGCCCACAAAGAGGCATTCTACACTTTTTCCCATACAAAGCCTCGTATGGATCCATTTGAATAATTGCCTGGTAACTATTGTTGTGAGCAAACTCAACCAAAGGCAAGTGCTTCTCCCAAGAACCTTGGAAATAAATAATACAACACCTCAACATGTCCTCAAGCACTTTGATAACACATTCTTACTGCCCATCCGTCTGAGGATGATAAGAAGTACTGAAATTCAACCGTGTACCCAAATCTTGATGCAAACATTCCAAAAACCTTGACGTGAACCTTGTATCTCTATATGACACTATAGACTTTGGCACACAGTGCAACCGCACAATCTCAGCAGTATATAGCTCTGTCAGCTTATCCAAGGTATACGTAGTATGCACAGGCAAGAAATGTGCACACTTCGTAAGGCGATCAACAATCACCGAAATAGAATTATTCCTCGATGGTGACAAAGGCAAACCATACACAAAATCCATAGTAATCCTTTCCCACTTCCATTCCCAGATTTTCAAAGGCTGCAACAACCCAGAAGGAACCTGATGTTCATCTTTCACTCGCTAACAAACCATGCATTTGCTAACAAACTCGGCAACATCCATTTTAAATCCAACCCAGTAGTACTCATCCTTCAAACCACGATACATCTTCATTCTACTAGGGTGCATAGCAAAAGGACTACTATGAGCTTCAGTCAGAATAGTGCGCCTTAACTAAACATCATTCGACACCACTATTCCACTCCCCAAACACAAAACACCATCATCATTAAAACTGAAATCTGAAGGCTTACCATCTACAATATCCTGAACATGAGGAACAAGGGAATCATCAAGCAACTACTTATCCTTGATCATCTGAATCAAAGATGGTTTCACTTGCAATTCAGCAACAAGTCCACCATCTCGTGATATGCTCAAGTGAGCAAACATCGCCCTCAGCTCCACAACCACCTTTTTGCTCAAAGCATCGGCCACAACATTGGCCTTTCCAGGATGATACTCGATCAAAAGATTGTAATCCTTAAGCAACTCCACCCATCGATGTTGCCTAAGATTCAACTCCTTTTAAGACATAAGGTACTTTAAACTCTTATGATCTGTGAATACAACACACTTCTCTCCATACAAATAATAACTCCAAATCTTTAAAGCAAACAAAACAACCGCAAGGTCAAGATCGAGTGTAGGGTAGTTATGCTCATGCATCTTTAAATTCCTAGATGCATATGCTACTACCTTACCCTCCTGAATCAACACACAACCCAAACCAACGAAGGACACATCACTATAGACCACAAACTCCTTACTAGAATCAAGTTGAATCGGGACAATAGCTTGCATTAAAGCTTCCTTTAGCTTCTTAGAAGCTTGTTGCCTCACATCTATCCACTAAAAGCAAACATTCTTCTGCAACATCTCGGTCAAAGGTGCATCAATCTTCGAGAAACCCTCAACAAACCTACGGTAATATCCCGCCAATCCAAGAAAACTTCGTACTTCTGTCACTAGCTTAGGCACTTTCCAACCCATCACTACCTCTACCTTATGTGGATCCACACGAATCCCCTTGGCCGATACAACATGTCAAAGGAAGACCACCTCCCTCAACAAAAATACACACTTGCTCAACTTAGCCTAAAACTGGTTTTCCAACAACACTTGCAACACTATCCTTAGGTGTCTATCATGATCCTCCTCGTTACAAGAGTACACAAGGATGTTATCGATGAACACCACCACAAACTGATCCAAAAACTCATGGAATAGGTGATTCATCATGTCCATGAAAGCAGCAGGTGCGTTGGTTAAACCAAAAGGCATCACTAAGAACTCATAATGCTCATACATCGTATGATACGTCGTTTTAGGTATGTCCACATCCTTCACCTTGAACTGCTAATACCCTAACCTCAAATCAATCTTAGAAAAAATCGAGGCTCCTCGAAACTGATCAAAGAGATCATGAATCCTTGGCAAGGGATACTTGTTCTTGATCGTCAGCTTGTTCAATTGTCGATAATCTATACACATCTGTATTGTCCCATCTTTCTTTTTAACAAACAACATCGGTGCACCCCAAGGTGATACACTCGACCGGAGGAACCCTCAATCAAGCAACTCCTGAAGTTGCGTCTTCAACTTCTTCAGCTCTTTAGGTGCCATTCGATAAGGAGTAATGGACATCGGAGTCGTATTTTCATACAACTCGATACCAAACTCAACCTTTCTGTTTGGCGCCAACGTAGACAATTCTTCCGGAAAGACACCCAGAAAATCACAAACTGTCCTGATGTCCTGCACACGTACATCTTTTGTACCAGGATTCATCACATATGCAAGATAAGCATCACAACCCATCCTTAGCATACGACTTGCTTCCAAAGCTGAAACAACATTAGACAAGAATTTCACATTCTCGACTACTATCACCACCTCATAATCATCATCAGGCTTTAAGGTGACTCGCTTAACATCAAAGTCAACCACTGCTCTATGTTCAAACAACCAATCCATGCCAATAATCACATCAAATCCATAAAAGGGTAACTCCATCAAATCTATAAGAAAGACCTGATCTTGGACAGATAAGGGACACCTCTGATACAACTTCTTTGTGACCACAGTCTCACCAAAAGAACTAGTCACTTGCATTCCTATATCAAGCAACTCAAAAGGTATATCAAGCAAATGTGCATGCTCACTCAAGATATAAGAATGCGTGGATCTAGAATCAATCAAATCAGCCAATGATAAAGATTGTAGAACAATGCTACCTGTGATAACATCGGTATCGTTGCGCCCTTCGCGCTGAGCATAGACCCTCGCAAGACCGCTTCCCTCAGGATGAACTTCTACAACATTACCGATACCACGATGACCCTCATCTCTCCTCTAAAAATTACCTCGGCCGTGCCCACAGCCTCTTTGAGGTGTAGCCACAGAAGGTGCACGTCCCTAGCCTCCACCAGCCAACAAAGGACTCTCATGCCTCATATGACATGTTGAACCACAGTTCCAACAAGAATTCCCTTCAACATAGCACTCACAAATGAGCTTCACCTTCTTGGTGGTTCCCTTCAACATAGTCGGCATCAGAATAAACTTTTGTCCAGTTTCTGCCCAACAAAGAGGTGTTCTACACTTTCTCCCATACAAAGCCTCGTTTGGATCCATTTGAATGCTTTCCTGGTAACTATTGTTGTAAGAAAACTCAACCAAAGGCATGTGCTTCTCCCAAGAACCTTTGAAATAAATAATACAACACCTCAACATGTCCTTCAAACAATGATACATCTTCATACTACCAAGCTGCATAGCAAAAGGACTACTATGAGCTTCAGTAAGAATATTGTGCCTCAACTAAACATCATTCAGCACAACTATTCGACTCCCCAAACACAAAACACCATCATCATTAAAACTGAATTTCGAAGGCTAACCATCCGTAATATCCTGAACATGAGGAACAAGGGAATCATCAAGCAACTGCTTATCCTTGATCATCTGAATCAAATATGGTTTAACTTGAAATTCAGCAACAAGTCCACCATCTCGCGATATGCTCAAGTGAGTAAACATCGCCCTTAACTCCACAGCCACATTCATGCTCAAAGCATTGGCCACAACATTTGCCTTTCCAGGATGATACTCGATCGACAGATTATAATCCTTAAGCAACTCCACCAATCGATGTCGCCTAAGATTTAACTCCTTTTGAAACATAAGGTACTTTAAACTCTTATGATCTGTGAATACAACACACTTCTTGCCACACAAATAATGCCTCCAAATCTTTAAGCCAAACAAAACAACCGCAAGCTCAAGATCGTGAGTAGGGTAGTTACGCTCATGCATCTTCAAATTCCTAGATGCATATGCTACTACCTTACCCTCCTGCATCAACACACAACTCAAACCAACGAAGGAAGCATCACTATAGACCACAAACTCCTTACCAGAATCATGTTGAATCGGGAATGGAGCTTGCGTCAAAGCATCCTTTAGCTTCTCAAAAGCTTGTTGCCTCCCATCTGTCCACTCAAATCAAACACTCTTCTCCAACATCTTGGTCAATGGTGCATCAATATTCCAGAAACCCTCGACAAACCTACGGTAATATCCAGCCAATCCAAGAAAACTTCGTACTTTTGTCACCAACTTAGGCACTTTCCAGCCCATTACTGATAAAAGAGATCATCGATCCTTGGCAAGGGATACTTGTTCAGTTGCCGTGTAACACCCCAATTTTGGGCTTAGAAGTTTAGGGTCTGAACCGGACCGGTCTGGTTTTCGGTTCTAATATAAAAATGAGGTTTTAGGGAAAGCCTAGTTCGGGATGCTTTAAAAATATGAAAAAATATCTAAAAATCCTCTTTTAATTTATATAAGAGAGAGGTGAAATCAATTTTACAAAATAAGGTTTGGAAATTCTACATTTCGTTGTAGTGACTAAAATGCGACTTTTGAAAAGTTTAGTGGTGACTATTTTGTAAGGATTGAAAATTTAAATCTTTAAGGAGCTAATTACCCAAAAATGATTTCTCTAGATTTTTCCTTAATTTGAGTGAATTAATTAATGTGTTAATTAATTAAATGAGAAGAGAAACTACCTTTTGGAAAAATTATAACTCTCTTTTTCTCTCAAAATTCCATCATCCAAACACTTTTCTCCAGCAACATTTGCATTGATCATCACTTCAATTGATGAGATTTTTATCATCAATTAATTCATAATCAATCTTGCATCAAATCCTCTTGATTTCCTCATTGAATTTTCAAGGAAATTGGCTCAAATCAAGGGGAAATCACCATTTAGAGGTAAGATTGTAACGCCCCGGTTTTGGGCTAAGAAGTTTTGGGCGTTGACCGGTTCGGTCAAAGTGCTGATCGAATATATAAGGGTGAATTTAGGAAAGCCTAGTTCGGGTTGCATTAAAAATATGGAAAAATGTTCTAAAATCATCTTTTAATATATTTAAGTGAACTGTGAAATCAATTTTGGAAAATGAGGTTCGGAAGGTTGACATTTTGGCTAGTGACCAAAATGTAATTTTTGAAAGTTGCGTGACAGTTTTATAAAGGATTGAAACTTTGAATCTTTAAGGAGCTATTATTCCAAAAAGAGTTTCTCCAGATTTTTCTAAGATATTTTTAGGCTTTATTCTGATTTTAAAGTTTATGAAATGTGGAGGGAAATCATTTTACCATTTCATAACTAACTTTTCTATTTTCTCTCAATTTTCCTTTTCTCTCATTTTCTCTCAACCCAAACACATTTCTCCAGATTTTCTTCTCTGATTTTGTCATCTAAATCACTCATTTCAACTCTCTTTTGATTCCCAATCATCTCATCAACAAAACCTCTCAATTTGCAAGTTGTTTCATCAAGCTTTTTGGCTCTAAAAAGGAGAAACTCAAGTTTGGAGGTAAGAACGTCCTTCTCCTATAAACTATCAGTTCTTTACTGAAATTCCTAAGTTCTCAATCCTTGATTTGTGATTTGTTAAAGGCTTTTCAATTGAAATCTTGATTTTGGCTTAAAATGCAAGATTTGGTGATTTTGGTGGAATTTTCGAGTCATCTGTTTGGGCAGTGTTTTGAAGTGTCAAATTGATGTTAAATGAATGCTAAATTGATTAGAAGTTGAGGTTTAATTAATGCAATCCCGGATAGGTTGAATTTCCTAAGTTTTGCTTTAGTTTTTGGTTGTTTTTGGAGTGTTTTTGATGATCTGTTATACCTGGAGGTATAAGGACGTGTTTGTGATCATTTTGGATGTTAATTGATGTTTAAAAATGGTTGGAAGTGATGGATCTTGGCTGGGTTAAGTTTTGGAAGTGTTTGGAGGTGATTTCGGTTGTGTTTGGTAGCCGAAATTTTGATTTTGTGATGAGCAGCGAGTTGAGTCTTGTTGCTGGTGTTTTTAATGCATAATGATGCATTAATCCTCTGTTGTTGTGTGCTTGAAACAGGGGAGTTTGATCCGTGAGCTTTAGAGGTGGTGCGGAAGGCTTCGGATGCTTGGAAGGCATGTTGGTTAGCCTTGTTTTGTGTATCGGTGAGTGAAGTTGGGTTTTCAGCTTTTAAACCAAGGTTTGAAGGTTTTGGGAGCTTAGTGTAAGTCTAAACAACTTTGCTAAGTTCAAGAGTAAGTGAATGGATTTTCGCTCTTGAATTGTGTTGTGATTTGGTTTTAAAAGCAATTGTGGTTGATGATTAAAATGCATGTGTTTTGCATGGTTTAAATCTGTTTTGAAAGCATATTTTAGCATGGTTTAATGCTGGTTTTGAAAGCCATTTGAGAAGGATACTCAAGCTAAGAGATCCTTGGTTTTGTACATGGAAATTGTGGTTTTGATGCATAGTGTTGCATGTTGTTTAATGGCTTTTGTGTGATGCTTAAAAACAGTGGATTATTGTTGTTAATGATGTACATTGGTAAGTGATGCTTAAGGTTACAAAGGTGGTTGAAAGTCCTTGTGTAAGCCTTGTTTATTTTTGAACAACATGGTGTTTGTAAGTCCATGGTTGGCTATTGGTTAAGATAAATGATGGTTTTTGCATTATGATTATGCATGTGAATCATTGGATTATCATGGTAAGATGGTTATATTGGCAAGTGATGAAAGTGGTTCTTGGTTCGTTGATCGGATATAGTTAGCCGGCTATAGGATTGGGTGCACCGTGAATTAAGTTGCCTTGGAGGTGGAGTGGTCAAGAGTGGACCGGTAAACTCCCTTCAAGTATCCTAACGAGATGGTTAAGGTCATAATGGAGGTTGAATGCCCATTCGAGGACCTTGGTTGAGCAAAGGTTATATGGTGTTTAAAAGTCCATATATGGGAACCTTGTGCTTGTTAAGATCACAATGGCGGTGTAAGTCCATGTGTGGATCTTGTGTGGGGTGTCCCGGATCTCGTTAGTGATGTTATACAACTACCAATCGGTGATGCAAAGGTTGTATGGTGTTTAAAAGTCCATACATGGGAACCTTGTGCATGTTGAGGTTGTATGGTGTTTAAAAGTCCATGCATGGGAACCTCGGGAGAAGCTAAGGCTGTATGGTGTTTAAAAGTCCATACATGGGAACCTTAGGCTTGTAAGGTCAAATGGTGTTTAAAAGTCCATTTGCGAGACCTTGGATTGGTAAGGTGTATGGAGCGTGGGGACAACGCTTGTGATCCGCGTATCCGATCGGGTGTTGAGTTGAAAAGTGGATGTGGTTGATTACTTGGAAGCCAATGTAATGTTCTTGACTATTAAAGAAGCATGAGATGCTTGAAAAGATGCATGGTTGCATGAAAAGTGTATAATGCTTGTGAATGCATGTTTACTTGTTAAGTTGAACAAGTGGTGATTATCATTTGGTAAATGATGCATGTGAGCATGAAAACTCTTTAATGCATTGGAGTCTTGTTAAGACTTGTTTTTAAAGGCATGTGATGATGATGTTGTGGTTCATATAAGTTGCCTTTGTTTTAATGCATGTGTTGGTTTGTTTGAGTAATGGTTTTAAAGGTTTCTTGCTTGAAATGGCTTTCAAGTTTAAGAAAGGTATGTTGTGAAATGGGAATGTTTTCCAAGGTTTTGATTTAACTTTGCATATGGTGTTTATGCAAGGAATGGTTAAATGGATGATTTTGTAAGTTGTGCTTTGAAAAGGTTTTCTTAGCTTGCTAAGCTAATGGTTGGTTTTCATGTATGTGCAATGCATGGTTTAAGCATGTTGTTGAAAAGGGTTTTCAAACATGGCTTTGGTAAACAAATCGGGTTTGTTTTAAAAGTGTTTATGACCCGCTGCATTGATGGTGTTTTGGTTTTGAGCGTTCCTCACTAAGCATTATGTGCTTACGCTTCTTTTTTTCCATCAATGCAGATTCTTGATGTTTGGACAGCAATGAGCAAGGGATTCAAGGTGAACTCCAATTGAGATGTATGTCTCGGTGAATAGCTAAAGTTAATAAAGGCAATGGGGGTAGAACCTCTCGGGTTAATATGTATGTGTTCGTATATGTTTGGACAAGGATGTTTTTATGTTGATGATGTTGTTGGAACATGTATTGGCTTTAATGAGATTGAGTTGGAAAGTTTGTGCTTAAATGGTTGCTTGTGTAGGAAGCATGCCTTTAGATTTGGGGCTTTTCATACATGATGTTATTTTGATGAATTGTTGATGCAAGTATGTCACATTTATGTTGAATTGCATGTTGGTAAAGTTTGGTGGCTTTTGGAGCATGTTTGAATGATCAATTGTGTGTTTGAGTAAGCATAATGCTGCAATCTGTGCAGGGTGTTTCGGAACAGTTGACACCGTTTCGGAACGAATGCCCTGCATAAACCCAGGCGTCCGAAACGGGTGACACCGTTCTGAAACGGTTTGGCTACTGCCAGTCCCCCGTTGCGGTATGTGTTGCGGAATGGCCCGCGTTTCGAAACGGGCTCTGCCTGTTTCGGAACGGGTGACCGTTAGGGGCTGACATTGGCAGTTAAATGTTTTGAAAAGTTTGCATTTTGGTCCTGAAACTTGTTTGTGCAATTGTATGAGTTTGGGATGTCCGTTTGAGCTGAAATTTGGCAGAGAAGCATGAAACCTGATTAATTTAAAGTTGGTAACTTAAAATCCGGTTAAGTCCTTAAAGTTTTCAGAATTTACAATTTGGTCCCTAAAGTTGTAAATTGTTCAATTAAGTCCCTGTTTGATCTCTGATGGTTGTGATCTTTGAGCATGTTGTTTGTGTGATCACAGTTAGGGCTAATGTGCATCTAGACAAGATTAAAAGAAAAAAAAAGGGTCGTTAATCAAGGTTGACTTTCGGGTTGACTTTGGTTTTCCCCGTGTGACTTTCTTAATTCGGGTCAACCGTCTAGGCCGGGTTAAGGGGGTTACATTTGGTGGTATCAGAGCTGAGTTGCGAATGCTTGGGGAAAACGGTAAGTTGTTGTAATGTGTGCTTGTTGTTTACCTTGATGCGTGGTTGAAAGTCGGTTGAAACACGTGTTTCTGAGCAAATTGTTGATGTTTCTGAGCATGTTGCTGATGTTTTCAAGCATGTTTTATGGTTATAAATCTTGGTTGACTTTATGTGGAAATGTGCTGATGCTGTGAGCTGGTGTTATGCATGATGGAAGTGCTATGAGTATGTTATGTTGATAATATGATGTTGCAAGTGGATGCTGTTTGGTATAAGCATGATCAAAGTATGTTGTTTGATACGCTTGATGTTGTGATATCCATGTTGTGTTGACTGTTATGTCATGTAAAGGGGAGGATTCGGGATACCCATTGCCTTATTAATATAGCTATTGTGTTATTTGGGGTTGGAGTTTGAATCCTTGCTTAAAGCTGGTCTAACTGGTTTGTTTGTTGTTGTGATTGTTTGTTGTTGTTAGTAGTATGGCAAAGTCGATGGAAGAGTGGCAGTTGAGTGAGATGGTTGTTGCCTTAGGGCAGGTTGTTAAGGCAAGGAATTCACCTTTCTGTAGAGGTGTTTTGTCTTAGTCTTCTGTGCCTGGGGTTGAGGAGTTAAGGCAGAAAGAAGAAGCTAGTTCTGTGATGAAGAGTTCGTCATCTGTTGTTCAGGAGGTGTTGGGAACATCTCAGGCTGTGGTAAAGATAAAGTCAGTGGATGTGCTGGCTGTGGAATGTGTGGGTTTGCCGAAGCAGCGTTTGCTTGATTTGGGTGTTGTGGAATATCATGGTTCGTCACCTGAGACATTTGAGGCCTGGTTGGCCAGTGTGGTTCTAATTTTGGATCAGGAGGGCTGTGATTATGCCTGTAAGCTGGGGAGTGTTGTTTCTTTGATGTTGGAGGATGCGTGTGCTTGGTGGACATCTGTGGCGGTGGCGTCACATATCCATGATCTTGATTGGGATTTCTTTGTATCTGCTTTTTATGAAAGGTATCTTGGAGAGAAGTTTCCAAGGGTTAAGCAATGTGAAGGTAGTGTTGTTGTAGAGCAAGTGTTGCTTGAGCAAGGAGTGGAGGTTCAGCTACCTGTGTGTGATCGTTGTGAAAGGCGCCATGTTGGAGGTTGTTGGGGCGTGGGTGCTTGCTGGAATTGTGGTTCCAAAATGCATGTTAAGCGTGATTGTCCTCATGGAGTGAAGTCAGCTTGGGTGATAGCCAAAGGTTCTCTGAAAGGTCGTGGGCATGGCCGAGGCAAGGTTCAGAGGTGGCAGAAAGAGCAGAAGGTTGTGAAGAGTTTGGGAAATGAGAATTGCTGGGAATGTGGGTCTGCTGGACACATGAGACGTGATTGTTTGAGGTTGTCTCGGAACAGCCAAGGTTCCTTACCGCAAGGAGTTGGTGGTGACCCTAGTGTGCTAGCTGGTGCTGCAGTGGTGCGGCAGGAGGATGATGGTTCCGCGAGGAAGAGAGCTCGTCTGATGAAGCTTCAGGGAGGTGTTGTGTTTTCAGGTAAACTTGTTAAGTAATCTTTGCTCTAGTTACCTTAGTTTGGTTTCTGTTGGTTTTCCTTGCGTGGTAAGTTTAGTCTTGTTGCTAGCTTGTTGAGGGTAATAGTTGTATTTTGGAACCATCTTTGGTGTGAAGAAGGCTTAGTGAGAATCTTGTGGTTGTTGGTTGTTGGTATGATGGGGTTAGATAAGTTAGAAGTGGGTCGGGAGGTTGTTCTTAGACGAATTCTGAGGATGTTATTGGAGGGTGTGAACTGGCATTCATGCACAGTTAAAATCATTGTTATATGCTATATTATATATGTTGGTCCATGCATACATGTGGCATGACATTAGAGGTTTTGCATACATGTACATCAAGCATTGATAGGGCATGTTGGTGATCATGCATACGATGTTCACACTCGCTAATAACTAATCGAATCTGTTAGTATTGTGGTTGGGTCAGGTTGGATGATGGGTTTTTAGAGGTAGTTTTGGTGCTGGGTGAGAGTTAGAAGTAGTGGAGTATATTAAGATGGTTGCTAGTAATAGTGAGAGTGGTATGGCCTGTTGGTAGAAGGATAGTGTTTTGTTGCTTAAAGAGTTTAGTGGTTGGGTGGTGAGGAGTACCGGTTGAGGTTAGAATCGGTCAAGTGGTTTGAATAGCTAAGTGGAAGGGGTAGTTCCTTGGTGCTAAGGATGTTGCAGTTTAGTGGTTGTGTTTCCAGGTGCTGAGGTAGATTAGCATTTAAGTTGTTGTGGAAGGGTTGTGTTGTAAGTGCTGGTTCTTAGCAACCTTTGAGGAGTTGAAGAGTTGTTATGTGTGTTTTGGTTAAGCGATGTTCTGGTAAGGCAAGTGTTGTGGTCAAGCTTGTGATGGTTTGGCAATGAAAGGTCGAAGGCCAGTGTTGTTTGAAAGGATTCTTGTGAAAAGTGGTTGGTTGGTTGTGAGTATGTGAATTTTTTTTGTAGTCAGCTGGTGGTGTATGAAACGGCTGGCGGAGTTGAGTTGGGGTTGTGATGTAATTCTTGGAGTCTGGGTGAGTAGTCCTGGTGAGTTGTTATGGTGATGTTAGCGGCAGATGTAAAGGATTATCAGCATTCGTTGAGGAGTTTGGGTAAGCAGTTGATGCTTAAAGATTTTTGCTTGTTGGGAAAATCCTTGGAAGAGGTTTGGGAGTTTGCAAGAGTTTTAGAAGCAGAAAGGTTTGCATAGTGGCTGTTTTGGATTGGTTGTTGTCACTGTGTAAACAAGTCTTGGAAGTTGTGTGTTACAGTGTGGTGTGCTGTAAAAGTTGAGGTTCTTCAGGTTGAGGTTGGGGCTGTGTACAGTCCGGGTATGTGAAAGGTTAAGTTGTGGCTATCATTGAGTGTTCTGGATTTTGTGAACAATGTGTGGAGGTGCTAAGTTTGGTGGAGGTTTTGTGTGGATAGTAATCAGTGGTAATTGAGGCTGTTGTGTTGCCTTGTGTGTTGGTTTGAGAAGGTTGTTTTCTCTTTTCGCCGGTTGAAATTTCGAGCACGAAATTTCCTAAGGGGGGGGAGAGTTGTAACGCCCCGGTTTTGGGCTCAGAAGTTTTGGGCGTTGACCGGTTCGGTCAAAGTGCTGATCGAATATATAAGGGTGAATTTAGGAAAGCCTAGTTCGGGTTGCATTAAAAATATGGAAAAATGTTCTAAAATCATCTTTTAATATATTTAAGTGAACTGTGAAATCAATTTTGGAAAATGAGGTTCGGAAGGTTGACATTTTGGCTAGTGACCAAAATGTAATTTTTGAAAGTTGCGTGACAGTTTTATAAAGGATTGAAACTTTGAATCTTTAAGGAGCTATTATTCAAAAAAGAGTTTCTCCAGATTTTTCTAAGATATTTTAAGGCTTTATTCTGATTTTAAAGTTTATGAAATGTGGAGGGAAATCATTTTACCATTTCATAACTAACTTTTCTATTTTCTCTCAATTTTCCTTTTCTCTCATTTTCTCTCAACCCAAACACATTTCTCCAGATTTTCTTCTCTGATTTTGTCATCTAAATCACTCATTTCAACTCTCTTTTGATTCCCAATCATCTCATCAACAAAACCTCTCAATTTGCAAGTTGTTTCATCAAGCTTTTTGGCTCTAAAAAGGAGAAACTCAAGTTTGGAGGTAAGAACGTCCTTCTCCTCTAAACTATCAGTTATTTACTTAAATTCCTAAGTTCTCAATCCTTGATTTGTGATTTGTTAAAGGCTTTTCAATTGAAATCTTGATTTTGGCTTAAAATGCAAGATTTGGTGATTTTGGTGGAATTTTCGTGTGATCTGTTTGGGCAGTGTTTTGAAGTGTCAAATTGATGTTAAATGAATGCTAAATTGATTAGAAGTTGAGGTTTAATTAATGCAATCCCGGATAGGTTGAATTTCCTAAGTTTTGCCTGAGTTTTTGGTTGTTTTTGGAGTGTTTTTGATGATCTGTTATACCTGGAGGTATAAGGACGTGTTTGTGATCATTTTGGATGTTAATTGATGTTTAAAAATGGTTGGAAGTGATGGATCTTGGCTGGGTTAAGTTTTGGAAGTGTTTGGAGGTGATTTCAGTTGTGTTTGGTAGCCGAAATGTTGATTTTGTGATGAGCAGCGAGTTGAGTCTTGTTGCTGGTGTTTTTAATGCATAATGATGCATTAATCCTCTGTTGTTGTGTGCTTGAAATAGGGGAGTTTGATCCGTGAGCTTTAGAGGTGGTGCGGAAGGCTTCGGATGCTTGGAAGGCATGTTGGTTAGCCTTGTTTTGTGTATCGGTGAGTGAAGTTGGGTTTTCAGCTTTTAAACCAAGGTTTGAAGGTTTTGGGAGCTTAGTGTAAGTCTAAACAACTTTGCTAAGTTCAAGAGTAAGTGAATGGATTTTCGCTCTTGAATTGTGTTGTGATTTGGTTTTAAAAGCAATTGTGGTTGATGATTAAAATGCATGTGTTTTGCATGGTTTAAATCTGTTTTGAAAGCATATTTTAGCATGGTTTAATGCTGGTTTTGAAAGCCATTTGAGAAGGATACTCAAGGTAAGAGATCCTTGGTTTTGTACATGGAAATTGTGGTTTTGATGGATAGTGTTGCATGTTGTTTAATGGCTTTTGTGTGATGCTTAAAAACAGTGGATTATTGTTGTTAATGATGTACATTGGTAAGTGATGCTTAAGGTTACAAAGGTGGTTGAAAGTCCTTGTGTAAGCCTTGTTTATTTAAGAACAACATGGTGTTTGTAAGTCCATGGTTGGCTATTGGTTAAGATAAATTATGGTTTTTGCATTATGATTATGCATGTGAATCATTGGATTATCATGGTAAGATGGTTATATTGGCAAGTGATGAAAGTGGTTCTTGGTTCGTTGATCGGATATAGTTAGCCGGCTATAGGATTGGGTGCACCGTGAATTAAGTCGCCTTGGAGGTGGGGTGGTCAAGAGTGGACCGGTAAACTCCCTTCAAGTATCCTAACGAGATGGTTAAGGTCATAATGGAGGTTGAATGCCCATTCGAGGACCTTGGTTGAGCAAAGGTTATATGGTGTTTAAAAGTCCATATATGGGAACCTTGTGCTTGTTAAGATCACAATGGCGGTGTAAGTCCATGTGTGGATCTTGTGTGGGGTGTCCCGGATCTCGTTAGTGATGTTATACAACTACCAATCGGTGATGCAAAGGTTGTATGGTGTTTAAAAGTCCATACATGGGAACCTTGTGCATGTTGAGGTTGTATGGTGTTTAAAAGTCCATGCATGGGAACCTCGGGAAAAGCTAAGGCTGTATGGTGTTTAAAAGTCCATACATGGGAACCTTAGGCTTGTAAGGTCAAATGGTGTTTAAAAGTCCATTTGGGAGACCTTGGATTGGTAGGGTGTATGGAGCGTGGGGACAACGCTTGTGATCCGCGTATCCGATCGGGTGTTGAGTTGAAAAGTGGATGTGGTTGATTACTTGGAAGCCAATGTAATGTTCTTGACTATTAAAGAAGCATGAGATGCTTGAAAAGATGCATGGTTGCATGAAAAGTGTATAATGCTTGTGAATGCATGTTTACTTGTTAAGTTGAACAAGTGTTGATTATCATTTGGTAAATGATGCATGTGAGCATGAAAACTCTTTAATGCATTGGAGTCTTGTTAAGACTTGTTTTTAAAGGCATGTGATGATGATGTTGTGGTTCATATAAGTTGCCTTTGTTTTAATGCATGTGTTGGTTTGTTTGAGTAATGGTTTTAAAGGTTTCTTGCTTGAAATGGCTTTCAAGTTTAGGAAAGGTATGTTGTGAAATGGGAATGTTTTCCAAGGTTTTGATTTAACTTTGCATATGGTGTTTATGCAAGGAATGGTTAAATGGATGATTTTGTAAGTTGTGCTTTGAAAAGGTTTTCTTAGCTTGCTAAGCTAATGGTTGGTTTTCATGTATGTGCAATGCATGGTTTAAGCATGTTGTTGAAAAGGGTTTTCAAACATGGCTTTGGTAAACAAATCGGGTTTGTTTTAAAAGTGTTTATGACCCGCTGCATTGATGGTGTTTTGGTTTTGAGCGTTCCTCACTAAGCATTATGTGCTTACGCTCCTTTTTGTCCATCAATGCAGATTCTTGAAGTTTGGACAGCAAGGAGCAAGGGATTCAAGGTGAACTCCAATTGAGATGTATGTCTCGGTGAATAGCTAAAGTTAATAAAGGCAATGGGGGTAGAATCTCTCGGGTTAATATGTATGTGTTCGTATATGTTTGGACAAGGATGTTTTTATGTTGATGATGTTGTTGGAACATGTATTGGCTTTAATGAGATTGAGTTGGAAAGTTTGTGCTTAAATGGTTGCTTGTGTAGGAAGCATGCCTTTAGATTTGGGGCTTTTCATACATGATGTTATTTTGATGAATTGTTGATGCAAGTATGTCTAATTTATGTTGAATTGCATGTTGGTAAAGTTTGGTGGCTTTTGGAGCATGTTTGAATGATCAATTGTGTGTTTGAGTAAGCATAATGCTGCAATCTGTGCAGGGTGTTTCGGAACAGTTGACACCGTTTCGGAACGAATGCCCTGCATAAACCCAGGCGTCCGAAACAGGTGACACTGTTCCGAAATGGTTTGTCTACTGCCAGTCCCCCGTTGCGGTACGTGCTGCGGAACGGCCCGCGTTTCGAAACGGGCTCTGCCAGTTTCGGAACGGGTGACCGTTGGGGGCTGACATTGGCAGTTAAATGTTTTGAAAAGTTTGCATTTTGGTCCTGAAACTTGTTTGTGCAATTGTATGAGTTTGGGATGTCCGTTTGAGCTGAAATTTGGCAGAGAAGCATGAAACCTGATTATTTAAAGTTGGTAACTTAAAATCCGGTTAAGTCCTTAAAGTTTTCAGAATTTACAATTTGGTCCCTAAAGTTGTAAATTGTTCAATTAAGTCCCTGTTTGATCTCTGATGGTTGTGATCTTTGAGCATGTTGTTTGTGTGATCACAGTTAGGGCTAATGTGCATCTAGACAAGATTAAAAGAAAAAAAAGGGTCGTTAATCAAGGTTGACTTTCGGGTTGACTTTGGTTTTCCCCGTGTGACTTTCTTAATTCGGGTCAACCGTCTAGGCCGGGTTAAGGGGGTTACAAAGATTGTTCTTCTCCTCTAAATACTCAGTTCTTTACTGAAATTCCCAAGTTATCAATCCTTAATTTAAGTTTTATAAATGGTTTTAATGTTAGACACTTGATTTTGGCTTAAAACTCATGATTTGGAAGAAATCTTGAAGAGTTTTGTAACGCCCCGGTTTTGGGCTTAGGAGTTTTGGGCGTTGAACGGTTTGGTTAAAGTGCTGTTCGAATCTAAAGAGGTGAAATTAGGAAAGCCTAGTTCGGGTTGCATTAAAAATATGGAAAAATGTTCTAAAATCATCTTTTAATATAATTAAGTGAACTGTGAAATCAATTTTGGAAAATGAGTTTTGGAAGGGTGACATTTTGGCTAGTGACCAAAATGTAATTTTCGAAAGTTTTGTGGCTGTTTTATAAAGGGTTGAAACTTTGAATCTTTAAGGAGCTATTTACCCAAAGGGAGTTTCTCCAGATTTTTCTAAGATATTTTAAGACTAAATTCTGATTTTAAATGATATTAAAAGTGGAGGGAAAGCCATTTGGCTATTTTGGATTTTGTAACCAACTTTTCTCAATTTTCTTTCTCTCATTTTCTCTCAACCCAAACACATTCTCTCCAGAGAATTGGTTCTGATTTTCTCAGCTAAATCCCTCCTTTCAACTCTCATTTGATTCCTAATCAACATATCTTCAAAACCTCTTCAATTGCTAATTGATTCAACAAGGTTTTTGATTCCAAAAAGAGGAGAAACTCAAGTTTGGAGGTAAGAACGTCCTTCTCCTCTAAACTATCAGTTCTTTACTGAAATTCTTAAGTTTTCAATCCTTAATTGAAGTTTTATTAAAGGTTTTTAAGTGGTGAAATGGATCTTGGCTTATAATGCAAGATTTGGTGATTTTTGATGATTTTCGTTAGATCTGATTAATCTGTGATTTGAGATGTGTTTTTGATGTTATATGAACTCTAAATTGTTAAGGAATTGAGTTTTGAATAATGCAATCTCGGATAGGTTGAGTTTCCTAAGTTTAGCTTGTGATTCAAGGTTATTTTTGAGGTGATCTTGTGGATCTGATGTTGCTGGAGGTATAAGGATGTTAATAGGTTGTTTTTAGATGTTGTATGATGTTAAAGGATATGTGGTTTTGCTGGTTTATGGCTGGGCTTTGTTTAGAAGTGGTTTGGATGCATTTTCGGTTGTGTTTGGTGGCCGAAAATGGTGTGTGGATGAGAGCAGCGAGTTTAGGTGCTTTCATTGAAGCAATTAATGCATGATGATGCATTAATCCTCTGCTTTGATGTGTTGAAACAGGGGAGGCATCTTTGGATCCAAGAGTTGTTGATCCGGAAGCTTGATTTGGTGCTTTGGCTTGAAGCAAAGTGGAAATCGGTGAGTGCGTTTGTGAAAATTGGGTTTTCGGCTTTGAAACCAATGTCTTGGGAGCTTAGTTTAAGTCTAAACAACTTTGCTAAGCTCAAGTGTAAGTTTTCGGAATTTCTCTCTAGTGGTGGGCATGATTTTGATGTGATGCAAAATGATTATTTGCATGTTCTAATTACTGTTTTGGAAGCATGTTTTAGCATGGAATTTGCTGATGTTTTAAGCCATATGTTGAAGGAAACTCTAGGTAGGAGTTCCTTGATTTTGTACATTGATTAAATGTGGTTTGATGCTTTTAAATGCATGATGAATATGGCTTGGTTTAATGCTCTAAAACAGTGGATTAATTGATGAAAATGATGTTTATTGGCAAGTGATGTTTTGAAAAAGGTTAAGGTCACTAAGGTGGTTAAAAGTCCTTGAGTGAGCCTTGTTACTTAAGAACATCAAGGTGGTTAAAAGTCCTTGGATGGTTCTTGTTGCGGACACTAAGGTGGTTAAAAGTCCTTAGGTGATCCTTTCCATGGTGTTTAAAAGTCCATGGGGCCATGGTGTTTAAAAGTCCATGGGGCCAAGGTGTTTAAAAGTCCTTGGGGCCAAGGTGTTTAAAAGTCCTTGGGGTGATTCAAGCTATGGACACAAAGGTGGTTAAAAGTCCTTGTGTGGTCCTCATTCATGGTGTTTAAAAGTCCATGGCCAAGGTGTTTAAAAGTCCTTGGGGCCAAGGTGTTTAAAAGTCCTTGGGAAGTTGATGAACTTGTTTTAATGAAAAGGAATTTTTCACTTGAGCCAATATGACATGTTATGTTGTTAAGAAGCATGAGATGCTTGTTTTAAGTATGCTTTTGAGCATGTGCAAAGGTTGATTTAAAGCATGATTTGTAAATGTTTTTAAATGCATTATTGAATGGTTTTTAAGAGCTTGCCTCACTAAGCTTTTGCTTACGCTCTCTTCGTTTTCTTAATTCAATAATGCAGAACATTAGTGAACCTTGAGGGCAGCAAGGAGGGCAAGAATTCAAGTGCAAGTAGAGCTCAATGTATGGAAGGTTTTGTTATACATTTTAGCTTTTGGGTAATTTGGCAATGGGGGACCAATGTGTATGTTTTGGGAGGTGTTTGGAACTCCCTAAGTATGTTGAATGATGATATGAATGCTGGTTTTTGTATTGGATCATTACATGCTTGTTTTGAAAGTTTGTGCTTGAATAGCTAGCTTGTGTAGGAAGCATGCCTATAGAATTGGGGCTTTTTGCATGTGATGTTGTTCTGATGATTTGATGATGCTTATAAGTCTTATATATGTTGAATTGCATGCTGGTAAAGTTTGGTGGCAATTGGAGCATGTTTGAATGATTAATTGCATGTTTTGGAATGCATTTTGCTGCAATCTGTGCAGGGCGTTTCGGAACCGTGTGCACCGTTTCGGAACGGGTGCTTGAATGAACCCAGGCGTCCGAAATGGTATGCACCGTTTCGAAACGATTTGGCCTCTGCCAGCCCATGTTCCGGAACCCGTTGCGGAACCGCCCGTGTTTCGAAACGGGGTCTACCTGTTTCGGAACGGTCGACCGTTGGGGGCTGACATTGGCAGTTATATGTTTTGAATTGTTTGCATTTTGGTCCTGAAACTTGTTTGTGCAATTGTATGAGCTTGGGAAGTCCTTTTGAGCTGAAATTTCACAGAGAAGCATGAAACCTGACTAATTTCAAGTTGGTAACTTTAATTTGGGTTAAGTCCCTATATTTATCAGAAATTACAATTTGGTCCCTAAAGTTGTAATTTGTTCAATTGGGTCCCTGTTGATCTCTGATGTTTGTGATCTTTGTGTATGATGTTTGTGTGATCACAATTAGGACTAATGTGCATCTAGACAAGACTAAAAAGAAAAAAAAGGGTCGTTAATCAAGATTGACTTTCGGGTTGACTTTGGTTTTCCCCGTGTGACTTTCTTAATTTGGGTCAACCGTCTAGGCCGGGTTAAGGGGTTACATTTGGTGGTATCAGAACTGAGTTCTCGAGTAATTGGGAATGAGTGTATGCATGATTGAAGCATGTTTGCCTTGTATGCTTGTTGTGTGAAAGCATGTTCAGTGGCTTGTGATGTTGATGCAATTGAGTGGTATGTTGTGATGTTGCATGTTGAGGGTACCCATTGCCAAACAAAAGCTAATGAACTGATGTTGACTTTGAATGAAATTGAGCTTGAATACTTGGATTGCTTACCTTGCCCGGCCTAACTTGTTTTATTTGCATTGTGATTGCATGGTAAAAGTATGGCACCACGTAGAGAGTTACGAGGTAGTGTGCGAGCTACGGTTCCCAATGAGAACGAGAATGAAGAGAACACGGGTAGTGCGGTGTTACCCCCTCCTCCGCCTGGTGGTGGTGCTGGAGGTGAGAGAGCTGAAGCTGCAGCTGGTGCTGGAGCTGCTGGACCAGAGGTTGGTCAGGGGCAAGCTATGCCTGATATGTCTATGTTGGTACAAGCTATTGCGGGTGCTTTTCGAGCAGCAGTAGCTGGAGCTCATGGAGCTGGGCATGAGGGAGATGCTGGAGTTAGACTACCTTTGGAGCGTCTGCGCAGTCTTGGTGGGACTGAGTTCAGGGGTATGTCGGCTGAGAGTTCTGAAGCTTGGCTAGAGAGTACCAAGCGTATCTTGGGTCAGATGAGCTGCACGGATGTGCAAAAGTTGGGTTGTGTTGTGTCCTTGCTGCAGGACGATGCGTATACGTGGTGGACGACCACTATAGCTGGGATGGCTGAAGCTGATGTTTCTTGGACATTCTTCCAGAACGTGTTCAAGCGGAGATATCTAGGAGTGAGATATCTTGATGAGAAAAAGCGTGAATTCATGTCTCTTACCCAAGGGAGCATGAGTGTGGCTGAGTATGAAGTGCAGTTTGTGCGACTCAGTCAGTATGCACCGGAGTTGATACCTGATGAGCGGGCAAGGTGCGAGAGGTTCCGTTATGGTCTTGTGACGGATGTGAAAATGTATGTGCTGGCCACTGAATATGATGATTTTGATGTGTTGGTGGGCCGAGCCAAGGACATTGAGATGAACTTGGGTTTATCTGCAAAAGGTGCTGGAGCGAGTTCTGGCAAGAGAGCTGCTGAGTTTAGTTCCGGAGGTGGACGGAACAAGAAGGGACGTGATCAGAAGTATCAGTCCTCAGCCAAGAGAGGTGGCGGTGCACCTGCTAGAGGAGGTAATGCTAGAGCTGATCCTAGTGCTTGTTGGATCTGTGGTTCTCGTGGTCACATGAAGCGTGACTGTCCTCGTGCTGTGAGGGAGGTGCAAGCTCCTGTTGCGGCAGCTGGTAATGGATGTTGGAATTTGTGGTTCTGTAGACCATTTGAGGCGAGATTGTTCGAGGTTGGTTGGTGGCCAAGAGCGTGCTCCTATTGTTGCTGCACCGCAGAGAGGTCGTGGGTGCGGCCGTGGTAATTTCCAGAGGAGAGAGGAAGGTGGCCGTGGAGTAGCCCCTGTTGTGGCTATTCAGCCTGAAGGTGGAGGCCAAGCGAGGGTGTATGCTCAGCGCGAGGGAAGGAATGGTGCGGATGTGATTACAGGTACCTTTACTTTGCAATCCTTGTCATTGCTTTCTTTGATTGATTCTGGATCTACGCATTCATACATTTTGCGTGAGCATGCTGAATTGCTTGGTTTGCCTGTTGAGTCTTTGGATGTTGGTGTTCGTGTCACTAGTTATTTTGGTGAAACTGTTGTGACTCGAAAGCTTTATAGAAGGTGTCCTTTGGTTGTTCAAGAACATGTCTTTCATGTTGATCTTATGGAGTTGCCCTTCTATAGTTTTGATGTGATCCTTGGTATGGATTGGCTTGCTGAGCATCGTGATGTGGTAGATTGTGAAAACAAGCGAGTTTCGTTGAAGCTTGCGGATGATTATGAAGTTGTTGTAGTTGGTGAGAATGTGAAGTTTCTTGCCAATGTGGTGTCTACCTTGGAGGCGAGTAGGATGCTGAGGCAAGGCGAAGCTTATCTAGCTTTTGTGATGAATCCTAGTTCTAAGGAGTTGAGGGTGCAAGATATCAAAGTTGTGAAGGAGTTTCCTGGTGTTTTTCCTGAGGAGTTGCCTGGTTTACCTCCTAATCGCGAGGTGGAGTTTGGAATTGAGCTGTATGAGAATACGACTCCTGTGTCCATTACTCCCTATAGAATGGCACCTAAGGAGCTGAAGGAGCTGAAGACGCAGTTGCAAGAGCTGCTAGATCGTGGTTTCATCCGGCCGAGTGTGTCACCTTGGGGTGCACCAGCCTTGTTTGTGAAGAAGAAAGATGGCACTCTGAGGTTAGGGTATTATCAGTTGAAGGTGAAGGATGTGGATGTGCCTAAGACAACTTTCAGGACAAGGTATGGGCATTATGAGTTCCTTGTGATGCCGTTTGGTTTGACAAATGCTCATGCTGCTTTCATGGACATGATGAACCGTGTGTTTCATGAATACCTGGACAAGTTCGTTGTGGTGTTCATTGATGATATCCTCGTGTACTCGCGTACTGAGAAGGAGCACGAAGAGCATTTGAGGATTGTTTTGCAAGCCTTGTTGGAGAATCAGCTCTATGCTAAGCTGAGCAAGTGTGAGTTCTGGCTTAAGAAGGTGGTGTTTCTTGGGCATGTGGTCTCAGCTGAGGGGATTCGTGTTGATCCTCAGAAGATTGAAGCGGTAATGAATTGGAAAGTTCCTAAGTCTGTTCATGAGGTCCGTAGTTTCCTTGGTTTAGCAGGATACTACCGGAGGTTTGTGGATGGTTTTTCCAAGATTGCTGCTCCTTTGACGAAGTTGTTGCAAAAGGATGTTAAGTATGAGTGGACAGAAGCGAGACAGCAAGCTTTTGAGAAGCTTAAGGCGGCTTTGACGCAAGCTCCTATCTTGATTCAGCCTGAATCAGGGAAAGAGTTTGTGGTCTATAGTGATGCATCCTATGTTGGTTTGGGATGTGTGCTGATGCAAGAGGGTAAGGTGGTGGCTTATGCATCGCGGCAGTTGAATGTGCATGAGCGCAACTATCCTACGCATGACATTGAGCTGGCTGCAGTGGTTTTTGCTCTGAAGATCTGGAGACATTATCTGTATGGTGAGAAGTGTACTGTGTACACGGATCACAAGAGTTTGAGGTATCTGATGTCTCAGAAGGAGTTGAATCTTAGGCAGCGGCGTTGGTTGGAGTTGCTCAAGGATTATGATCTAACGATTGAGTATCATTCTGGAAAAGCTAATGTTGTTGCGGATGCCTTGAGTAGGAAGGTAGCTGTTGAGCTGAGGGCTATGTTTGCTAGCTTGAGCATATCGCGAGATGGTGGTCTTGTTGCTGAGTTGCAAGTGAAACCATCGTTGGTTCAGTTGATCAAGGAAAAGCAATTGCTGGATGATTCCTTAGTGTCTCATGTTCAGGATATCGCGGAGGGTAGACCTTCGGATTTCTGCTTTAATGAGGATGGTTTGTTGTGTTTTGGTAGTCGGATAGTAGTGCCTGCTGATGCTGAGTTGAGGCGTGCTATTCTGACTGAAGGTCATAGTAGTCCTTTATCTATGCACCCTGGTAGTACTAAGATGTATCGTGATCTTCGTGATGAGTACTATTGCTTGGGTTTGAAGAAGGATGTTGCAGAGTTTGTGAGCAAGTGTTTGGTGTGTCAGCGGGTTAAGGCTGAGCATCAGGTTCCTTCTGGTTTGTTGCAACCGTTGAAAATCCCTGAATGGAAGTGGGAAAGGGTTACCATGGATTTTGTATCTGGTTTACCTTTGTCTCCTTCGAAGAAGAATTCTGTTTGGGTGATTGTGGATCGCTTGACGAAGTGTGCGCATTTCTTGCCTGTGCATACTACGTTTTCTTTGGATAAGCTGGCAGAGCTGTACATTGCTGAGGTTGTGCGGCTGCATGGTGTGCCTAAGTCGATTGTGTCGGATAGGGATCCGAGGTTCACATCGCGTTTCTGGCAGTGTTTGCATCAAGCTCTGGGTACAAGGTTGCATTTCAGTACATCCTATCATCCTCAGTCGGATGGTCAGTCTGAGCGGGTTATTCAGATTTTTGAGGATATGTTGAGGTGCTGCGTGATTGAGTTCCAAGGTTCTTGGGAGAAGCATCTGCCTTTGGTTGAGTTCGCTTATAACAATAGTTATCAGGCGAGTATACAGATGGCACCTTATGAGTCTCTGTATGGGAGGAAGTGTAGGACTCCTCTTTGTTGGGCTGAAACTGGTCAAAAGTTGGTTTCGATGCCGGCTTTGTTGAAAGGGACCACCGAGAAGGTGAAGCTCATTTGTGAGCGGTTGAAGGCTGCCTCTGATCGGCAGAAGTCTTACGCAGATTTGAAGCGTAAGGAGATAGAGTATGCGGTGGGTGACCGTGTGTTCTTGAAGGTTTCGCCTTGGAAGAAGGTGATGAGGTTTGGCCGGAAGGGTAAGTTGAGCCCTAGGTACATTGGACCATATGAGGTGGTTGAGCGTGTGGGTCCTGTTGCGTATCGGTTGAGGTTACCTCAAGAGTTGGAGAAGATTCATGATGTGTTCCATGTTTCTATGCTCCGGAAGTATAGATCTGATCCTTCGCATGTGATGCCTGTGGAGGAAGTGGTTTTGAATCCGGATTTGACCTATGATGAGGAACCGGTGAAGGTTCTGGATTCGGATAGCAAGGTTCTTCGTCGCAAGACCATTGAGTTGGTGAAGGTGCTGTGGAAGCATCGAGGTGTTGAGGAAGCCACGTGGGAGCGGAAGGAAGACATGCTGAAGCAGTTTCCTTATCTCTTTCCTTCAGGTAAATTTCGAGGACGAAATTTCTTAAGGGGGGGAGAGTTGTAACGCCCCGGTTTTGGGCTTAGGAGTTTTGGGCGTTGACCGGTTTGGTTAAAGTGCTGTTCGAATCTAAAGAGGTGAAATTAGGAAAGCCTAGTTCGGGTTGCATTAAAAATATGGAAAAATGTTCTAAAATCATCTTTTAATATAATTAAGTGAACTGTGAAATCAATTTTGGAAAATGAGTTTTGGAAGTGTGACATTTTGGCTAGTGACCAAAATGTAATTTTCGCAAGTTTTGTGGCTGTTTTATAAAGGGTTGAAACTTTGAATCTTTAAGGAGCTATTTACCCAAAGGGAGTTTCTCCAGATTTTTCTAAGATATTTTAAGACTAAATTCTGATTTTAAATGATATTAAAAGTGGAGGGAAAGCCATTTGGCTATTTTGGATTTTGTAACCAACTTTTCTCAATTTTCTTTCTCTCATTTTCTCTCAACCCAAACACATTCTCTCCAGAGAATTGGTTCTGATTTTCTCACCTAAATCCCTCCTTTCAACTCTCATTTGATTCCTAATCAACATATCTTCAAAACCTCTTCAATTGCTAATTGATTCAACAAGGTTTTTGATTCTAAAAAGAGGAGAAACTCAAGTTTGGAGGTAAGAACGTCCTTCTCCTCTAAACTATCAGTTCTTTACTGAAATTCCTAAGTTTTCAATCCTTAATTGAAGTTTTATTAAAGGTTTTTAAGTGGTGAAATGGATCTTGGCTTATAATGCAAGATTTGGTGATTTTTGATGATTTTCGTTAGATCTGATTAATCTGTGATTTGAGATGTGTTTTTGATGTTAAATGAACTCTAAATTGATAAGGAATTGAGTTTTGATTAATGCAATCCCGGATAGGTTGAGTTTCCTAAGTTTAGCTTGTGATTCAAGGTTGTTTTTGAGGTGATCTTGTGGATCTGATGTTGCTGGATGTATAAGGATGTTAATAGGTTGTTTTTAGAAGTTGTATGATGTTAAAGGATATGTGGTTTTGCTGGTTTATGGCTGGGCTTTGTTTAGAAGTGGTTTGGATGCATTTTCGGTTGTGTTTGGTGGCCGAAAATGGTGTGTTGATGAGAGCAGCGAGTTTAGGTGCTTTCATTGAAGCAATTAATGCATGATGATGCATTAATCCTCTGCTTTGATGTGTTGAAACAGGGGAGGCATCTTTGGATCCAAGAGTTGTTGATCCGGAAGCTCGATTTGGTGCTTTGGCTTGAAGCAAAGTGGAAATCGGTGAGTGCGTTTGTGAAAATTGGGTTTTCGGCTTTGAAACCAATGTCTTGGGAGCTTAGTTTAAGTCTAAACAACTTTGCTAAGCTCAAGTGTAAGTTTTCGGAATTTCTCTCTAGTGGTGGCCATGATTTTGATGTGATGCAAAATGATTATTTGCATGTTTTAATTACTGTTTTGGAAGCATGTTTTAGCATGGAATTTGCTGATGTTTTAAGCCATATGTTGAAGGAAACTCTAGGTAGGAGTTCCTTGATTTTGTACATTGATTAAATGTGGTTTGATGCTTTTAAATGCATGATGAATATGGCTTGGTTTAATGCTCTAAAATAGTGGATTAATTGATGAAAATGATGTTTATTGGCAAGTGATGTTTTGAAAAAGGTTAAGGTCACTAAGGTGGTTAAAAGTCCTTGAGTGAGCCTTGTTACTTAAGAACATCAAGGTGGTTAAAAGTCCTTGGATGGTTCTTGTTGCGGACACTAAGGTGGTTAAAAGTCCTTAGGTGATCCTTTCCATGGTGTTTAAAAGTCCATGGGGCCATGGTGTTTAAAAGTCCATGGGGCGAAGGTGTTTAAAAGTCCTTGGGGCCAAGGTGTTTAAAAGTCCTTGGGGTGATTCAAGCTATGGACACAAAGGTGGTTAAAAGTCCTTGTGTGGTCCTCATTCATGGTGTTTAAAAGTCCATGGCCAAGGTGTTTAAAAGTCCTTGGGGCCAAGGTGTTTAAAAGTCCTTGGGAAGTTGATGAACTTGTTTTAATGAAAGGGAATTTGTCACTTGAGCCAATATGACATGTTATGTTGTTAAGAAGCATGAGATGCTTGTTTTAAGTATGCTTTTGAGCATGTGCAAAGGTTGATTTAAAGCATGATTTGTAAATGTTTTTAAATGCATTATTGAATGGTTTTTAAGAGCTTACATCACTAAGCTTTTGCTTACGCTCTCTTCGTTTTCTTAATTCAATAATGCAGAACATTAGTGAACCTTGAGGGTAGCAAGGAGGGCAAGAATTCAAGTGCAAGTAGAGCTCAATGTATGGAAGGTTTTGTTATACATTTTAGCTTTTGGGTAATTTGGCAATGGGGGACCAATGTGTATGTTTTGGGAGGTGTTTGGAACTCCCTAAGTATGTTGAATGATGATATGAATGCTGGTTTTTGTATTGGATCATTACATGCTTGTTTTGAAAGTTTGTGATTGAATAGCTAGCTTGTGTAGGAAGCATGCCTATAGAATTGGGGCTTTTTGCATGTGATGTTGTTCTGATGATTTGATGATGCTTATAAGTCTTATATATGTTGAATTGCATGCTGGTAAAGTTTGGTGGGAATTGGAGCATGTTTGAATGATTAATTGCATGTTTTGGAATGCATTTTGCTGCAATCTGTGCAGGGCGTTTCGGAACCGTGTGCACCGTTTCGGAACGGGTGCTTGAATGAACCCAGGCGTCCGAAACGGTATGCACCGTTTCGAAACGGTTTGGCCTCTGCCAGCCCATGTTCCGGAACCCGTTGCGAAACGGCCCGTGTTTCGAAACGGGGTCTACCTGTTTCGGAACGGTCGACCGTTGGGGGCTGACATTGGCAGTAATATGTTTTGAATTGTTTGCATTTTGGTCCTGAAACTTGTTTGTGCAATTGTATGAGCTTGGGAAGTCCTTTTGAGCTGAAATTTCACAGAGAAGCATGAAACCTGACTAATTTCAAGTTGGTAACTTTAATTTGGGTTAAGTCCCTATATTTATCAGAAATTACAATTTGGTCCCTAAAGTTGTAATTTGTTCAATTGGGTCCCTGTTGATCTCTGATGTTTGTGATCTATGTGTATGATGTTTGTGTGATCACAATTAGGACTAATGTGCATCTAGACAAGAGTAAAAAGAAAAAAAAAGGTCGTTAATCAAGGTTGACTTTCGGGTTGACTTTGGTTTTCCCCGTGTGACTTTCTTAATTCGGGTCAACCGTCTAGACGGGTTAAGAGGGTTACAAGTTTCGTTGTGATTGCTTGGGCTCTATTTTGAGATGATTCTTAAATGTATTTTGGATGTATAATGATGTGGAAATGTGGTTTTAACAATGTAATCCCGAATAGGGTGTATTTCCTAAGTTTTTGCTTTGGAAAATGGTGGTTTTTTAGGTGATCTTGGTGTTCTGTTATAGCTGGAGGTATAAGGACGAGTTTAGGTTTATTTTGGATGTTGATTAATGTTTAGAAATTGTTAGAAGTGATGGATCTTGGTTGGGTTAAGTTTTGGAAGAGGTTGGAGGTGATTTTAGTTGTGTTTGGTAGCCGAAATGTTGGCTTAGGTAGAGCAGCGAGTTTAAGTGTGTTGGCTGAAGATTTCAATGCATGATGATGCATTAATCCTCTGCTTTGATGTGTTTAAAACATGGGAGACATCTTCGAACACCTTTTGAAGTTGATCCGGAGGCTTAATCGGCTTTTCGGCAAGCTTGCGAAACAGAATTGGTGAGTGGAGTTGGGTTTCCAGCTTTGAAACAAATGTTTGAAGGATTTGGGAGCTTAGTTTAAGTATAAGAAACTTAACTAAGCTAAAGAGTAAGGTTTCAGAGAAACTCTCTTGGATGAGACATGAAGTGGTTCGATGCATTGATTATGTTTGCATGTTTAAATTCTGTTTTGAAAGCATGTTTTTAGCATGGTTAATGCTGGTTTTGAAAGCCATGTGTTGAAGGATGCTCAAGGTAAGAGATCCTTGGTTTGGCATATTGTTAATATGGTTTTGATGCATTGATATGCATGATGTTAAATATCTTTGATTAATGCTTTAAAACAGTGAATTGTTGATGGTAGATGGAGTACATTGGCAAGTGATGTAATAGTTTTAAAGTACTTGAATCGGATATAGTTAGCCGGCTATAGGATTCGGTGCACCGTGAATAAAGTCACCTTGGATATTGAGGGGTTGTAATTGTATTGTAAACTCCGTCCAAGTACCCTAACGAGTGAGGTAAGATCACAACGGTGGTTAAAAGTTCATGTGTGGATCTTGTGTAATGTGTCACTTGCACTCGTTAGTGGAATTATACAAATACCTATGAGTGATGTGAAGGGGTTGTAATTGTACCATTATACTCCATCACAGGTGTTGAGGGGTTGTGATTGTACCGTTAAACTCCACCTTATGTTGTTTGGTAGTGTGTATGAAGCATGTGGGACAACGCTTGTAATCCGCGTATCCGATTGTGTTTTGCGTTGTAAATGGTTATGAATTATCACTTGAAAGCCAATATGATGGTTAAAATGAAGCATGGGATGCTTGTTATGCATGCAAGGTTGCATTAAAATTGTTGTGCTTGTGTTTAGAAAGCTTTGTTGAAAGTGTTTTATAAATGCATTATTGTGTTGTTTTCTTTAGAGCATGCCTCACTAAGCAATTGTGCTTACACTCTCTCTCTTGAACCAATAATGCAGATAATTGAAGTGTTTGAGGGCAACAAGGAAGCTAAGAGTCCAAGGGGAAACTAAGCTCATGTATGGTGAGATGAGGATTAATACGAGAGTTGTGGCTCAAAATGAGAATGAGGAACATGTTGAGAATGTTGTAGATATTCCTCCTCCTCCTGGGGGTGGACCACCTAGCGGTGGTGGTGCTGGAGGTGAAAATGCTGGTGTTGGTGCTGGTGTTGGGGTCGCTGGACCTGAAGGTGTGCAGGGGCAAGCTGCTCCTGACATGACTGTTTTGATACAGGCTATTGTTGGAGCCTTTCAGGCAGCAGTAGCTGGAGCTCACGGAGCTGCGCATCAGGGTGATGCTAACGTGAGATTTCCTTTGGAACGTCTTCACAGTCTGGGAGGGACTTAGTTTAGAGGTTTATCTCCTGAAGGTTCTGAATCTCGGTTGGAAAGCACTAAGAGGATTTTGGGGCAAATGATATGCAGCGATGTGCATAAGCTGGGTTGTGTGGTGTCACTGCTGCTTGATGATGCATATACATGGTGGACAACCACTGTATCTGGGATGAAGGAGAATGACGTGACTTGGACGTTCTTTCTGAACGCGTGCAAACGAAAGTATCTAGGTGTGCGATACCTGGATGAGAAGAAAAGAGAATTCATGTCTCTTGTGCAAGGAAGCATGACGGTGGCTCAATATGAGATTCAGTTTGTTCGCCTTAGTCAGTATGCACCTGATCTAAAGCCTGATGAGCGGGAGAGGTGTGAACGTTTCCGTTATGGTTTGGTGACGGATGTAAAGACTTTCGTTCTTGCTGCTGAGTATACGGATTTTGATGTGCTGGTGAGTAGAGCGAAGGACATTGAGTAGAACTTGGGTCTGTCTTCCAGAGGTGTTAGTTCTAGCTCGGGCAAAAGAGCTGTTGAGTATAGTTTCGTTGGTGGACGAAACAAGAGAGGTCGAGATAACTGGTAATGGAGGGCATGGTGCACCTGTTCAGGGAGATAGGATGAGAGCTGATCAGAAAACGTGTTGGACGTGTGGATCACGTGGTCATTTGATGTGAGATTGTCCTCGAGCAGCGAGGGAGGTTCAGGCTCCTGTAGCAGTGACCGGTAATTCATGTTGGGATTGTGGTTCGGCAGACCACATGATGAGGGAGTGTCCTTTGTTGGTCGATGGTGGTCAGGGACGTGCTCCTGGGGTAGTTGCACGATAGAGAGGTCGTGGGCGCGGCCGTGGTAACCTCCAGCGCAAAGATGATGGTGGGAGGAATGTGGCGCATGTGGTGGCTGTTCAACCTAAGGGTGGTGGCCAAGCTGGAATGTATGCTCAGCGTGAAGGGAGAAATGATACGAATGTGATCGCAGGTACCTTTACTTTGCAATCCTTATCATTACTTTCCTTGATTTATTATGGATCTACACACTCATACATATTGCGTGAACATGCTCAATTGCTTGGTTTACCTGTTGAGTATTTGGATGTTGGTATGTGTGTAACTAGTTCGTTTGGTGAGACCATTGTGACACGAAAGTTGTATAGAAGATGTCCTTTGGTAGTGCAAAACCATGTTTTTCTTGTTGATCTTATGTAATTGCCATTCTATGGTTTTGATGTAATCCTTGGGATGGATTGGCTTGTTGAACATCGAGCTGTGGTGGATTTTGAGAATAAGAGAGTTTCGTTGAAGCTTGCAGATGATTACGAGGTAGTGGTGGTTTGTGAGAATATGAAGTTTCTTGCCAATGTGGTGTCTTCGTTGGAAGCAAGCTGAATGCTGAGGCAAGGTTGTGAGGCTTATATGGCCTTTGTGATGAATCCTAGCTCTAAGGGGTTGCGAGTTCAAAATATCAGGGTTGTGCGAGAGTTTCCTGGAGTGTTTTCGGAGGAGTTACCTGGATTGCCTCCTAGTCGAGAGGTGGAGTTTGGGATTGAGTTTTCTAAAAACACAACTCCAGTGTCCATTACTCCTTACCAAATGGTACCTAAGGAGTTGAAGGATCTGAAAACGCAACTTCAGGATTTGGTTGATCGTGGTTTCATTCGGCCGAGTGTGTTACCTTGGGGTGCACCGGTCTTGTTTGTGAAGAAAAAGGATGGCACCATGAGAATGTGCATCGATTATCGTCAGCTGAATAAGTTGACTATCAAGAATCGGTATCCTTTGCCGAGGATTGATGATCTTTTTGAACAGTTTCAGGGAGCGGCTGTGTTCTCTAAGATTGACTTAAGGTCAGGTTATTATCAGCTCAAGGTGAAAGATGTGGATGTGCCAAAAAAAAGCCTGTAGAACGAGGTATGGGCATTATGAGTTCCTTGTGATGCTGTTTTGCTTGATAAATGCTCCTGCAGCTTTTATGGACATGATGAATAGGGTGTTCCATGAATACTTGGACAAGTTTATTGTGGTGTTCATTGATGATATCCTTGTGTACTCTCCTACTGAGGAGGAGCATGAGGGGCATTTGCGGATTGTGTTGCAGGCGCAGTTGGAGAATCAGCTTTATGTTAAGCTGAGCAAGTGTGAATTCTGGCTTAGGGAAGTTGATTTCCTTGGTCATGTGGTTTCTGCTAAGGGGATTCCTATGGATCCTCAGAAGATTGAGGCACTGATGAATTGGAAGCCTCCTAAGTCTATTCGTGAAGTGTGTTGTAACCCCCTTTGCCCGGCCTAGACGGTTGACCCGAACTACGAAGATTACACGGGGAAAACCAAAGTCAACCCGAAAGTCAACCTTGATTAACGACCCTTTTTTCTTTTTAATCTTATCTAGATGCACATTAACCCTAAGTGTACCTTAGAGAAAAACATACTTCAAAAGCACGACGATCGGAAAGCAATAAGGGACTCAATTGCACAACATACAAAGTTAGGGACCAAATTGTAAATTCTTGAATGTTGGAAGACTTAACTGATTTTAGGGTTACCAATATCAAATTTGTCATATTACATGCTTCCCTGTCAAATTTCACCTTAAACGGACATCTCGAACTCAAGCATTTGCATATACAAAATTCGGGACTAAAACGTAAAGCATGCAAACCTCAAAACCATTCAAATCAGTCTCCAACGGTCATCTGTTTCGGAACAGGGGTTTACTGTTCCGAAATGCCGGTTCATTTCGAGACCTGTATCGAAACAGGGCTTGGTTTGCCAAAACGTTTCGGAATGACCCTATCCGTTTTGATACACGAAGGCCATTACAGGCCCCTGTTCCGAAACGCTAGTGCCCGTTCCAATACGGACTGCCCATAAAGTGCAGAACTTGCTAGTTTAACATACATTTATCCACTCAAACACATCCTAATGGCCTCCTAATCATGCCAACAAGTCATCATACATATTAGGTGTTGCGTGTAAAAGAGTCTATCGTAATTGTAGTGCAAGTGTACACGACCAAAGTAGTAAAGTGTTACGTAGTATCAGATATCGTCTCCACAGGGATTGGGCTAAGACCATGTTTCGGAACCCGTTGCGGAACGGCCCGTGTTTCGGAACGGGGTCTACCTATTTCGGAACGATCGACCGTTGGGGGCTGACATTGGCAGTTATATGTTTTGAATTGTTTGCGTTTTGGTCCTGAAACTTGTTTGTTCAATTGTATGAGCTTGGGAAGCCCTTTTGAGCTGAAATTTCACAGAGAAGCATGAAACCTGATTAATTTCAAGTTGGTAACTTTAATTTGGGTTAAGTCCTTTAATTATCAGAAATTACAATTTGGTCCCTAAAGTTGTAATTTGTTCAATTGGGTCCCTGTTTGATCTCTGATGTTTGTGATCTTTGAGTATGTTGTTTGTGTGATCACAATTAGGACTATTGTGCATCTAGACAAGATTAAAAAGAAAAAAAAGGGTCGTTAATCAAGGTTGACTTTCGGGTTGACTTTGGTTTTCCCTGTGTGACTTTCTTAATTCGGGTCAACCGTCTAGGCCGGGTTAAGGGGGTTACATTTGGTGGTATCAGAGCTGAGTTTGCGAGTAATTGGGAATGAGTGTATGCATGATTGAAGCATGTTTGTCTTGTATGCTTGTTGTGTGAAAGCATGTTCAGTGGTTTGAGATTTTGATGCAATTGAGATATATGTTGTGATGTTGCATGTTGAGGGTACCCATTGTCAAACAAAAGCTAATGAAATGATGTTGATTTTGAATTAAATTGAGCTTGAATACTTGGATTGCTTACCGTGCTGGGCCTGACTTGTTTTATTTTGCATTGTGATTGCATGGTAAAACTATGGCACCACGTAGAGAGTTAAGAGGTAGTGTGCGAGCTACGGCTCCCAATGAGAACGAGAATGAAGAGAACACGAGTAGTGCAGTGTTACCCCCTCCTCCGCCTGGTGGTGGTGGTGCTAGAGGTGAGCGAGCTGAAGCTGCAGCTGGTGCTGGAGCTGCTGGACCAGAGGTTGGTCAGGGGCAAGCTATGCCTGATATGTCTATGCTGGTACAAGCTATTGCGGGTGCTTTTCGAGCAGCAGTAGCTGGAGCTCAAGGAGCTGGGCATCAGGAAGATGCTGGAGTTAGACTACCTTTGGAGCGTCTGCGCAGTCTAGGTGGAACTGAGTTCAGGGGTATGTCTGCTGAGAGTTCTGAAGCTTGGCTTGAGAGTACCAAGCGTATCTTGGGTCAGATGAGCTGCACGGATGTGCAAAAGTTGGGATGTGTTGTGTCCTTGCTGCAGGACGATGCGTATACGTGGTTGACGACCACTATAGCTGGAATGGCTGAAGCTGATGTTACTTGGACATTCTTTCAGAATGTGTTCAAGAGGAGATATCTGGGAGTGAGATATCTTGATGAGAAAAAGCGTGAATTCATGTCTCTTATCCAAGGGAGCATGAGTGTGGCTGAGTATGAGGTGCAGTTTGTGCGACTCAGTCAGTATGCACCGGAGTTGATACCTGATGAGCGGGCAAGGTGCGAGAGGTTCCGTTATGGTCTTGTGACGGATGTAAAGATGTATGTGCTGGCCACTGAATATGATGATTTTGATGTGTTGGTGGGCCGAGCAAAGGACATTGAGATGAACTTGGGTTTATCTGCGAAAGGTGCTGGAGCGAGTTCTGGTAAGAGAGCTGCTGAGTTTAGTTCCGGAGGTGGGCGGAACAAGAGGGGACGTGATCAGAAGTATCAGTCCTCAGCCAAGAGAGGTGGTGGTGCACCTGCTAGAGGTGGTTATGCTAGAGCTGATCCTAGTGCTTGCTGGATCTGTGGTTCTCGTGGTCACATGAAGCGTGACTGTCCTCGTGCTGTGATGGAGGTGCAAGCTCCTATTGCGGCAGCTGGTAATGGATGTTGGAATTGTGGTTTTGTTGACCATTTGAGGCGAGATTGTCCGAGGTTGGCTGGTGGCCAAGAGCGTGCTCCTGTTGTTGCTGCACCGCAGAGAGGTCGTGGGCGCGGCCATGGTAATTTTCAGAGGAGAGAGGAAGGTGGTCGTGGAGTAGCCCATGTTGTGGCTATTAAGCCTGAGGGTGGAGGCCAAGCTAGGGTGTATGCTCAGCGCGAGGGAAGGAATGATGCAGATGTGATTGCAGGTACCTTTACTTTGCAATCCTTGTCATTGCTTTCTTTGATTGATTCTGGATCTACGCATTCATACATTTTGCGTGAGCATGCTGAATTGCTTGGTTTGCCTGTTGAGTCTTTGGATGTTGGTGTTCGTGTCACTAGTTCTTTTGGTGAAACTGTTGTGACTCGAAAGCTTTATAGAAGGTGTCCTTTGGTTGTTCAAGAACATGTCTTTCATGTTGATCTTATGGAGTTGCCCTTTTATGGTTTTGATGTGATCCTTGATATGGATTGGCTTGCTGAGCATCGTGCTGTTGTGGATTGTGAGAATAAGCGTGTTTCGCTTAAGCTTGCGGATGATTATGAAGTTGTTGTGGTTGGCGAGAATGTGAAGTTTCTTGCTAATGTTGTGTCTACCATGGAGGGGAGCAGGATGTTGAGGCAGGGTTGCGAAGCTTATCTAGCTTTTGTGATGGATCCTAGCTCTAAGGAGTTGAGAGTGCAAGATATCAAGGTTGTGAAGGAGTTTCCTGGTGTTTTTCCTGAGGAGTTGCCTGGTTTACCTCCTAATCGCGAGGTGGAGTTTGGAATTGAGCTGTATGAGAATACAACTCCTGTGTCCATTACTCCCTATAGAATGGCACCTAAGGAGCTGAAGGAGCTGAAGACGCAGTTGCAAGAGCTGCTTGATCGTGGTTTCATCCGGCCGAGTGTGTCACCTTGGGGAGCACCAGTCTTGTTTGTGAAGAAGAAAGATGGCACTATGAGGATGTGCATTGATTACCGTCAGCTGAACAAGTTGACTATCAAGAATCGGTATCCTTTGCCGAGGATTGATGATCTCTTTGATCAATTTCGGGGAGCTGCAGTGTTCTCTAAGATTGACTTGAGGTCAGGGTATTATCAATTGAAGGTGAAGGATGTGGATGTGCCTAAGACAGCTTTCAGGGCAAGGTATGGGCATTATGAGTTCCTTGTGATGCCGTTTGGTTTGACAAATGCTCCTACTGCTTTCATGGACATGATGAATCGTGTGTTTCATGAATACCTGGACAAGTTCGTTGTGGTGTTCATTGATGATATCCTCGTGTACTCGCGTACTGAGGAGGAGCACGAAGAGCATTTGAGGGTTGTTTTGCAAGCTTTGTTGGAGAATCAGCTTTATGCTAAGCTGAGCAAATGTGAGTTCTGGCTTAAGGAGGTGGTGTTTCTTGGGCATGTGGTCTCAGCTGAGGGGATTCGTGTTGATCCTCAGAAGATTGAGGCGGTGATGAACTGGAAAGTTCCTAAGTCTGTTCATGAGGTCCGTAGTTTCCTTGGTTTGGCGGGATACTACCGGAGGTTTGTGGATGGTTTTTCCAAGATTGCTGTTCCTTTGACGAAGCTGTTGCAGAAGGATGTTAAGTATGAGTGGACAGAAGCGAGACAGCAAGCTTTTGAGAAGCTTAAGGCGGCTTTGACGCAAGCTCCTATCTTGATTCAGCCTGAATCAGGGAAAGAGTTTGTGGTCTATAGTGATGCATCCTATGTTGGTTTGGGATGTGTGCTGATGCAAGAGGGTAAGGTTGTGGCTTATGTGTCGCGGCAATTGAAAGTGCATGAGCGCAACTATCCTACGCATGACATTGAGCTGGCTGTTGTGGTTTTTGCTCTGAAGATCTGGAGACATTATCTGTATGGTGAGAAGTGTACTGTGTACACGGATCACAAGAGTTTGAGGTATTTGATGTCTCAGAAGGAGTTGAATCTTAGACAGCGGCGTTGGTTGGAGTTGCTCAAGGATTATGATCTGACGATTGAGTATCACCCTGGAAAGGCTAATGTTGTTGCGGATGCCTTGAGTAGGAAGGTAGCTGTTGAGCTGAGAGCTATGTTTGCTAGCTTGAGCATATCGCGGGATGGTGGTCTTGTTGCTGAGTTGCAAGTGAAACCATCGTTGGTTCAGTTGATCAAGGAAAAGCAGTTGCTGGATGATTCCTTGGTGTCTCATGTTCAGGATATCGCGGAGGGTAGACCTTCGGATTTCTGCTTTAATGAGGATGGTGTGTTGTGTTTTGGTAGTCGGATAGTAGTGCCTGCTGATGTTGAGTTGAGGCGTGCTATTTTGACTGAAGGTCATAGTAGTCCTTTTGCTATGCACCCTGGTAGTACTAAGATGTACCGTGATCTTCGTGATGAGTACTATTGGGTGGGTTTGAAGAAGGATGTTGCGGAGTTTGTGAGCAAGTGTTTGGTGTGTCAGCGAGTTAAGGCTGAACATCAGGTTCCTTCTGGTTTGTTGCAACCGTTGAAAATCCCTTAATGGAAGTGGGAGAGGGTTACCATGGATTTTGTATCTGGTTTGCCTTTGTCTCCTTCGAAGAAGAATTCTGTTTGGGTGATTGTGGATCGCCTGGCGAAGTGTGCGTATTTCTTGCCTGTGCATACTACGTTTTCTTTGGATAAGTTGGCAGAGCTGTACATTGCTGAGATTGTGCGGCTGCATGGTGTGCCTAAGTCGATTGTGTCGGATAGGGATCCGAGGTTCACATCGCGTTTCTGGCAGTGTTTGCATCAAGCCTTGGGTACAAGGTTGCATTTCAGTACATCTTATCATCCTCAGTCGGATGGTCAGTCTGAGCGGGTTATCCAGATTTTGGAGGATATGTTGAGATGCTGCGTGATTGAGTTTCAAGGTTCTTGGGAGAAGCATCTGCCTTTGGTTGAGTTCGCTTATAACAATAGTTATCAGGCGAGTATACAGATGGCACCTTATGAGGCTCTGTATGGGAGGAAGTGTAGGACTTCTCTTTGTTGGGCTAAAACTGGTCAAAAGTTGGTTTTGATGCCGGCTTTGTTGAAAGGGACCACCGAGAAGGTGAAGCTCATTTGTGAGAGGTTGAAGGCTGCCTCTGATCGGCAGAAGTCTTACGCGGATTTGAAGCGTAAGGAGATAGAGTATGCGGTGGGTGACCGTGTGTTCTTGAAGGTTTCGCCTTGGAAGAAGGTGATGAGGTTTGGCCGGAAGGGTAAGTTGAGCCCTCGGTACATTGGACCATATGAGGTGGTTGAGCGTGTGGGTCCTGTTGCGTATCGGTTGAGGTTACCTCAGGAGTTGGAGAAGATTCATGATGTGTTCCATGTTTCTCTGCTCCGGAAGTATAGATCTGATCCTTCGCATGTGATGCCTGTGGAGGAAGTGGTTTTGAATCCGGATTTGACCTATGATGAGGAATCGGTGAAGGTTCTGGATTCGGATAGCAAGGTTCTTCGTGGCAAGACCATTGAGTTGGTGAAGGTGCTGTGGAAGCATCGAGGTGTTGAGGAAGCCACGTGGGAGCGGAAGGAAGACATGCTGAAGCAGTTTCCTTATCTCTTTCCTTCAGGTAAATTTCGAGGACGAAATTTCTTAAGGGGGGGAGAGTTGTAACGCCCCGATTTTGGGCTTAGGAGTTTTGGGCGTTGACCGGTTGGTCAAAGTGCTGTTCGAATCTAAAGAGGTGAAATTAGGAAAGCCTAGTTCGGGTTGCATTAAAAATATGGGAAAATGTTCTAAAATCATCTTTTAATATAATTAAGTGAACTGTGAAATCAATTTTGGAAAATGAGTTTTGGAAGTGTGACATTTTGGCTAGTGACCAAAATGTAATTTTCGCAAGTTTTGTGGCTGTTTTATAAAGGGTTGAAACTTTGAATCTTTAAGGAGCTATTTACCCAAAGGGAGTTTCTCCATATTTTTCCAAGATATTTTAAGTCTAAAATCTGATTTTTAAAGGATATTAAAATTGGAGGGAAGCCATTTGGCTATTTTCTTAACTAACTTTCCAATTTTCTTTCTCTCATTTTCTCTCAACCCAAACACTTCTTTTCCAGAGAATTTGTTCTGATTTCTTCACCTAAATCCCTCCTTTCAACTCTCATTTGATTCATAATCATCGTATCTTCAAAACCTCTTCAATTGCTAAGTGTTTCAACAATGATTTTGATTGCAAAAAGAGGAGAAACTCAAGTTTGGAGGTAAGAACGTCCTTCTCCTCTAAACTATCAGTTCTTTACTGAAATTCCTAAGTTTTCAATCCTAAATTGATGTTTAATTAAAGGCTTTTAAGTTGATTAATGGATCTTGGCTTATAATGCAAGATTTTGATGATTTTTGGTGATTTTCGTTAGATCTGATTAATCTGTGATTTGAGATGTGTTTTTGATGTTAAATGAACTCTAATTTGATATGGAATTGAGTTTTGATTGATGCAATCCCGGATAGGTTGAGTTTCCTAAGTTTAGCTTGTGTTTCAAGGTTGTTTTTGAGGTGATCTTGGTGATCTGTTGTTGTTGGAGGTATAAGGATGTTAATAGGTTGTTTTTAGATGTTATATGATGTTTATGGAAGTGAGGTTTTGCTGGTTTATGGCTGGGCTTTGTTTAGAAGTGGTTTGGATGCATTTTCGGTTGTGTTTGGTGGCCGAAAATGGAGGTTGGATGAGAGCAGCGAGTTTAGGTGCTTTCATTAAAGCAATTAATGCATGATGATGCATTAATCCTCTGCTTTGATGTGTTGAAACAGGGGAGGCATCTTTGGATCCAAGAGTTGTTGATCCGGAAGCTTGATTTGGTGCTTTGGCTTGGAGCAAAGTGGAAATCGGTGAGTGAAGTTGGGTTTTCAGCTTTTAAACCAAGGTTTGAAGGTTTTGGGAGCTTAGTTTAAGTCTAAACAACTTTGCTAAGCTCACGTGTAAGTTTTCGGAATTTCTCTCTAGTGGTGGCCATGATTTTGATGTGATGCAAAGTGGTTTATTTGCATGTTTTAATTACTGTTTTGAAAGCATGTTTTAGCATGGTTTTTGCTGATGATGTAAGCCATATGTTGAAGGTAACTCTAGGTAGGAGTTCCTTGGTTTTGTACATTGTTTAAATGTGGTTTGATGCTTTGAAATGCATGATGAAAATGGCTTGGTTTAATGCTTTAAAACAGTGGATTAAATGATGAAAATGATGTGTATTGGCAAGTGATGTTTTGAAAAGGTTAAGGTCACTAAGGTGGTTAAAAGTCCTTGAGTGAGCCTTGTTATTTAAGAACATCAAGGTGGTTAAAAGTCCTTGGATGATTCTTGTTGCGGACACTAAGGTGGTTAAAAGTCCTTAGGTGATCCTTTCCATGGTGTTTAAAAGTCCATGGGGCCATGGTGTTTAAAAGTCCATGGGGCCAAGGTGTTTAAAAGTCCTTGGGGCCAAGGTGTTTAAAAGTCCTTGGGGTGATTCAAGCTTTGGACACAAAGGTGGTTAAAAGTCCTTGTGTGGTCCTAATTCATGGTGTTTAAAATTCCATGGCCAAGGTGTTTAAAAGTCCTTGGGGCCAAGGTGTTTAAAAGTCCTTGGGAAGTTGATGAACTTGTTTTATGAAATGGAATGTATCACTTGAGCCAATATGACATGTTATGTTTATGTTGAAGCATGAGATTGCTTGTTTTAAGTATGCTTTTGAGCATGTTCAAAGGTTGATTTTAAGCATGTTTATAAATGGTTTTGTATTGCATTATTGAATGGTTTTTAAGAGCATTCCTCACTAAGCTTTTGCTTACGCTCTCTTCGTTTTCTTAATTCAATAATGCAGAGCATTAAAGAACCTTGAGGGCAGCAAGGAAGGGCAAGCAATCAAGTACAAGTAAAGCTCAATGTATGGAAGGTTTTATAAGTACTTTTAGCTTTTGGGTAATTTGGCAATGGGGGACCAATGTGTATGTTTTGGGAGGTGTTTGGAACTCCCTAAGTATGTTGAGTGATGATTTGAATGCTGGTTTTTGGATTGGAACATTATATGCTTGTTTTGGAAGTTTTGTGCTTGAATAGCTAGCTTGTGTAGGAAGCATGCCTATAGAATTGGGGCTTTTTGCATATGATGTTGTTCTGATGATTTGATGATACCTATAAGTCATATATATGTTGAATTGCATGCTGGTAAAGTTTGGAAGCATTTGGAGCATGTTTGAATGATCTATTGCATGTTTTGGAATGCCTTTTTGCTGCAATCTGTGCAGGCGTTTCGGAACAGTGTGCACCGTTTCGGAACGGGTGCCTTGCATGAACCCAGGCGTCCGAAACGGTATGCACCGTTTCGAAACGGTTTGGCCTCTGCCAGCCCATGTTCCGGAACCCGTTGCGGAACGGCCCGTGTTTCGGAACGGGGTCTACCTGTTTCGGAACGGTCGACCGTTGGGGGCTGACATTGGCAGTTATATGTTTTGAATTGTTTGCGTTTTGGTCTTGAAACTTGTTTGTTCAATTGTATGAGCTTGGGAAGCCCTTTTGAGCTGAAATTTCACAGAGAAGCATGAAACCTGATTAATTTCAAGTTGGTAACTTTAATTTGGGTTAAGTCCTTTAATTATCAGAAATTACAATTTGGTCCCTAAAGTTGTAATTTGTTCAATTGGGTCCCTGTTTGATCTCTGATGTTTGTGATCTTTGAGTATGTTGTTTGTGTGATCACAATTAGGACTATTGTGCATCTAGACAAGATTAAAAAGAAAAAAAAGGGTCGTTAATCAAGGTTGACTTTCGGGTTGACTTTGGTTTTCCCCGTGTGACTTTCTTAATTCGGGTCAACCGTCTAGGCCGGGTTAAGGGGGTTACAAAAGTAAAAAGAATATTTTTGAAAGTTGTCACGAGAATAATGAAGAAAACATAAATAAAAGGATAGAAATATCAAGATAGAGAGAAAGGGCTGGTATTGAATTGCTCAGTAGTGCAGGTATTGCAGAGTTTAGGAGATCCAGTTCTGTCGTTGCGCCTGTCGCGGCAGCAGTCTGTTGATCGTCGCGGCAGCAAACACACCAACTCAGTACGTTCAAGTTTGGCAAGAACCCTAGATTTGCCTTGGCCTATCCCTAGGTCCAAGTCTGTCGATGATCACGTCTTGATAATACCTCCCGGCGTGAATCGAAGGATGAACACCGATGTGTATTAATTCTTCTTTAGCCACTTAACCTTGCCCTATCCCTAGGCACAAGATAGTTCAACTATAAACTAGAGAACTGGCTCTTATTTCTTTCGTATACTTAACTCTCCCGATGCTAAGTAAATGGATAACCTCACAATGCTCTCCCGATGCTCTTGCAAGATATTAATAACCAAAATAAGAGAACTTGAAGTTTATTTTATTGAACTGAAAATCCTAAAACAAAACAACCCTTGCAACTACTTTACAAATCAACCCGTGGCCCTAGGGGGGTTTTAGAACATATCGACGGCGGGTAAACGGCGGAGGGGTTTTTGGTTGTCGGTTAAGGGGAAATCGGCTTTGGGGTATGAGGTCTATGCCCTAGGTTAAAATACATGCCCTTATATAAGCTTTGGGCTCAAGTATTCTAAGTTAACAAGGATTACAACTTTAATTAAAAGTATGATTCTAATAAAGACTTTATCTTCAAGGATCCTACTTTTCAGCCGTCCTCCTTGTTTCTTGGGATTTTCTCTCCTTGAGCTTTGGGCTTGACATATCTTTTGATCCGGGGCTTGGAAAAATATTTGGTTTTCACACGACAGACGAGCATAATTTTCTCTATCTATCGGGGTCCACTTTACTTTTTCTCCACTAACTTGCTGTCGTCCTCTGCTGTCACGGCAACACCATGGCAGAATCGTCCTCTTTGTCTGCTTGTCCAGTTCAGCTCTTCGGTTTCTCTACCCTGTGCCCGCCTTCACCGTCTACGACGGCGGCAACCTTCCAAAAATAGCCATTTTTAGTAGAATTTGTGCCTTTAATATATTTGTGATGTTTTGCTGTAAACTAAACTAAATGCAATGCAATGATGCTTGTATGCAGCAGAAATATGTGTTAAAAAAGGTGTAAATAATAGAACTTTTACACACTTAACACACCCCCAAACTCAAGTTTTTGCTTGCCCTCAAGCAATGAAAACCTAAAAGAAAAATGAATATTTTTGTGTTGGCTTTCAAACAGTGAATTTTCCCTTACCCGTCGCTCATTCTCTGTGGCGGCAGCAACCTGTCGAAAAGATTAGGATCTGTCCGGAATCATACTATAGTTCTCGTGCAGTGTGTGCATGCTTGTGAACAATTATATGCTAAGACTCTCTTAGTTTCACTAGAATACTCAACTTTTTAACTCGAATTTTTATGGCAAAGTTTATTTTTGAAGACACATTTTCATGCTTCTTTTCTTTTATTTTCAAGCTAAGTTTTACTAGAGCCAGTTTTAGGCACCTCTAGTTAGCTTCCTAGAGCCAGTTTCGGGCACCTCTAGGTTTTGAGTTTCTTTTGCTAAACTTCTTTCCTTGAGCCAGTGTTAGGCACCTCTAGGGGCTATTCAAGTACTAAGCTTTCCTATTCTAGTTTGGCTAAAAGAAATCTAAGCATTATAACAGTCACAATGGCGTTTAAGTTTTTCATAACTATAGAACGACTCTAAACTTCTCCTTAAACTGTGCTAAAGATGCTGCCACGGCAGAGCTGTCATGATAGGTAAGCTTACTTCACAGTTTTAAGCCAACAGTTTTTTAGTCTTTTCTGATTTTTTTAAGAATAAATGAGACACAACAAATAAATAAAGATGTACTAAGACTGCATTAAAATGGAGGGTTGCCACCCCCAAACCTGAGGGTCGCATTTTAACCGATGTCTTCGCTGCTGCTGCTGACACGGATTTGCGGCGGATTCTGGGCTGTGGGGCAGGCTTGACAGGTTGCTCCACGACCTGGATGTCTGAGCTGCTGCCACTGTCCCAAGTGCTGTTGTTGCTGGTGGTTGTGCTGGCCTTTGGCATAAGCTTTCTGTCGGACATCTTTTTATGCCTCTTGACAGGCGTGAATTCATTTTCCAAATTCCTCCGAATAGGAGGTTCTGCCTCGCTGTCGGCCCAGACAGAGGAAGAGAAGAAACCAGCTACAAAAGCATCAAGGTCATCCGAGGGCTGTCGCTTGGTTCCTTGGGCAGATGTGTCGGTCGGAGGAATTCCAGTTGCCGTCGGGGCAGGTGATGGGGTGGAGGCAGCAGAATGTGTGTGTGGGGATGCAGGAGGTGTAGGTGTGTGGGCAGGGGTGGGGATGGTGAAATAGTGGGCAGGGAAGGTTGGGAAAACAACATCGGGATAATTTAAAGTATTGGTAATGAAATTTACCGTGGAGTTGGCGAAATCCCTGATGAATGTCATCAGTCCCAGCTGTCTCTCTTCCACCCTCTGAATGGTAGCAAGAATCTGAGTGGAAGTGTCTGTCGGAGCAGCTGCTGCGGCAGGTTTAGTGTTGGGCTCCTCGGAGGATTCTGCTGGGGCGGCATTAGGGTTGACGAAAGAGATGGGGGTCATTACTGTCAGCTCCATGAGGCTGAGAATGTTCCTCTCGGTCCAACCGCGTCCCTTAACCAGTTTATCGGTGGTGGCTTCTGGTACGGCAGCGCAACGATAGAGTGATGTGATCATGAAAGGCAGGCAGAGTAGGGCGGTTGATCTGTGGGTGCAGTCCAAGACACTTTCCCTCATGTAGCGTCCCACATTTATAAGTCGTTTGTTCATGATCGAATAGATTAGGGCTAGCCTCTGCTGGTCCACTGTCGTGTGATGGGAGGACGACAGAATGTGCTTCTTGATGAAGGCGTTCCTTAACTTGGCTTCTGGAAGAAGCTGCCCCCTTCTGACGGTGTTGGGATTTTTCTTGCTCGTGTTCCATTCCGTCCCTTCTTCTGTCACTTCAGCCATGACAACATCGAAGGCAGCTGTGTCGAGGGTGTCTAAAAACTGCTGGTGAGCATCTTCGTTGGGACCGAAGTAGAGGCCATACATATGATTGATGCTTTCTGCTGTGAATGGCACTTCTTTCCCTTGGACAGTTACTGTTGTTGTCGTCCTGCTGTCGATGGCAGCATAGAATTCCCTCACCAGCGTTTCATTTATTTCAGCTGGTTGTTCTGCAAATTGCTCCCATAGCAGAGCCTTTATCGCCCTTGCGATGAACGGTTTGAGCCCCATTTTCTCTACCTTTCGGATGTAGATGAAGCCTCTTTCTTCCCATAGTTCCTTAGTCGCGAAGGACTGCGGGGTGGGTGCTGCCGGTGAAGAGGTTGAAGCAGCACTGCGACGGGTACGTCTGGAAGACATGTTAGTTGCAAGGGTTTTGTGAAAGTAAAGAAAACAAAGAAAAACGAAAGGGGAGAGCAAGTTAGAAGAAGCAGAAGTGAGGAAAATGAAAATGAAACAAGGTTATATAGAGGAAGAGTTGCTGCCCGTTTAATGTTGGAACGGCAGGCGTGAATAACAGGGCGATTGTTGAGCTTTGGCGTGTCTAACGCGTCTGACACGCATTTATTCATCTGTTACGCGTCTGTCACACAGTTTGATGACAGCCTATTGACAGACTGTCTTATCCGTGTCTGCAGCGGCAGCTGGAACGAAAGCCTTCAATAATGGGCTGTGTTGGGCTGATGGATGGATTGTGGGCTTGGTTCACTTCTCCTTTTCTTCTTGACTCCTTTATTACCTAAAAACAAAAAATATAAAAACAATATTCGAATAAAATAAACCTTATTTCCTAATAAATAATAAATAATAAAAATAAAGAAAATTTAGGTTAAATTAGGGATGCCTTGTGGGGCATCTCCTAAGGTAACCACTTCCTGTTTTCATGGGGCTTCAGTCCCCTGATAATGCTTGAGGCGCTGTCCGTTGACTTTGAAATGGTGCCCGTCTTTTAATGATCGAATTGTGATGGCACCATGGGGAAAAACTTGTACCACTTGGAACGGGCCAGACCATCTAGATTTTTGCTTCCCTGGGAAGAGTTTCAGTCTAGAGTTGAACAACAATACAAGCTGCCCTGGGCAGAACTGTCGTGGCAGCAACTTCCTGTCATGCCACTTCTTGGTTTTCTCCTTGTAAATTCTTGCATTGTCGTAGGTCATTGTTCTTATTTCTTCAATCTCGTTCAAATCTAGCAGCCTTTTCTGACCTGCCTTGTCCAAGTCCATGTTTACTGCCTTGATTGCCCAGTATGCTTTGTGCTCTATCTCGACAGGCAGATGACAGGTTTTTCCATAAATCAGTCAGAACGGAGACATGCCCAATGGAGTTTTGAAAGCTGTCATATATGCCCATAATGCATCATTAAGGAGTAAAGACCAATCTTTCCTAGTTGGTTTAACCATCTACTCAAGAATGTTCGTAACTTCCCTATTGGATATCTCAGCTTGTCCATTGGTCTGTGGGTGGTATGCTGTCGTGATCCGATGCTTGACACCATATTTCTTCAAGGCGGCAACAATAACCCTATTGTCAAAATGTCTCCCTTCATCACTGATAATCGCCTTACGGATGCCAAACCTCGAAAAAATGTTTTTGTGTAGAAATTTTTGGACTATCTTGGCATCATTCTTTTGAGTGATGATAGCTTCAACCCACTTAGAGACATAATCCACTGCTAGGAGGATGTATAGATTTCCACATGAAGATGGGAAAGGTCCCATAAAATCGATCCCCCAAACGTCGAAGATTTCGACTTCTAGAATGTTCTGTAGCGGCATCTGGTTTCTCCGCGAGATGTTACCTGTCCGCTGGCACCTGTCACAGTTCTTGTAGAAGTCCTGTGCATCTTTATACACTGTCGGCCAGTAGAACCCTGACTGCAGCACCTTGACAGTAGTTTTGTTGCCTCCTAAGTGACCTCAATATTGTGAAGCATGGCAATGATGTAGAATGTCTTCTTGCTCTTCTTGTGGTACACATCTCCTTATAACCTGATCTGCACACATTTTGAAAAGAAGAGGTTCGTCCCAATAATAATGCTTAACATCATTTTGGAACCTCTTCCTGGCTTGATAATTAAGATCAGAAGGAAGTATTCTGCTAACTACAAAATTAACGAAATCAGCATACCATGGGAGTTCAAAAGACTTACCTGCCGCCATGGCTGTTGCGACAACGATTGCGGCAACAAATAGCTGCTCATCTGGGAAGATCTCCAGTATTTTAGTATCATCTATTGGCAGACTCTGTCCCTTCTCCAACCTTGACAAGTGATCTGCCACATGATTCTCTGTCCCTTTTTTGTCCTTGATTTCAAGGTCAAATTCTTGCAATAGCAGGATCCACCGTATCAATCGAGGCTTTGCATCCTTTTTTGCGAACATATACTTCAGGGCAGAATGGTCTGTGTGCACTATTACCTTCGTCCCAAGTATGTAAGAACGAAACTTGTCAATGGATAAAACCACATCTAATAGCTCCTTTTCTGTGGTGGTGTAGTTCACTTGGGCGTCATTCAGTGTCTTGCTGGCGTAATATATGACATGAAACAGCTTATCTCTGCGCTGCCCAAGTGCTGCCCTGACAGCATAGTCACTAGCGTCACACATAATCTCAAATGGCTGTGTCCAGTCTGGTGGTTGTACTATTGGGGCTTTTACCAGTTTTTCCTTCAGAACCTTGAATGCTTTAGTACATTCATCATTAAATTCAAAGGGTTGGTTCTGCTCCAAAAGATGGCATAGGGGCTTGGTGATTTTTGAGAAATTTGCATTGAATCTCCCATAAAAACCGACATGCCCTAAGAAACTTCTAATACCCTTGACTGTAGTATGCGGCAGCAGCTTTTCGATCACTTCGATTTTTGCACTGTCGACTACTATCCCACGACAACTAATCTTATGGCTAAGGACTATCCGTTCATCCACCATAAAGTGGCATTTTTTTCAATTCAAGACTAGATTTGCTTTTTCACATCTTTCAAGTACCTTTTGTAGATTGCCGAGGCAGCTCTCAAAATCGTCTCTAAAGACAGAAAAATCATCCATAAAAATCTCAAGGAAGTCCTCTACCATGTCGGAGAATATGGCCATCATGCATCATTGGAAGGTGGCGGGTGCATTACATAATCCAAATGGCATCCTCCTAAAAGCAAACGTTCCGTAGGGACATGTAAAAGTCGTCTCTTCTTGATCTTCTGGTGCAATTGCAATTTGATTATATCTTGAAAAACCATCAAGAAAAAAATAGTAAGGTTTACCTACTAATCTATCAAGCATTTGATCAATAAAGGGTAAAGGAAAATGGTCTTTTCGGGTAGCTTTGTTAAGCTTCCGATAGTCCATACAAACCCTCCAACCGGTCACAGTCCTGGTTGGGATTAACTCATTGTTCTCATTGGTTATCACAATCATTCCTCCTTTCTTGGGAATGCAATGCACAGGGCTTACCCATTTGCTGTCGGAGATGGCGTAAATAATACAAGCATCTAACCATTTGATTATCTCTTTACGAACCACCTCTTTCATCACATGGTTTAGCCACCTTTTGGAATCTATAGTCGGCTTATGATCTTCCTCTAAAAGGATTTTGTGCATGCATAACACCGAACTAATGCCTTGAATGTCTGCTATCGTCCATCCAATTGCCTTCTTGTGTTGCCGCAACATGCAGATTAGCTGCCTTTCATGTTCCTGTGGCAGCTTAGAAGAGATGATTACGGGCAGTGTGTCATTTGAACCAAGAAAAGCATATTTTAACTGCCCTGGCAGGGGCTTAAGTTCTAAGGCAGGGGGTTCAACAGTAGATGGCTTAAGTTCTAAGGCAGGGGGTTCAACAGTCATGTAGGTGGCTATCGCGGCAGTGACCAAATTTAATATCGTGACAGCCCGACCTGATGCAGGGTTGATCAAGGGTAACGTCAGTGATAGCCTTGCATTCCTCGTCCACATTAGCATGTTTCATCGCTTGGAGAACATTCAACTTAATCTCTTGATCATTCACTCGCATGGTGAGTTCTCGTTTCTCCACATCAATCAGTGATCTTCCCATGGCTAAGAAGGGTCGCCCAAGGATGATTGGTGCGTTTTCGTCTGCCTCACAATCTAAAACAAGAAAGTCGACAGGAAAAATAAACTTATCCACTCTTACCAGAATATCTTCAATTTTTCCTTCTGGATGAACGTAAGAGCGGTTTGCCAGCTGCAGAGTTACTGTCGTGGGTCGCGCCTTGCCAATACCTAATTTCTGAAAAACTGACTTTGGCATTAAATTAACACTAGCACCAAGACCACACAATGCCTTACCCACAAATTTATTTTCGATTACGCAAGGTATGATGAAGCTCCCCGGATCCTTCTTTTTCTGGGGTGGCTGCCGATGAAGAATACTCATGCATACTTCTGTCATCTTTACCATTTCAAACTCCCCAAGTTTAGATTTTTTCGACATGACATCCTTGAGAAATTTAGCATAACCGGGTATCTCCTTAACGACATCTAACAGCGGAATATTAATATGAACTTGCTTAAAAATATCATAAATCTTTTTAAGTTGAGATTCATGCTTAGCTTGCTGTATCCGTTGAGGAAAAGGAGGTGGGGGACGATAATCAGCAATACGTCCTTCCCACTGCATACGAATATGAGGACGAATATCATCGTTTTTCTCCTCTGTCGCTTCTACTGTCGTGACAAGCTCATCGGCAGCAGTCTGTTTATCACCTATCGGGGAAGCTTCCTCGGCAGGTTTATCCAAGGCAGGTTCCTTTACTATTTCAGCTTCTTTTTCCGGCCCTGGTAATTTCTTCCCACTCCTAGTAGTAATTGCCTTACATTGCTCATGCGTGGGCTGCCTAGCATTTTCAGTATTGCTAGAGAATCCTCCAGTCTGCCTCGGCTTAATATGTTGGGAAACCTGACCCATTTGTGTCTCCAGAGATTTCAAAGTAGCTTCATGATTTGCATCCTCATCTCTGTCTTATCCATAAAATTCTTTGTCTTCTTGACAAACTGATTTATATTCTCCATAAAAGTACATGTCTGAGACATAAAGGTGGCAAGAGTCTATTCCAATATATTGCTCGTGGCAGCTGGTTGCTGCTGTTGCTACTGCGGCGGCAGTTGCTGTCGCGTCAGCAATCTAGGTCCTCCCTGATTCTGATTGTGTGCTTGAGGATTCAGGGCGTTATTAGGATTACTCCAGTAAAATTTGGGATCCTTCCTCCTATTGGGATTATAATTGTTGGAATTGTAATTCGGCTTGTAATTTCCAACATATTTTCTCTCTTCTACTTGTAATGGGCACTCATCCCGACTATGATTTCCCTCACAGATGTCACATACCTCCTCAACAGAAAATCCATGTTGACCATCATCATTCAATAATCGTTTCATTGCATTAGTAAGGAATGCTACCTGTGATTTCATCGTGATGTCGGCTTCATAGTCCTTGACAGCAAGTATTCGTTTACCCCCTCTTCTTGCAGTCGGAAACTGCTCCTCATTCTTGGCCAGATTTTTCAAAACTTGCAATGCCTCGTCCGGATCTTTATCCAACAGTATTCCATTTGATGCAAAATCAATTCGAATACGTGTTTTTAAGTTGGCAGCATTATAAAACTTTGTTACCTGATTCCAGATGGGGAATCCATGCATTGGGCAGTTCCGTAGAAGAGTAGTAAATCTGTCCCAGGCCTTAGTATCTCCGGATTAACTCCTGGCAGTCTAAACGAACCACAGATCTCCTGGAACGTTTTGAGATGCTCCCTAGCATCCTCTGTCACAACACCACTAAACTGCCCGACATTGTTGATCATACTAAACATGACAAGTTTAAGCTCGAAGTTGTCGACATCTATGTCCGGCAGCATGGTTTCCAGCTCTACATGATCGTTTAACATGTAGTTACGACATGACCGTCGTCTGTCGGCGGCAGGGTTATCGGCAGGCGGTATAACTTCGCCGACACGCGGGTCGTCTCCAACGTGGGCCATCTTCTCTAACTGTTCTTCAAGGTACTCGTTTCTGGCTAGAAGGTGATGAAGTTGTTTCTTGAGATTGAAGGAACGTTCGATTTCCGGATCAAATACTCAGGATCTTCACCTCTTTTAGATCTGCGCATAAACAAGAAAACCTCATGAAAAGCAAGAGTTGAAAGCACCAACGAAAAACAGAAAAATAAAAATAAAAAATAAAAATAAAAACGAAAACGAAAAGTGCAATAAAAGAAAGGTAAAGTTATGTTGCCAATCCCCGGCAATGGCGCCAAAAACTTGTTGTGTGTAAAAGAGTCTATCGCAATTGTAGTGCAAGTGTACACGACGCAAGTAGTAAAGTTATACGAAGTATCGGATATCGTCTCCACAGGGATTGGGCTAATAGCTTCACCTTAGTTTACTGCACGAAAGTAAAAAGAATATTTAAGAAACTTGTCACGAGAATAATGAAGAAAACGTAAATAAAAGGATAGAAATATCAAGATAGAGAGAATGGGCTGACATTGAATTGCTCAGTAGTGCAGGTATTGCAGAGTTTAGGAGATCCAGTTCTGTCGTCACGCCTGTCGCGGCAGCAAACACACCAACTCAGTACGTTCAAGTTTGGCAAGAATCTCAGATTTGCCTTGGCCTATCCCTAGGTCCAAGTCTGCCGATGATCACGTCTTGATGATACCTCCCGGCGTGAATCGAAGGATAAACACCGATGTGTATGAATTCTTCTTTAGCCACTTAACCTTGCCCTATCCCTAGGCACAAGATAGTTCAACTAAAAACTAGAGAACTCGCTCTTATTTCTTTCGTATACTTAACTCTCCCGATGCTAAGTAAATGGATAACCTAACAATGCTCTCTCGATGCTCTTGCAAGATATTATTAACCAAAATAAGAGAACTTGAAGTTTATTTTATTGAACTGAAAAATCCCAAAACAAAACAACCCTTGCAACTACTTTACTAATCTACTCGTGGCCCTAGGGGGGTTTTAGAACATATCAACGGCGGGTAAACAGTGGAGGGGTTTTTGGTTGTCGGTTAAGGGGAAATCGGTTATGGGGTATGAGGTCTATGCCCTAGGTTAAAATACATTCCCTTATATAAGCTTTCGGCTCAAGTATTCTAAGTTAACAAGGATTACAACTTTAATTAAAAGTATGATTCTAATAAAGACTTTATCTTCAAGGATCCTACTTTTCAGCCGTCCTCCTTGTTTCTTGGGATTTTCTCTCCTTGACCTTTGGGCTTGACATATCTTTTGATCCGGGGCTTGGAAAAATATTTGGTTTTCACACGACGGACGAGCATAATTTTCTCTATCTATCGAGGTCCACTTTACTTTTTCTCCACTAACTTGCTATCGTCCTCTGCTGTCACGGCAGAACCATGGCAGCATCGTCCTCTTTGTCTGCTTGTCCAGTTCAGTTCTTCGGTTTCTCTGCCTTGCGCCCGCCTTCACCGACTACGACGGTGACAACCTGCCAAAAACAACTATTTTTAGTAGAATCTGTGCCTTTTATATATTTGTGATGTTTTGCTGTAAACTAAACTAAATGCAATGCAATGATGCTTGAATGTATCAGAAATATGGGTTAAAAGGTGTAAATAATAGAACTTTTACACACTCAACATTAGGTACATGTTTGCATCATCAAAACACATTCATGGCATCAATTAGGAAAATCCACAAGTCTATATGCATGCATCCTATTATCCAAAGCCAAACAATCATCAAAGCATCAAAGCAAACACCAAAATGGCCATTTACAAGTCCAAATCATTTAAGGCATCATGCCACAACTAGGGAGTCCAAAACATCTCCCAAAACACATCCTAGGTTCCCATTGCCAAATACCAAAAACTAATAATGTTGTGAAAAAGTGACCATACATGAGCTTAGCCTTCATGCTGCCCTCAAACACATCAATTATCTGCATTATTGGTTCAAGAGAGAGAGCGTAAGCACAAATGCTTAGTGAGGCATGCTCTAAAGAAACAACACAATAATGCATTTTATAGAAACACTTTCCACAAAGCCTTTTAACACATAAACATCATTAATCATGCAACAATGCATACACATCACACATCTCATGCTTCTTTAACATCAACATGTAATATTGGCTTTTATGTGATACCATAACCATTTACAACATAAAACACAATCAGATACGTGGATTACAAGCGTTGTCCCATAAGATTCATACACACTACCGAACACACAAGGTGGAGTATACCGGTACAATCACAACCCCTCAACACTCATGATTGTAACACCCCGGTTTTGGGCTTAGGAGTTTTGGGCGTTGAGCGGTTGGTCAAAGTGCTGTTCAAATCTAAAGAGGTGAAATTAGGAAAGCCTAGTTCGGGTTGCATTAAAAATATGGAAAAATGTTCTAAAATCATCTTTAAATATAATTAAGTGAACTGTGAAATCAATTTTGGAAAATGAGTTTTGGAAGTGTGACATTTTGGCTAGTGACCAAAATGTAATTTTCGCAAGTTTGGTGGCTGTTTTATAAAGGGTTAAAACTTTGAATCTTTAAGGAGCTATTTACCCAAAGGGAGTTTCTCCAGATTTTTCTAAGATATTTTAAGTCTAATATCTGATTTTAAAGGTTATTAAAATTGTAGGGAAGCCATTTTGGCTATTTTCTTAACTAACTTTCCAATTTTCTTTCTCTCATTTTCTCTCAACCCAAACACTACTTTTCCAGAGAATTGGATCTGATTTCTTCACCTAAATCCCTCCTTTCAACTCTCATTTGATTCCTAATCAAGATATCTTCAAAACCTCTTCAATTGCTAAGTGTTTCAACAAGGATTTTGATTGCAAAAAGAGGAGAAACTCAAGTTTGGAGGTAAGAACGTCCTTCTCCTCTAAACTATCAGTTCTTTACTGAAATTCCTAAGTTTTCAATCCTTAATTGAAGTTTAATTAAAGGTTTTTAAGTTGATTAATGGATCTTGGCTTATTATGCAAGATTTTGATGATTTTTGATGATTTTCGTTAGATCTGATTAATCTGTGATTTGACAGGTGTTTTTGATGTTAAATGATCTCTAAATTGATAAGGAATTGAGTTTTGATTAATGCAATCCCGGATAGGTTGAGTTTCCTAAGTTTAGATTGTGGTTCAAGGTTGTTTTTGAGGTGATCTTGGTGATCTGATGTTGCTGGAGGTATAAGGATGTTAATAGGTTGTTTTTAGATGTTATATGATGTTTATGGAAGTGAGGTTTTGCTGGTTTATGGCTGGGCTTTGTTTAGAAGTGGTTTGGATGCATTTTCGGTTGTGTTTGGTGGCCGAAAATGGAGGTTGGATGAGAGCAGCGAGTTTAGATGCTTTCATTGAAGCAATTAATGCATGATGATGCATTAATCCTCTGTTTTGATGTGTTGAAACAGGGGAGGCATCCTTGGATCCAAGAGTTGTTGATCCGGAAGCTTGATTTGGTGCTTTGGCTTGAAGCAAAGTGGAAATCGGTGAGTGCATTTGTGGAAATTGGATTTTCAGCTTTAAAACCAAGGTTTGAAGGTTTTGGGAGCTTAGTTTAAGTCTAAACAACTTTGCTAAGCTCAAGTGTAAGTTTTCGGATTTTCTCTCTAGTGGTGGCCATGTTTTTGATGTGATGCAAAATGATGATTTGCATGTTTTAATTACTGTTTTGAAAGCATGTTTTAGCATGGATTTTGCTGATGATGTAAGCCATATGTTGAAGGTAACTCTAGGTAGGAGTACCTTGCTTTTGTACATTGTTTAAATGTGGATTGATGCTTTTAAATGCATGATGAAAATGGCTTGGTTTAATGCTTTAAAACAGTGGATTAAATGATGAAAATGATGTATATTGGCAAGTGATGTTTTGAAAAGATTAAGGTCACTAAGGTGGTTAAAAGTCCTTGAGTGAGCCTTGTTACTTAAGAACATCAAGGTGGTTAAAAGTCCTTGGATGATTCTTGTTGCGGACACTAAGGTGGTTAAAAGTCCTTAGGTGATCCTTTCCATGGTGTTTAAAAGTCCATGGGGCCATGGTGTTTAAAAGTCCATGGGGCCAAGGTGTTTAAAAGTCCTTGGGGCCAAGGTGTTTAAAAGTCCTTGGGGTGATTCAAGCTTTGGACACAAAGGTGGTTAAAATTCCTTGTGTGGTCCTCTTTCATGGTGTTTAAAAGTCCATGGCCAAGGTGTTTAAAAGTCCTTGGGGCCAAGGTGTTTAAAAGTCCTTGGGAAGTTGATGAACTTGTTTTAATGAAATGGAATTTATCACTTGAGCCAATATGACATGTTAAGTATATTGTGAAGCATGAGATGCTTGTTTTAAGGTTTATGTTGAAGCATGAGATTGCTTGTTTTAAGTATGCTTTTGAGCATGTGCAAAGGTAGATTTTAAGCATGTTTATAAATGGTTTTAATTGCATTATTGAATGGTTTTTAAAGAGCATGCCTCACTAAGCTTTTGCTTACGCTCTCTTCGTTTTTCTTAATTCAATAATGCAGAGCATTAGAGTACCTTGAGGGGCAGCAAGAAGGGCAAGAATTCAAGTACAAGTAAAGCTCAATGTATGGAAGGTTTTTGTTAAACATTTAGCTTTTGGGTGATTTGGCAATGGGGGACCAATGTGTATGTTTTGGGAGGTGTTTGGGACTCCCTAAGTATGTTGAATGATGTTAAGATTGCTGGTTTTTGCATTGGAACATTATATGCTTGTTTTGGAAGTTTTGTGTTTTGAATAGCTAGCTTGTGTAGGAAGCATGCCTATAGAATTGGGGCTTTTTGGAGCATGTTCGAATGATAAATTGCATGATTTGGAATGCCATTTAGCTGCAATCTGTGCAGGCGTTTCGGAACAGTGTGCACCGTTTCAGAACGGGTGCCTTGCATGAACCCAGGCGTCCGAAACGGTATGCACCGTTTCGAAACGGTTTGGTCTCTGCCAAGCCTATGTTTCGGAACCCGTTGCGGAACGGCCCGTGTTTCGGAACAGGGTCTACCTGTTTCGGAACGGTCGACCGTTGGGGGCTGACATGGGCAGTTATATGTTTTGAATTGTTTGCGTTTTGGTCCTGAAACTTGTTTGTTCAATTGCATGAGCTTGGGAAGTCCTTTAGAGCTGAAATTTCACAGAGATGCATGAAACCTGATTAATTTCAAGTTGGTAACTTTAATTTGGGTTAAGTCCTTTTAATTATCAGAAATTACAATTTCGTCCCTAAAGTTGTAATTTGTTCAATTGGGTCCTTGTTTGATCTCTGATGTTTGTGATCTTTGAGTATGATGTTTGTGTGATCACAATTAGGACTAATGTGCATTTAGACAAGATTAAAAAGAAAAAAAAAGGGTCGTTAATCAAGGTTGACTTTCGGGTTGACTTTGGTTTTCCCCGTGTGACTTTCTTAATTCGGGTCAACCGTCTAGGCCGGGTTAAGGGGGTTACATTTGGTGGTATCAAAGCTGAGTTCTCGAGTAATTGGGAATGAATGTATGCATGATTGAAGTATGTTTGACTTGTATGCTTGTGGTTCGAATGCATGTACAGTGGCTTGAGATGTTGATGCGATTGAGATGTATGCTGTGATGTTGCATGTTGAGGGTACCCATTTCCAAACAAAAGCTAATGAAATGATGTTGATTTTGAATGAAATTGAGCTTGAATACTTGGATTGCTTACCTTGCTGGGCCTGACTTGTTTTATTTTGCATTGTGATTGCATGGTAAAAGTATGGCACCACGTAGAGTTAAGAGGTAGTGTGCGAGCTACGGCTCCCAACGAGAATGAGAATGAAGAGAATACGGGTAGTGCTGTGTTACCCCCTCCTCCGCCTGGTGGTGGTGGTGCTGGAGGTGAGCGAGCTGAAGCTGCAGCTGGTGCTGGAGCTGCTGGACCAGAGGTTGGTCAGGGGCAAGCTATGCCTGATATGTCTATGCTGGTACAAGCTATTGCGGGTGCATTTCGAGCAGCAGTAGCTGGAGCTCAAGGAGCTGGGCATCAGGGAGATGCTGGAGTTAGACTACCTTTGGAGCGTCTGCGCAGTCTTGGTGGGACTGAGTTCAGAGGTATGTCGGCTGAGAGTTCGGAAGCTTGGCTAGAAAGTACCATGCGTATCTTGGGTCAGATGAGCTGCACGGATGTGCAAAAGTTGGGATGTGTGGTGTCCTTGCTGCAGGATGATGCGTATACGTGGTGGACGACCACCATAGCTGGGATGGCTGAAGCTGATGTTACTTGGACATTCTTTCAGAATGTGTTCAAGAGGAGATATCTTGGAGTGAGATATCTTGATGAGAAAAAGCGTGAATTCATGTCTCTTACCCAAGGGAGCATGAGTGTGGCTGAGTATGAAGTGCAGTTTGTGCGGCTCAGTCAGTATGCACCGGAGCTGATACTTGATGAGCGGGCAAGGTGCGAGAGGTTCCGTTATAGTCTTGTGACGGATGTAAAAATGTATGTGCTGGCCACTGAGTATGATGATTTTGATGTGTTGGTGGGCCGAGCCAAGGACATTGAGATGAACTTGGGTTTATCTGCGAAAGGTGCTGGAGCGAGTTCTGGCAAGATAGCTGCTGAGTTTAGTTCCGAAGGTGGACGAAACAAGAGGGGACGTGATCAGAAGTATCAGTCCTCAGCCAAGAGAGGTGGTGGTGCACCTGCTAGAGGTGGTTATGCTAGAGCTGATCCTAGTGCTTGTTGGATCTGTGGTTCTCGTGGTCACATGAAGTGTGACTGTCCTCGTGCTGTGAGGGAGGGGCAAGCTCCTGTTGCGGCAGCTAGTAATGGATGTTGGAATTGTGGTTCTGTTGACCATTTGAGGCGAGATTGTCCGAGGTTGGCTGGTGGCCAAGAGCGAGCTCCTGTTGCTGCACCGCAGAGAGGTCGTGGGCGCGGCCGTGGTAATTTCCAGAGGAGAGAGGAAGGTGGCCGTGGAGTAGCCCATGTTGTGGCTATTCAGCCTGAGGGTGGAGGCCAAGCGAGGGTGTATGCTCAGCGCGAGGGAAGGAATGATGCTGATGTGATTGCAGGTACCTTTACTTTGCAATCCTTGTCATTGCTTTCTTTGATTGATTCTGGATCTACGCATTCATACATTTTGCGTGAGCATGCTGAATTGCTTGGTTTGCCTGTTGAGTCTTTGGATGTTGGTGTTCGTGTCACTAGTTCTTTTGGTGAAACTGTTGTGACTCGAAGGCTTTATAGAAGGTGTCCTTTGGTTGTTCAAGGACATGTCTTTCATGTTGATCTTATGGAGTTGCCCTTCTATGGTTTTGATGTGATCCTTGGTATGGATTGGCTTGCTGAGCATCGTGCTGTTGTGGATTGTGAGAATAAGCGTGTTTCGCTTAAGCTTGCGGATGATTATGAAGTTGTTGTGGTTGGTGAGAATGTGAAGTTTCTTGCCAATGTTGTGTCTACCTTGGAGGCAAGTAGGATGCTGAGGCAGGGTTGCAAAGCTTACCTAGCTTTTGTGATGAATCCTAGCTCTAAGGAGTTGAGGGTGCAAGATATCAAGGTTGTGAAGGAGTTTCCTGGTGTTTTTCCTGAGGAGTTGCCTGGTTTACCTCCTAATCGCGAGGTGGAGTTTGGAATTGAGCTGTTGAGAATACAACTCCTGTGTCCATTACTCCCTATAGAATGGCACCTAAGGAGCTGAAGGAGCTGAAGACGCAGTTGCAAGAGCTGCTTGATCGTGGTTTCATCCGGCCGAGTGTGTCGCCTTGGGGTGCTCCTGTCTTGTTTGTGAAGAAGAAAGATGGCACTATGAGGATGTGAATTGATTACCGTCAGCTGAACAAGTTGACTATCAAGAATCGGTATCCTTTGCCGAGGATTGATGATCTCTTTGATCAATTTCGGGGAGCTGCAGTGTTCTCTAAGGTTGACTTGAGGTCAGGGTATTATCAGTTGAAGGTGAAGGATGTGGATGTGCCTAAGACAGCTTTCAGGACAAGGTACGAGCATTATGAGTTCCTTGTGATGCCGTTTGGTTTGACAAATGCTCCTGCTGCTTTTATGGACATGATGAATCGTGTGTTTCATGAATACCTGGACAAGTTCGTTGTGGTGTTCATTGATGATATCCTCGTGTACTCGCGTACTGAGGAGGAGCACGAAGAGCATTTTAGGATTGTGCTGCAAGCTTTGTTGGAGAATCAGCTTTATGCTAAGCTGAGCAAGTGTGAGTTCTGGCTTAAAGAGGTGGTGTTTCTTGGGCATGTGGTCTCAGCTGAGGGGATTCGTGTTGATCCTCAGAAGATTGAAGCGGTGATGAATTGGAAGGTTCCTAAGTCTGTTCATGAGGTCCGAAGTTTCCTTGGTTTGGCGGGATACTACCGGAGGTTTGTGGATGGTTTTTCCAAAATTGATTCTCCTTTGACGAAGCTCTTGCAGAAGGATGTTAAGTATGAGTGGACGGAAGCGAGACAGCAAGCTTTTGAGAAGCTGAAGGCGGCTTTGACGCAAGCTCCTATCTTGATTCAGCCTGAGTCAGGGAAAGAGTTTGTGGTCTATGGTGATGCAGCCTATGTTGGTTTGGGGTGTGTGCCGATGCAAGAGGGTAAGGTTGTGGCTTATGCGTCGCGGCAGTTGAAGGTGTATGAGCGCAACTATCCTACGCATGACATTGAGCTGGCTGCAGTGGTTTTTGCTCTGAAGATCTGGAGACATTATCTGTATGGTGAGAAGTGTACTGTGTTCACGGATCACAAGAGTTTGAGGTATCTGATGTCTCAGAAGGAGTTGAATCTTAGGCAGCGGCGTTGGTGGGAGTTGCTCAAGGATTATGATCTGACGATTGAGTATCATCCTGGAAAGGCTAATGTTGTTGCGGATGCCTTGAGTAGGAAGGTAGCTGTTGAGCTGAGAGCTATGTTTGCTAGCTTGAGCATATCGCGAGATGGTGGTCTTGTTGCTGAGTTGCAAGTGAAACCATCATTGGTTCAGTTGATCAAGGAAAAGCAGTTGTTGGATGATTCCTTGGTGTCTCATGTTCAGGAAATCGCGGAGGGTAGACCTTCGGATTTCTGCTTTAATGAGGATGGTGTGTTGTGTTTTGGTAGTCGGATAGTAGTGCCTGCAGATGCTGAGTTGAGGCGTGCAATTCTGACTGAAGGTCATAGTAGTCCTTTTGCTATGCACCCTGGTAGTACTAAGATGTACCGTGATCTTCGTGATGAGTACTATTGGGTGGGTTTGAAGAAGGATGTTGCAGAGTTTGTGAGCAAGTGTTTGGTGTGTCAGCGAGTTAAGGCTGAACATCAGGTTCCTTCTGGTTTGTTGCAACCGTTGAAAATCCCTGAATGGAAGTGGGAGAGGGTTACCATGGATTTTGTATCTGGTTTGCCTTTGTCTCCTTCGAAGAAGAATTCTGTTTGGGTGATTGTGGATCGCTTGACGAAGTGTGCGCTTTTCTTGCCTGTGCATACTACGTTTTCTTTGGATAAGCTGGCAGAGCTGTACATTGCTGAGATTGTGCGGCTGCATGGTGTGCCTAAGTCGATTGTGTCGGATAGGGATCCGAGGTTCACATCGCGTTTCTGGCAGTGTTTGCATCAAGCTCTGGGTACAAGGTTGCATTTCAGTACATCTTATCATCCTCAGTCGGATGGTCAGTCTGAGCGGGTTATCCAGATTTTGGAGGATATGTTGAGGTGCTGCGTGATTGAGTTCCAAGGTTCTTGGGAGAAGCATATGCCTTTGGTTGAGTTCGCTTATAACAATAGTTATCAGGCGAGTATACAGATGGCACCTTATGAGGCTCTGTACGGGAGGAAGTGTAGGACTCCTTTATGTTGGGCTGAAACTGGTCAAAAGTTGGTTTCGATGCCGGCTTTGTTGAAAGGGACCACCGAGAAGGTGAAGCTCATTTGTGAGAGGTTGAAGGCTGCCTCTGATCGGCAAAAGTCTTACGCGGATTTGAAGCGTAAGGAGATATAGTATGCAGTGGGTGACCGTGTGTTCTTGAAGGTTTCGCCTTGGAAGAAGGTGATGAGGTTTGGCCGGAAGGGTAAGTTGAGCCCTCGGTACATTGGACCATATGAGGTGGTTGAGCGTGTGGGTCCTGTTGCGTATCGGTTGAGGTTACCTCAGGAGTTGGAGAAGATTCATGATGTGTTCCATGTTTCTATGCTCCGGAAGTATAGATCTGATCCTTCGCATGTGATGCCTGTGGAGGAAGTGGTTTTGAATCCGAATTTGACCTATGATGAGGAACCGATGAAGATTCTGTTCAAATCTAAAGAGGTGAAATTAGGAAAGCCTAGTTCGGGTTGCATTAAAAATATGGAAAAATGTTCTAAAATCATCTTTAAATATAATTAAGTGAACTGTGAAATCAATTTTGGTAAATGAGTTTTGGAAGTGTGACATTTTGGCTAGTGACCAAAATGTAATTTTCGCAAGTTTGGTGGCTGTTTTATAAAGGGTTGAAACTTTGAATCTTTAAGGAGCTATTTACCCAAAGGGAGTTTCTCCATATTTTTCTAAGATATTTTAAGTCTAAAATCTGATTTTAAAGGTTATTAAAATTGGAGGGAAGCCATTTTGGCTATTTTCTTAACTAACTTTCCAATTTTCTTTCTCTCATTTTCTCTCAACCCAAACACTACTTTTCCAGAGAATTGGATCTGATTTCTTCACCTAAATCCCTCCTTTCAACTCTCATTTGATTCCTAATCAAGATATCTTCAAAACCTCTTCAATTGCTAAGTGTTTCAACAAGGATTTTGATTGCAAAAAGAGGAGAAACTCAAGTTTGGAGGTAAGAACGTCCTTCTCCTCTAAACTATCAGTTCTTTACTGAAATTCCTAAGTTTTCAATCCTTAATTGAAGTTTAATTAAAGGTTTTTAAGTTGATTAATGGATCTTGGCTTATTATGCAAGATTTTGATGATTTTTGATGATTTTTTAGATCTGATTAATCTGTGATTTGAGAGGTGTTTTTGATGTTAAATGATCACTAAATTGATAAGGAATTGAGTTTTGATTAATGCAATCCCGGATAGGTTGAGTTTCCTAAGTTTAGCTTGTGTTTCAAGGTTGTTTTTGAGGTGATCTTGGTGATCTGATGTTGCTGGAGGTATAAGGATGTTAATAGGTTGTTTTTAGTTGTTATATGATGTTTATGGAAGTGAGGTTTTGCTGGTTTATGGCTGGGCTTTGTTTAGAAGTGGTTTGGATGCATTTTCGGTTGTGTTTGGTGGCCGAAAATGGAGGTTGGATGAGAGCAGCGAGTTTAGATGCTTTCATTGAAGCAATTAATGCATGATGATGCATTAATCCTCTGTTTTGATGTGTTGAAACAGGGGAGGCATCCTTGGATCCAAGAGTTGTTAATCCGGAAGCTTGATTTGGTGCTTTGGCTTGAAGCAAAGTGGAAATCGGTGAGTGCATTTGTGGAAATTGGATTTTCAGCTTTAAAACCAAGGTTTGAAGGTTTGGGGAGCTTAGTTTAAGTCTAAACAACTTTGCTAAGCTCAAGTGTAAGTTTTCAGATTTTCTCTCTAGTGGTGGCCATGTTTTTGATGTGATGCAAAATGATGATTTGCATGTTTTAATTACTGTTTTGAAAGCATGTTTTAGCATGGATTTTGCTGATGATGTAAGCCATATGTTGAAGGTAACTCTAGGTAGGAGTACCTTGCTTTTGTACATTGTTTAAATGTGGATTGATGCTTTTAAATGCATGATGAAAATGGCTTGGTTTAATGCTTTAAAACAGTGGATTAAATGATGAAAATGATGTATATTGGCAAGTGATGTTTTGAAAAGATTAAGGTCACTAAGGTGGTTAAAAGTCCTTGAGTGAGCCTTGTTACTTAAGAACATCAAGGTGGTTAAAAGTCCTTGGATGATTCTTGTTGCGGACACTAAGGTGGTTAAAAGTCCTTAGGTAATCCTTTCCATAGTGTTTAAAAGTCCATGGGGCCATGGTGTTTAAAAGTCCATGGGGCCAAGGTGTTTAAAAGTCCTTGGGGCCAAGGTGTTTAAAAGTCCTTGGGGTGATTCAAGCTTTGGACACAAAGGTGGTTAAAATTCCTTGTGTGGTCCTCTTTCATGGTGTTTAAAAGTCCATGGCCAAGGTGTTTAAAAGTCCTTGGGGCCAAGGTGTTTAAAAGTCCTTGGGAAGTTGATGAACTTGTTTTAATGAAATGGAATTTATCACTTGAGCCAATATGACATGTTAAGTATATTGTGAAGCATGAGATGCTTGTTTTAAGGTTTATGTTGAAGCATGAGATTGCTTGTTTTAAGTATGCTTTTGAGCATGTGCAAAGGTTGATTTTAAGCATGTTTATAAATGGTTTTAATTGCATTATTGAATGGTTTTTAAAGAGCATGCCTCACTAAGCTTTTGCTTAAGCTCTCTTCGTTTTCTTAATTCAATAATGCAGAGCATTAGAGTACCTTGAGGGGCAGCAAGAAGGGCAAGAATTCAAGTACAAGTAAAGCTCAATGTATGGAAGGTTTTTGTTAAACATTTAGCTTTTGGGTGATTTGGCAATGGGGGACCAATGTGTATGTTTTGGGAGGTGTTTGGGACTCCCTAAGTATGTTGAATGATGTTAAGATTGCTGGTTTTTGCATTGGAACATTATATGCTTGTTTTGGAAGTTTTGTGTTTTGAATAGCTAGCTTGTGTAGGAAGCATGCCTATAGAATTGGGGCTTTTTGCATATGATGTTAGATTGTTGATTTGATGATGCCTATAAGTCATAAATATGTTGAATTGCATGCTGGTAAAGTTTGGTAGCATTTGGAGCATGTTCGAATGATAAATTGCATGATTTGGAATGCCATTTAGCTGCAATCTGTGCAGGCGTTTCGGAACAGTGTGCACCGTTTCGGAACGGGTGCCTTGCATGAACCCAGGCGTCCGAAACGGTATGCACCGTTTCGAAACGGTTTGGTCTCTGCCAAGCCTATGTTTCGGAACCCGTTGCGGAACGGCCCGTGTTTCGGAACAGGGTCTACCTATTTCGGAACGGTCGACCGTTGGGGGCTAACATGGGCAGTTATATGTTTTGAATTGTTTGCGTTTTGGTCCTGAAACTTGTTTGTTCAATTGCATGAGCTTGGGAAGTCCTTTAGAGCTGAAATTTCACAGAGATGCATGAAACTTGATTAATTTCAAGTTGGTAACTTTAATTTGGGTTAAGTCCTTTTAATTATCAGAAATTACAATTTGGTCCCTAAAGTTGTAATTTGTTCAATTGGGTCCCTGTTTGATCTCTGATGTTTGTGATCTTTGAGTATGATGTTTGTGTGATCACAATTAGGACTAATGTGCATTTAGACAAGATTAAAAAGAAAAAAAAGGGTCGTTAATCAAGGTTGACTTTCGGGTTGACTTTGGTTTTCCCCGTGTGACTTTCTTAATTCGGGTCAACCGTCTAGGCCGGGTTAAGGGGGTTACAATGATGGAGTTTAACGATACAATCACAACCCCTCCACATCACTCATCGGTAGTTGTATAACATCACTAAAGAGAACATGGGACACTCAACAAAAGATCCACACATGGACTTTTAACCACCATTGTGATCTTAACCATCTCGTTAGTGTACTTGGATAGAGTTTACGGTACAATTACAACCCCTCAACATCCAAGGCGACTTAATTCACGGTGCACCCAATCCAATAGCCGACTAACTATATCTGATTCAAGTACATTAAAACCAGCACACCACTTGCCAATATACAACAATTATCATCAATGATCCACTGTTTTAAAGCATCTAAAACAAAGCCATTTAACAACATGCATCATCATGCATCAATCCACATTTTTAACAAATCAAATGAAGGATCTCTTACCTTGAGCATCCTTTCACAAAATGGCTTTCATAACCAACATTAACCATGCTAAATATGCTTTCAAAAACAGAATTTCCACAAACAATTATCAACAAATGCATCGAATCAATCCATGGCTCATCCAAGAGAGTTTTTCTGAAAACTTACTCTTGAGCTTAGTTAAGTTGATTAAACTTAAACTAAGCTCCCAAACCTTCAGACATTCTATACAAAGCTGGAAATCCAACTCCACTCACCAATTCCGTTTCGCAAGCTTGCCGAAACGCCGTTCAAGCCTCCGGATCAACACCACAAGGATCTGAAGATGTCTCCCCTGTTTTAAACACATCAAAGCAGAGGATTAATACAACATCATTCATTAAAATCTTCAGCCATTACACCTAAACTCGCTGCTCTCAACAAAACTAACATTTCGGCTATAAAACACAATTGAAATCACTTCCAACTCTTCTACAACATTACCCAGCCAAGATCCATCACTTCTAAACATTCTTAAACATCAATTAACATCCAGAAAGAACCTAAACTCGTCCTTATACCTCCAGCTATAACAGAACACCAAGATCACCCCAAAAACCATCATTTTCATAAGCAAAAACTTAGGAAATTCAACCTATTCGGGATTGCATTGATTAAACCTCAATTACACATCATTAAACAACCAAAATACATTAAAAAGTCATCTCAAAACAGAGCCCAAACAATCACCACGAATTTATTCAAGATTTAATCCAAATCTTGAGTTTTAAGCCAAAATCAAGATCACAACATTAAAACCTTTTATAAAACTTAATTTCAGGATTGTGAACTTGAGAATTTCAGTAAAGAACTGACTATTTAGAGGAGAGGAACATCCTTACCTCTAAATGTAGATTTCTCCCTGATTAGAGCCAAAATCCTTGAAAATTCAATAAGCAAAACAAGAGGATTTGATGTAGAAAGGATTAGGAATCAATTGATGATTGAAACCTCATCATTTAGTGTGAAAATCAGAAGAAATGTGTTTGGCTGAGGGAATTTTGAGAAAAAATGAGATGAGAAAGTTTTTAAGAAAGTTAGTTATGAAAAGCTAAAATATCATTTCCACTTTTCCTTTAATTAATTAAACATTAATAAAATCATTAAATCTAAGAAAAATATGCAGAAATTCTTTCTTGGGTAAATTAGCTCCCTAAAGATTAAAGTTTCAATCCTTACAAAACAGTCACCACTAAACTTTTCAAAAATTACATTTTAGTCACTATTTCGAAATGTCACACTTCCAAACCTTATTTTGTAAAATTGATTTCACCACTCTCTTATATATATATTAAAAGAGGATTTTTAAATATTTTTCCATATTTTTAAAGCATCCCAAACTAGGCTTTCCCTAAAACCAACTTTTATATTTGAACCGAAAATCAGACCGGTCCGGTTCAGACCCTAAACTTCCAAGCCCAAAATTGGGGTGTTACATCCGTAGTTTCCTTGGGTTGGTAGGATACTATCGGAGGTTTGTGGATGTATTTTCGAAGATTGTTGCACCTTTAACGAAGTTGTTGCAGAAAGATGTCAAGTATGAGTGGACGGAGGCAAGACATCAAGTTTTTGAGAAGCTTAAGGCAGCTTTGACGCAAGCTCCTATCCTGGTTCAACCTGAATCAGGAAAAAGAGTTTGTGGTGTAAAGTGACGCGTCCTATGTTGGTTTGGGTTGTGTGTTGATGCAAGAGGGTAAGGTGGTGGCTTATGCATCGCGCCAATTGAAGGTGCATGAGGGCAATTATCCTACGCATGATATTGAGTTAGCTGCGGTGGTCTTTGCTTTTAAAATTTGGAGAAATTACTTGTATGGTGAGAAGTGTACTGTGTACATAGATCACAAAAGTTTGAAGTATTTGATGTAGCGGATGCCTTGAGTAGAAAGGTGGCAGTGGAGTTGAGGGCTATGTTTGCCAGCTTATGTATTTCGCGAGATGGGGGTCTTGTGGTTGAATTGCAAGTGAAACCATTCTTGGTTCAGTTGATAAAGGATAAGTAGTTGTTGGATGATTCTTTGGTACCGCTTCTTCACGACATTGCTGAGGATAGACCATCGATTTCTGTTTTAATGATGATAGGGTTCTATGTTTTGATGGTGATCTTAAGGATGAGTACTATTGGGTGGGTTTGAAGAAAGATGTTGCGGAGTACGTTAGTAAGTGCATGGTTTGTCAGCGGGTTAAGGCTGAACATCAGTTTCCTTCTAGGTTGTTGCAACCGTTGAGGATTCCTAAATGGAAGTGGGGAAGGATTACCATGGACTTTGTGTCTGGTTTGCCTTTGTCACCATCAAAAAAGAATTCGGTGTGGGTGATTGTGGATCGCCTTACGAAGTGTGCGCATTTCTTACCTTGGACAAGCTTGTAGAATTGTACATTGCTGAGATTGTGCGACTGCATGGTGTGCCAAAGTCTATAGTGCCGGATAGAGATCCGAGGTTTACGTCGCGTTTTTGAGAATGTTTGCATCAAGCTTTGGGTACACGGCTGAATTTCAGTACTTCTTATCATCCACAGTCGGATGTACAGTCTGAGTGTGTTATCCAAGTGCTTGAGGATATGATGAGGTGTTCTGTGATTGAGTTTCAGGGTTCTTGGGAGAAGCATTTGCCTTTGGTGGAGTTTGCTTATAACAATAGCTACCAAACAAGTATTCAAATGGCACCTTACGAAGCCTTGTACAGGAGGAAGTGCAGAACTCCTCTTTGTTGGGCTGAAACAGGTCAGAAGTTTGTTTCGATGCCGGCTTTATTGAAAGGAACCATCAAGAAGGTGAAGCTCATTTGTGAGTGATTGAAGGCAGCTTCTAATGGACATAAATCTTACGCGGATTTGAAGCGTAAGGAGATTGAGTTTGCGGTAGGTGACCGTGAGTTCTTGAAGGTTTCACCTTGGAAGAAGGTGATGAGGTTTGGCCGGAAGGGTAAGTTGTGCCCTAGGTATATTGGAACATACGAGGTGATTGAGCGTGTGGGTCCTGTTGCGTATAAGTTGAGGTTGCCGAAAGAGTTGGAAAAGATTCATGATGTGTTTCATGTCTCTATGCTTCGAAGGTATAGATCAGATCCTTTGCATGTTATCCTGTAGAGGAAGTGGATTTGAATCCAGATTTGAATTATGATGAGGAGCCGGTTGAAATTCTGGATTCGGACAGTAAAGTTCTTCGAGGCAAGACCATTGAATTGGTTAAGGTGTTGTGGAAGCACTATGGTGTTGAGGAAGCTACGTGGGAAAGAAAGGATGATATGAAGAAGCAGTTTCCGTACCTTTTTTCTCTAGGTAAATTTCGAGGACAAAATTTCTTAAGGGGGGGAGTTGTAACAACCCAATTTTGGGCATAGATGTTTAGGGTCTGAATTGGATCGGTCTGATTTTCGGTTCGAATATAAAAGGAGGTTTTAGGGAAAGCCTAGTTTGGGATGCTTTAAAAATATGGAAAATATCTAAAAATCCTCTTTTAATATATATAAGAGAGTGGCGAAATTGATTTTACAAAATAAGTTTTGGAAATACTACATTTCGGTGTAGTCTCTAAAATGTGATTTTTCAAAAGTTTAGTGGTGTAACCCCCTTAACCCGGCCCAGACGGTTGACCCGAATTAAGAAAGTCACACGGGGAAAACCAAAGTCAACCCAAAAGTCAACCTTGATTAACGACCCTTTTTTTTCTCTTTAAACTTGTCTAGATGCACGTTAACCTTAGATGTGATCACACAACATCATACTCGAAGATCATACACATCAAAGATCAAACAGGGACCCAATTGAACAATTTACAACTTTAGGGACCAAATTGTAAATTCTGCTAACATCAAGGACTTAACCAGATTTTAAGTTACCAACTTAAAATTAATCAAGTTTCATGCTTCTCTGCCAAATCTCAGCTCAAACGGACATCCCAAACTCATACAATTGCACAAACAAGTTTCAGGACCAAAATGCAAACTTTTCAAAACATTTAACTGCCAATGTCAGCCCCCAACGGTCACCCATTCCGAAACTGGCAGAGCCCGTTTCGAAACGCGGGGCCGTTCCGCAACACGTACCGCAACGGGGGACTGGCAGTAGCCAAACCGTTTCGGAACGGTCTCACCCGTTTCGGATGCCTGGGTTTGTTTGAGGCACCCGTTCCGAAACGGTATGAACTGTTCCGAAAAACCCTGCACAGAAAACCTCCAAATGCATACCTAAACATGCAATTGACCATCCAAACATGCTCCAAAAGCCACCAAACTTTACCAACATACAATTCAACATATAAGAGACATACTTGCATCAACAATTCAACAAAATACCAACATTCATGAAAAGCCCCAATTCAAAGGATACGCTTCCTACACAAGCAACCATTTAAACACCATACTTCCAATTCAATCTCATAAAGGCCAAAACATGTTCCAACAACATCAACAACATAAAACCATACTTGTCCGAACATATACGAACACATAAACATCAATCCGAGAGATTCTACCCCATTGCCTTTATTAACTATAGCTATTAACCGAGACATACATCTCAAGTGGAGTCCTCCTTGAATCCCTTGCTTCTCGCTGTCCAAACTTCAAGAATCTGCATTGATGGACAAAAAGGAACGTAAGCACATAATGCTTAGTGAGGAATGCTCAAAACCGAAACACCATCAATGCAACGAGTCATAAAACCTCTTTGAAAAGCAACTCGATTTGTTTACCAAGCAAAGTTTGAAAACCCCTTTTTAACATCATGCTTAAACCATGCATTGCACATACATGAAACCAACCCTTAGCTTAGCAAGCTAAGAAAACCTTTTCAAAGCACAAATTGCAATTTCAACCATTTAACCATTCCATGCATAAACACCATATGCAAAGTTAAATTCAAAACCTTGGAAAAACACTTCCATTTCACAACATACCTTTCTTATACTTGAAAACATTCCAAGCAAGAAACCCTTTAAAACCATTTACTCATGTAATCCAACACATGCATTAAACCAAGGCAATATATGAACCACAACATCATCATCACATGCCTTTTAAAACAAGTCTTACAAGACTCCAATGCATTTAAGAGATTTCATGCACACATGCATCATTTACCAAATGATAATCAACACCTGTTCAACTTAACAAGTAACATGCATTCACAAGCATTATACACATTCCATGCAACCATGCATCTTTTCAAGCATCTCATGCTTCTCATGCAATTATGCATCATTTCAAGCATTTCATGCTTCTTTATAATCAAGAACATCATATTGGCTTTCAAGTGATCAACCACATCTACTTTTCGACTCAACATCCAATCGGATACGCGGATCACAAGCGTTGTCCCCCACGCTTTATACACACTACCAATCCAAGGTCTCCAATGGACTTTTAAACACCATTTGACCTCACCATCCTAAGGTTCCCATGTATGGACTTTTAAACACCATGCAACCTTAGCTTTCCCGAGGTTCCCATGTATGGACTTTCAAACACCATACAACCTCCACTTTTCCCAAGGTTCCCATGTATGGACTTTTAAACACCATACAACCTTGACTTTTCCCAAGGTTCCCATGTATGAACTTTTAAACACCATACAACCTTTGCATAAACCGATTGGTAGTTGTATAACATCACTAACGAGATCCGGGACACCCTACACAAGATCCACACCTGGACTTAACACCGCCATTGTGATCTCAACAAGCACAAGGTTCCCATGTATGGACTTTTAACCACCATACAACCTTTGCTTAACCAAGGTCCTCGAATGGGCATTCAACCTCCATTATGACCTTAACCATCTCGTTAGGATACTTGAAGGGAGTTTACCGGTTCACTCTTAACCACTCCACCTCCAAGGCGACTTTATTCACGGTGCACCCAATCCTATAGCCGGCTAACTATATCCGATCAAAGATCCAAGAACCACTTACATCACTTGCCAATATAACCACCTTACCACATTAGTCCAATGATTCACATGCATAACCATAATGCAAAAACCATCATTTACCATCATTAATTCACTGTTTTAAAGCATTACACATAGCCATTAAACATCATGCAACACCATGCATCAAAACCACATTTTCAATGTATAAAACCAAGGATCTCTTACCTTGAGCATCCTTCACATATGGCTTTCAAAACCAGCATTAAACCATGCTAAAATATGCTTTCAAAACAGAATTTAAATCATGCCAACACCCTTGCATTTCAAACATCAACCACAATTGCCTAAAAAGCCAATTCATAACACAAACCAAGAAAGAAATCCATTTACTTACTCTTGAGCTTAGCAAAGTTATTTAGACTTAAACTAAGCTCCCAAAACCTTCAAACCTTGGTTTAAAAGCTGAAAACCCAACTTCACTCACCGATACACAAAACAAGGCTAGCCAACAAGCCTTCCAAGCATCCGAAATCTTCCGCACCACCTCTAAAGCTCACGGATCAAACTCCCCTGTTTCAAGCACACAACAACAGAGCATTAATGCACCATTATGCATTAAGAATAGCAGCAACACAACCAAACTCGCTGCTCATCACAAAATCAACATTTCGGCTACCAAACACAACCGAAATCACCTCCAAACACTTCCAAAACTTAACCCAGCCAAGATCCATCACTTCTAACCATTTTTAAACATCAATTAACATCCAAAATGATCACAAACACGTCCTTATACCTCCAGGTATAATAGATCACCAAAAACACTCCAAAAACAACCAAAAACTCAAGCCAAACTTAGGAAATTCAACCTATCCGGGATTGCATTAATTAATCCTCAACTTTTAATCAATTTAGCATTCATTTAACATCAATTTGACACTTCAAAACACTGCCCAAACAGATCACACGAAAATTCCACCAAAATCACCAAATCTTGCATTTTAAGCCAAAATCAAGATTTCAATTGAAAAGCCTTTAACAAATCACAACTCAAGGATTGAGAACTTAGGAATTTCAGTAAAGAACTGAGAGTTTAGAGGAGAAGGACGTTCTTACCTCCAAACTTGAGTTTCTCCCTTTTTGGAACCAAAAAGCTTGAAGAATCAACTAGCAAATTGAGAGGTTTTGTTGATGTGATGTTTAGGAATCAAAAGAGAGTTGAAATGAGTGATTTGAGTGACAAAATCTGATGAGAAAATCTGGAGAAATGTGTTTGGGTTGAGAGAAAATGAGAGAAAAGGAAAATTGAGAGAAAATGGAAAGTTAGTTATGAAATAGTCAAAATGGCTTTCCCTCCTCTTTCTTTATGTTTAAAAATCAGAATAATACCTCAAAATATCTTAGAAAAATCTGGAGAAACTCTTTTTGGAATAATAGCTCCTTAAAGATTCAAAGTTTCAATCCTTTATAAAACTGTCACCGAACTTTCAAAAATTACATTTTGGTCACTAGCCAAAATGTCACCCTTCCGAACCTCATTTTCCAAAATTGATTTCACAGTTCACTTATATATATTAAAAGATGATTTTAGAACATTTTTCCATATTTTTAATGCAACCCGAACTAGGCTTTCCTAAATTCACTCTTATATATTCGATCAGCACTTTGACCGAACCGGTCAACGCCCAAAACTTCTGAGCCCAAAACCGGGGCGTTACAAGTGGTGACTGTTTTGTAATGATTGAAACTTTGAATCTTTAAGGAGCTAATTACCCAAAAATGATTTCTCCATATTTTTCCTTAATTTGAGTGAATTAATTAATGTTTTAATTAATTAAATGAGAAGAGAAACTACCTTTTGGAAAAATCATAACTACCTTTTCCTAAAATTTTCTCATTTCTTTTTCTCTCAAAATTCCATCATCCAAACACTTTTCTCTAGCAACTTTTTCATTGATTTTCACTTCAATTGATGAGATTTCTACCATCAATTAATTCCTAATCAATCTTGCATCAAATCCTCTTGATTTCCTCATTGAATTTTCAAGAAAATTGGCTCAAATTAAGGAGAAATCACCATTTAGAGGTAAGATTGTTCTTCTCCTCTAAAAAATCAGTTCTTTACTGAAATTCCCAAGTTATCAATCCTTAATTTATGTTTTATAAATGGTTTTAATGTTAGAAACTTGATTTTGGCTTAAAACTCAAGATTTGGAAGAAATCTTGAAGAATTTCGTTGTGATTTCTTGGCCTCTGTTTTGAGATGATTCTTAAATGTATTTTGGATGTCTAATGATGTGGAAATGTGATTTTAACAATGTAATCCCGAATAGGTTGTATTTCCTAAGTTTTTGCTTATAAAAATGGTGGTTTTTGAGGTGATCTTGGTGTTCTGTTAGAGCTGGAGGTATAACGACGAGTTTAGGTTTATTTTGGATGTTGATTGATGTTTAGAAATGGTTAGAAGTGATGGATCTTGGCTGGGTTATGTTTTGGAAGAGTTTGGAGGTGATTTTGGTTGTGTTTGGTAGCCGAAATGTTGGCTTAGGTAGAGCAACGAGTTTAAGTGTGATGGATGAAGATTTCAATGCATGATGATGCATTAATCGTCTTCTTTGATGTGTTTAAAACAGGGGAGACATCTTCAGACACCTTTGTAGTTGATTCGGAGGCTCAATCGGCATTTCGACAAGCTTGTGAAATGGAATTGGTGGGTGGAGTTGGGTTTCCATTTTGAAACAAATGTTTGATGGTTTTGGGAGCTTAGTTAATGTCTAAGAAACTTAACTAAGCTCAAGAGTTAGTTTTCGGAGAAACTCTCTTGGACGAGCCATGAAGTGGTTCGATGCATTGATTAAGTTTGCATGTTTAAATTCTGTTTTGAAAGCATGTTTTTAGCATGGTTAATGCTGGTTTTGAAAGCCATGTGTTGAAGGATGCTGAAGGTAAGAGATCCTTGGTTTGACATATTGTTAATATGGTTTTGATGCATTGAGATGCATGATGTTAAATGGCATTGATTAATGCTTTAAAAATAGTGAATTGTTGATGGTAGATGATGTATATTGGCAAGTGATGTAATAGTTTTAAAGTACATGAATCAGATATAGTTAGCCGGCTATAGGATTAGGTGCACCGTGAATAAAGTCGCCTTGGATGTTGAGGGGTTGTAACTGTACCGTAAACTCCATCCAAGTACCCTAACGAGTGAGGTAAGATCACAACAGTGGTTAAAAGTCCGTGTGTGGATCTTGTGTTATATGTCCCTTGCACTCGTTAGTGGAATTATACAAATACCGATGAGTGATGTGGAGGGGTTGTAATTGTACCGTTAAACTCCATCACAAGTGTTAAGGGGTTGTGATTGTACCGTTAAACTGCACCTTATGTTGTTCGGTAGTGTGTATGAAGCATGTGGGGCAACACTTGTAATCCGCGTATCCGATTGTGTTTTGCGTTGTAAATGGTTATGAATTATCACTTGAAAGCCAATATGATGTGATGGTTAAAATGAAGCATGGGATGCTTGTTATGCATGCAAGGTTGCATTAAAAGTGTTGTGCTTGTGTTTAGAAAGCTTTGTTGAAAGTGTTTTATAAATGCATTATTGTGTTGCTTTCTTTAGAGCATGCCTCACTAAGCAATTGTGCGTACACTCACTCTCTTGAACCAATAATGTACATAATTGAAGTGTTTGAGGGCAACAAGGAAGCTAAAAGTCCAAGGGGAAACTAAGCTCATGTATGGTGATGTTTTCATACACTATTAGTTTTGGTAATTTGGCAATGGGAACCTAAGATGTGTTTTGGGGGATGTTTTGGACTCCCTAGTTTGTGGCATGATGCTTATGATGTTTTGGATTTGTAATTGGCCTTTTAATGCTTGTTTTGGAGTTTGGTTGGTTGTTTGTTTTTGGATTATAGGATGCATGCCTATAGTCATGTGAAGTTTCATGTTTGATGCCATGATTGTATTTTGGAGTTGCAAGCATGCTCCTTATATGTATGATGACTTGTTGGCGTGATAAGGAAGTCATTAGGATGTGTTTGAGTAGTTTTTTGTATGATAAACTAGCAAAATCTGCAACATCTAGGCAAACCGTATCGAAACGGGCACTGGCGTTTCGAAACGGGGCCCTGTAATGGCCTTCGTGTTCCGAAATGATTTGGCCTCTGGAAGACCCTGTTTCGGAACAAGTCTCGAAACGAACCCGTGTTTCGGAACAGTCAACACTATTGAGTGTGTATAAGTTCTATCATTTACACCCTTTTTAACCCACATTTCTGCTGCATTCAAGCATCATTGCATTGCATTTAGGTTAGTTTACAACAAAACATCACAAATATATTAAAGGCACAGATTCTACTAAAAGATGGCTGATTTTGTAGGTTGCTGCCATAGTAGACGGAGAAGGCGGGCGCAGTGCAGAGAAGCAGAAGAGCTGAATTGGACAAGCAGATGATGAGGACGATGCTGCCATGGATCTGCCGTGACAGCTGAGGATGACAGCAAGTTAGTGGAGAAAAAGTAAAGTGGACCTCGATAGATAGAGAAAGTTATGCTCGTTTGTCATGTGAAAACCAAGTATTTTTCCAAGCCCCGGATCAAAAGATATGTTAAGCCCAAAGCTCAAGGAGAGAAAATCCCAAGAAACAAGGTGGACAGCTGAAAAGTAGGATCCTTGAAGATAAAGTCTTTATTAGAATCATACTTTTAATTAAAGTTGTAATCCTTGTTAACTTAGAATACTTGAGCCCAAAGCTTATATAAGGGCATGTATTTTAACCTAGGGCATATACATCTCATACCCCATAACCGATTTCCCCTTAACCGACAACCAAAAACCCTCCGCCGTTTACCCGACGTCGATATGTTCTAAAACCCCCTAGGGCCACGGGTTGATTTGTAAAGTAGTTGCAAGGGTTGCTTTGTTTTAGGAATTTTCAGTTCAATAAAATAAACTTCAAGTTCTCTTATTTTGGTTATTAATATCTTGCAAGAGCATTGGGAGAGCATTGTGAGGTTATCTATTTACTTAGCATCGAGATAGTTAAGTATACGAAAGAAATACGAGCAAGTTCTCTAGTTTATACTTGAACTATCTTGTGCCTAGGGGTAGGGCAAGGTTAAGTGGCTAAAGAAGAATTCATACACATCGGTGTTCATCCTTCGATTCACGCCTGGAGGTATCATCAAAGACGTGATCATCGACAGACTTGGACCTAGGGATAGGCCAAGGCAGATCTAGGATTCTTGCCAAACTTGAAGTACTGAGTTGGTGTGTTTACTGCCACAACGATCAACAGACTGCTGCCGCGACGGGTGCAACGACAGAACTGGAGTTCCTAAGCATTACAATACCTGCACTACTGAACAATTCAATACCAGCCCATTCTCTCTATCTTGATATTTCTACTCCTTTATTTACGTTTACTTTATTACTCTCGTGACAACTTTCTCAAATATTTCCTTTACTTTCGTGAAGTGAACTAAGGTGAAGCTATTAGCCCAATCCCTGCGGAGACGATATCCGATACTTCGTATCACTTTACTACTTGCGTCGTGTACACTTGCACTACAATTGCGATAGACTCTTTTACACGCAACAAGTTTTTGGCGCCGTTGTCGGGGATTGGCAACATAAGTCTACCTTTCTTTAATTGCTCTTTTCGTTTTCGTTTTTATTTTTATTTTTATTTTTCTGTTTTTCGTTGGTGCATTCAACTCTTGCTCTTCACAAGGTTTTCTTGTTTATGCGCAGATCGAATCGAGGTAAAGATCCTGAGTATCCATTAGATCCAGAAATTGAACGTTCCTTCAATCTTAAGAAACAACTTCATCACCTTCTAGCCAGGAACAAGTACCTTGAGGAACAACTAGAGAAGATGGCCCACGTTGGAGACGACCCGCATGTCGGTGAAGTTATACCGCCTGTCGATAACCCTGCCGCCGACAGACGACGGTCTTGTCGTGACTACATGTTGAACGATCATGTAGAGCTGGAAACCACGCTGCCGGACATAGATGTCGACAACTTCGAGCTTAAACCTGTCATGTTTAGTATGATCAACAATGCCGGACAGTTTAGTGGTGCTGTGACAGAGGATGCTAGGGAGCATCTCAAAACGTTCCAGGAGATCTGTGGTTCGTTTAGACTGCCAGGAGTTAATCCGGAGATACTGAGGCGTCGGTTATTTCCCCATTCATTGAGGGACAGAGCTAAAACTTGGTGGAATAAACTTACGCCGGGTTTAATTAGAACTTGGGCAGATTTATCTCGTGAATTCTTATCTCGTTTTAATCCATAACATTTATCTGAGCGATTACGTAATGAAATTGCTACTTTTCAACAGGTAGATGACGAGCCAATGCTCGAGGCCTGAGACAGATTTACTACTCTTCTTCGGAACTGCCCAATGCATGGATTCCCCGTCTGGAATCAGGTAACTAAGTTCTATAATGCAACTAACTTACAAACTCGTATTCGAATTGATTCTGCAGCAAATGGACTATTGTTGGATAAAGATCTGGACGAGGCATTGCAAGTTTTGAAAAATTTGGCCAAGAATGAGGAGCAGTTTCTGACTGCATGAAGAGGGGGTAACCGGGTACTTGCTGTCAAGGATTATGAGGCCGACAGCACGATGAAATCACAGGTAGCATTCCTTACGAAAGCAATGAAACGGTTATTGAATGATGATGGATAACATGGATTTGCTGTTGAGGAGGTATGTGACATCTGTGAGGGAAATCACAGTCGGGATGAGTGCCCAATACAAGTAGAAGGAGAAATATGTTGGAAATTACAAACCGAATTACAATTCCAACAATTGTAATCCTAATTGGAGGAAGGATCCCAAATTTTCTTGGAGTAATCCTAATAACGCCCTGAATCCGCAAGCGCACAATAAAAATCAGGGAGGACCTAGATTGCTAACGCGACAGCAACTGCCGCCGCAGCAGCAACAGCAGCAACCAGCTGCCACGAGTAGTATATTGGAACAGACTCTGGCCACTTTTATGTCTCAGACAAGTACTTATATTGAGAATATGAATCAGTTTGTCAAGAAGACAGAGAATTTCATGGATAAAACAGAGATGAGGATGACAAATCATGAAGCTACTTTGAAATCTCTGGAGACACAAATGGGTCAGGTTTCCCAACATATTAAGCCAAGGCAGGCTGAAGGATTCCCTAGTAATACTGAAAATGCTAGGCCGCCCACACATGAGCAATGTAAGGATATTACTACTAGGAGTGGGAAGAAACTACCAGGGCCGGAAAAGGAAGCTGAAGCAGTAAAGGAACCAGCCTTGGACAAACCTACCGAGGAAGCTGCCCCGACAGGTAACAAACAGACTGGTGCCGATGAGCCTGTCACGACAGCATAAGCGACAGAGGAGAAAAACAATGACATTCGTCCTCAGATTCGTATGCAGTGGGAAGGACGTATTGATGATTATCGTCCCCCGCCACCTTTTCCTCAACGGATACAACAAGCTAAGCATGAATCTAACCTTAAAAAGATTTATGATATTTTTAAGCAAGTTCATATTAATATTCCGCTGTTAGATGTCGTTAAAGAGATGCACGGTTATGCTAAATTTCTCAAGGATATCATGTCGAAAAAATCTAAACTTGGGGAATTTGAAACGGTAAAGATGATAGAAGGTTGCATGAGTATTCTTCATCGGCAGCCACCCCAGAAAAAGAAGGATTCGGGGAGCTTCATCAAACCTTGCGTAATCGGAAATAAATTTGTGGGTAAGGCACTTTGTGATCTTGGTGCTAGTGTTAATTTAATGCCAAAGTCTATTTTTCAGAAATTAGGTATTGGAAAGACACGACCCACGACAGTAACACTGCAGCTGGCAGACCGCTCTTACGTTCATCCAGAAGGAAAATTTGAAGATATTCTGGTAAGAGTGGATAAGTTTATTTTTCCTACTGACTTTCTTGTTTTAGATTGTGAGGCAGACGAAAACGCACCAATCTTCCTTGGGCGACCCTTCTTAGCCACGGGAAGATCACTAATTGATGTGGAGAAAGGAGAACTCACCATGCGCATGAACGATCAAGAGATTAAGTTGAATGTTCTCCAAGCGATGAAACATGCTGATGTAGATGAGGAATGCAAGGCTATCACTGACGTTACCCTTGATCAACCCTGCATCAGGTCGGGCTGTCACGATATTAAATTTGGGCACTGTCGCGGCAGCCACCTACAAGGCTGTCACGACAGCACCGACGACAGTAACTCCTCTGACTCCGATACATCTGGTACTGAAGATCAGGAGGAGGTAAACTGGTTAGGCAATAATCCAGGTAAGTTATTCGAACCCTTGAATTATACTTCGGATAACCATTTAATCCAAAAGCCATCTACTTTTGAACCACCTGCCTTAGTACTTAAGCCCCTGCCAGGGCAGCTAAAATATGCTTTTCTTGGTTCAAATGATACGTTACCTGTAATCATCTCTTCTAAGTTGCCGTAGGAACAGGAACGACAGCTAATAGGCATGCTACGGCAGCACAAAAAGGCGATTGGATGGACGATTGCTGACATTCAAGGCATTAGTCCGGCGTTATGCATGCACAAAATCCTTCTAGAGGAAGATCATAAGCCGACTATCGATACCCAAAGGCGTCTAAACCATGCGATAAAAGAGGTGGTTCGTAAAGAGATAATCAAGTGGTTAGATGTTGGTATTATTTACGCCATCTCTGACAGCAAATGGGTGAGCCCGGTGGAATGTGTTCCAAAGAAAGGAGGAATGACCGTGATAACCAATGAGAACAATGAGTTAATCCCAACCAGAACTGTGACCGGTTGGAGGGTTTGTATGGACTATCGGAAGCTTAACAAAGCTACTCGAAAGGACCACTTTCCTTTACCCTTTATTGATCTAATGCTTGATAGATTAGCGGGTAAACCTTACTATTGGTTTCTTGATGGTTATTCAGTTTACAATAAAATTGCTATCGCATCGGAGGATCAAGAAAAGACAACTTTCACATGCCCCTATGGAACATATGCTTTTAGGAGAATGCCATTTGGATTATGTAATGCACCCGCCACCTTCCAAAGGTGCATGATGGCCATATTCTCCGACATGGTAGAGGATTTCCTTGAGATTTTGAGAGCTGCCTTAGCAATCTAAAAAAGGTACTTTAAAGATGTGAAAAAGCAAATCTCGTTTTGAATTGGAAAAAATGCCTTTTTATGGTGGATGAAGGGATAGTCCTTGGTCATAAGATTAGTTGCCGTGGGATAGAAGTCGACAGAGCCAAAATTGAGGTAATTGAAAAGCTGCCGCCGCCGACCACAGTCAAGGGCATTAGAAGTTTCTTAGGACATATTGGTTTTTATCGAAGATTCATTGCAAATTTCTCAAAAATCACCAAGCCCCTATGCCATCTTTTAGAGCAGAACCGACCCTTTGACTTTAATGATGAATGTACTGAAGCATTCAAGGTTCTAAAGGAAAAACTGGTAACAACCCCAATAGTAGAGCCACCAGACTGGACACCGCCATTTGAGATTATGTGTGATGCTAGTGAATATGTTGTCGGGGCAGCACTTGGGCAGCGCAGAGGTAAGCTGTTTCATGTCATATATTACGCCAGCAAGACATTGAATGACGCCCAAGTGAACTACACCACCACAGAAAATGAGCTATTAGCTGTGGTGTTCTCCATCGACAAGTTTCGTTCTTACATACTTGGGACGAAGGTAATAGTGCACACATACCATTCTGCCTTGAAATATCTGTTTGCGAAGAGGGATGCAAAGCCAAGATTGATAAGGTGGATCCTGTTATTGCAAGAATTCGACCTTGAAATCAAGGATAAAAAAGGGACAGAAAATCAGGTGGCAAATCACTTGTCAAGGTTGGAGAAGGGACAGAGTCTGCCAATAGATGAGACAAACATACTGGAGACCTTCCAAGATTAGCAACTCTTTGCTGCAGCAATCGCAGCCGCGACAGCCATGACGGCAGGTAAGTCTTCTGAACTCCCCTGGTATGTTGATTTCGTTAATTTTATAGTTAGCAGAATACTTTCTTCTGATCTTAATTATCAAGCCAGGAAGAGGTTCCAAAATGATTTTAAGCATTATTATTGGGACGAACCTCTTCTTTTCAAAATGTGTGCAGATCAGGTTATAAGGAGATGTGTACCACAAGAAGAGCAAGAAGACATTCTCCATCACTGCCATGCTTCACAATATGGAGGTCACTTAGGAGGCAATAAAATTGCTGCCAAGGTGTTGCAGTCAGGGTTCTACTGGCCGACATTGTATAAAGATGCACAAGACTTCTACAAGAACTTTGACAGGTGCCAGCGGACAGGAAACATCTCGCGGAGAAACGAGATGTCACTGCAGAACATTCTAAAAGTCGAGATCTCGACGTTTGGGGGATTAATTTTATGGGACATTTTCCATCTTCATGTGGAAATCTATACATCCTCCTAGCAATGGAATATGTCTCTAAGTGGGTTGAAGCTATCGCCACTCAAAGGAATGATGCCAAAACAGTCCAAAAATTTCTACATAAAAACATTTTTTTCGATGTTTGGCATCCCTAAGGCGATTATCAGTGATTAAGGGAGACATTTTGACAATAGGGTTTTTGCTGCCGCCTTGAAGAAATATGGTGTCAAGCATCGGATTGCGACAGCATACCACCCACAGACCAATGGACAAGCTGAGATATCCAATAGGGAAGTTAAAAACATTCTTGAGAAGATGGTTAAACCAACTAGGAAATATTGGTCTTTACTCCTTAATGATGCATTATGGGCATACAGGACAACTTTTAAAACTCCATTGGGCATGTCTCCATACCGATTGATTTGAATGAGATTGAAGAAATAAGAACAATGGCATACGACAATGCAAGAATCTACAAGGAGAAGACTAAGAAGTGGCATGACAGGAAATTGCTGGCACGACAGTTCTGCCCAGGGCAGCTTGTATTGTTGTTCAATTCTAGACTAAAACTCTTCCCAGGGAAGCTAAAATCTAGATGGTTTGGCCCGTTCCAAGTTGTACAAGTTTTTCCCCATGGTGCCATCACAATCCGATCATTAAAAGACGGGCACCAGTTCAAAGTCAACGGACAGCGCCTCAAGCATTATCAGGGGACTGAAGCCCCAAGAATACAAGAAGTGATTACCTTAGGAGATGCCCCACAAGGCATCCCTAATTTAACCTAAATTTTATTTATTTATATTATTTATTATTTATTAGGAAATAAGGTTAATTTTATTCGAATAATGTTTTTATATTTTCTGTTTTTTAGGTAATAAAGGAGTCAAGAAGAAAAGGAGAAGTGACCCAAGCCCACCATCCATCCATCAGCCCAACATAGCCCATTATTGAAGCCTGTCGTTCCAGCTTCCGCCGCAGACACGGATAAGACAGGTTGTCAACAGACTGTCATGGTAGACGCAGAAGCGTGTGACAGACGCGTAACAGACGCATAAATGCGTGTCAGACGCGTCAAACACGCCAAAGCTCAACAGTCGCCCCGTTAGTCACGCCTGCCGCTACAGCATTAAACGAGCAGCAACTCTTCCTCTATATAACCCCGTTTCATTTTCATTTTCCTCACTTCTGCTTCTTCTTACTTGCTCTCCCCTTTCGTTTTTCTTTGTTTTCTTTACTTTCACAAAACCCTTGCAACTAACATGTCTTCCAGACGTACCCGCCACAGTGCTGCTTCAACCTCTTCACCGGCAGCACCCACCCCACAGTCCTTCGCGACTAAGGAACTATGGGAAGAAAGAGGCTTCATCTACATCCGAAAGGCAGAGAACATGGGGCTCAAACCGTTCATCCAAGGGCGATAAAGGCTCTGCTATGGGAGCAATTTGCAGAACAACAGCTGAAATGAATGAAACGCTGGTGAGGGAATTCTATGCTGCCATCGACAGCAGGACGGCAACAACAGTAACTGTCTGAGGGACAGAAGTGCCATTCACAGCAGAAAGCATCAACCATATGTATGGTCTCTACTTTGGTCCCAACGACGATGTTCACCAACAGTCTTTGGACACCCTCGGCACAGCTACTTTCGATGCTGTCATGGCTGAAGTGACAGAAGAAGGGACGGAATGGAACACGAGCAAGAAAAATCCCAACACCGTCAGAAGGGGGCAGCTGCTTCCAGAAGCCAAATTATGGAACGCTTTCATCAAGAAGCGAATTATGTCGTCCTCCCATCACACGACGGTGGACCAACAGAGGCTAGCCCTCATCCATTCCATCATGAACAAACGGCCCATAAATGTGGGACACTACATGAGGGAGAGTATCTTGGACTGCACCCACAGATCAACCACCCTCCTCTACATGCCTTTCATGATTACATCACTCTGTCGTACCGGAAGCCACCATCGATAAACTGGTCAAGGGACGGGGTTGGACCGATAAGAACATTCTCAGCCTCATGGAGCTGACAGTGGCGACCCCCATCTCTTCCGTCAACCCTAATACCGCCCCAGTAGAATCCTCCGAGGAGCCCAACACTGAAAATGCCGCAGCAGCTGTTCCGATAGACACATCCACTCAGATTCTTGCTGCCATTCAGAAGGGGAAGACAGACAACTGGGACTGATGACATTCATCAGGGATTTTGCCAACTCCACGGAAAATTTCATTACCAATACTTTAAATTATCTCGATGTTGTTTTCCCCACCTTCCATGTCCACTATTTCACCATCCCCACCCCTGCCCACACACCTACACCTCCTGCCTCCCCACACACACATTCTGTTGCCTCCACATCATCACCTGCCCCGACGGCAGCCGACAATCCTCCGGCCGACACATCTGCCCGAGGAACCAAGCGACAACCCTCGGATGACCTTGATGCTTTTGTAGCTGGTTTCTCCTCTTCTTCTATCTGGGCTGACAGCGAGGCAGAACCTTCTATTCGAAGGAATTTAGAGAAGGAATTCACGCCTGTCAAGAGGCAGAAAAGAATGGCCGACAGAAAGCTTATGCCAAAGGCCAACACCACCACCAGCAGCAGCAGCACTTGGGACAGCGGCAGCAGCTCTGACATCCAGGTCGTAGAGCAACCAACCCAACAGCCCAGAATTCGCCGCCAAATCTGTTTCAGTAGCAGCAGTGAAGACAACGCTTAAAATTTAAGTCTTTTATTTTCTTCTTATAGCTGCTGCCTTATCTTTATTTTGTGATGTACTGCTTCATTTTTATTTTGTCATTTGCATTGAGGGCAATGCAACCCTCGAGTTTGGGGGTGGCAACCCTCCATTTTAATGGAGTCTTAGTACATCTTAATTATTTGTTGTGTCTCATTTAAGTTAAAAAAATCAGAAAAGACTAAAAAACTGTTGGCTTAAAGCTATGAAGTAAACTTGCCTGTCGTGACAGCTCTGCCGTGGCAGCATCTTTAGGACAGTTTAAGGAGAAGTTTAGAGCCTTTCTATAGTTCTGAAAAACTTAAACACCATTGTGACTGTTATGCTGCTTAGATTCTTTTAGCCAAACTAGAATAGGAAGCTTAGTACTTGAATAGCCCCTAGAGGTGCCTAACACTGGCTCTAGGAAAGAAGTTTAGCAAAAGTGGCTCAAAAACCTTGAGGTGCTCGAAACCAGCTCTAGGAAGCTAACTAGAGGTGCCTAAAACTGGCTCTAGTAAAACTTAGCTTGAAAGTAGAAGAAAAGAAGCATGAAAATGTGTCTTCAAAAATAAACTTTGGCATAAAAATTCGAGTTAAAAAGTTGAATACTCTAGTGGAACTAAGAGAGTCTTAGCATATAACTGTTCACAAGCATGCACACACTGCACGAGGACTATAGTGAGATTCCGGACATATCCTAATCTTTCCGACAGGTTGCTGCCGTCATAGAGAATGAGCGACGGGTAAGGGACAGTTCAATGTTTGAAGGCCAACACAAAAAAAAAATATTCATTTTTCTTTTAGGTCTTAACTGCTTGAGGGCAAGCAAAACCTTGAGTTTGGGGGTGTGTTGAGTGTGTAAACATTTACACCCTTTTTAACCCACATTTCTGGTGCATTCAAGCATCATTGCATTGCATTTAGGTTAGTTTACAGCAAAACATCACAAATATATTAAAGGCACAGATTCTACTAAAAGATGGTTGATTTTGTAGGTTGCTGCCATAGTAGACGGAGAAGGCGGGCACAGGGCAGAGAAGCAGAAGAGCTGAACTGGACAAGCAGACGATGAGGACGATGCTGCCATGGATCTGCCGTGACAGCAGAGGACGACAACTAGTTAGTGGAGAAAAAGTAAAGTGGACCTCGATAGATAGAGAAAATTATGCTCGTCTGTCGTGTGAAAACCAAATATTTTTCCAAGCCCCGGATCAAAAGATATGTCAAGCCCAAAGCTCAAGGAGAGAAAATCCCAAGAAACAAGGAGGACGGCTGAAAAGTAGGATCCTTGAAGATAAAGTCTTTATTAGAATCATACTTTTAATTAAAGTTGTAATCCTTGTTAACTTAGAATTCTTGAGCCCAAAGCTTATATAAGGGCATGTATTTTAACCTAGGGCATATACATCTCATACCCCATAATCAATTTTCCCTTAACCGATAACCAAAAACCCTCTGTCGTTTACCCGCCGTCGATATGTTCTAAAACCCCTAGGGCCACTGGTTGATTTGTAAAGTAGTTGCAAGGGTTGCTTTGTTTTAGGAATTTTCAGTTCAATAAAATAAACTTCAAGTTCTCTTATTTTGGTTATTAATATCTTGCAAGAGCATCGGGAGATCATTGTGAGGTTATCTATTTACTTAGCATCGGGAGAGTTAAATATACGAAAGAAATAAGAGCAAGTTCTCTAGTTTATAGTTGAACTATCTTGTGCCTAGGGATAGGGCAAGGTTAAGTGGATAAAAAAGAATTCATACACATCGGTGTTCATCCTTTGATTTATGCTGGGAGGTATCATCAAAGACGTGATCATCGACAGACTTGAACCTAGGGATAGGCCAAGGCAGATCTGGATTCTTGCCAAACTTGAAGTACTGAGTTGGTGTGTTTGCTGCCGCAGCGATAAACAGACTTCTGCCGCGATAGGTGCTGCCGCGACGGGTGCAACGACAGAACTGGAGTTCCTAAGCATTACAATACCTGCACTACTAAGCAATTCAATACCAGCCCATTCTCTCTATCTTGATATTTCTACTCTTTTATTTACGTTTACTTTATTACTCTCGTGACAACTTTCTCAAATATTTCCTTTACTTTCGTGTAGTGAACTAAGGTGAAGCTATTAGCCCAATCCCTATGGAGACGATATACGATACTTCGTATCACTTTACTACTTGCGTCGTGTACACTTGCACTACAATTGCGATAGACTCTTTTACACGCAACAAACACCGTTCCGAAATAGGTGACCATTGGACACTGATTTGAATGGTGTTGAAGTTTGCAATCTTTACGTTTTAGTCCCGAATGTTGTAATTGCAATTGTATGAGTTTGAGATGTCCGATTAAGGTGAAATTGGATAGGGAAGCATGCAATGTGACTAATTTAATATTGGTAACTTACGAATCAATTAAGACTTTCTAATTTCCAGAATTTAAATTTTGGTCCCTAATATTTGTATTTTGTGCAATTGAGTCCCTCATGTTGTTCGATCGATGTGTTTTTCATCTATATGATTCATGCGTACTCATATAGGGTTAATGTGTATCTAGACAAGATTAAAAAGAAAATAAAAAGGGTCATTAATCAAGGTTAACTTTTGGGTTGACTTTGGTTTTTCTCGTGTAATCTCCGTAGTTCGGGTCAACCGTCTAGGCCGAGCTAAGGGGGTTGGTTACATACCGATAATCTATACACATACACATTGTCCCATATTTTATCTTAACAAACAACATCGGTGCACCCAAAGGTGATACACTCGGCTGGATGAACCCTCGATAAAGCAACTCCTGAAGTCGCGTCTTCGGCTCCTTAAGCTCTTTAGGTGTCATTCGATAAGGAGCAATGGACACAAGAGTCGTATTTTCATACAACTCGATACCAAACTCAACTTCCCTGTTTGGCGGCAACCCAAGAAATTTTTCTGGAAAGACAACCAGAAAATCGCAAATTGTCCTGATGTCCTACACACGTATATCCTTTGTACCAAGATTCATCACATATGCAAGATAAGCATCACAACCCATCCTTAGCATACAGCTTGCTTCCAAAGCCGAAACAACATTAGACAAGAATTTCACATTCTCGCCTACTATCACCACCTCATAATCATTACCAAGCTTTAAGGTGACCCGCTTAACATCAAAGTCAACCATTGCTCTATGTTCAGACAACCAATCCATACCAAGAATCACATCAAATCCATAAAAAGGTAACTCCATCAAATCCACAAGAAAGACATGACCATGAAAAGACAAGGGACACCTCTGATACAACTTCTTTGTGACCACAGTCTCACCGAAAGAACTAGTCACTTGCAATCCTATTTCAAGAAACTTAAAATGTATGTCTAGCAAATGTGCATGCTCACTCAAGATATGAGAATGCGTGGATCCAGAATCAATCAAATCCAACAATGATAAAGAGTGTAGAACAAAGGTACATGCGATAACATCGGTGTCGTTGCGCCCTTTGCGCTGAGCATAGAACCTTGCAGGACCGCTTCCCTTAGGATGAATTGCTACAACATGTGCGATACCATGCTGACCCTCATCTATCCTCTGAAAATTACCTCGGGTGTTCCCACAACCTCTTTGAGTTGCAGCCACAGCAGGTACACGTCCCTAGCCTCCACCAGCCAATAGAGGACACTCACGCCTCATATGACATGTTGAACCACAGTTCCAGCAAGAATTCCCTCCCACCACAATAGGAGCTTGTGCCTCTCTAGCAGAACGTGGACAATCTCACCTCAGATTGTCCCTCAATCCACTCGTCCAGCACGTGTGTTGCTCAGACATCACTCGTCCACCCTGAGCATGTCCACCTCGTCCTGGAGCACCTCGCCTCACATCAGGATAATGTCTCCTATCTCAACCTATTTTGTTTCGTCCACCTCTAGAACTATACTCAGCAGCCCTCTTACTAGAGCTAGAACAACCTCCCTGAGTTGTAAGACCCAAGCTCTGCTCGATGTTCTTAGCCTGACATACGAGCAAATCAAAATCCATATAGTCTTTACTTCCCGCACCAGCCCATATCGAAAAAGATCATAATGATGCCTCTCACTCGGCATCAACTTCGGTGCATTCTAGCTTAAACGTACAAACTAGACCTTGTACTTAGCAAGAGAAATATTTCCTTGCACAAGTGACATAAACATGCGCTTCTTTTCATCGAAGTAGCTCACACCAAGATAATTCTTCTTAAAGGCACTCCGAAAGAACTCCCAATCTACCTCATTGGGTTCCATTCCAGCAGTGATAGTCATCCACCAGCTATAAACATCACCCTGGATCAGGGAAACTGCGCATCCCAACTTTCACACATCACTACAGCACATCTGATCCATAATATGGATCATGCTAGCTAACCATGCCTCCGATGCCTCAAGAGATATACCATGGAACTCAACAGCTCCTAAATTCCTCAGCCTTTCCAAAGGAAAACCCACATGCCCAGCTGCAGGTGCCTGTACCTGCGCTCCAACTACCGCAGCCTAAAACACTCATGTGATCGCCTGAACTAGAGGCACTAGATCACCCAATTATAGACCAGCCTATCCATGTTTTTTTGGCTCCCACCTCCAGGAGGTGGTGGCGGAGGTAGAGTCTCATCAGTTGGGTTCTCAAACCCCTGATTACCCTACTTAGTCGCATGCACGATCGTATTCGATCTAAGTTGTCTCCTCGGACCCATTGTTCTATTTTTAACAATGAATAACAACAAAAACAAATCAAACGATGATTTAGTACAACCTCAAGTAAGGATCAAAGTAAATAAACCAATTCAAAATATTCAATTAGTGTAATAAGGTAATGGGCACCCTGGTTTCCCTCAAGCATAACGTAGCATATAATAGCCTATCGCAACCATCATGCTTTATCTCATCCACAATCAGCAACATACATTCATATTTAACGCTCATATGATCCATAACAACCACTCATGGGATAAACACCAAGATTCGACCAAAAACATGGTTTTTCAAACAACATGCCACATAACATTGAATAGAATATCAAAACATACCAATATCACTTACCATTATCCTCAATTCTTTTGTAACCTAGCTCTGATACCAACAAATGTAGCCCCCTTAGCCCGGCCTAGACGCCCGACCCGAACTAAGAAGATTACACGAGGAAAACCGAAGCCAACTCGTTAAAGCCGAATTCGATTAACGACCCTTTCTTTCTTTTTTTTCTTCTCTAGATGCACATTAAGATCCTTTTGTGATCAGCAACACAATTAGAAGGGAACATCACAACGATTGGAGTTCGATTAGGGGTTCAATTGCTTAAATTTCATAATTAGGGACTAAACTGTAATTTTTGAAAATTACAAGGACTAATCCAATTTTATGATTACCAATCCTTAATTAATAAGGTAATATGATATCATGTCAAAATAGATCACAAACGGGTCATTCAATCTAAACCAATTGAACATAAAACACACAGGGACCAAAATGCAACATTTCAGGGCTTTTAAAAGATTCTTTTAACTGAAAATAACGACACGGTATTGATACGCAAAATGGCAGTAGCAAAACTTTGGGAAAAGGTATCGATACGCTTCACCGCGTATCGGAACGACCTTCAAACCTTTACCTAGGCGTATCGGTATGTGGGCAACTCGTATCGGTACCTCTAAGCTGAAACGCTTGAAAATAGACTTAGTGTATCGGTACACAATCCCGAGTACTGATACACATACCATAAATGCACTTCCAACGGCCTTTAAATCACAATTAACAGCATCTAAACACACCCTAATCATCCATACATGTTATTTCAAACATTTCATACACATAATCATCATCAAACATTCACAACACAAGCATCAATCATGGCAATTCGTGGAGAGACATTAAACTACTTAAGCATTCTTTTTAAACACAACCATATCATAGCCAAAAACCAAAATCCAAGACAATAGGCCATATAGAGACCATTTATTAGACCAAAAACCCAAACCAAACATGCTCAAGGTGTTTAACATCACCAAACAAACCCATGAATAGAAATCCCTCCCATTGCCTCTCATTACACTAAAGTGAAAGCACATACATTGCTTAGCTAAAATCACTTGGATACCCCATGCTCTGTTGCTGCCAAAGATGCTCAATTCTCTGCATTGGTGAAACAAATGAGCGTAAGCATAAAGCTTAGTGAGGACAGCTATACATCAACATTCATCAATGCATTTGACAAAACCAAGTCATCATTCTTTGTAAACATATGCCTTGCTTCAAAACATGCACTTTAAAACATCATATTCAATTTTAAATCCACATGCTCATAGCATGATTAATTACAACAGCAAAAACCTTTGCTCATGCTTCATCCAAGCATCATATGCATTCAAGCATATCTCTCAAGAATCTTATGCTTTCTCAAATCAAAGTTCAACATTAACTCATTTTATCCACATCATTGTATTGGCTCACAATTGATCAATTACAACCCATATCAAAACCAACACAATTGACACAACCGGATACGCGGATTACAAGCGTTGTCCCACACACTTCATACACACTACAGAATTCACAAGGTGGAGTTTAATGGCACAATACCAACCCCTCAACACCCGTGATGGAGATTAATGGCACAATCACAACCCCCAACATAAGTCATCGGTAGTTGTATAATTCCGCTAACTTGAGTACGAGACACAAACCACAAGATTCACACATTAGATTAAACCATCCATCGTTGTGATCTTAGCCTCAATCGTTAGGGTACATGGATAGAGTTTACGGCACAATCACTACCCCTCAACATCGAAGGCAACTGTATTCACGGTCCACCCAATCCTATAGTCGGCTAACTATATCCGATTAAAGTAACCAATACAATTTACCATCACTTTCCAATATAATCATTAATCATCATTGATTCACTATTTTACCCGCATAAAGCATAATTTCATTTTCACAAGCATTATTATTCTTAAAACCAAATGCATAAATCATATAAACTGAAGGATCACTTACCACGTGCATCCTTAACAAAATGGCATTTACAACCAGCAACATCATTGCTTAAAACATGCTTTTAAATAATAATCAAACCACATTTAAATCAAGTGCATTTCAAACCAAAACTTAGCACAACCCGAGAGAGACTTTTGATTCACTTACTCTTGAGCTTAGCTAAGTGTTTCAAACTTACACTAAGCTCCCAAAATCACACTCAAATCGTTTCCAAGCTGGTAAACTCTTTTCCACTCAACGACACGCGACACTTCATTTGCGGACTCGAATATCACTCGATCGAAGCCTCCAAAAATGCTTCGCTTGCTTTTGGATCAAGATCCCTTAATTTTTAAAGCATCAAAACAAAGATCCAAGTGCATTAAAATGCGTTTCAACACCAGCAACTAAACACAAACTCGTTGCCCAGCAAAACTACATCATTTTACCCACCCAAAACAACCAAAAACTCAATCAATTGCTTCCTAAACCAAGCCCAACTAACATACATCACATCTAACCATTAATAATCATCATAACACATCTAAACACACCATAAACCCTTCCTTATGCCTCCAGCATACATATCACCATCAAAACACCTAAAAAACTCAACTAAAACTATCAAGAAACTCGAAGATCTCAAGGATTTCTGGATATATATCATCAAAACTCTTTTTCAACATTATAATCAACTAAAAACTCAATTAGAACCAATCCAAAACAGAGCTCATCAACAAAACTCTGAAAATCAAGATTTAAACCTTTATTTTGTATGATTTTGATCTTAAATCGAAACTATAATTAAAACTCAGTTAAAAATAACAACTAGGAGTCAATAATCTTGGGAATTTCCATAAAGAACCTAGATTAGAGGTTGAGAACGGGATTTACCTCCAATACTTGCCTTCCTTAAAGATTGACAAGTTTTTTACTTCACAAATCTTGAAGAACTTAAAGAGAATTCTTGGAAAAATATGAGAAACAAAAGAGAGAGTGTTTGAGAGAAAAGAAATCTAGAGAAAATGTTTGAGAAAATGGGTTTTGTTGAAAATGAGAATTGAATGTTAGTTACGTGAAATAAAACCTCCATATTTACCATTTTATTAATTAAAATAAAAGAACTTATATTAAAACTCTTGTAAAATACATGTCAATTTAAGGGAAGGTGTAATTGAACAAAAGCTCCCTAAAGATTCTAAGATTTTGACTCCTCTTTTGAAATTGCATTTTCCACAATTTTAAAAATTTACTTTTTGGTCACCACCCAAAATGTACCACTTACGAAACTCATTTTGTAAAAATGATTTGACCAACTTCTTAAACATGAATTTAGAGGATTTTAGCATTTTTGTCATATTTTTATCCTTTCACGATCCTTGATTTCCCTAAACCACCAAAAACTATTCGAACCGCATCCGACCGGCCCGATCCAATGTCTAGAACATCCAGGCCCAAAACCAGGGCATTTCATCCCGCGTATCGATACAAGCTTAAGGGTACCGATACCTGACCCTTATTTTCAGTTAAAAGTGTGTTTCTAAGTTCTGTAATGTTGCATTATGGTCCCCAAATGTTGAATGTTCAATTGGTTGAGTTTGGATGGTCCGTTTGTGATGAAATTTGACATGGAAGCTTGTTATATGACTAATTAATGATTGGTAACCTTAGAATTTGATTAGCCATTGTAATTTCAGAAATTATAGTTTAGTCCCTAAATGTTTAATTTAAGCAATTGAACCCCTAACCGAACTTTTTTTGCTGCGCCGTTTCTTTTAAAGTGTTTAGGTTAACATATATGATCTTAACATGCATCTAGAGAAGATAAAAAGGGAAAAAATGGGTCGTTAATCAAAGTCATCTTTAACGAGTTGACTTCGATTTTCCCCGAGTAATCTTCTTAGTTCAGGTCAGGCGTCTAGGCCGGGCTAAGGGGGTTACATGAACACTAGGCCAGTGGGAGGTTTTCCCAGCAACACCGAAGCCGCTAAGGGGACATCGTATGAATAGTGCAAAGTTGTAACCACCATGAGTGGTATCCAACTTAAGAAGCCTTTGAACAAGTAGACAACACATGCGAAACCAAATGAGTCAACTTCACAGTACAGTCCAAAGACAATGAGGCTGCGACAGCAACCAAGAACAATGTTGCGCCGACAGAACATGTGGCAGTAGCCATGACATAACCCAGAGACAGCATACCAGCTCCACCATTCCCATAATGGCTGAAACAACAAAAAGAAGAGTATCAGTTTAAGAAGTTCCTGGACATCCTATAACATGTACACATTAATTTACCTTTGGTGGAGGTAATCATGGAGATCCCAAACAATGAAAAATTCCTCAAAGATGTCGTGTCAAAGCGAAAAAGGATTGGGGAATTCAAGATGATGTCCATAACATAGGAATGCATGGCTGCACTATATAACCGAGCTCCAGCTAAGCTAAAGGATTTTGGAAGCTTTCTCATACCATGCGCAATAGGGAATCATTATGAGGGAAGGGTACTATGTGACTTAGGAGCAAGCATAAATATCATGCCGATGTCAGTCTTCCAAAAATTGGGGATTGGAACGGTCAGACCTACAACTATAATGCTACAGCTTGCTGATGGATTCCATGTGCAACCTGAAGGGAAAATTGAAGATATACTGGTAAAATTCAATAAATTTAATTTCCCTACTGATTTCCTCATTTTAGATTATGATGCAAATGAAAATGCTCCACTCATTCTGGGACGGCCATTCCTTGCTACCGGTAAGACGATAATCGATGTTGAGAAGGGAGAGTTGACAATGTGAATCAACGAGGAGCATGTGAAACTCCAAGTACTAAACTCAAGGAAACATGTTGAGGACTCATAAAAATGTCAAGAAATCCAAGCCACAAGGAAACCAAGCCTCAACAAAGAACCAACTTGTCCTAGCATAGAAGCTGCACAATGCCGCGACTAACACGTAGGACCTTGCCAGAATAACTGTCAAGGTACACTAACGGGAGATCCTGGACACCAACTGCTACTTCACAAGGGATCACATGTGATGAGGGATAAGGAAATAAACACTTTAGCATATGCATCCACAAGCAATCCTTTAGTGCTCTAATCTTTTCACTCAATTTTTTTCTTTCATTTTATTTTTTAGTTTTTAGTTGATATTTTTCAATTTTAGTTAATTGCAATTTTCTACATTTTTCTTAGAATAAAATTTTAATTTTAATTTTTTATTTTTAGGATGGAGATCAAGAAAGGAAGAAGAGATGAACAAACAACTAGGAGAAAGAATCGTTATCTGCCTAGGCAATTGTCGCCCAATGAACTGCAAGAGCCGCAACGGCTAGTTTTACAACGGGCAAGAACCGCAATAGGCAGAAAACGGCTAGTAACGGCTAGAAACTACAACAACCATGATTTGCACCCCAACGACATTATATGTCGAAACTCTATATAAAAGGCACTATTCTCCATTACTCTTCACTTTAGCATTCTTTTCTATCGTCTTGCAATCTCCAAAGCATATCATTTTCTTTTACTCTTGAACAACTACTCTCAACTCTTCTCAACAATTAGATGGCAATCCGAGGTGAAAGCACTAACACTACCGCGGTAAAGACCAATACCCGCTTCATACCACTGGGAGTCGAACATCGATTCAAGAAATACTTCATCTCTCGGAAAGTGTGGGAAGAACAGGCCTTCCAAGCTTGAGCAAACATCACCATAGACTGAGAAATTTATGCCCACAGGCCCAATGACGATACGCTATTTATGCACATAAGAGGGAAGGCAATCCGAGTTGATGTCGATGCTATAAACCAATTTTATGGCCCGCTCATTGAGAGGGACAAGCATGCGAAGGTCTTGGAGGCGCTCACAAAAGAAGATTACCAACAGATTAAAGAAGAGCTTTGCTATGGTGGCACGATATGGGAGGCCAGGGCACATAGAGGATCAGTTCAAAGGCGGAGCTTGAGACTTGGAGCAAAACTATGGAACAAATTCATACGCCTCCGCCTCATGCCGACCTCACACAACACAGCCATCGATCGACCTAGGCTTTCTTGAATCTATTCTATTATGTATAATCGAAAAATTAATGTTGGTAATCCTATCTGCCAGGAAATCTACAAGTGCGCACAAAAGGACAAGGGGCTACTTTACTTTCCATCTCTAATCACCGGCCATTGCACGGAGATGAAGATTCTCGTCGACGAAGCCGACGATTACACACTACAAGGGAAGGGATGGGATCGGGAGGCCTACCACAGACTAATGAATATCACCAAAGCTCATCCTGTCCAGGCCACTCCAATACAAGGCAATGTCGGGGTAGTAGCCTCAGAAAATATCCCAGTGATTCCCCAGACACACGCCTTGGCTGCAGCGAACCGTCAACAAATCCTATAGAAGTTGGAGGAAATGGACAACGCAAACAGCTGTTTATGGCGCACACGAGGGACTTCTATGCCTCAATTATCCAGCTGATCCAGAAGAAGTTCCTGGACCAGACGGTTCAGTATTCTCCATTCCTTTTTGTCTTTAATGCCACCACCGCCCTTGAGCACCGAGGAGAAGCAACCCCTGCTGCCACCACTACCTCGGCATCCCAAGTACCCACTATCGTGGCCTCTTACACTCTATCTGTCGTGGCGCGCAAGGTCAAGCGCAAGGTTGGTTTGGACATACCTGCCAGATCTCCATACCACACTGCTTCCAGTTGGTCAGACACCGGTAATTCTGTAAGTTGGGTCTTTGAGGAACGAAAATGCAAGGAAAAAAACGTGGATGAAATTTACCCCGACCCTGAGGACGAGAAAGTTATTGCGCCGGCAGTGAAGCGCACCCCACATTCGCGTATCCAGCCACCACGTGAATCTAAACGAGTCAAGCACACGACATCAAAACCAAAAAGGTTGATCTTACAAAGAGAAAGTGGCGAGGAAGATGAATCTTCCAAAATCACCATCAATTTAAATTCCTATTCTTTATGAACCTTATTTTTAATGCCCTTATATTTTTTGTGTTCTAATTTTTTCTTTCTTAATGTATGAAATGTAAGCATTAAGGGCAATGCTTGGTTCGAGTTTGAGGGTGTAGATTCAACTGCCAACGCAAGGCCATCCGCGACATTTTAATATAATCGTACTGCCTCAGTTTTGGGCCAAAGTGTTTTACACATCGAATCGAGCTGGTTGGAAACGATTTAACTTGTATTGGATGGTTCAGAAAGATCAAGGTTTGGGATAGGATAAAAATATGACAAAAATTGCTAAAATCCTCTTAGATCATGTTTAAGAGGATAGTCAAATCAATATTACAAAAAGAGTTTTGGGCAGTGACCAAAAATGTAAAGTTTTGAAACTATGGAAAAAATGCAAATTTCAAAAGAAGAGTCAAAATCTTAGAATATTTATGTAGCTTTGAAGCAATTAAGCCTTTCCTTAATTTGACTTGTATTTTAAATGGATTTTTAATTAATTGATTTATTATTTCAATTCTTTAATTAATAAAAGTTATTTATTTTGGAAACCAAATTCATAGTAGTTTCTCATTTGCCTCATTTTTCAGCAAACACAATTTTCTCTAGATTTCTTTTCTCTCAAACTCTCTTTTTGATTTCTCATTCATTTCAAAGAATCATCTTTAATTTCTTCAAGATTTGTGAAGCAAAAGCTTGTCAATCATTAAGGAAAGCAAGGTGTAACCCCCTTAGCCCAGCCTAGACGTCTGACCCGAAGTAAGAATATTACATGGGGAAAATCAAAATCAACCCGAAAGTCAACCTTGATTAACGACCCTTTTTTCTTTTTAACTTTACTAGATACACTTAATTAATATATGTGAGTGCCAAAACACTTTAGCGGAAACGACACTACGAACGGATCTCATTTAAGGCTTCAATTGCATACAAATGTCTTTTAAGGAATAAATTGTAATTTTCTAGAATTTAGAGGACTTAACAAGATTTAAGATTACCAAGGCAAATTTAGACTTATACTAAACCAACATGTTAAATTTCAACTTAAACGGTTCAACCAAACTCATTTAATTAAGCACATAAGATTCAGGTACCAAAACGTAAGAAATAGAAACCTGAAACAATTCAAATTCAAGCTCAACGGTCTGGTGTTTCGAAACACAAGGCCCTGTACCGAAAAAATCGTTTTGAAACCAAGTTGACCATTTCGATACTCGGGTGCGTTCCGAAACCCGTACCAAAACACCCATTTCCAGTAGCAAAATCGTTTTGGAACGTCTTTAAGTAAGGGCATTCCGATACGCTTTGCCTACAACAACAAAGGTTGCTGGTTTTTCACATCTTTTCACATCCAAAAACATTCCAATTCATGCCACAATGTACATAGAACATGTTTAAGCATCCATGATCAACATTATAAGGCATAAACAAACACATGGCATCAATCATGCAAACATTGGAACTATAGGCATTCTCCCTAGTCCACCAAAGCCATGTGTTGCGTGTAAAAGAGTATATCGCAATAGTAGTGCAAGTGTACATGATGCAAGTAGTAAATTGATACGAAGAATCGGATATCGTCTCCACAGGGATTGGGCCAATAGCTTCACCTTAGTTTACTACACGAAGTAAAGGAAATAGTTAAGAAAGTTGTCACGAGAATAATAAAGTGAACGAAAATAAAAGGATAGAAATATCAAGATAGAGAGAATGGGCTGGTATTGAATTGCTCAGTAGTGCAGGTATTGCAATGCTTAGGAACTCCAATTGTGTCGTTGCGCCCGTCGCGGCAGCACTTGTCGCGGCAGCAGTCCGTTGGTCGTCGTGGCAGCAAACACACCAACTCAGTACTCCAAGTTTGGCAAGAATCCCAGATCTGCCTTGGCCTATCCCTAGGTCCAAGTCTGTCGATGATCACGTCTTTGATGATACCTCCCGGCGTGAATCGAAGGATGAACACCGATGTGTATGAATTCTTCTTTAGCCACTTAACCTTGCCCTATCCCTAGGCACAAGATAGTTCAACTACAAACTAGAGAACTTGCTCTTATTTCTTTCGTATACTTAACTCTCCCGATGCTAAGTAAATGGATAACCTCAGAATGCTCTCCCGATGCTCTTGCAAGATATTAATAACCAAAATAAGAGAACTTGAAGTTTATTTTATTGAACTAGAAAAATCCTAAAACAAAACAACCCTTGCAACTACTTTACAAATCAACCCGTGGCCCTAGGGGTTTTAGAACATATCGGCGGCGGGTAAACGACGGAGGGTTTTTGGTTATCGGTTAAGGGGAAGTCGGCTATGGGGTATGAGATGTATGCCCTAGGTTAAAATACATGCCCTTATATAAGCTTTGGGCTCAAGTTATCTAAGTTAACAAGGATTACAACTTTAATTAAAAGTATGATTCTAATAAAGACTTAATCTTCAAGGATTCTACTTTCCAGTCGTCCTCCTTGTTTCTTGGATTTTCTCTCCTTGAGCTTTGGGCTTGACATATCTTTTGATCCGGGGCTTGGAAAAATATTTGGTTTTCACACGACAGACGAGCATAATTTTCTCTATCTATCGAGGTCCACTTTACTTTTTCTCCACTAACTTCCTGTCGTCCTCTGCTGTCACGGCAGCACCATGGCAGCATCGTCCTCTTTGTCTGCTTGTCAAGTTCAGCTCTTCGGTTTCTCTGCCCTGCGCCTGCCTTCACCATCTAAGACGGCGGCAACCTGCCAAAAACAACCATTTTTAGTAGAATCCATGCCTTTTATATATTTGTGTTGTTTTTCTATAAACTACCCTAAATGCAATGAAATGATGCTCGAATGCAGCAAAAATATGGGTTAAAAGGGTGTAAAGAATAGAACTTTTACACACTCAACACACCCCAAAACTCAAGTTTTTGCTTGCCCTCAAGAAATTAAGACCTAAAAGAAAAATGAATATTTTTTTTTGTGTTGGCCTTCAAACATTGAACTGTCCCTTACCCGTCGCTCATTCTCTATGACGGCAGCACCTGTCGGAAAGATTAGGATATGTCCGGAATCTCACTATAGTCCTCGTGCAGTGTGTGCATGCTTGTGAACAGTTATATGCTAAGACTCTCTTAGTTCCACTAGAGTATTCAACTTTTTAACTCGAATTTTTATGCCAAAGTTTATTTTTGAAGACACATTTTCATGCTTCTTTTCTTCTACTTTCAAGCTAAGTTTTACTAGAGCCAGTTTTAGGCACCTCTAGTTAGCTTCCTAGAGCTAGTTTCGAGCACCTCAAGGTTTTTGAGCCACTTTTGCTAAACTTCTTTCCTAGAGCCAGTGTTAGGCACCTCTAGGGGCTATTCAAGTACTAAGCTTCATATTCTAGTTTGGCTAAAAGAAATCTAAGCAGTATAACAGTCACAATGGTGTTTAAGTTTTTCAGAACTATAGAAAGGCTCTAAACTTCTCCTTAAACTGTCCTAAAGATGCTGCCACGACAGAGCTGTCATGACAGGTAAGTTCAAGTCATAGTTTTAAGCCGAAATTTTCAGTCTTTTCTGATTTTTTTCAAGAGAAAAATAAATGAGACACAACAAATGATTAAGATGTACTAAGACTCCATTAAAATGGAGGGTTGCCACCCCCAAACTCGAGGGTTGCATTGCCCTCAATGCAAATGACAAAATAAAAATGAAGAAGTACATCACAAAATATAAATAAGGCAGGCAGCAATAAGAAGAGAATAAAAGACTTAAATTTTAAGCACTGTCTTCACTGCTGCTGCTGACACGGATTTGGCGGCGGATTATGGGCTGTGGGGCAGGTTGGGCTGGTTCCTCTATGACCTGGATTTCAGAGCTGCTGCCACTGTCCCAAGTGCTGCTGCTGGTGGTGGTGCTGGCCTTTGGCATGAGCTTTTTGTCGGCCATCTTTTTCTGCCTCTTGACAGGCGTAAATTCCTTTTCCAAATTCCTCCAAATAGGAAGTTCTGCCTCGCTGTCAGCCCAAACGGAGGAAGAGGAGAAAACAGCTACAAAGGCATCGATGTCATCCGAGGGTTGTCGCTTTGTACCTCAGGCGGGTGTGTCGGCAGAGGACTGCCGGGTGCCATCGGGGCAGGTGATGGGGTGGAAGCAGCATAATGTGTGTCTGGGGAGGCAGGAGGTGTAGGTGTGTGGATGGTGAAATAGTAGGCAGGGAAGGTGGGAAAGACAACATCGGGATAATTTAAAGTATGGTTAATAAAATTTACCGTGGAGTTGGCGAAATCCCTGATGAATGTCATCAGACCCAGCTGTCTATCTTCCACCCTCTGAATGGCAGCAAGAATTTGAGTGGATGTGTCTGTCGGAGCAATTGCTGTGGCAGGTTCAGTGTTGGGCTCCTTGGAGGATTCTGCTAGAGCGGCATTAGGGTTGACGAAAGAGATGGGGGTTGCTATTGTCAGCTCCATGAGGCTGATAATGTTCTTTTCGGTCCAGCCCCATCCCTTTACTAGTTTATCGGTGGTGGCTTGTGGTACGGCAGCGCAGGGGCAGAGAGATGTGTTCATGAAGGGCAGGCAGAGGAGGGCGGTTGATCTAATGGTGCAATCCAAGATACTCTCCCTCATGTAGCGTCCCACATTTATGGGGCGTTTGTTCATGATGGAATGGATTAGGGCTAGCCTCTGCTGGTCCATTGTCGTGTGATGGGAGGACGGCAAAATTCGCTTCTTGATGAAAGCGTTCCATAATTTGGCTTCCAGAAGCAGCTGCCCCCTTCTTACGGTGTTGGGGTTTTTCTTGCTCGTGTTCCATTCCGTTCCTTCCTCTTTCACTTCAGCCATGATAGCATCGAAGGCAGCAGTGTCGATGGTGTCCAAAAACTTCTGGTGAGCATCATCGTTGGGACCGAAGTAGACGCCATACATATGATTGATGCTTTCTGCTATGAATGGCACTTCTGTCCCTCGGACAGTTACTGTTGTTGTCGTCCTGCTTTCGATGGCAGCATAGAATTCCCTCACCAGCGTTTCATTCATTTCAGCTGGTTGTTCTGCAAATTGCTCCCATATCATAGCTGTTATCGCTCTTGCGATGAATGGTTTGAGCCCCATATTCTCTTCCTTTCGAATGTAGATAAAACCTCGTTCTTCCCGGAGGTCCTTAGTTGCGAAGGACTGCGGGGTGGGTGCTACCGGTGAAGAGGTTGAAACAGCACTACGGCGGGTACGTCTGGAAGACATGTTAGTTGCAAGGGTTTTTTGAAAGTAAATAAAACAAAGAAAAACGAAAGGGGAGAGCAAGTAAGAATAAGCATAAGTGAGGAAAATGAAAATGAAACGGGGTTATATAGAGGTAGAGTTGCTGCCCGTTTAATGCTGTAACGACAGGCGTGAATAACGGGGCGACTGTTGAGCTTTAGCGTGTCTTACGCGTCTGACACACATTTAAGCGTCTGTTACGCATCTGTCACATGTTTCTGCGTCTGCCGTGACAGTCTGTTGACATCTTGTCTTATTCGTGTCTGCGGCGGCAGCTGGAACGACATGCTTCAATAATGGGCTCTGTTGGGCTGATGGATGGATGGTGGGCTTGGGTCACTTCTCCTTTTCTTCTTGACTCCTTTATTTCCTAAAAACAGAAAATATAAAAAAATTATTGAATAAAATAAACCTTATTTCCTAATAAATAATAAATAATAAGAATAAATAAAATTTAGGTTAAATTAGGGATGCCTTGTAACCCCCTTAACCCGGCCCGGACGGTTGACCCGAATTAAGAAAGTCACACGGGGAAAACAAAAGTCAACCCGAAAGTCAACCTTGATTAACGACCCTTTTTTTCCTTTTTAATCTTGTCTAGATGCACATTAACCTTAGATGTGATCATGCAAACAGCATACTCAAAGATCACAAACATCAGAGATCAAACAGGGACCCAATTGAACAATTTACAACTTAAGGGACCAAATTGTAAATTCTTAAAACTTTAAGTACTTAACCGGATTTTAAGTTACCAACTTAAAATTAATCAGGTTTCATGCTTCTCTGCCAAATTTCAGCTCAAACGGACATCCCAAACTCATACAATTGCACAAACAAGTTTCAGTACCAAAATGCAAACAATTCAAAACATATAACTGCCAATGTCAGCCCCCAACGGTCGACCGTTCCGAAACAGGTAGACCCTGTTTCGAAACACGGGCCGTTCCGCAACGGGTTCCGGAACATGGGCTGGCAGTGGCCAAACCGTTTCGAAACGGTGCCTACCGTTTCGGACGCCTGGGTTCATTCAAGGCACCCGTTCCGAAACGGTGCACACTGTTCCGAAACGCCCTGCACAGATTGCAGCAAAAAGCATTCCAAAACATGCAATTGATCATTCAAACATGCTCCAATTGCCACCAAACTTTACCAGCATGCAATTCAACATATATAAGACTTGTAAGCATCATCAAATCAACAAATTAACTTCATATGCAAAAAGCCCCAAATCTATAGGCATGCTTCCTACACAAGCAACCATTTATGCACAACCTTTCCAAAACAATCTCATTTAAAGCTAATTCATGTTCCAACAACATCATCATCATAAAAACATCCTTGTCCAAACATAAACAAACTCATACACATTAAACCGAGAGATTCTACCCCCATTGCCTTTATTAACTATAGCTATTCACCGAGACATACATCTCAATTGGAGTCCACCTTGAATCCCTTGCTCCTTGCTGTCCAAACTTCAAGAATCTGCATTGATGGACAAAAAGGAGCGTAAGCACATAATGCTTAGTGAAGAATGCTCAAAACCAAAACACCATCAATGCAGCGGGTCATAAAACACTTTTAAATCAACCCGATTTGTTTACCAAAGCCATGTTTGAAACCCTTTTCAACAACAAGCTCAAAACCATGCATTGCACATACATGAAAACCAACCCTTGGCTTAGCAAGCTAAGAAAACCCTTTTCAAGCACAACTTACAAAATCTTCCATTTAACCATTCCATGCATAAACACCATATGCAAAGTTAAATTAAAACCTTGGAAAACATTCCCATTTCACAACATACCTTCCTTAAACTTGAAAGCCACTTCAAGCAAGAAACCTTTAAAAACCATTACTCAAACAAACCAACACATGCATTAAAACAAAGGCAACTTATGAACCGCAACATCATCATCACATGCCTTTAAAAACAAGTCTTAACAAGACTCCAATGCATTAAAGAGATTTCATGCACACATGCATCATTTACCAAATGATAATCAACACTTGTTCAATATAACAAGTAAACATGCATTCTCAAGCATTATACACATTCCATGCCACCATGCATCTTTTCAAGCATCCCATGCTTCTCATGCAATTATGCATCATTTCAAGCATTTCATGCTTCTTTATAATCAAGAACATTACATTGGCTTCCAAGTGATCAACCACATCAACTTTTCAACTCAACACCCGATCGGATACGCGGATCCCGAGCGTTGTCCCTACGCTCCATACACCCTACCAATCCAAGGTCTCCCAAATGGACTTTTAAACACCATTTGACCTTACAAGCCTAAGGTTCCCATGTATGGACTTATAAACACCATACAACCTTAGCTTTTCCCGAGGTTCCCATGCATGGACTTTTAAACACCATACAACCTCAACATGCACAAGGTTCCCATGTATGGACTTTTAAACACCATACAACCTTTGCATAACCGATTGGTAGTTGTATAACATCACTAACGAGATCCGGGACACCCTACACAAGATCCACACATGGACTTAACACCGCCATTGTGATCTCAACAAGCACAAGGTTCCCATATATGGACTTTTAAACACCATATAACCTTTGCTCAACCAAGGTCCTCGAATGGGCATCAACCTCCATTATGACCTTAACCATCTCGTTAGGATACTTGAAGGGAGTTTACCGGTCCACTCTTGACCACTCCACCTCCAAGGCGACTTAATTCACGGTGCACCCAATCCTATAGCCGGCTAACTATATCCGATCAACGAACCAAGAACCACTTTCATCACTTGCCAATATAACCATCTTACCATGTTAATCCACTGAACCACATGCATAATCATAATGCAAAACCATCATTTACCTTAACCAAGAACCAACCATGGACTTACCAACACCATGTTGTTCTTAAATAAACAAGGCTTACACAAGGACTTTCAACCACCTTTGTAACCTTTAGCATCACTTACCAAAGTACATCATTAACAACAATAATCCACTGTTTTAAAGCATTAGACAAAGCCATTGAACAACATGCAACACCATGCAACCTCCACCACACTTAGCACCTCCACACACTGTTCACAAAATCCAGAACACTCAAAGATAGCCACAACTTAACCTTTCACATACCCGGACTGTACACAGCCCCAACCTCATCCTGAAGAACCTCAACTTTTACAGCACACCACACTGTAACACACAACTACCAAGACTTGTTTACACAGTGACAACAACCAATCCAAAACAGCCACTATGCAAACCTTTCTGCTTCTAAAACTCTTGCAAACTCCCAAACCTCTTCCAAGGATTTTCCCAACAAGCAAAAATCTTTAAGCATCAACTGCTTACCCAAACTCCTCAACGAATGCTGATAATCTTTTACATTTGCCGCTAACATCACCATAACAACTCAACAGGACTACTCACCCACACTCCAAGAATTACATCACAACCCCAACTCAACTCCGCCAGCCGTTTCACACACCACCAGCTGACTTCAAACGAAACTTTCTTAACCACAACCAGCCAACCACTTTTCACACGAACCCAAACAACCAACAAAAGCCTTCGAACTTCATAATCCTTCCACTTCAAACTTCAACCATAACACTTGCCTTACCAGAACATCGCTTAACCAAAACACACATAACAACTCCTCAACTCCTCAAAGGTTACTAAGAACCAGCACTTACAACACAACCCTTCCACAACAACTTAATTACTAAGCTACCTCAGCACCTGGAAACACAACCGTTAAACAGCAACATCACTTAGCACCAAGGAGCTACCCCTTCCACCTAGCTATTCAAACCACTAAACTCTTTAAGCAACAAACACTATCCTTCTACCACAGGCTATACCACTCCCACCATTGCTGGCAACTAGCTTAATATTACATTTAACTCTCACTCAGCACCAAAACAACCTCTAAAAACCCATCATCCAACCTGACCCGACCACAATACTAACATATATAATATCAATGCCCTATCAATGTATGATGTACATGCAAAACACTATCGTATGCATGATCACCTAAATGCCCTATCAATGCCTGATGTACATGCATGCAAAACCTCTAATGTCATGCCACATGTATGCATGGACCAACATATATAATATAGCATATAACAATGATTTTAACTGTGCATGAATGCCAGTTCACACCCTCCAATAACATCCTCAAATCCGTCTAAGAACAACCTCTCGACTCACTTCTAACTTATCTAACTCCATCATACCAACAACCAACAACCACAAGATTCTCATAAGCCTTCTTCACACCCAAGATGTTCCCAAAAACTACCATTACCCCGAACATGCTAGCAACAAGACTAAACCTACCACGCAAGGAAAAACCAATAGAAACCAAACTAAGGTAACTAGAGCAAAGATTACTTAACAAGGTTACCTGAAAACACAACACCTCCCTGAAGCTTCATCAGACGAGTTCTCTTCCTCGCGGAACCATCATCCTCCTGCCGCACCACTGCAGCACCAGCTAGCACACTAGGGTCACCACCAACTCCTTGCGGTAAGGAACCTTGGCTGTTCCGAGACAACCTCAAACAATCACGTCTCATGTGTCCAGCAGACCCACATTCCCAACAATTCTCATTTCCCAAACTCTTCACAACCTTCTGCTCTTTCTGCCACCTCTGAACCTTGCCTCGGCCGTGCCCACGACCTTTCAGAGACCCTTTGGCTACCACCAAAGCTGACTTCACTCCATGAGGACAATCACGCTTAACATGCATTTTGGAACCACAATTCCAACAAGCACCCGCGCCCCAACAACCTCCAACATGGCGCCTTTCACAACGGTCACACACAGGTAGCTGAACCTCCACTCCTTGCCCAAGCAACACTTGCTCCACAACAGCACCACCTTCACATTGCTTAACCCTTGGAAACTTCTCTCCAAGATACCTTTCATAAAAAGCAGATACAAAGAAATCCCAGTCAAGATCATGGATGTGTGACGCTACCGCCACAGATGTCCACCAAGCACACGCATCCTCCAACATCAAAGAAACAACACTCCCTAGCTTACAGGCATAATCACAGCCTTCCTGATCCAAAATCAGAACCACACTGGCCAACCAGGCCTCAAACATCCCTGGTGTAGAACCATGATACTCCACAGCACCCAAATCCAACAAACGCTGCTTCGGCAAACCCACACATTCCACAGCCAGCACATCCACTAACTTTACCTTTACCACAGCCTGAGATCTTCCCAACACCTCCTGAACAACAGATGATGAACTCTTCATCACAGAACCAGCTTCTTCTTTCTGCCTTAACTCCTCAACCCAAGGCACAGAAGACTGAGACAAAACACCTCTACAGAAAGGTGAATTCCTTGACTTAACAACCTGCCCTAAGGCAACAACCATCTCACTCAACTGCCACTCTTCCATCGACTTTGCCATACTACTAACAAGAACAAACAATCACAACAACAAACAAACCAGTTAGACCAGCTTAAAGCAAGGATTCAAACTCCAACTCCAAATAACATAATAGCTATATTAATAAGGCAATGGGTATCCCGAATCCTCCCCTTTACATGACATAACAGTCAACACAACATGGATATCACAACATCAAACGTATCAAACAACATACTTTGATCATGCTTATACCAAACAGCATCCACTTGCAACAGCATATTATCAACATAACATACTCATAGCACATTCATCATGCATAACACCAGCTCACAGCATCAGCACATTTCCACATAAACTCAACCAAGATTCATAACCATAAAACATGCTTGAAAACATTAGCAACATGCTCAGAAACATCAACAATTTGCTCAGAAACACATGTTTCAACCAACTTTCAACCACACAACAAGGTAAACAACAAGAACACATTACAACAACTTACCGTTTTTCCCCAAGCATTCGCAACTCAGCTCTGATACCACCAAATGTAACCCCCTTAACCCGGCCCGGACGGTTGACCCGAATTAAGAAAGTCACACGGGGAAAACCAAAGTCAACCCGAAAGTCAACCTTGATTAACGACCCTTTTTTTTTCCTTTTTAATCTTTTCTAGATGCACATTAACCTTAGATGTGATCATGCAAACAGCATACTCAAAGATCACAAACATCAGAGATCAAACAGGGACCCAATTGAACAATTTACAACTTAAGGGACCAAATTGTAAATTCTGAAAACTTTAAGGACTTAACCGGATTTTAAGTTACCAACTTAAAATTAATCAGGTTCCATGCTTCTCTGCCAAATTTCAGCTCAAACGGACATCCCAAACTCATACAATTGCACAAACAAGTTTCAGGACCAAAATGCAAACAATTCAAAACATATAACTGCCAATGTCAGCCCCCAACAGTCGACCGTTCCGAAACAGGTAGACCCCGTTTCGAAACACGGGCCGTTCCGCAACGAGTTCCGGAACATGGGCTGGCAGTGGCCAAACCGTTTCGAAACGGTGCCTACCGTTTCGGACGCCTGGGTTCATTCAAGGCACCCGTTCCGAAACGGTGCACACTGTTCCGAAACGCCCTGCACAGATTGCAGCAAAAAGCATTCCAAAACATGCAATTGATCATTCAAACATGCTCCAATTGCCACCAAACTTTACCAGCATGCAATTCAACATATATAAGACTTATAAGCATCATCAAATCAACAAATTAACTTCATATGCAAAAAGCCCCAAATCTATAGGCATGCTTCCTACACAAGCAACCATTTATGCACAACCTTTCCAAAACAATCTCATTTAAAGCCAATTCATGTTCCAACAACATCATCATCATAAAAACATCCTTGTCCAAACATAAACGAACTCATACACATTAAACCGAGAGATTCTACCCCCATTGCCTTTATTAACTATAGCTATTCACCGAGACATACATCTCAATTGGAGTCCACCTTGAATCCCTTGCTCCTTGCTGTCCAAACTTCAAGAATCTGCATCGATGGACAAAAAGGAGCGTAAGCACATAATGCTTAGTGAGGAATGCTCAAAACCAAAACACCATCAATGCAGCGGGTCATAAAACACTTTTAAATCAACCCGATTTGTTTACCAAAGCCATGTTTGAAACCCTTTTATACAACAAGCTCAAAACCATGCATTGCACATACATGAAAACCAACCCTTGGCTTAGCAAGCTAAGAAAACCCTTTTCAAGCACAACTTACAAAATCTTCCATTTAACCATTCCATGCATAAACACCATATGCAAAGTTAAATCAAAACCTTGTTCAATATAACAAGTAAACATGCATTCTCAAGCATTATACACATTCCATGCAACCATGCATCTTTTCAAGCATCTCATGCTTCTCATGCAATTATGCATCATTTCAACCATTTCATGCTTCTTTATAATCAAGAACATTACATTGGCTTCCAAGTGATCAACCACATCCACTTTTCAACTCAACACCCGATCAGATACGCGGATCCCGAGCGTTGTCCCTACGCTCCATACACCCTACCAATCCATGGTCTCCCAAATGGACTTTTAAACACCATTTGACCTTACAAGCCTATGGTTCCCATGTATGGACTTTTAAACACCATACAACCTTAGCTTTTCCCGAGGTTCCCATGCATGGACTTTTAAACACCATACAACCTCAACATGCACAAGGTTCCCATGTATGGACTTTTAAACACCATACAACCTTTGCATAATCGATTGGTAGTTGTATAACATCACTAACGAGATCCGGGACACCCTACACAAGATCCACACATGGACTTAACACCGCCATTGTGATCTCAACAAGCACAAGGTTCCCATATATGGACTTTTAAACACCATATAACCTTTGCTCAACCAAGGTCCTCGAATGGGCATCAACCTCCATTATGACCTTAACCATCTCGTTAGGATACTTGAAGGGAGTTTACCGGTCCACTCTTGACCACTCCACCTCCAAGGCGACTTAATTCACGGTGCACCCAATCCTATAGCCGGCTAACTATATCCGATCAACGAACCAAGAACCACTTTCATCACTTGCCAATATAACCATCTTACCATGTTAATCCACTGAACCACATGCATAATCATAATGCAAAACCATCATTTACCTTAACCAAGAACCAACCATGGACTTACCAACACCATGTTGTTCTTAAATAAACAAGGCTTACACAAGGACTTTCAACCACCTTTTTAACCTTTAGCATCACTTACCAAAGTACATCATTAACAACAATAATCCACTGTTTTAAAGCATTAGACAAAGCCATTGAACAACATGCAACACCATGCATCAAAACCACAATTTCCATGTACAAAACCAAGGATCTCTTACCTTGAGCATCCTTCACATATGGCTTCCAAAACCAGCATTAAAATATGCTTAAAATATGCTTTCAAAACAGATTTAAACCATGCAAAACACATGCATTTCAATCATCAACCACAATTGCTTAAAAGCCAATTTCACAACACAATTCAAGAGCGAAAATCCATTCACTTACTATTGAGCTTAGCAAAGTTATTTAGACTTACACTAAGCTCCCAAAACCTTCAAACCTTGGTTTAAAAGCTGAAAACCCAACTTCACTCACCGATAACCAAAACAAGGCTAACCAACAAGCCTTCCAAGCATCCGAAGCCTTCCGCACCACCTCTAAAGCTCACGGATCAAACTCCCCTGTTTCAAGCACACAACAACAGAGAATTAATGCATCATTATGCATTAAAAACACCAGCAACAAGACTCAACTCGCTGCTCATCACAAAATCAACATTTCGGCTACCAAACACAACCGAAATCACCTCCAAACACTTCCAAAACTTAACCCAGCCAAGATCCATCACTTCTAACCATTTTTAAACATCAATTAACATCCAAAATGATCACAAACACGTCCTTATACCTCCAGGTATAACAGATCACCAAAAACACTCCAAAAACAACCAAAAACTCAAGCCAAACTTAGGAAATTCAACCTATCCGGGATTGCATTAATTAAAACTCAACTTCTAATCAATTTAGCATTCATTTAACATCATTTTGACACTTTAAAACACTGCCCAAACAGATCACACGAAAATTCCACCAAAATCACCAAATCTTGCATTTTAAGCCAAAATCAAGATTTCAATTGAAAAGCCTTTAACAAATCACAAATCAAGGATTGAGAACTTAGCAATTTCAGTAAAGAACTGATAGTTTAGAGGAGAAGGACGTTCTTACCTCCAAACTTGAATTTCTCCTTTTTAGAGCCAAAAAGCTTGATGAAACAACTTGCAAATTGAGAGGTTTTGTTGTAGAGATGATTAGGAATCAAAAGAGAGTTGAAATGAGTGATTTAGATGACAAAATCAGAGAAGAAAATCTGGAGAAATGTGTTTGGGTTGAGAGAAAATGAGAGAAAAGGAAAATTGAGAGAAAATAAAAAAGTTAGTTATAAAATGGTAAAATGATTTCCCTCCACATTTCATAAACTTTAAAATCAGAATAAAGCCTTAAAATATCTTAGAAAAATCTGGAGAAACTCTTTTTGGAATAATAGCTCCTTAAAGATTCAAAGTTTCAATCCTTTATAAAACTATCACGCAACTTTCAAAAATTACATTTTGGTCACTAGCCAAAATGTCAACCTTCCGAACCTCATTTTCCAAAATTGATTTCACAGTTCACTTAATTATATTAAAAGATGATTTTAGAACATTTTTCCATATTTTTATTGCAACCCGAACTAGGCTTTCCTAAATTCACCCTTATATATTCGATCAGCACTTTGACCGAACCGGTCAACGCCCAAAACTTCTGAGCCCAAAACCGGGGCGTTACATGCCTTGTGGGGCATCTCCTAAGTTAACCACTTCCTATATTCATGGGGCTTCAGTCCCCAGATAATGCTTGAGGCGCTGTCCGTTGACTTTGAATTGGTGCCCGCCTTTTAATGATCTGATTGTGATAGCACCATGGGGAAAAACTTGTACAACTTGGAACGGGCCAGACCATCTAGACTTTAGCTTCCCTGGGAAGAGTGTTAGTCTAGAGTTGAACAACAGTACAAGCTGCCCTGGGCAGAACTGTCGTGGCAGCAATTTCCTGTCATGCCACTTCTTAGTCTTCTCCTTGTAGATTCTTGCATTGTCGTAGGCCATTGTTCTTATTTCTTCAATCTCGTTCAGATCCAATAGCCTTTTCTGGCCTGCCTTGTCCAAATCAATATTCACTACCTTGATCGCCCAATATGCTCTATGCTCTATCTCGATAGGCATGTGACAGGTTTTTCCATAAATCAATCGGTATGGAGACATGCCCAATGGAGTCTTAAAAGCTGTCCTATATGCCCATAATGTATCATTAAGGAGTAAAGATCATTCTTTCCTAGTTGGCTTAACAATCTTCTCAAGAATGTCCTTAACTTCCCTATTGGATATCTCAGCTTGTCCATTGGTCTGTGGGTGGTATGCTGTCGTGATCCGGTGCTTGACACCATATTTCTTCAAGGGGGCAGCAATAACCCTATTGTCAAAATGTCTCCCTTCATCACTGATAATCGCCTTAGGGATGCCAAACCTCGAAAAAATGTTTTTATGTAGAAATTTTTGGACTGTTTTGGCATCATTCCTTTGAGTGGAGATAGCTTCAACACACTTAGAGACGTAATCCACTGCTAGGAGGATGCATAGACTTCCACATGAAGATGGAAAAGGTCCCATAAAATCAATCCCCCAAACGTCGAAGATCTCGACTTCTAGAATGTTCTGCAGTGACATCTTGTTTCTTCACGAGATGTTTCCTGTCCGCTGGCACCTGTCACAGTTCTTGTAGAAGTCCTGTGCATCTTTATACAGTGTCGGCCAGTAGAACCCTGACTGCAACACCTTGGCAGCAGTTTTGTTGCCTCCTAAGTGACCTCTATATTGTGAAGCATGGCAGTGATGGAGAATGTCTTCTTGCTCTTCTTGAGGTACACATCTCCTTATAACCTGATCTGCACACATTTTGAAGAGAAGGGGTTCGTCCCAATAATAATGCTTAATATCATTTTGGAACCTCTTCCTTGCTTGATAATTAAGATCAGAAGGAAGTATTCCACTAACTATAAAATTAACGAAATCATTATACCAGGGGAGTTCAGAAGACTTACCTGCCGCAATAGCTGTTGCGGCAGTGATTGCGGCAGCAAAGAGCTGCTCATCTGGGAAGGTCTCCAGTATGTTTGTCTCATCTACTGGCAGACTCTGTCCCTGCTCCAACCTTGACAAGTGACCCGCCACTTGTTTTTCTGTCCCTTTTTTGTCCTTCATTTCAAGGTCGAATTCTTGCAATAGCAGGATCCACCTTATCAATCTAGGCTTTGCATCCTTTTTCGCGAACAGATACTTCAGGGCAGAATGGTCTGTGTGCACTATTACCTTCGTCCCAAGTATGTAAGAACGAAAATTGTCGATGGAGAACACCACAGCTAATAGCTCCTTTTCTGTGGTGGTGTAGTTTACTTGGGCGTCATTCAATGTCTTGCTGGCATAATATATAACATGAAACAGCTTATCTCTGCGCTTTCAAAGTGCTGCCCCGACAACATAGTCACTAGCATCACACATAATCTCAAATGGCTGTGTCCAGTCTGGTGGCTGTACTATTGGGGCTGTTACCAGTTTTTCCTTCAGAACCTTGAATGCTTCAATACATTCATCATTAAAGTCAAAGGGTCGGTTCTGCTCTAAAAGATGGCACAGGGGCTTGGTGATTTTTGAGAAATTTGCAATGAATCTTCCATAAAAACCAACATGCCCTAAGAAACTTCTAATGCCCTTGACTGTGGTCGGCGGCGGCAGCTTTTCGATCACTTCTATTTTAGCCCTGTCGACTTCTATGCCACGGCAACTAATCTTATGGCCAAGGACTATCCCTTCATCCACCATAAAGTGGCATTTTCCCAATTCAAAACTAGGTTTGCTTTTTCACATCTTTCAAGTACCTTTTGTAGATTGCCGAGGAAGCTCTCAAAATCGTCTCCAAAGACGGAAAAATCATCCATAAATATCTCCAGGAAGTCCTCTACCATGTCGGAGAATATGGCCATCATGCACCTTTGGAAGGTGGCGGGTGGTGCATTACATAATCCAAACGACATTTCTACTAAAAGCATATGTTCCGTAGGGGCATGTAAAAGTCGTCTTTTCTTGATCCTCCGGTGCAATAGCAATTTGATTGTAACCTGAATAACCATCAAGAAAACAATAGTAAGGTTTACCTGCTAATCTATCAAGCATTTGATCAATAAAGGGTCAAGAATGGACCGGAAAGCTCCCTTCAAGTATCCTAACGAGATGGTTAAGGTCATAATGGAGGTGTTGCCCATTGGAGGACCTTGGTTGAGCAAAGGTTATATGGTGTTTAAAAGTCCATATATGAGGACCTTGTGCTTGTTGAGATCAAAATGGCGGTGTAAGACCATGTGTGGATCTTGTGTGGGGTGTCCCGGATCTCGTTAGTGATTTATACAACTACCAATCGGTTATGCAAAGGTTGTATGGTGTTTAAAAGTCCATACAAGGAAACCTTGTGCATGTTGAGGTTGTATGGTGTTTAAAAGTCCATGCATGGGAACCTCGGGAAAAGCTAAGGTTGTATGGTGTTTAAAAGTCCATACATGGGAACTTTAGGCTTGTAAGGTCAAATGGTGTTTAAAAGTCCATTTGGGAGGCCTTGGATTGGTAGGGTGTATGGAGCGTAGGGACAACGCTCGGAATCCGCGTATCCGATCGGGTTGTTGAGTTGAAAAGTGGATGTGGTTGATCACTTGGAAGCCAATGTAATGTTCTTGATCATAAAGAAGCATGAGATGCTTGAAAAGATGCATGGTTGCATGAAAAGTGTATGATGCTAGTGAATGCATGTTTACTTGTTAAGTTGAACAAGAGTTGATTATCATTTGGCAAATGATGCTTGTGTGCATGAGATCTCTTTAATGCATTGTAGTCTTGTTAAGACTTGTTTTAAAAGGCATGTGATGATGGTGATGTGATTTATATGTTGTCTTTGTTTAATGCATGAATTGGATTGCTTGAATAATGGTTTAAAAGGGGTTTCTTGCTTGAAATGATGTTCAAGGTTATGAATGGGTAATATGAAATGGAAGTGTTTTCCAAGATTTTAATTTAGCTTTGCGTAAGGTGTTTATGCATGGAATGGTTAAATGGATGATTATGTCATTTATGCTTTAAAAGGTTTTCTTAGCTTGCTAAGCTAAGGTTTGGTTTCATGTATGTGCAATGCATGGTTTAAGCATGATGTTGAAAAGTAGTTTTCAAACATGGTTTTGAATTGTCAAATCGGGTTTATTTTGAAAGTGTTTTGTAACCCGCTGCATTGATGGTGTTTTGGTTTTGAGCATTCCTCACTAAGCATTATGTGCTTACGCTCCTTTTTGTCCATCAATGCAGATTCTTGAAGTTTGGACAGCAAGGAGCAAGGGATTCAAGGTGGACTCCAATTGAGATGTATGTCTCGATGAATAGCTATAGTTAATAAGGGCAATGGGGGTAGAATCTCTCGGATTGATGTTTTTGTATTCGTGTATGTTCGGACAAGTATGTTTTAATGTTGTTGATGTTGCTGAATCATGAATTGGCTATAATGAGATTGCTTTGGAAAGTTTGTGCTTAAGTGGTTGCTTGTGTAGGAAGCATGGCTATAGAATTGGGGCTTTTTGCATATGATGTTGTTCGGATGATTTGTTGATGCTTGTAGGTTATACTTATGTTGAATTGCATGCTGGTAAAGTTTGGTGGCAATTGGAGCATGTTTGAATGATTAATTGCATGTTTTGGAATGCCTTTTTGCTGCAATCTGTGCAGGCGTTTCGGAACAGTGTGCACCGTTTCGGAACGGGTGCCTTGCATGAACCCAGGCGTCCGAAACGGTATGCACCGTTTCGAAACGGTTTGGTCTTTGCCAAGGCCATTTTTCGGAACGGGGTCGATCGGTTTCAGAACGGCCCGTGTTTCGGAACGGGGTCGATCGGTTTCAGAACGGCCGACCGTTAGGGGCTGACATTGGCAGTTATATGTTTTGAATTGTTTGCATTTTGGTCCTAAAACTTGTTTGTGCAATTGTATGAGTTTGGGATGTCCGTTTGAGCTGAAATTTGGCAGAGAAGCATGAAACCTGAATAATTTTAAGTTGGTAACTTAAAATTTGGTTAAGTCCTTAAAGTTTTCAAAATTTACAATTTGGTCCCTAAAGTTGTAAATTGTTTCATTTGGGTCCATGTTTGATCTCTGATGTTTGTGATCTTTGTGTATGATGTTTGTGTGATCACATCTAAGGTTAATGTGTATCTAGACAAGAGTAAAAGGAAAAAAAAGGGTCGTTAATCAAGGTTGACTTTCGGGTTGACTTTGGTTTTCCCCGTGTAACTTTCTTAATTCGGGTCAACCGTCTGGGCCGGGTTAAGGGGGTTACACAGCCATTAACCAACAGAACCAAACATCTATAACATCATTTAACATCTAAAAAGAACCTATTAACATCCTTATACCTCCAGCAACATCAGATCCACAAGATCACCTCAAAAACAATCAAGAATCACAAGCTAAACTTAGGAAACTCAACCTATCCGGGATTGCATTAATCAAAACTCAATTCCTTATCAATTTAGAGCCCAAATAATCATCAAAAACACATCTCAAATCATAGATTTAACAGATCAAACGAAAATCATCAAAAATCACCAAATCTTGCATTATAAGCCAAGATCCAATTCACAACTCAAAAGCCTTTAATAAAACATCAATTAAGGATTGAAAACTTAGGAATTTCAGTAAAGAACTGATAGTTTAGAGGAGAAGGACGTTCTTACCTCCAAACTTGAGTTTCTCCTCTTTTTGGAATCAAAAACCTTGATGAATCAAGTAGCAAATGATGAGGTTTTGTAGATATGTTGATTAGGAATCAAAAGAGAGTTGAAAGGAGGGATTTAGGTGAGAAAATCAGACACAATTCTCTCGAATGAAAGTGTTTGGGTTGAGAGAAAATGAGAGAAAGGAAAATAGGAAGTTAGTTATCAAAATGGCCAAAATGGCTTTCCCTCCACTTTTGATATGTTTTAAAATCAGAATAAATCCTTAAAATATCTTAGAAAAATCTGGAGAAACTACTTTTGGAATAATAGCTCCTTAAAGATTCAAAGTTTCAACCCTTTATAAAACGGTCTCCAAACTTTCAAAAATTACATTTTGGTCACTAGCCAAAATGTCACCCTTCCAAAACTCATTTTCCAAAATTGATTTCACAGTTCACTTAATTATATTAAAAGATGATTTTAGAACATTTTCCCATATTTTTAATGCAACCCGAACTAGGCTTTCCTAATTTCACCTTTTTAGATTCGACCAGCACTTTGACCAAACCGGTCAACGCCCAAAACTCCTAAGCCCAAAACCGGGGCGTTACACTCTTGATGGTAATATAGGGGGTGGGGAGGGTATTGTGCCTCAGGCTGGTGCGCAAGTCCAAGGTGATGGTAATGTACCTCCGACCAGTGCGAATGTTGGGGGTAATGGAGCTCAGGCGGGTCAGGGTCAGGTATGTGCGGACATGAATCATTTGATTTAGACTATAGCCGGGGCTTTTCAGACAACTTTGGCCGATATGAAAGCTGCATCACCAACTCAGGGTGTGGGGACATGTTTACCCCTTGAGAGGCTCTGTAGTTTAGGCGGAGTTGAGTTTTATGGTTTGACTCTTGAGGGTTCAGAGGCTTGTCTCGAGAGTACTACACGCATCTTGGGTCAGATGGAGTGGTCAGACACTCGTAAGTTGGGTTGCGTTGTCTCCTTGCTTCAGGGAGATGCATATGCTTGGTGGACCATTGTTACATCGAGTATGGCCAAAGCGGATGTCACTTGGGAATTCTTTAGAAATGCCTTTATGATGAAGTATCTCAGAGTCCGATATCAGGATGAGAATAATATAGAATTTATGGCCTTGGTTCAGGGTAGCAAGACGGTGTCCGAGTATGAGGTTCAATTTGTGAGGTTGAGCCAGTATGCTCCCGAGTTGGTTCCTAGTGAGAGGGAATGGTGTGAGTGTTTCCAATATGGGTTGACTAGAGATGTGAAGACTTATATGCTTACCTTTGACGACACTGAGTTTGATGTTTTGGTCTCTAGGGCCAAGGATATTGAGCAAAACTTAGGCTCCGATGCTCGTGCTAGTGGGTCTGATTCTGGGAAGAGACACGTAGATTGGGACAAAAATCATGCCAAGAGGCATAGAGATACGAGGTATCAGCTCGACTCGAGGCATATGAGCGGTAACCATGGATGGGGCCATATGGGCCAATGAGCTTTTGTTCACACTCCTGAGTACACTAGATGCAGGAGACGCCACCAAGGCGAGTGTATGGGTACCTTTGGGGTAAGTTGGAACTGTGGTTCCCGATATCATCTAATGCGTAATTGTTCACACCCGGCTAGGGGCGGACTGACTCCAGCTAGGGGTTTTGAGCATCAGAGAGGTCGTGGGCGCGGTCGTGGTAACTTTCAGCCGAGGAACGATGGTCAGATGAACTTGGCTCACATGGTGACAGTTCAGCCTGAGGGTGGAGGACCGGCTAGGTTGTATGCACAGCGAGAGGCTAGGAATGACACGGATGTCATTGTAGGTAATTTCTCGTTACAGTCTTTGACTTTGCTTTCTTTGATAGATTTGGGGTTGATACATTCATATATCTTTGGTGAACATGTGAGGTTCATAGGTCTACTGTATGAGTGGTTAGAGGTACGTGTAAATGTTACTAGTTCCTTCGATGATACGATGGTAGTTAGGAAGATGTATAGGAGGTTTACCTTGATGATTCAGGGCCACGTGATTCCGGTTGACATGATAGAGTTGCCGTTTCATGGTTTTGATGCGATTTTGGGCATGGATTGGTTTGTAGAGCATAAAGCTAGGGTAGACTTTGAGACCAAAAGATTCTATGTGAGGCTTACAAATGATATTGAGGTTGTGGTAGTTGGCGAGAACGTTAGGTTCTTGTCCAATGTTGTTTTTGCGTTGGAAGCTCAAAGGTTGATGGATTTGGGTTGTTAGACTCACTTGGCTTATATGATGAATCTGAATATGATTGAGGTTAGACTGCAAGACACCATAACAGTTTGTGACTTTCCGAGTGTTTTTCGGAATAGTTGTCGGGTTTGCCCCCAGATAGAGAAGTTGAGTTTGCTATTGAGATGTATTCTGATTCTGCACCTGTGTCTATTCCTCCGTATAGAATGGCACTGGAAGAGTTGAAGACACAACTTCAGAAGTTGTCAAATAGAGGTTTCAGTAGGCCTAGTATTTCTCCGTGGGGTGCTCCGGTTTTATTTGTGAAGAAAAAGGATGGCAATATGAGGATGTGCATAGACTATAGGGAGTTGAACAAGGAAACCGTGAAGAACAAGTACCCTTTTCCTCAGATAGATGACTTGCTTGATAAGTTGAGAGGTGCTTCAGTGTTTTCGAAGATTGATTTGAGATCTGGTTACTATCAGTTGATGGTGAAAGATGTTGACATACCGAAGATAGCCTTCCGTACACGTTATGGGCACTTCGAGTTCTTGGTAATGCCTTTCAGTTTGACTAATGCTCCAACCGCATTTATGGATATGATGAACCGAGTGTTCCACGAGTTTTTGGACAGGTTTGTGGTAGTGTTCATAGATGATACCTTAGGGAGGTAGTCTTTCTAGGTCACGTAATCTCGTCCAATGAGATTAGTGTAGATCCCAAGAAGATAGAAGCCATAGTGAGTTGGAAACAACTGAAGTCGGTGACAGAAATCCGTAGTTTCTTAGGCTTGGCAGGATATTATCGAAGATTTGTCGAAGGATTTTCAAAGATAGCGGCACCTTTGACTAAGTTTCTTCAGAAGAATGTTCTGTACGAGTAGTCAGATGCAAGACAACAAGCGTTTCAAAAGTTGAAGAAAGCTTTGACCGAAGCTCCTATTTTGATTCAGCCTAAACCAGGGAAAAAGTTTGTGATTTACAGTGATGCCACGTATGTAGGTTTAGGTTGTGTGCTTCTGCTTCGAGACAGTTGAAAGTTCACGAGAAGAACTATCCCACTCATGACATAGAGTTAGTCGCAGTAGTGTTTGCTTTGAAGATTTGGAGACATCACCTTTATGGTGAGAAGTGCACCGTTTATACCGACCACAAGAGTTTGAAGTACTTTATTACTCAGAGGGAGTTGAACCTTAGACAGCGTTGGTGGTTAGAGCTTCTTAAGGATTATGACCTTATGATAGAATACCATTCGGGTAAGGAAAACGTAGTGGCTGATGCTTTGAGCAGAAAAATGGCAGTTCAGTTGCGGGCCATGTTTGGGTGGTTGGGTGTGTCAAATGATGGCGGTTTAATAGCTAAGTTGCAAGTTAAACCGTCGTTGGCTCAGTTAATTCGAGAGAAACAGTTGCAAGATAAGTCTTTGGCACCTCACGTGCAAGATTTAGCCGATGATAGACCTACATATTTTTGTTTTGGTGAGAATGGGATCCTATTTACAAGGATAGGATAGTTGTTCCAAAAGATTCCGAGTTGAGGCGTACTATCTTGAATGAAGCACATAACAGTCCTTTTGCTTTGCATCCGGGTAATACGAAGATGTACCGTGGGCTAAAAGAGAAGTACTATTGTGTTGGGTTGAAGACGGATGTGGCCGAGTTTGTGAGTAAGTGTATGTAATGTTAGAGAGTTAAAGTCGAGCATCAATTTCCTTTAGATTAGTTGCAGCCATTGAAGATTCCGGAATGGATGTGGGAATGTATTACCTTGGATTTTGTATCGAGTTTACCGTTAACTCCTTTGAAGAAGAATTTCGTGTGGGTGAGAGTCGATAGATTTACTAAGTGTGCCCACTTCATACATGTTCATACTGCTTACACTTTAGATAAGTTGCTCAATCTGTACATTAGTGAGATAGTGAGATTGCATGGGGTACCAAAATCGATTGTGTCTGATCAAGATCCGAGGTTTACAACTAGATTTTGGGAGTGTTTGCATCGTGTGTTGGGTACTTGGTTGAACTTCAGTACTTCGTATCATCCGCAGTCAGATGGTCAGTTGGAGAGGGTTATTCAGGTGTTGGAGGACATGTTGAGGTGTTGTATCATCGTCTTTTAGGGTTCTTGGGAGATACACCTACCGTTACTAGAGTTTGCGTACAATAACAATTATCAGGCTAGTATTCAAATGGCATCGTATGAAGCTATGTATGGTAGGAGGTGTAGAACACCTATCTGTTGGGCCCAGGCCGAATAAAAGCTTATACCGATTTGCTTAAGAGCACTTCTGAGAAGGTAAAATTCATTTTGACCGCTTGAAGGCAGCTTCAGACCGACAGAATTCGTATGCTGATTTGAAAAGAAAGGATATAGAGTATGCCGTGGGCGAGAAAGTGTTTTTGAAAGTCTCACCTTGGAAGAAGGTGATGAGGTTTGGTAGGAAGGATAAGTTGGGTCCGAGATTCATTGGACCTTACGAGGTAGTTGAGAGGATCGGTCCCATTGCGTATAGATTGAGACTCCCGACTGAGTTAGAGAAGATTCATGATATGTTCCACGTTTATATGCTTTGGAAGTATAGATCAGATCCGTCTTATGTAATTCCAGTGGAAGAGATTGAGTTGAACCCCGACTTGTCGTATAATGAAGAGCCGATTGAGATTCTTGCTTCGGACAAGAAAGTGTTGCGTAGGAGGTCTATCGAGTTAGTTAAGGTTCTGCGGAGACACCGAGGTGTGAAAGAGGCTACTTGGGGAGATAAAAGAGGACATGGAAAGACAGTTTTCGTATATTTTTCCGTCAGGTAATTTCGGGGACAAAATTCATTGAGTGGGGGGAGAGTTGTAACACCTTGGTTTATGACCCGAGAGTTTATCGGTTTTGATCTAGGATTTGTTCGGGTTAAACTGGATTTAAAATGATGATTTTATAAAAAAAATTGCATTTATTTACGAAAATGCCATTAATGAAAATTTTAAAAGGGTTTTATCTTGTTTCTTTTCAAAATCAAAAGGAAGAAAAGCTATCATCTTCTTAAAAGCTCCCTTTGCTCCAAAACCCTTCTTAAACCCTAAAATCACAATTCCATTGTCCAATCCCTCATCCAAGAAAAATTTGTGAAGGTAATCTCTCCCTTGTTTCAGTTCTTACCTATCTAACTTGTGCTCTTTGAAAACTTTCGTTTAAAACCCATTAAATGCATTTTGATTTGGTGGTGGATTTGAGAAAATGAGAATTTCTATGGGTTTTTCGTGTGGGTTTTCTAAGGTAATATTTAAGGGTGTTTTTTGATCATGCTTGGGTTTCTTAAAAATGTTAAAAGGATGGAAAATGGTGGGAAACCCGAAATAGGTATAAAAATTAGATTTTTAGGTTGAAAAGGTTGGTTTTAGGTTGAAAACGTGGCTGGTGGTTCCCTTGATGTTGTGGAACGTTTCTAGACAATTTTGGATGTGTTTTGATGATTGAAATTGATGATTTCAGTGTGGGGTTTGTTTAGAACGAAAATGGTGAAGTTTGGATGAAATTTGTGTTCGAATCGATGTGTTTTGGTTGCAAGTTTGAGTTTCTGGGTTGTTTCTGGTTTACAAGTGTATTGGTGTCCTACTAGTTTGTTTTGGGTTGCTTAAAACAAAGGAATCAGGTTCAGATGCTTTGGGCGCGATACCAGATACTACGGAGGCTTGAGAACGATGTTTCGGCTTTCGTTGGGCTTAATCGGTGAGTGGAAACTGTTTTGAAACTTTAAATGCATTCAATGAAGGTTTTCGGGTTTGGGTGGAGTCTTAGAGACTAACCTAGACCCGAGTGTAAGTGTATCTATTCTCGCTCGTTTGATTGATTATGGTCGTTCTCAATTATGTGGGTTGTGGTGTTTTTGGATTGTTTTTACTCTTAGTTAATGTTGTTGTGTAGTCGTTGTTGTTGTCGAGCCTCACGTGATGGTTGTCGTTACTACGGTGATGTGTTTTCCCATCAATAGTGACTAGTAGAAGAGTACGGTGTTGTGTAGTCCCATCGAAAAACTACTAGTTGTTGTGAACAGTGATGTGTAGTCCCACCGGGTTTTGGTTATGTATGTGCATACCATGTATTGTGATGATTGTGTTTTATTACGCCTTTCCTTTAATGGTTTTGCTTTAAATCTAAGATTTATGTTTTAAAAACTGCATTGTTGTTGTATTTTAGAGCTCCGCTCACTAAGCTTTAAGCTTACGCTCTCTTCCTTTCCAACAATGCAGATCGTTAGTGGCTTGGGAGGCAAGTGAGCAAGGGAGGAGTTTCTCAGAGTTCTCGAGTAGATCAAAATATGGTTTATGTTTTGTAATAGCACTTAGACAATAGGATTGTTAGATTTGTATGTTAAAGGGTTGATGTTCAAACTCCTATACTTGCTTTGTTTATGTTTCAAGCATGTTTTAAATGGTAATACTATGTTAAATTGAGACTTGATGTGGCCTTGTAAGAAATGCTATGCATATTGGCATGTTAGTGTTTTAGAACCTACGTGTTCATGTGAGTTTAGGGCTTGAAATCCATTTTGTTGCTTGAATGTATGATTAATGGTGTGATTAGGACACTTTGCCTCTAGAATGTATGTATGATATGTTGCTATATGGGTTTTGATGATTCAGGACAAGTTTGGGACGTTTGAAGTTGTCAAATTATGATTTCGAGCCTATATGTGTACAAGCGTTTCGAAACGATCGATGCGGTTTCGGAAAGGTTGACAGATCCAGGGGTACTCGTACTAGAACAGGGTGATGCCGTTTCGATACGATTTGCCACTGTTAGCCTCCATTTCAGAACACGTTTCGATATGTTTCGACGCTGTGAGCCCCCATTTCGGATCCCGTTCCGATATGTTTTGTTATTGGAAGCCTCCGTTCTGAAACAAGGTGGGACCGTTTAGGAACGGCTTGGTCTTGCTATTAAAATAAAGCCCACGTTTCGGAATGGGAAAGCCTTTTTCGAAATGCAGTCAATTAATTTGGTTAAATGGCATCTCCAAAGGTTCCTGAACGTTGCATTTTAGTCACTAAAGCTTGTATGTTACCTTGTTAAGTTTATATGTATCCCTTATGAAGGTTTTTCCCCGTATGCATGCAAATTGACTAATAACTACGTGGTAAATTTAAATTAATGTGTGCCCTCTGTTCGTTCGCATCTATATTCATATATCCACTTTTGTCTACTCACCTAGGGTTAATTGTGATATCTAGTCAAGATAATAAACGAAAAAATATAGGGTTGCTAATCAGAGTGAGGCTTTATCGGGTTTCGCTTCGGTTTTCCCCGTGTAACCCATTCGCATCGGTATGTTGGCTAGGCCGGGATGAGGGGGTTACATAAAGACATATCCAAAATACCAATTAGGAATCCACAAACCACATAGAGACCAATTACGCGCCTCAATACACAAACTAAACATGCTAAAGGTGTCACATAACACAAAGCAACTTATGAGTGGAAATCCCTCCCATTGCCTCTTATTACACTAAAACGAAAACACATACTTTGCTTAGCTAAAATCACTTGGATACCCCTTGCTTTCTTGCTGCCAAAGATGCTCAATTCTCTGCATTGATGAAACAAATGAGCGTAAGCATAAAGCTTAGTGAGGACCGCTATAAAACCAAAACATTCAACAATGCATTTTAAAAACCAAAACATCATTCTTTGTAAACACACGCATTCCTTTAAAACATGCACTTAAAACATCATTTCCTCTTTCAAATTCACATGTTCATGGCATCATTAATTACAACAGCAAAAACCTTTGCTCATGCTTAAACAAAGTACCACATGCATTCTAGCATAAATCACAAGAATCACATCTTTCTCAAAATAAGCATTCATCATTAATTCATTATATCATCACCATTACATTGGCTCGCAAGTGATCAATAACAAAAACCCTATTAAAACACAACACAATCGATACAATCGGATATGTGAATTACAAGTGTTGTCCCACACGCTTCATACACACTTGTAACGCCCCGGTTTTGGGCTTAGAAGTTTGGGCGTTGACCGGTTCGGTCAAAGTGTTGTTCGAATATAAAAAGGTGAAATTAGGAAAGCCTAGTTCGGGTTGCATTAAAAATATGGAAAAATGTTCTAAAATCCTCTTTTAATATATATAAGTGATCTGTGAAATCAATTTTACAAAATGAGGTTTGGAAGGGTGACATTTTGGCTAGTGACCAAAATGTAATTTTTGAAAACTGCGTGACTGTTTTAGAAAGGATTGAAACTTTGAATCTTTAAGGAGCTATTTACCCAAAGGGAGTTTCTCCAGATTTTTCTCAGATATTTAGTGATTTAATTCTGATTTTTAAACAAAAGGAAATTGGAGGGAAGTTATTTCTAACTAATTTTTCCTAAAATCTCATTTTTCTTTCTCTCATTTTCTCTCAACCCAAACACCTTTTCTCCAGATTTTTTCTTCTGATTTTGTCACTTACATCTCTCTTTTCAATCCTCTTTTGATTGCTAATCATCTCATCAACAAAACCTCACCATTTGCTAATCTTCAAGCTTTTTGGTTCTAAAAGAGGAGAAACTCAAGTTTGGAGGTAAGAACGTCCTTCTACTCTAAACTATCAGTTCTTTACTGAAATTCCTAAGTTCTCAATCCTTAATTGATGATTTATAAATGGTTTTAAAGTTGTGTGATGTATCTTGGCTTAAAATGCAAGATTTGGTGATTTTTGATGAATTTTCGTTTGATATGTTAAAGCGGTGATTTGAGGTGTGTTTTTGATGTTAAATGAATGTTAATTTGATAAGGAATTGAGTTTTAATTAATGCAATCTCGGATAGGTTGAATTTCCTAAGTTTAGCTTGTGATTCTTGGTTGTTTTTGAAGTGATCTTGTGGATCTGTTGTTGCTGGAGGTATAAGGATGTTGTTAGGCTCTTTTTAGATGTTGAATGATGCTAAAGGATGTTTAGTTTTGATGGTTTATGGCTGGGCTTTGTTGAGGAGTTGTTTGGATGCATTTTCGGTTGTGTTTGGTAGCCGAAAATAGAGTGTGGATGAGAGCAGCGAGTTTAGGTGCTTTCATTGAAGCTATTAATGCATGATGATGCATTAATCCTCTGCTTTGATGTGTTTAAAACAGTGGAGTCATCTTTGGATCCAAGTGGTTGTGATCCGGAAGCTTGATTTGTGTTTCGACAAAGAGGCGAAACGGAATCGATGAGTGGAATTTGGTTTTCGGCTTTGAAACCAGTGTTTTGGAGGTTTGGGAGCTTAGTTTAAGTCTAAGCAACTTAGCTAAGCTCAAGAGTAAGTTTTCGGAAAAACTCTCTTGGTGATGGCCATGGTTTTTGTTTATATGCAATGTGTTGATTGCATGATTTTAAATCTGTTTTTAAAGCATATCTAGCATGTTTATTTGCTGAGATTTTAAGCCATGTGTTGAAGGAAGCTCAAGGTAAGAGTTCCTTGTTTTTGAACATTGTTTAAATGTGGTTTAATGCTTAAAGATGCATGATGTTTATGGCTTGGTTTAATGCTTTAAAACAGTGGTTTAATGTTGATTAATGATGCATATTGGCAAGTGATGTTAAGGTCACAAAGGTGGTTAAAAGTCCTTGGATGGTTCTTGGTTAAGATCGCAAAGGTGGTTAAAAGTCCTTGTGTGGATCTTGGAAAGTTTAAGAACAACATGGTGTTTAAAAGTCCATGGTTGGTTCTTGGTTAAGGCTCAAGGTGGTTAAAATTCCTTGGAAAGCCTTGGTTACTTAAGAACATCAAGGTGGTTAAAAGTCCTTGGATGATTCTTGTTAAGGACACAAAGGTGGTTAAAAGTCCTTTTGTGGTCCTTGCCATGGTGTTTAAAAGTCCATGGGTCCATGGTGTTTAAAAGTCCATGGGGATAAGATCACAATGGTGTTTAAAAGTCCATGTGTGGATCTTATGTGAAATGTATCACTTGTTGCCAATATGACTTGTTATGAACTTGAAGCATGAGATGCTTGTTGAAATGTTTATGAGCATGTTTAATGATACTTGAAGCATGAGATGCTTGTTTTTAAATGTTTAAGAACATGTCCAATGTTGCTTGAAGCATGGTTTATAAATGAGTTTTATAAATGCATTAATGAATGGTTTTAATGAGCATTCCTCACTAAGCTTTTGCTTACGCTCTCTCTCTTTTTCTTAAACCAATAATGCAGAGCATTAAAGTGCATTGAGGGCAGCAAGGAAGGCAAGCAATCAAGTGGAAGTTAAGCTCAAGTATGGGAAGGTTTTCCTAAACACTTTTAGCTTTAGGCATTTGGCAATGGGGGACCTATGTGGATGTTTTGGGAGATGTTATGAACTCCCTAAGTTTGCTTAATGTTGTTAATAATGCTGGATTTTGTAATTGGCCAATTATGTGTTTGGTTTTGGAGGTTTTAGTGCATGAATGGTTTGCTTGAGTAGGAAGCATGCCTATAGAATTGGGGCTTTTCATAATTGATGCTATTGTGATGATTGAATGATGCATTTATGTTCCTTACACGTTGTATGTCTTGCTGGTAAAGTTTGGTAGCGTTTGGAGCATGATTGGTTGGTCAATTGTGTGTTTAAGCAAGCGTTTTTCAGCATTCTGTGCAGGCCGTATCGGAACAGTAGCTACCGTTTCGGAACGGGTGCCTTGTAGCAGCCCAGGCGTCCGAAACGGAAGACACCGTTCCGAAACGGAAAGTCCTCTACCAGCCCTCGTTTCGGAACGCGTTGCAGAACGGTCCCGCGTTTCGAAACAGGCTCTCCCTGTTTCGGAACACCTGACCGTTGGGGGCTGACATTGGCAGTTAAATGTTTTGAAATGTTTGCATTTTGGTCCTGAAACTTGTTTTTGCAATTGTATGAGTTTGAGAAGTTCGTTTGTGCTGAAAATTTGCCGGGAAGCATGAAACTTGACTAATTACAAGTTGGTAACATTAATTTGGGTTAAGACCCCATAATTTACAGAATTTACAATTTGGTCCCTAAAGTTGTAAATTGTTCAATTGGGTCCCTGTTTGATCTCTGATGTTTATGATCTTTGAGCATGTTGTTTGAGTGATCATAACTAGGGTTAACGTGCATCTAGACAAGTTTAAAAAGAAGAAAAAAAAAGGTCGTTAATCAAGGTTGACTTTCGGGTTGACTTTGGTTTTCCCCGTGTGACTTTCTTAATTCGGGTCAACCGTCTAGGCCGGGTTAAGGGGGTTACAACACTACTGGCAACTCAAGGTGGAGTTTAACGATACAATCACAACCCCTCAACACCGTGGTAGAGTTTAGCGGCACAACCCCTCAATACCTGTGATGGAGTTTAGCGACACAATCCTAACCCCTCAACATCACTCATCGGTAGTTGTATAACCTACTAGCGAGAGCTGGGACAGAAAACAAGGCTTACACGTGAAAGCTACCTCAACCATTGTAACCACCTTAACCAAGCTCACACATGGGAGCAACCCTCCACCGTTGTGACACTTAACCAAGTCCACCCACGAGAGCCATCCTCAATCGTGGTGACGCCAATTCCTCAATCTCTAGGGTACTTGGGTGGAGTTTAAAGGCACAATCAGTACCCTTCGACATCCAAGGCAACTTTATTCACGATGCACCCAATCCTATAGCCGGCTAACTATATCCGATTAAAGTAACCAAAACCATTTTCCATCACTGGCCAATATAATCATTATTCAACAACATTTCATTGTTTTATCAAAGCATAAACCATTTTACACAAGCAATAACATGCTTAAAACCAATTACATAAATCATATAAACCAAAGGATCACTTACCATGTGAATTCTTAACAAAATGGCATTTAAAACCAGCAACATCAATGCTCCAATCATGCTTTAAAACAGTGATCAAGCCACAAATAATTCAAGTGCATTTTAAACCAAAACATAGCACAATCCGAGAGAGACTTTCAATAAACTTACTCTTGAGCTTATCTAAATGTTTCAAACTTACACTAAGCTCCCAAAACCACGTTCAAAACATTTCAAAGTTGGAAAACTCTTTTCTATTGACCGATACATTAAACTTCGCTTGTCGACGCGAAGATCACTCGTCCAAAGTTTCCAAAATCACTTTTCTTTCTTTCGGATCAATATCCCCTATTTTTAGAGCATAAAAAACAGAGATCCAATGCATTAAAATGCATTCAAACTCCAGCAACTAAACACAAACTCGTTGCCCAACAAAACTACATCAATTCACTCATCCGAAACAACCAAAAACTCAGCCGATTGCTTCCTAAACCAAGCCCAACCAAAAATCAATAGTTCCAATCACTAATATTCATCAAATCAAATCTAAAAACAACCTAAACCCTTCCTTATACCTCTAACAACTATATAACCATCAAATCATTCCAAAAACTCAACTAAAACCATCATAAAACTCAAGGATCTCAAGTATTTCGGGAACTATAACATTAAAACTCTTTCACAGAGTCATAAACATCTTAAAACTCAATTATAATCCAACTAAAATAGTGCTCATCAACAACAGTCCGAAAATCAAGTATTAAACCTTAGTTTGGCAAGATATTGACCTTAAATCAAAACTATAATAAAAAATCAGTTAAAACAACAATTGAGAGTCAATAATCTTTGGAATTTCAATAAAGAACCTTGATTAGAGGTAGAGAACGAGATTTACCTCCAATCCTTCCATTCTTTATTGTTTGACAAGTTTTTGCATCACAAATCTTGAAGAAATTAAAGAGAATTCTTTGAAATGGATAATAAATCAAAGAGAGGGTGTTTGGAAGAAAAGAAATCTGGAGAAAAGATTTTAGAAATGTGTTTTGATGAAATGAGAAGGGAAAAGTTAGTTACGTAAATGAAATCTCCAATTTAATGATTTTATTTTAATAAATAGATAAAATCCCTTTTCAAACAATTACTTAAAAATTTATTTAAAACACATGTCAAATTAAGGAAAGGTGTAATTGCACAAAACCTCCCTAAAGATTCTAAGATTTTGACTTTCCTTTTGAAAATTGAATTTTTCCACGGTTTCAAAACTTTACATTTTGGTCACTGCCCAAAATGTAGCACTTACAAAATTCATTTTGTAAAATTGATTTGACCAACCTCTTAAACATAATTTTAAAGGATTTTATCAAAAAAATTTCATATTTTTATCTTATCCCAAACCTTGATTTCCTTGAACCACCTAATACGATTCGAACCGTTTCCAACTGGTTCACTTAACCTGATTTGATGTCTAAAATATCTAGCCTCAAAATCGGGGCATTACAAGAGGTGTACATTGCATAAGTTGTGAGGTTACATGGTGTACCTATATCTATAGTTTCAGATAGGGATCTGAGGTTCATAGCAAGGTTTTGGGAATGCTTACATCGAGCATTGGGTACACGGTTGAATTTCAGCACTTCGTATCATTCTTAGTCAGATGGTCAGCCTGAACGTGTCATTAAGATTTTGGAAGATAGGTTGAGATGTTTTGTTATTGAGTTCCAAGGAACCTGGGAGAAACAATTGCTTTTGGTGGAATTTGCGTATAACAATGGTTACCAAGCTCGTATACAATTGGCTCCATATGAAGCCTTGTATGGTAGGAAGTGTAGAACGCTTCTTTCTTGGGCGAAAGTTGTGCAAAAGTTTGTTCTTTGCCTGATTTGCTGAAAGGAATGACATATAAGGTAAAGCTTGTTTATGATCAGTTAAAGGCGGCTTCGGATCGTCAGAAATTATACGCGGATTTGAAGCTTAGGGAAATTGAGTTTGCGGTTGGTGATCGCGTGCTTCTGAAAGTGTCACCTTGGAGTAAGGTGATAAGGTTTAGAAGTAAGGGTAAGCTTAGTCCAAGGTTGATTGGACCATATGAAGTTGTGGAGCGTGTTGGCCCTGTTTCATATCGGTTAAGGTTGCCTTCCGAGTTGGAGAAAATTCATGATGTGTTCCATGCCTCGTGTTGGTCCTCTTGCAACCGGATTTGTCTTATGATGAGTTACCTGTTGAGAATCTTGATTCTAGTAGCAAAGTTCTTCATGGTAAGACAATTGAACTTGTAAGGGTTTTGTGGCGACATCGAGGGGTTGAGGAGGTCACATGGGAAAGCAAGGCGAACATGTTGAAACAGTTTTTGCACCTTTTCCTCTCGATAAAATTTAGAGGTCAAAATTTCTTAAGTGGGGGAGAGTTGTAACGCCCCAGTTCGAGGGTTCGGGATTGGTTCAAGAAAAACCTAGTTCGAGAAGTGATAAAAGTATGAGAAATTTTATAATATCCTTTTTAAATGTATATAATGGTTTGATGAAGTCAATTTTGGAAAATGACATTTGGAAGGTGGACATTTCGGTTTAGTGATTAAATCGTAAAAATTGAAAAACTGTTTGTAATGCCTATTTCGTAAAAGAGAGAAAATTTAGAACCTTTAGGCAGCTAATGCAAGTATAATAAGACATTCCCTTAATTTGACATGTTTTAAATGTGTTTAATTAAAAAGATTAAAAAAGGTTTTGATGAAGAAGGGAATTAAGCTTTACAAACTTATTTTGACGTAACTTCTATTTTCTCTCTTCTCATCAGTCAACCATCTATTTTCTTTCAAAACTTCCATAGATCTTTTCCTTTTCATTTTACTTTGATTTCCAAATGATTTCCATGGAGGTTTCTCAACTTGTTTCAATGAATTCTTGAAGATTTTCAATCAAATCTTGACAGTTGAAGGAATATCAAGGGATTAGAGGTAATTTTTTTGATTCTCCTCTAATCAAGGTTCTTTGATGAAATTCCAAAGTATTTGGCTCTTTAATTATGTTCCTTGACAAGGTTTTTCGATTGATTTGAAGAAAATGGCTAAATCAAGCTTTAAATGATGATTTTGTGTAATTTTCGTAATAGATTTGTTTTTGCTGATTTCTGATTGATTTTAATCATGTTTTGGAAGTTTATTAATGTTGAGATTGAGGTTTAAGCATGGTAATCCTAAAACTATTTGGATCTCTAGTTGATTAGGTTGTTAGAATTGGGATTTTGTGGTTTTAATGTGATTGTGAATGCTGGAGGTGTAAGGTTGATAATAGGGAGCTTTTGGATGTTAATCAATGATAATAAATTGTTGGAAGTGTTAGGTTTTGGCTGAGTTGAGTTTGTAGAGTAATCGTTGGTGTTTTTGGTTGTTTTGGATATGCATTTTTGTGGTTTTGGGCAGAGCAACGTGTTAGGTTTGCTTAATAGAGTTTTTAATGCATTGAGATGTGTTAATCCTCTATTCTTATGTGATTTAAAAAAGGAAGAATGTTTCAGAAGCAACCAATTAGGTTTTGGGAGCTTTAGACGCTTAGTATCGCGTCGGCTAATCAAGGTTTCGGGTGTCGGTGTATGAGAATATGGATTTTAGCTTTGGAATGTTTTAAAGGTGGTTTTGGGAACTTAGATGTATGCTTGAAACTCTTTTCTAAGTTCGGAAGTAAGTTTAAGGAATTTCTCTCTCGGTTGTTCTACTATGAAATGGTTTTTATGCACTTGGTTTCGAATTCATGTTACCTATTCTTTAAACATGTTTAAAGCATATGGTTTGCTTTTCTTAATGATGTGTTGATGAAGGTTGCACATGGTAAGTGATCCTTGTAAGTATATGTTTTATACTTGTGATTTAAAGCATGGGTTAATGATTTGGAAAATGATTTAAAGATGAGGCTTTGAAAACAGTGGGGTACATGGTGTAATATGGAATATATTGGCAAGTGAAGTTATAAAAATGGTTTATAAATGTTACCGAATATAGTTAGCTTGTTATAGGATTGATTGCACTATAAACAAGTCACCTTGGATGTTGAGGGGTTTATACGGTGTACCGAATACTCCATCCAAGTACTCTAACAGTTGAGGTATGTGTGTGTGGTGTCCCTTCTCTCGTTAGTGGGGTTATACATCTATCGATGAGTGGTGTTGATGTAACCCCCTTAACCCGGCCTAGACGGTTGACCCGAATTAAGAAAGTCACACGGGGAAAACCAAAGTCAACCCGAAAGTCAACCTTGATTAACGACCCTTTTTTTTCTTTTAAATCTTGTCTAAATGCACATTAGTCCTAATTGTGATCACACAAACATCATACTCAAAGATCACTAACATCAGAGATCAAACATGGACCCTATTGAACAAATTACAACTTTAGGGACCAAATTGTAATTTCTGATAATTAAAAAGACTTAACCCAAATTAAAGTTACCAACTTGAAATTAATCAGGTTTCATGCTTCTCTTTGAAATTTCAGCTCAAAAGGACTTCCCAAGCTCATGCAATTGAACAAACAAGATTCAGGACCAAAACGCAAACAATTCAAAACATATAACTGCCCATGTCAGCCCCCAACGGTCGACTGTTCCGAAATAGGTAGACCCCGTTCCGAAACACGGGCCGTTCCACAACGGGTTCCGAAACATGGCCTTGGCAGAGACCAAACCGTTTCGAAACGGTACATACCGTTTCGGACGCCTGGGTTCATGTAAGGCACCCGTTCCGAAACGGTGCATACTGTTCCGAAACGCCTGGACAGATTGCAGCAAAATAGCATTCCAAAACATGCAATAGATCATTCAAACATGCTCCAAATGCCACCAAACTTTACCAGCATGCAATTCAACATATTTAAGACTTAAAGGCATCATCAAATCAACAATCTAACATCATAAGCAAAAAGCCCCAATTCTATAGGCATGCTTCCTACACAAGCTAGCTATTTAAAACACAAAACTTCCAAAACAAGCATGTAATGATCCAATTCAAAAACCAGCAATCTCAACAACATTCAACATACTTAGGGAGTCCCAAACACCTCCCAAAACATACACATTGGTCCCCCATTGCCAAATCACCCAAAAGCTAAAATGTTTAACAAAAACCTTCCATACATTGAGCTTTACTTGCACTTGAATTCTTGCCTTCCTTACTGCCCCTCAAGGTTCTCTAATGCTCTGCATTATTGAATTAAGAAAACGAAGAGAGCGTAAGCAAAAGCTTAGTGAGGCATGCTCTTTTAAAACCATTCAATAATGCAATTAAAACCATTTATAAACATGCTTAAAATCAACCTTTGCACATGCTCAAAAGCATACTTAAAACAAGCAATCTCATGCTTCAACATAATCATTAAAACAAGCATCTCATGCTTCATAATATACTTAACATGTCATATGGGCTCAAGTGATACATTCCATTTCTTAAAACAAGTTCATCAACTTCCCAAGGACATTTAAACACCTTGGCCCCAAGGACTTTTAAACACCTTGGCCATGGACTTTTAAACACCATGAATGAGGACCACACAAGGACTTTTAACCACCTTTGTGTCCAAAGCTTGAATCACCCCAAGGACTTTTAAACACCTTGGCCCCAAGGACTTTTAAACACCTTGGCCCCATGGACTTTTAAACACCATGGCCCCATGGACTTTTAAACACCATGGAAAGGATCACCTAAGGACTTTTAACCACCTTAGTGTCCGCAACAAGAATCATCCAAGGACTTTTAACCACCTTGATGTTCTTAAGTAACAAGGCTCACTCAAGGACTTTTAACCACCTTAGTGACCTTAATCTTTTTAAAACATCACTTGCCAATATACATCATTTTCATCATTTAATCCACTGTTTTAAAGCATTAAATCAAGCCATTTTCATCGTGCATTTAAAAGCATCAAACCACATCATTTCAATGTACAAAAGCAAGGAACTCCTACCTAGAGTTACCTTCAACATATGGCTTACATCATCAGCAAAAACCATGCTAAAACATGCTTTCAAAACAGTAATTAAAACATGCAAATCATCATTTTGCATCACATCAAAAACATGGCCACCACTAGAGAGAAAATCCGAAAACTTACACTTGAGCTTAGCAAAGTTGTTTAGAGTTAAACTAAGCTCCCAAAACCTTCAAACATTGGTTTTAAAGCTGAAAATCCAATTTCCACAAATGCACTCATCGATTTCCACTTTGCTTCAAGCCAAAGCACCAAATCAAGCCTCCGAAACAACAACTCTTGGATCCAAAGATGCCTCCCCTGTTTCAACACATCAAAACAGAGGATTAATGAATCATCATGCATTAATTGCTTTAATGAAAGCACCTAAACTCGCTGCTCTCATCCAACCTCCATTTTCGGCCACCAAACACAACCGAAAATGCATCCAAAATACTTCTAAACCATGCCCAGCCATAAACCAGCAAAACCTCACTTCCATAAACATCATAACACATCTAAAAACAACCTATAAACATCCTTATACCTCCAGCAACAACAGATCACCAAGATCACCTCAAAAACAACCTTGAAACACAAGCTAAACTTAGGAAACTCAACCTATCCGGGATTGCATCAATCAAAACTCAATTCCATATCAAATTAGAGTTCATTTAACATCAAAAACACCTCTCAAATCACAGATTAATCAGATCTAACGAAAATCATCAAAAACCATCAAAATCTTGCATTATAAGCGAAGATCCATTAATCAACCTAAAAACCTTTAATTAAACATCAATTTAGGATTGAAAACTTAGGAATTTCAGTAAAGAACTGATAGTTTAGAGGAGAAGGACGTTCTTACCTCCAAACTTGAGTTTCTCCTCTTTTTGCAATCAAAATCCTTGTTGAAACACTTAGCAATTGAAGAGGTTTTGAAGATACAATGATTAGGAATCAAATGAGAGTTGAAAGGAGGGATTTAGGTGAAGAAATCACATCCAATTCTCTGGAAAAGTAGTGTTTGGGTTGAGAGAAAATAAGAGAAAGGAAATTGAGAAAGTTAGTTAAGAAAATAGCCAAAATGGCTTCCCTCCAATTTTAATAACCATTAAAATCAGATTTTAGACTTAAAATATCTTAGAAAAATCTGGAGAAACTTTCTTTGGGTAAATAGCTCCTTAAAGATTCAAAGTTTCAACCCTTTATAAAACAGCCACCAAACTTGCGAAAATTACATTTTGGTCACTAGCCAAAATGTCACACTTCCAAAACTCATTTTCCAAAATTGATTTCACAGTTCACTTAATTATATTAAAAGATGATTTTAGAACATTTTTCCATATTTTTAATGCAACCCGAACTAGGCTTTCCTAATTTCACCTCTTTAGATTCGAACAGCACTTTGACCAACCGGTCAACGCCCAAATCTCCTAAGCCCAAAACCGGGGCGTTACAACTCTCCCCCCTTAAGAAATTTCGTCCTCGAAATTTACCTGGAGGAAAGAGATAAGGAAACTGCTTCAGCATGTCTTCCTTCCGCTCCCACGTGGCTTCCTCAACACCTCGATGCTTCCACAGCACCTTCACCAACTCAATGGTCTTGCCACGAAGAACCTTGCTATCCGAATCCAGAACCTTCACCGGTTCCTCATCATAGGTCAAATCCGGATTCAAAACCACTTCCTCCACAGGCATCACATGCGAAGGATCAGATCTATACTTCCGGAGCATAGAAACATGGAACACATCATGAATCTTCTCCAACTCCTGAGGTAACCTCAGCCGATATGCAACAGGACCCACACGCTCAACCACCTCATATGGTCCAATGTACCGAGGGCTCAACTTACCCTTCCGGCCAAACCTCATCACCTTCTTCCAAGGCGAAACCTTCAAGAACACACGGTCACCCACCGCATACTCTATCTCCTTACGCTTCAAATCCGCGTAAGACTTTTGCCGATCAGAGGCAGCCTTCAACCTCTCACAAATGAGCTTCACCTTCTCGGTGGTCCCTTTCAACAAAGCCGGCATCGAAACCAACTTTTGACCAGTTTCAGCCCAACAAAGAGGAGTCCTACACTTCCTCCCATACAGAGCCTTATAAGGTGCCATCTGTATACTCGCCTGATAACTATTGTTATAAGCGAACTCAACCAAAGGCAGATGCTTCTCCCAAGAACCTTGGAACTCAATCACGCAGCATCTCAACATATCCTCCAAAATCTGGATAACCCGCCCAGATTGACCATCCGACTAAGGATGATAAGATATACTGAAATGCAACCTTGTACCCAGAGCTTGATGCAAACACTGCCAGAAACGCGATGTGAACCTCGAATCCCTATCCGACACAATCGACTTAGGCACACCATGCAACCTCACAATCTCAGCAATGTACAGCTCTGCCAACCTATCCAAAGAAAACGTAGTATGCACAGGCAAGAAATGCGCACACTTCGTCAAACGATCCACAATCACCCAAATAGAATTCTTCTTCGAAGGAGACAAAGGTAAACCAGATACAAAATCCATGGTAACCCTCTCCCACTTCCATTCGGGGATTTTCAACGGTTGCAACAAACCAGAAGGAACCTGATGTTCAGCCTTAACTCGCTGACACACCAAACACTTGCTCACAAACTCTGCAACATCCTTCTTCAAACCCACCCAATAGTACTCATCACGAAGATCACGGTACATCTTAGTACTACCAGGGTGCATAGCAAAAGGACTACTATGACCTTCAGTCAGAATAGCACGCCTCAATTCAGCATCAGCAGGCACTACTATCCGACTACCAAAACACAACACACCATCCTCATTAAAGCAGAAATCTGAAGGTCTACCCTCCGCGATATCCTGAACATGAGACACCAAGGAATCATCCAACAACTGCTTTTCCTTGATCAACTGAACCAAAGATGGTTTCACTTGCAACTCAGCAACAAGACCACCATCTCGCGATATGCTCAAGCTAGCAAACATAGCTCTCAGCTCAACAGCTACCTTCCTACTCAAGGCATCCGCAACAACATTAGCCTTACCAGGATGATACTCAATCGTCAGATCATAATCCTTGAGCAACTCCAACCAATGCCGCTGTCTAAGATTCAACTCCTTCGGAGACATCAGATACCTCAAACTCTTGTGATCCGTGTACACAGTACACTTCTCACCATACAGATAATGTCTCCAGATCTTCAGAGCAAAAACCACTGCAACCAGCTCAATATCATGCGTAGGATAATTGCGCTCATGCACCTTCAACTGCCGCGACGCATAAGCCACAACCTTACCCTCTTGCATCAGCACACACCCCAAACCAACATAGGATGCATCACTATAGACCACAAACTCTTTCCCTGATTCAGGCTGAATCAAGATAGGTGCTTGCGTCAAAGCCGCCTTCAGCTTCTCAAAAGCTTGCTGTCTCGCTTCCGTCCACTCATACTTAACATCCTTTTGCAACAGCTTCGTCAAAGGAACAGCAATCTTGGAAAAACCATCCATAAACCTCCGGTAGTATCCCGCCAAACCAAGGAGACTACGGACCTCATGAACAGACTTAGGAACTTTCCAGTTCATCACCGCCTCAATCTTCTGAGGATCAACACGAATCCCATCAGCTGAGACCACATGCCCAAGAAACACCACCTCCTTAAGCCAGAACTCACACTTGCTCAGCTTAGCATAAAGCTGATTCTCCAACAAGGCTTGCAGCACAACCCTCAAATGCTCTTCGTGCTCCTCCTCAGTACGCGAGTACACGAGGATATCATCAATGAACACCACAACGAACTTGTCCAGGTATTCATGAAACACACGATTCATCATGTCCATGAAAGCAGCAAGAGCATTTGTCAAACCAAACGGCATCACAAGGAACTCATAATGCCCATACCTTGTCCTGAAAGCTGTCTTAGGAACATCCACATCTTTCACCTTTAACTGATAATACCCTGACCTCAAGTCAATCTTAGAGAACACAGCAGCTCCCTGAAATTGATCAAAGAGATCATCAATCCTTGGCAAAGGATACCGATTCTTGATAGTCAACTTGTTCAGCTGACGGTAATCAATGCACATCCTCATAGTGCCATCTTTCTTCTTCACAAACAAGACAGGTGCACCCCAAGGTGACACACTCGGCCGGATGAAACCACGATCAAGCAGCTCTTGCAACTGCGTCTTCAGCTCCTTAGGTGCCATTCTATAGGGAGTAATGGACACAGGAGTTGTAATCTCATACAGCTCAATTCCAAACTCCACCTCGCGATTAGGAGGTAAACCAGGCAACTCCTCAGGAAAAACACCAGGAAACTCCTTCACAACCTTGATATCTTGCACTCTCAACTCCTTAGAGCTAGGATTCATCACAAAAGCTAGGTAAGCTTCACAACCCTGCCTCAGCATCCTACTCGCCTCCAAGGTAGATTCCACATTAGCAAGAAACTTCACATTCTCACCAACCACAACAACTTCATAATCATCCGCAAGCTTAAGCGAAACCCGCTTATTCTCACAATCTACCACCGCACGATGCTCAGCAAGCCAATCCATACCAAGGATCACATCAAAACCATAGAAGGGCAACTCCATAAGATCAACATGAAAGACATGTTCTTGAACAACCAAAGGACACCTTCTATAAAGCTTTCGAGTCACAACAGTTTCACCAAAAGAACTAGTGACACGAACACCAAAATCCAAAGACTCAACAGGCAAACCAAGCAATTCAGCATGCTCACGCAAAATGTATGAATGCGTAGATCCAGAATCAATCAAAGAAAGCAATGACAAGGATTGCAAAGTAAAGGTACCTGCAATCACATCTGCATCATTCCTTCCCTCACGCTGAGCATACACCCTCGCTTGGCCTCCACCCTCAGGCTGAATAGCCACAACATGGGCTACTCCACGACCACCTTCCTCTCTCCTCTGGAAATTACCACGGCCGCGCCCACGACCTCTCTGCTGTGCAGCAACAACAGGAGCACGCTCTTGGCCACCAGCCAACCTCGGACAGTCTCGCCTCAAATGGTCAACAGAACCACAATTCCAACATCCATTACCAGCTGCCGCAACAGGAGCTTGCACCTCCCTCACAGCACGAGGACAGTCACGCTTCATGTGACCACGAGAACCACAGATCCAGCAAGCACTAGGATCAGCTCTAGCATAACCACCTCTAGCAGGTGCACCGCCACCTCTCTTGGCTGAGGACCGATACTTCTGGTCACATCCCCTCTTGTTCCGTCCACCTCCGGAACTAAACTCAGCAGCTCTCTTGCCAGAACTCGCTCCAGCACCTTTCGCAGATAAACCCAAGTTCATCTCAATGTCCTTGGCTCGGCCCACCAACACATCAAAATCATCATATTCAGTGGCCAGCACATACATCTTTACATCCGTCACAAGACCATAATGGAACCTCTCGCACCTTGCTCGCTCATCAGGTATCAACTCCGGTGCATACTGACTGAGTCGCACAAACTGCACTTCATACTCAGCCACACTAATGCTCCCTTGGGTAAGAGACATGAATTCACGCTTTTTCTCATCAAGATATCTCACTCCAAGATATCTCCTCTTGAACACATTCTGAAAGAATGTCCAAGTAACATCAGCTTCAGCCATCCCAGCTATAGTGGTCGTCCACCACGTATACGCATCGTCCTGCAGCAAGGACACAACACACCCCAACTTTTGCACATCCGTGCAGCTCATCTGACCCAAGATACGCTTGGTACTCTCTTGCCAAGCTTCCGAACTCTCAGCAGACATACCCCTGAACTCAGTCCCACCAAGACTGCGCAGACGCTCCAAAGGTAGTCTTACTCCAGCATCTCCCTGATGCCCAGCTCCTTGAGCTCCAGCTACTGCTGCTCGAAAAGCACCCGCAATAGCTTGTACCAGCATAGACATATCAGGCATAGCTTGACCCTGACCAACCTCTGGTCCAGCAGCTCCAACACCAACTGCATCTTCAGCTCGCTCACCTCTAGCACCACCACCAGGCGGAGGAGGGGGTAACACTGCACTACCCGTATTCTCTTCATTCTCGTTCTCATTGGGAGCCGTAGCTCGCACACTACCTCTTAACTCTCTACGTGGTGCCATACTTTTACCATGCAATCACAATGCAAAATTAAACAAGTCAGGCCCAGAAAGGTAAGCAATCCAAGTATTCAAGCTCAATTTCATTCAAAATCAACATCATTTCATTAGCTTTTGTTTGGCAATGGGTACCCTCAACATGCAACATCACAGCATACATCTCAATCGCATCAACTTCTCAAACCACTGAACATGCTTTCAAACAACAAGCATACAAGTCAAACATACTTCAATCATGCATACATTCATTCCCATTTACTCGCAAACTCAGCTCTGATACCACCAAATGTAACCCCCTTAACCCGGCCTAGACGGTTGACCCGAATTAAGAAAGTCACACGGGGAAAACCAAAGTCAACCCGAAAGTCAACCTTGATTAACGACCCTTTTTTTTCTTTTAAATCTTGTCTAAATGCACATTAGTCCTAATTGTGATCACACAAACATCATACTCAAAGATCACTAACATCAGAGATCAAACATGGACCCTATTGAACAAATTACAACTTTAGGGACCAAATTGTAATTTCTGATAATTAAAAGGACTTAACCCAAATTAAAGTTACCAACTTGAAATTAATCAGGTTTCATGCTTCTCTTTGAAATTTCAGCTCAAAAGGACTTCCCAAGCTCATGCAATTGAACAAACAAGATTCAGGACCAAAACGCAAACAATTCAAAACATATAACTGCCCATGTCAGCCCCCAACGGTCGACTGTTCCGAAACAGGTAGACCCCGTTCCGAAACACGGGCCGTTCCACAACGGGTTCCGAAACATGGCCTTGGCAGAGACCAAACCGTTTCGAAACGGTACATACCGTTTCGGACGCCTGGGTTCATGTAAGGCACCCGTTCCGAAACGGTGCATACTGTTCCGAAACGCCTGCACAGATTGCAGCAAAATAGCATTCCAAAACATGCAATAGATCATTCAAACATGCTCCAAATGCCACCAAACTTTACCAGCATGCAATTCAACATATTTAAGACTTAAAGGCATCATCAAATCAACAATCTAACATCATAAGCAAAAAGCCCCAATTCTATAGGCATGCTTCCTACACAAGCTAGCTATTTAAAACACAAAACTTCCAAAACAAGCATGTAATGATCCAATTCAAAAACCAGCAATCTCAACAACATTCAACATACTTAGGGAGTCCCAAACACCTCCCAAAACATACACATTGGTCCCCCATTGCCAAATCACCCAAAAGCTAAAATGTTTAACAAAAACCTTCCATACATTGAGCTTTACTTGCACTTGAATTCTTGCCTTCCTTACTGCCCCTCAAGGTTCTCTAATGCTCTGCATTATTGAATTAAGAAAACGAAGAGAGCGTAAGCAAAAGCTTAGTGAGGCATGCTCTTTTAAAACCATTCAATAATGCAATTAAAACCATTTATAAACATGCTTAAAATCAACCTTTGCACATGCTCAAAAGCATACTTAAAACAAGCAATCTCATGCTTCAACATAATCATTAAAACAAGCATCTCATGCTTCATAATATACTTAACATGTCATATGGGCTCAAGTGATACATTCCATTTCTTAAAACAAGTTCATCAACTTCCCAAGGACATTTAAACACCTTGGCCCCAAGGACTTTTAAACACCTTGGCCATGGACTTTTAAACACCATGAATGAGGACCACACAAGGACTTTTAACCACCTTTGTGTCCAAAGCTTGAATCACCCCAAGGACTTTTAAACACCTTGGCCCCAAGGACTTTTAAACACCTTGGCCCCATGGACTTTTAAACACCATGGCCCCATGGACTTTTAAACACCATGGAAAGGATCACCTAAGGACTTTTAACCACCTTAGTGTCCGCAACAAGAATCATCCAAGGACTTTTAACCACCTTGATGTTCTTAAGTAACAAGGCTCACTCAAGGACTTTTAACCACCTTAGTGACCTTAATCTTTTTAAAACATCACTTGCCAATATACATCATTTTCATCATTTAATCCACTGTTTTAAAGCATTAAATCAAGCCATTTTCATCGTGCATTTAAAAGCATCAAACCACATCATTTCAATGTACAAAAGCAAGGAACTCCTACCTAGAGTTACCTTCAACATATGGCTTACATCATCAGCAAAAACCATGCTAAAACATGCTTTCAAAACAGTAATTAAAACATGCAAATCATCATTTTGCATCACATCAAAAACATGGCCACCACTAGAGAGAAAATCCGAAAACTTACACTTGAGCTTAGCAAAGTTGTTTAGAGTTAAACTAAGCTCCCAAAACCTTCAAACATTGGTTTTAAAGCTGAAAATCCAATTTCCACAAATACACTCACCGATTTCCACTTTGCTTCAAGCCAAAGCACCAAATCAAGCCTCCGAAACAACAACTCTTGGATCCAAAGATGCCTCCCCTGTTTCAACACATCAAAACAGAGGATTAATGAATCATCATGCATTAATTGCTTCAATGAAAGCACCTAAACTCGCTGCTCTCATCCAACCTCCATTTTCGGCCACCAAACACAACCGAAAATGCATCCAAAATACTTCTAAACCATGCCCAGCCATAAACCAGCAAAACCTCACTTCCATAAACATCATAACACATCTAAAAACAACCTATAAACATCCTTATACCTCCAGCAACAACAGATCACCAAGATCACCTCAAAAACAACCTTGAAACACAAGCTAAACTTAGGAAACTCAACCTATCCGGGATTGCATCAATCAAAACTCAATTCCATATCAAATTAGAGTTCATTTAACATCAAAAACACCTCTCAAATCACAGATTAATCAGATCTAACGAAAATCATCAAAAACCATCAAAATCTTGCATTATAAGCGAAGATCCATTAATCAACCTAAAAACCTTTAATTAAACATCAATTTAGGATTGAAAACTTAGGAATTTCAGTAAAGAACTGATAGTTTAGAGGAGAAGGACGTTCTTACCTCCAAACTTGAGTTTCTCCTCTTTTTGCAATCAAAATCCTTGTTGAAACACTTAGCAATTGAAGAGGTTTTGAAGATACAATGATTAGGAATCAAATGAGAGTTGAAAGGAGGGATTTAGGTGAAGAAATCACATCCAATTCTCTGGAAAAGTAGTGTTTGGGTTGAGAGAAAATAAGAGAAAGGAAATTGAGAAAGTTAGTTAAGAAAATAGCCAAAATGGCTTCCCTCCAATTTTAATAACCATTAAAATCAGATTTTAGACTTAAAATATCTTAGAAAAATCTGGAGAAACTTTCTTTGGGTAAATAGCTCCTTAAAGATTCAAAGTTTCAACCCTTTATAAAACAGCCACCAAACTTGCGAAAATTACATTTTGGTCACTAGCCAAAATGTCACACTTCCAAAACTCATTTTCCAAAATTGATTTCACAGTTCACTTAATTATATTAAAAGATGATTTTAGAACATTTTTCCATATTTTTAATGCAACCCGAACTAGGCTTTCCTAATTTCACCTCTTTAGATTCGAACAGCACTTTGACCAACCGGTCAACGCCCAAATCTCCTAAGCCCAAAACCGGGGCGTTACAACTCTCCCCCCTTAAGAAATTTCGTCCTCGAAATTTACCTGGAGGAAAGAGATAAGGAAACTGCTTCAGCATGTCTTCCTTCCGCTCCCACGTGGCTTCCTCAACACCTCGATGCTTCCACAGCACCTTCACCAACTCAATGGTCTTGCCACGAAGAACCTTGCTATCCGAATCCAGAACCTTCACCGGTTCCTCATCATAGGTCAAATCCGGATTCAAAACCACTTCCTCCACAGGCATCACATGCGAAGGATCAGATCTATACTTCCGGAGCATAGAAACATGGAACACATCATGAATCTTCTCCAACTCCTGAGGTAACCTCAGCCGATATGCAACAGGACCCACACGCTCAACCACCTCATATGGTCCAATGTACCGAGGGCTCAACTTACCCTTCCGGCCAAACCTCATCACCTTCTTCCAAGGCGAAACCTTCAAGAACACACGGTCACCCACCGCATACTCTATCTCCTTACGCTTCAAATCCGCGTAAGACTTTTGCCGATCAGAGGCAGCCTTCAACCTCTCACAAATGAGCTTCACCTTCTCGGTGGTCCCTTTCAACAAAGCCGGCATCGAAACCAACTTTTGACCAGTTTCAGCCCAACAAAGAGGAGTCCTACACTTCCTCCCATACAGAGCCTTATAAGGTGCCATCTGTATACTCGCCTGATAACTATTGTTATAAGCGAACTCAACCAAAGGCAGATGCTTCTCCCAAGAACCTTGGAACTCAATCACGCAGCATCTCAACATATCCTCCAAAATCTGGATAACCCGCCCAGATTGACCATCCGACTAAGGATGATAAGATATACTGAAATGCAACCTTGTACCCAGAGCTTGATGCAAACACTGCCAGAAACGCGATGTGAACCTCGAATCCCTATCCGACACAATCGACTTAGGCACACCATGCAACCTCACAATCTCAGCAATGTACAGCTCTGCCAACCTATCCAAAGAAAACGTAGTATGCACAGGCAAGAAATGCGCACACTTCGTCAAACGATCCACAATCACCCAAATAGAATTCTTCTTCGAAGGAGACAAAGGTAAACCAGATACAAAATCCATGGTAACCCTCTCCCACTTCCATTCGGGGATTTTCAACGGTTGCAACAAACCAGAAGGAACCTGATGTTCAGCCTTAACTCGCTGACACACCAAACACTTGCTCACAAACTCTGCAACATCCTTCTTCAAACCCACCCAATAGTACTCATCACGAAGATCACGGTACATCTTAGTACTACCAGGGTGCATAGCAAAAGGACTACTATGACCTTCAGTCAGAATAGCACGCCTCAATTCAGCATCAGCAGGCACTACTATCCGACTACCAAAACACAACACACCATCCTCATTAAAGCAGAAATCCGAAGGTCTACCCTCCGCGATATCCTGAACATGAGACACCAAGGAATCATCCAACAACTGCTTTTCCTTGATCAACTGAACCAAAGATGGTTTCACTTGCAACTCAGCAACAAGACCACCATCTCGCGATATGCTCAAGCTAGCAAACATAGCTCCTTAAAGATTCAAAGTTTCAACCCTTTATAAAACAGCCACCAAACTTGCGAAAATTACATTTTGGTCACTAGCCAAAATGTAACACTTCCAAAACTCATTTTCCAAAATTGATTTCACAGTTCACTTAATTATATTAAAAGATGATTTTAGAACATTTTTCCATATTTTTAATGCAACCCGAACTAGGCTTTCCTAATTTCACCTCTTTAGATTCGAACAACACTTTGACCAACCGGTCAACGCCCAAAACTCCTAAGCCCAAAACCGGGGCGTTACAGTTGAGGGGTTTATATGGTGAATCGAATACTCCACCACGGGTGTCACAACGCAGGAGGGTAGCTCCCATGTGTGAACCTTCAAATGTCGAAGAGAAATGTAACCCCTTAGCCCGACCTAGACGCCCGACCCGAACTAAGAATATTACACGGGGAAAACCGAAGCCAACTCACTAAACTTGACTTCGATTAACTACCCTTTTGTTTTATCTTTTTTTTCCTAGATGCGTTTTAAGTCCTATGTGTAGGACTAAACTGTAATTTTAGCAAATTACAGGACGCAATCCAATTTCAAGATTACCATCCATTAGTCATGAAACATGTTTCCATGTCAAATTTCATCACAAACGGACCATCGAAACTCATTCTATTGCACATACAACATTTCGGGACCAAAATGTAACTTTTCAAACTTTAAAAGGTACTTTTAACTTAAAACAACGGTCGAGTGTCGGTACCCCTGAGGCCCATATCAATACGCGGGAAGACAATAGCTCAATTGGGAAAAAGGTATCGATACCCTTTCCCGTGTATCGGTACGCCCTTCAAGGAGAGCCCAAGTGTATCGATACACGGGAAAATCGTATCAATACCCCTATGTTGTTTAGCCTGCAAAAAGCCTTTGAGTATCGATACTTGAACCTGAGTATCGGTACACATACTAGATAGGCTTCACATACAGCTCCAAAATGCATTTTAATCAGCCAACCATGCTCAAGCATCAATAGATAAACATCCCTAAAAATATACTAAATGTCAATCATACTTAAATGTAACTACAAGGGTTTTACCAATCCAACACATGTAATTCTAGAAAGCTATAACATGCATCTCATGAGCAATACCATAAAACATACGAAAAGCATCATTCTTCTTCAAGCAACATATAATGGCCATTTTACAAACCCCAAATAGACAAATCAACATATCTCAACCAGGAAGTTCTAAAACAAGTCTCCCAAACCGAGGTTCCTTCCCCATTGCCAAAATCTACTTATTTAAAATCACCAAAGTTCATACTTGAGTTTGAGTGATGAATTAGGTGCTTTCACTTGCTACTCCTCAGCCCTCAAGCTTAGTTATCTACATTGTTGGAAAAAGGAGCATAAGCACTCTTGCTTAGTGAGGGAAAGCTCAAAACACATCAACAATGAAGTTTTTAAAACACAAGTTGAAACCATATCATGCTCAATCTCAATTCAAGCTTTCAAAACCAAAGCAAACCATTCTTTAATCATGTTCCACATATATCATTAGCCACATGCATTGTTCACAATGCAAATCCACATTAAGCCTCACTTGCTTAATTCAAATGCATAGATTTGTCCTATGCAACGTCTCATCATCAAGCATCTCATGCACAATAATTCATTATGCATTCATTATAATCATGATACATGGGAAACAATAAACACATATATTGGCTTACAACTTCGCGACATAGGCCGACCCCTATCTGTTGTGATAGACTCACCTCTATCACTTTTACAAACAAAATCAGATACACGGACTTGTATAGGCTATCCCCTATACTCAAAGATGGCCTCACCTCCATCTTAATGGCTACGAATGGAATTAGGCTCACCCTTAACCCATAGTGATAGACTCATCTCTACCACCCGCAATAGGCTCACCCCTATTACGCCACGTAGCTAGACACACGTATGATTTATAGATTATAGTGCACTCACATCCTATTCGTCGACCAACGTATCCGTATATTAATAATAGATCATCCACTTACCAATATACCCATAAAACCATGTTAACTCACTTCTTACAATGCATCATTAAAAATCATCCCATATCCCAAAATTAAACATGCTTTAAAATAGCAACACCATCTCATACAATATCATACCATCTTGTATCAAACCAAACCATTTCATGGGGTAAACACAAATAAAACCATGCTTAAATTTATTCATCACAGTGAGTAACAACCATTATCAAAATATGAGCATGATAAACCATTTAGTCCATATCAAACCGAAATCCGAGAGCTCAAGTAACCATACTTACTTCCGAGATTAGCTAAGCGTTTCAAGCTTACACTAACCTCCCAACACCTCGTATCCAAGCTTAAAAAAGCTTTGAAATACATCCACTCACTGATACGCGAAACTTCACATGCCGACGCGAAGATCACTTGTCCAAAGCTTCCAAAATCGCTTCGCTAGCTTCCGGATTAATATCCCCTGATTTTAGATCATCAAAAACAGAGATCCAATGCATTAAAATGCATTATAATCGCAGCAACTAAACACAAACTCGTTGCCCAGCAAAACCACATCAATTTACCTATATGAAACAACCAAAAACTGATTCGATTGCTTCCTAAACCATGCCCAGCCGACAATCAACATTTCCCATCATTAATATTCATCAAATCACATCCAAAAACAACCTAAACCCTTCCATATATCTCCAACAATCATTTAACCATCAAAGCACTTCAAAAACACAACTAAAAACTCAAATATAATCAATCTAAAATAGAGCTCATCGACAACACTTCGAAAATCAAGAATTAAACCTTAGTTTTGCAAGATTTTAATCTTAAAACAAAACTATAATAAAAACTCAGTTAAAAATAACAATTTGAGAGTAAAAAATGTTGGGAATTTCAAAAAAGAACCTTGATTAGAGGTTGAGAACGAGATTTACCTCCATTCCTTGCTTTCTTTAAGATTTGACAAGTTTTGCTTTAGAATTCTTGAAGAAAATGAAGAGAAATCTTTAAAATGGTTATGAGATCAAAACGAGAGTGTTTGAGAAAAAAGAAATCTGGAGAAAAGACTTTAGAAAGGTGTAACGCCCCGGTTTTGGGCTCAGAAGTTTTGGGCGTTGACCGGTTCGGTCAAAGTGCTGATCGAATATATATGAGTGAATTTAGGAAAGCCTAGTTCGGGTTGCATTAAAAATATGGAAAAATGTTCTAAAATCATATTTTAATATATATAAGTGAACTGTGAAATAAATTTTGGAAAATGAGGTTCGGAAGGGTGACATTTTGGCTAGTGACCAAAATGTAATTTTTGAAAGTTCAGTGACAGTTTTATAAAGGATTGAAACTTTGAATCTTTAAGGAGCTATTATTCCAAAAAGAGTTTCTCCAGATTTTTCTAAGATATTTTGAGGTATTATTCTGATTTTTAAATATAAAGAAAGAGGAGGGAAAGCCATTTTGACTATTTCATAACTAACTTTCCATTTTCTCTCAATTTTCCTTTTCTCTCATTTTCTCTCAATCCAAACACATTTCTCCAAATTTTCTCATCAGATTTTGTCACTCATATCACTCATTTCAACTCTCTTTTGATTCCTAAACATCACATCAACAAAACCTCTCAATTTGCTAGTTGATTCTTCAAGCTTTTTGGTTCCAAACAGGGAGAAACTCAAGTTTGGAGGTAAGAACGTCCTTCTCCTCTAAACTCTCAGTTCTTTACTGAAATTCCTAAGTTCTCAATCCTTGATTTGTGATTTGTTAAAGGCTTTTCAATTGAAATCTTGATTTTGGCTTAAAATGCAAGATTTGGTGATTTTGGTGGAATTTTCGTGTGATCTGTTTGGGCAGTGTTTTGAAGTGTCAAATTGATGTTAAATGAATGCTAAATTGATTAGAAGTTGAGGTTTAATTAATGCAATCCCGGATAGGTTGAATTTCCTAAATTTGGCTTGAGTTTTTGGTTGTTTTTGGAGTGTTTTTGGTGATCTGTTATACCTGGAGGTATAAGGACGTGTTTGTGATCATTTTGGATGTTAATTGATGTTTAAAAATGGTTAGAAGTGATGGATCTTTGCTGGGTTCAGTTTTGGAAGTGTTTGGAGGTGATTTCGGTTGTGTTTGGTAGCCGAAATGTTGATTTTGTGATGAGCAGCGAGTTTGGTTGTGTTGCTGCTGTTCTTAATGCATAATAATGCATTAATGCTCTGTTGTTGTGTGCTTGAAACAGGGGAGTTTGATCCGTGAGCTTTAGAGGTGGTGCGGAAGGTTTCGGATGCTTGGAAGGCTTGTTGGCTAGCCTTGTTTTGTGTATCGGTGAGTGAAGTTGGGTTTTCAGCTTTTAAACCAAGGTTTGAAGGTTTTGGGAGCTTAGTTTAAGTCTAAACAACTTTGCTAAGCTCAAGAGTAAGTAAATGGATTTTTTTCTTGGTTTGTGTTATGAATTGGTTTTTTAGGCAATTGTGGTTGATGTTTGAAATGCAAGGGTTTTGCATGATTTAAATTCTGTTTTGAAAGCATATTTTAGCATGGTTTAATGCTGGTTTTGAAAGCCATATGTGAAGGATGCTCAAGGTAAGAGATCCTTGGTTTTATACATTGAAAATGTGGTTTTGATGCATGGTGTTGCATGATGTTTAATGGCTATGTGTAATGCTTTAAAACAGTGAATTAATGATGGTAAATGATGGTTTTTGCATTATGGTTATGCATGTGAATGATTGGACTAATGTGGTAAGGTGGTTATATTGGCAAGTGATGTAAGTGGTTCTTGGTTCTTTGATCGGATATAGTTAGCCGGCTATAGGATTGGGTGCACCGTGAATAAAGTCGCCTTGGAGGTGGAGTGGTTAAGAGTGAACCGGTAAACTCCCTTCAAGTATCCTAACGAGATGGTTAAGGTCATAATGGAGGTTGAATGCCCATTCGAGGACCTTGGTTAAGCAAAGGTTGTATGGTGGTTAAAAGTCCATACATGGGAACCTTGTGCTTGATGAGATCACAATGGCGGAGTTAAGTCCATGTGTGGATCTTGTGTAGGGTGTCCCAGATCTCGTTAGTGATGTTATACAACTACCAATCGGTGAATGCAAAGGTTGTATGGTGTTTAAAAGTCCATACATATGAACCTTGTGCATGTCAAGGTTGTATGGTGTTTAAAAGTCCATACATGGGAACCTTGTGCATGTCAAGGTTGTATGGTGTTTAAAAGTCCATACATGGGAACCTTGGGAAAAGCGGAGGTTGTATGGTGTGTGATAGTCCATACATGGGAACCTCGGGAATGCTAAGGTTGTATGGTGTTTAAAAGTCCATACATGGGAACCTTAGGATGGTGAGGTCAAATGGTGTTTAAAAGTCCATTGGAGACCTTGGATTGGTAGTGTGTATGAAGCGTGGGGGACAACGCTTGTGATCCGCGTATCCAATTGGATGTTGAGTTGAAAAGTGGATGTGGTTGATCACTTGAAAGCCAATATGATGTTCTTGATTATAAAGAAGCATGAAATGCTTGAAATGATGCATAATTGCATGAGAAGCATGAGATGCTTGAAAAGATGCATGGTTGCATGGAATGTGTATAATGCTTGTGAATGCATGTTACTTGTTAAGTTGAACAAGTGTTGATTATCATATGGTAAATGATGCATGTGTTCATGAAGTCTCTTAAATGCATTGGAGTCTTGTAAGACTTGTTTTAAAAGGCATGTGATGATGATGTTGTGGTTCATATATTTCCTTGGTTTAATGCATGTGTTGGATTACTTGAGTAAATGGTTTTAAAGGGTTTCTTGCTTGGAATGTTTTCAAGTATAAGAAAGGTATGTTGTGAAATGGAAGTGTTTTCCAAGGTTTTGAATTTAACTTTGCATATGGTGTTTATGCATGGAATGGTTAAATGGTTGAAATTGCAATTTGTGCTTTGAAAAGGTTTTCTTAGCTTGCTAAGCTAAGGGTTGGTTTCATGTATGTGCAATGCATGGTATAAGCATGATGTTAAAAAGGGGTTTTCAAACTTTGCTTGGTAAACAAATCGAGTTGCTTTTTAAAGAGGTTTTATGACTCGCTGCATTGATGGTGTTTTGGTTTTGAGCATTCCTCACTAAGCATTATGTGCTTACGCTCCTTTTTGTCCATCAATGCAGATTCTTGAAGTTTGGACAGCGAGAAGCAAGGGATTCAAGGAGGACTCCACTTGAGATGTATGTCTCGGTTAATAGCTATAGTTAATAAAGGCAATGGGGTAGAATCTCTCGGATTGATGCTTATGTGTTCGTATATGTTCGGACAAGTATGGTTTTATGTTGTTGATGTTGTTGGAACATGTTTTGGCCTTTATGAGATTGAATTGGAAGTATGGTGTTTAAATGGTTGCTTGTGTAGGAAGCATATCCTTTGATTTGGGGCTTTTCATATATGTTGATATATTGTTGTTTTGTTGATGCAAGTATGTCTCTCATATGTTGAATTGTATGTTGGTAAAGTTTGGTGGCTTTTGGAGCATGTTTGGATGATCAATTGCATGTTTAAGTATGCATTTGGAGGTTTTCTGTGCAGGGTGTTTCGGAACAGTTCATACCGTTTCGGAACGGGTGCCTCAAACAAACCCAGGCGTCCGAAACGGGTGAGACCGTTCCGAAACGGTTTGGCTACTGCCAGTCCCCCGTTGCGGTACGTGTTGCGGAACGGCCCCGCGTTTCGAAACGGGCTCTGCCTATTTCGGAACGGGTGACCGTTGGGGGCTGACATTGGCAGTTAAATGTTTTGAAAAGTTTGCATTTTGGTCCTGAAACTTGTTTGTGCAATTGTATGAGTTTGGGACGTCCGTTTGAGCTGAAATTTGGCAGAGAAGCATGAAACATGATTAATTTTAAGTTGGTAACATAAAATCGGGTTAAGTCCTTAAAGTTATCAGAATTTACAATTTGGTCCCTAAAGTTGTAAATTGTTCAATTGGGTCCCTGTTTGATCTCTGATGTTTATGATCTTTGAGTATGTTGTTTGCATGATCACATCTAAGGTTAATGTGCATCTAGACAAGAGTAAAAAGAAAAAAAAGGGTCGTTAATCAAGGTTGACTTTCGGGTTGACTTTGGTTTTCCCCGTGTGACTTTCTTAATTCAGGACAGCCGTCTGGGCCGGGTTAAGGGGGTTACATTTGGTGGTATCAGAGCTGAGTTGCGAATGCTTGGGGAAAACGGTAAGATGTTGTGATGCGTGTTTGATGTTTACCTTGTTGTGTGGTTGAAAGCTGGTTGAAACACGTGTTTTTGAGCAAGTTAATGATGTTTGTAAGCATGCTTTATGGTTATGAATCTTGGTTGAGCTTATGTGGAGTTGTGCAAATGTTGAGAGCTAGTTTTATGCATGATGAAAGTGCTATGAGTATGTTATATTGATAATATGCTGTTGCAAGTGGATGCTGTTTGGTGTAAGCATGATCGAATATGTTGTTTGATATGCTTGATGTTGTGATATCCATGTTGTGATGACTGTTATGTTATGTAAAGGGGAGGATTCGGGATACCCATTGCCTTATTATTATAGCTATTGTGTTATTTTGGAGTTGGAGTTTGAATCCTTGCTTAAAGTTGGTCTAACTGGTTTGTTTGTTTTGTTGTGAATGTTTGTTGTTGTTAGTTGTATGGCAAAGTCGATGAAAGAATGGCAGTTAGGTGAGATGGTTGCTGCCTTGGGGCAGGTTGTTAAGGCATGGAATTCACCCTTTTGTAGAGGTGTTTTGTCTCAGTCTTCTGTGCCTGGAGTTGAGGTGGTAAGGCAAGGGAAAGAAGCTGGTTCTATGGTGAAGAGTTCATCACCTGTTGTTCAGGAGGTGTTGGGAACATCTCAGGCTGTGGTAACGGTAAAGTCAGTGGATGTGCTGGCTATGGGATGTGTGGGTTTGCCGAAGCAGCGTTTGTTGGATTTGGGTGCTGTGGAGTATCATGGTTCTACACCGGGGATGTTTGAGGCCTGGTTGGCCAGTGTGATTCTGATCTTGGATCAGGAAGGCTGTGATTATGCCTGTAAGAAGGGGAGTGTTGTTTCTCTGATGTTGGAGGATGCGTGTGCCTGGTGGACAACTGTGGCGGTGGCGTCACATATCCATGATATTGACTGGGATTTCTTTGTATCTGCCTTTTATGAAAGGTATCTTGGAGAGAAGTTCCCAAGGGTTAAGCAATGTGACGGTAGTGCTGTTATGGAGCAAGTGTTGCTTGAGCAAGGAGTGGAAGTTCAACTACCTGTGTGTGACCGTTGTGAAAGGCGCCATGTTGGAGGTTGTTGGGGCGCGGGTGCTTGTTGGAATTGGGGTTCCAAGGTGCATGTGAAGCGTGATTGTCCTCTTGGGGTGAAATCAGCTTCAGTAATAGCCAAAGGGTCTCTGAAAGGTCGTGGACACGGCCGAGGCAAGGTTCAGAGGTGGCAGAAAGAGCAGAAGGTTGTGAAGAGTTTGGGAAATGAGAATTGCTGGAAATGTGGGTCTGCTGGTCACATGAGGCGTGATTGTTTGATGTTGGCTCGGAATAGCCAAGGTTCTTTACCGCAAGGAGTTGATGGTTACCCTAGTTTGCTAGCTGGTGCTGCAGTGGTGTGGCAGGAGGATGATGGTTCCGCGAGGAAGAGAGCTCGTCTGATGAAGCTTCAGGGAGGTGTTGAGTTTTCAGGTAACCTTGTTAAGTAATCTTTGCTCTAGTTACCTTAGTTTGGTTTCTATTGGTTTTTCCTTGCGTGGTAAGTTTAGTCTTGTTGCTAGCATGTTTTGGGTAATGGTAGTTGTTTGGGAACATCTTTGGTGTGAAGAAGGCTTAGTGAGAATCTTGTGGTTAATGGTTGTTGGTATGATGGAGTTAGATAAGTTAGGAGTGAGTTGGGAGGTTGTTTTTAGACGGGTTTTGAGGATGTTATTGGAGGGTGTGAACTGGCATTCATGCACAGTTAAAATCATTGTTATACGCTATATTATATATGTGTTGATCCATGCATACATGTGGCATGACATTAGAGGTTTTGCATACATGTACATCAGGCATGATAGGGCATGTTGGTGATCATGCATACGACGTTCACACTCGCTAATAACTAATCAAATCTGTTAGTGTGGTGGTTGGGTTAGGTTGGATGATGGGTTTTTAGAGGTTGTTTTGGTGTTGAGTGAGAGTTAGAAGTAATATTAAGCTAGTTGCTAGAATAGTGAGGGTGGTATAGCATGTTGGTGGAAGGATAGTGCTTGATGCTTAAAGAGTTTAGTGGTTTGGTGGTGAGGAGTACCGGTTGAAGTAGAATCGGTTAAGTGGTGTGAATAGTTAAAAGGAAGTGGTAGTTCCTTGGTGCTAGTGATGTTGCAGTTTTGTGGTTGTGTTTCCAAGTGCTGAGGTAGCTTAGCATTAAGTTGTTGTGGAAGGGTTGTGTTGGTAAGTGTTGGTTCTTAGCAACCTTTGAGGAGTTGAGGAGTTGTTATGTATGTTTAGGTTGAGCGATGTTCTGGTGAGGCAAGTGTTGTGGTCAAGCTTGTGGTGGTTAAGCAATGAAAGATCCAGTGTTGTTTGAAAAGATTCTTGTGAGAAGTGGTTGGCTGGTTGTGAGTATGTGAACTTCTTTTGAAGTCAGCTGGTGGTGTGTGGAACAGCTAGCGGAGTCAAGTTGGGGTTGTGATGTAAATTTTGGATTGTGGGTGAGTAGTCCTGGTGAGTCGTTATGGTAATGATAGCGGCAGATGTGAAGAATTGTCAGCTTTTGTTGAGGAGTTTGGGTAAGCAGTTGATGCTTAAGAATTTTTGCTTGTTGGGAAAATCCTTGGAAGAGGTTTGGGAGTTGCAAGAGTTTTAGAAGCAAAGAAGTTTGCATGGTGGCTGATTTGGATTGGTTGGTGTCACTGTGTAAACCAGTCTTGGAAGTTGTGTGTTACAGTGATGTGTGCTGTAAAAGTTGAAGTTCTTCAGGTTGATGTTGGGGCTGTGTACAGTCTGGAAATGTGAAAGGACAAGTTGTGGTTATCTTTGTGTGTGCTGGAATTTTGTGAACAACATGTGGTGGTGTTGGGTTCGGTGGAGTTTTGTGTGGAAAGTGTTCCGTGTTGGTTGAGGCTTTTGTGTTGCCTTGTGTGTGATTTGAGAAGGTTGTTCTTCTCTTTTCGCCGGTTGAAATTTCGAGGACGAAATTTCCTAAGGGGGGAGAGTTGTAACGCCCCGGTTTTGGGCTCAGAAGTTTTGGGCGTTGACCGGTTCGGTCAAAGTGGTGATCGAATATATATGAGTGAATTTAGGAAAGCCTAGTTCGGGTTGCATTAAAAATATGGAAAAATGTTCTAAAATCATCTTTTAATATATATAAGTGAACTGTGAAATCAATTTTGGAAAATGAGGTTCGGAAGGGTGACATTTTGGCTAGTGACCAAAATGTAATTTTTGAAAGTTCGGTGACAGTTTTATAAAGGATTGAAACTTTGAATCTTTAAGGAGCTATTATTCCAAAAAGAGTTTCTCCAGATTTTTCTAAGATATTTTGAGGTATTATTCTGATTTTTAAACATAAAGAAAGAGGAGTGAAAGCCATTTTGACTATTTCATAACTAACTTTCCATTTTCTCTCAATTTTCCTTTTCTCTCATTTTCTCTCAATCCAAACACATTTCTCCAGATTTTCTCATCAGATTTTGTCACTCATATCACTCATTTCAACTCTCTTTTGATTCCTAAACATCACATCAACAAAACCTCTCAATTTGCTAGTTGATTCTTCAAGCTTTTTGGTTCCAAAAAGGGTGAAACTCAAGTTTGGAGGTAAGAACGTCCTTCTCCTCTAAACTCTCAGTTCTTAACTGAAATTCCTAAGTTCTCAATCCTTGATTTGTGATTTGTTAAAGGCTTTTCAATTGAAATCTTGATTTTGGCTTAAAATGCAAGATTTGGTGATTTTGGTGGAATTTTCGTGTGATCTGTTTGGGCAGTGTTTTAAAGTGTCAAATTGATGTTAAATGAATGCTAAATTGATTAGAAGTTGAGGTTTAATTAATGCAATACCGGATAGGTTGAATTTCCTAAGTTTGGCATGAGTTTTTGGTTGTTTTTGGAGTGTTTTTGGTGATCTGTTATACCTGGAGGTATAAGGACGTGTTTGTGATCATTTTGGATGTTAATTGATGTTTAAAAATGGTTAGAAGTGATGGATCTTTGCTGGGTTCAGTTTTGGAAGTGTTTGGAGGTGATTTCGGTTGTGTTTGGTAGCCGAAATGTTGATTTTGTGATGAGCAGCGAGTTTGGTTGTGTTGCTGCTGTTCTTAATGCATAATAATGCATTAATGCTCTGTTGTTGTGTGCTTGAAACATGGGAGTTTGATCCGTGAGCTTTAGAGGTGGTGCGGAAGGTTTCGGATGCTTGGAAGGCTTGTTGGCTAGCCTTGTTTTGTGTATCGGTGAGTGAAGTTGGGTTTTCAGCTTTTAAACCAAGGTTTGAAGGTTTTGGGAGCTTAGTTTAAGTCTAAACAACTTTGCTAAGCTCAAGAGTAAGTAAATGGATTTCTTTCTTTGTTTGTGTTATGAATTGGTTTTTTAGGCAATTGTGGTTGATGTTTGAAATGCAAGGGTTTTGCATGATTTAAATTCTGTTTTGAAAGCATATTTTAGCATGGTTTAATGCTGGTTTTGAAAGCCATATGTGAAGGATGCTCAAGGTAAGAGATCCTTGGTTTTATACATTGAAAATGTGGTATTGATGCATGGTGTTGCATGATGTTTAATGGCTATGTGTAATGCTTTAAAACAGTGAATTAATGATGGTAAATGATGGTTTTTGCATTATGGTTATGAATGTGAATGATTGGACTAATGTGGTAAGGTGGTTATATTGGCAAGTGATGTAAGTGGTTCTTGGTTCTTTGATCGGATATAGTTAGCCGGCTATAGGATTGGGTGCACCGTGAATAAAGTCGCCTTGGAGGTGGAGTGGTTAAGAGTGAACCGGTAAACTCCCTTCAAGTATCCTAACGAGATGGTTAAGGTCATAATGGAGGTTGAATGCCCATTCGAGGACCTTGGTTAAGCAAAGGTTGTATGGTGGTTAAAAGTCCATACATGGGAACCTTGTGCTTGATGAGATCACAATGGCGGAGTTAAGTCCATGTGTGGATCTTGTGTAGGGTGTCCCGGATCTCCTTAGTGATGTTATACAACTACCAATCGGTGAATGCAAAGGTTGTATGGTGGTTAAAAGTCCATACATGGGAAACTTGTGCTTGATGAGATCACAATGGCGGAGTTAAGTCCATGTGTGGATCTTGTGTAGGGTGTCCCAGATCTCGTTAGTGATGTTATACAACTACCAATCGGTGAATGCAAAGGTTGTATGGTGTTTAAAAGTCCATACATAGGAACCTTGTGCATGTCAAGGTTGTATGGTGTTTAAAAGTCCATACATGGGAACCTTGTGCATGTCAAGGTTGTATGGTGTTTAAAAGTCCATACATGGGAACCTTGGGAAAAGTGGAGGTTGTATGGTGTGTGATAGTCCATACATGGGAACCTCGGGAAAGCTAAGGTTGTATGGTGTTTAAAAGTCCATACATGGGAACCTTAGGATGGTGAGGTCAAATGGTGTTTAAAAGTCCATTGGAGACCTTTGATTGGTAGTGTGTATGAAGCGTGGGGGACAACGCTTGTGATCCGCGTATCTGATTGGATGTTGAGTTGAAAAGTGGATGTGGTTGATCACTTGAAAGCCAATATGATGTTCTTGATTATAAAGAAGCATGAAATGCTTGAAATGATGCATAATTGCATGAGAAGCATGAGATGCTTGAAAAGATGCATGGTTGCATGGAATGTGTATAATGCTTGTGAATGCATGTTACTTGTTAAGTTGAACAAGTGTTGATTATCATATGGTAAATGATGCATGTGTGCATGAAGTCTCTTAAATGCATTGGAGTCTTGTAATACTTGTTTTAAAAGGCATGTGATGATGATGTTGTGGTTCATATATTGCCTTGGTTTAATGCATGCGTTGGATTACTTGAGTAAATGGTTTTAAAGGGTTTCTTGCTTGGAATGTTTTCAAGTATAAGAAAGGTATGTTGTGAAATGGAAGTGTTTTCCAAGGTTTTGAATTTAACTTTGCATATGGTGTTTATGCATGGAATGGTTAAATGGTTGAAATTGCAATTTGTGCTTTGAAAAGGTTTTCTTAGCTTGCTAAGCTAAGGGTTGGTTTCATGTATGTGCAATGCATGGTTAAAGCATGATTTTAAAAAGGGGTTTTCAAACTTTGCTTGGTAAACGAATCGTGTTGCTTTTCAAAGAGGTTTTATGACTCGCTGCATTGATGGTGTTTTGGTTTTGAGCATTCCTCACTAAGCATTATGTGCTTGCGCTCCTTTTTGTCCATCAATGCAGATTCTTGAAGTTTGGACAACGAGAAGCAAGGGATTCAAGGAGGACTCCACTTGAGATGTATGTCTCGGTTAATAGCTATAGTTAATAAAGGCAATGGGGTATAATCTCTCGTATTGATGCTTATGTGTTCGTATATGTTCGGACAAGTATGGTTTTATGTTGTTGATGTTTTTGGAACATGTTTTGGCCTTTATGAGATTGAATTGGAAGTATGGTGTTTATATGGTTTCTTGTGTAGGAAGCATATCCTTTGATTTGGGGCTTTTCATATATGTTGATATATTGTTGTTTTGTTGATGCAAGTATGTCTCTCATATGTTGAATTGTATGTTGGTAAAGTTTGGTGGCTTTTGGAGCATGTTTGGATGATCAATTGCATGTTTAAGTATGCATTTGGAGGTTTTCTGTGCAGGGTGTTTCGGAACAGTTCATACCGTTTCGGAACGGGTGCCTCAAACAAACCCAGGCGTCCGAAACGGTTTGGCTACTGCCAGTCCCCCGTTGCGGTACGTGTTGCGGAACGGCCCCGCGTTTCGAAACGGGCTCTGCCTGTTTCGGAACGGGTGACCGTTGGGGGCTGACATTTGCAGTTAAATGTTTTGAAAAGTTTGCATTTTGGTCCTGAAACTTGTTTGTGCAATTGTATGAGTTTGGGACGTCCGTTTGAGCTGAAATTTGGCAGAGAAGCATGAAACATGATTAATTTTAAGTTGGTAACATAAAATCGGGTTAAGTCCTTAAAGTTATCAGAATTTACAATTTGGTCCCTAAAGTTGTAAATTGTTCAATTGGGTCCCTGTTTGATCTCTGATGTTTATGATCTTTGAGTATGCTGTTTGCATGATCACATCTAAGGTTAATGTGCATCTAGACAAGAGTAAAAAGAAAAAAAAGGGTCGTTAATCAAGGTTGACTTTCGGGTTGACTTTGGTTTTCCCCGTGTGACTTTCTTAATTCGGGTCAACCGTCTGGGCCGGGTTTAGGGGGTTACAAAAGGTGTTTTGCTGAAAATGAATAGTGAAAAGTTAGTTACGTAAATGAAACTTCCAAATTTATGATTTTATTTAATAACAAAATAAAATCCCCCTTTTAAACAATTACTTAAAATTCATTAAAACACATGTCAAATTAAGGAAATGTGTAATTGCACAAAAGCTCCCTAAAGATTCTAAGATTTTGACTCCTCTTTCGAAATTTGCATTTTCCATAGTTTTAAAACTTTACATTTTGGTCACTACCCAAAATGCACCACTTACAAAACTCATTTGGTAAAATTGATTTGACCAACCTCTTAAACATGATTTTAGAGTATTTTAGAAATTTTTGTCATATTTTATCATATCCCCTTTTTAAACAATAACTTAAAATTCATTTAAAACACATGTCAAATTAAGGAAATGTGTAATTGCACAAAATCTCCCCAAATATTCTAAGATTTTGACTCCTCTTTTGAAATTTGCATTCTTCCACAGTTTTAAAACTTTACATTTTTGTCACTTCCCAAAATGTACCACTTACAAAACTCATTTTGTAAAATTGATTTGACCAACCTCTTAAACGTGATTTTAGAGGATTTTAGCAAATTTTGTCATATTTTTATCCTATCCCGATCCTTGATCTCCCTTAACCACTCAAAATGATTCGAACCATTTCCAACTGGTTCTCCTAACCGGATCCAAAGCTTAAAACATCTAGGCCCAAAACTAGGGCGTTACTAGAAATGAACTTGCCTAATGATCACTTGTAAGCCAATATAATTGATGATGTAACATGAGATGGTTTATGTTGTATATTGTGATTTATATATGTTTTACTCTTTAAAGTTTGCATATGGTAGCTATGCATGCGAATGCTTAAATTGTGTGTTAGGAATGAGACTTTCTGTTGGTTCATGATACAAGTGTGATAAGGTTTATTATGCTTATTTTTTATTTGATAAAGTGCATGGTTTTAAAGGCATGATGGTTTTCAAATGATGATTTGAAGTAATTAAAATGAGATTTCAATGTGGACATGGAAAATAGTTTTAATACATTGATGGTGTTTCATTTTTCAGCACTCTGATAAGTGCCCAAAAGTCCAATATTTTTACTCTTTTTACATGGCAATTATCATTCGACCTACAACCATTTGAGCTACATTATGGTCCTTCATGCATTGATTTCATCATTTATGCCTTTGATCTTGATATGTTGTCTATTCAATGAAAAAGATATTGTTTGATGCATGTTTGGCACTTTTGCATATTTACACGCTGCTAGGGCAGGAGATGCCATGACGACAATGAAGAAAAAGGAAGGATGATGCAGAATTAGCTAGTAACAGATCCTGAGTGAGCCAAGCCATAATTGATAGTTTCTACTGAGGGAAGCTGATTTATGAAGAATGAAGCCTTGCGGATCAGATCCAGTTCCAGAACCATGTCGAGGCAGTAGAATGCAGTACCACAACAATGTTCAACACAAATTGTCGGAAGGAAAAACATGGAAAGTGGTAGTCGATTTGTAGAGCTTTAAATGCTAGATTTTTGTATAAACTATGCGTGGTAGTTGGAGCTCAAGAAGAGGACGAAAACATGGAAGGAATGATAAAGTTGGACTTTTGGGTAAAAGTGAATAATGTATTGAATTAAAGAGTTGCACCTCTTTAATAAAGTTAAGTCCAGGTCCAACTTAACTACCTCTCCAAGAAGGATTTTTTCCTACACCTTCCACTATATAACTGAGGCTTGTCCCCATCATCAAGACGTTGTGAAGTAGAATTGAGAAACAAGAGAGCCTAGGATTTAGTTTATGTTTTCTTTCCATTCATTATGTTCTAATTTTCCTTAGGGTTAGGATTAGTTTGTTTAGTAGTTGTGTGAAGACTATTGTATTTGTTTAAGTTCATAATGCAATAAAGTTAAAGTTTACTTATTCTTGGATTTAATCATTCTTGCATTCTTATCGGGAGAGAGGATGTGAGACTATCCATTTGTTCAATATCGGGAGAGTTGAATTCACGAAACGAATAAGAACGATTTTTATCCCACACGGTGTTAACTAAATTGGCCTATGGATAGGTTAAGAGATTTAGTGGCTAAAAGAAGTGTTAGAATAGATGGTGTTGTCTTTGGTTCATGCCGAGAGGAATCATCAAAGTTTAACCATCAACCAGTGTTCCGAGCTTAGGGATAAGGAGAAACCATCCAAGGAAGCTTTTCCGAACCTTAGCCGCATCTGTCCAAGAGCAAGGGATTGCCGCGGCATGGACTCAACCATTTCCGCCGCGGCAGGAACTTTGGTTATTGCCACAACAATTTTGTGTTGTTGCATTCAAGATGGAGACAAGTCAATAGGATTCCACACTACGACGCATTCTAATTCAACCCATTATCTCATCTTGATTTTCTATTTACTTTATTTTCTGGCATATTTTAGTTTTAATTCATTAGACTACTCAAACCAACTCAACTCATTTGTGTTGTTTTATTTTATTATTTTGTAGTGCGAGGAAGTAGGATCAAAAGGCTAGATCAATCCTTGTGGAGACGATACTCGATATACTGATCATTATATTACTTGAGATGTGTACACTTCCACTATTGCGGGGCACTTTACGCGAGCATCAAGTTTTTGGCGCCGTTGTCGGGGATATTGAACTTTTGTTTTTATTTTCTTGCACTCTTTACTTTTCTTTTTTAGTTTATTTTATTTTGTCTTAGTACTAATAAAACTTGGTTTTGTTTTGGTGTATGACCTGAGCGAACCCAAGCAGCGCATTGCAAGACTTAGATCCAGAAATCGAATGCTCTTACTTAAAGCTTAGACGGAAGGTCATAGCCGCAATGTAGGAACCTCTGGGCCGAGGTCAAAACAATAATCAAGGTGCCCCAACATATAATGCCAACAACAACCGGAATACCAATGAGAAGCAACCTGGCGACGAGCAGCAACATGCCGATGGGCAGAAAAATATCCTGATATGAGATGGAGAAAATCTCCAAAATCAATTTGCGCCAGTACGAAACTTAACTGTCCGAAACTACCTTGAAGAGGATCTGAACGGACTAAATCCAAAACTACTAGACATTGAAGCAACTTAATTTGAACCGAACCCCGTGATGCTCAACGTGATCAATACTATGGGGCAATTTGGCGGCTCAGCAACCGAAGATGCCAGATAACACCTCACATCCTTCCTACATATTTGTAATTCATTTAAAATTCAAAGAGTGCATGAGGATATTTTAAGATTAAAATTGTTCCCCTATTCATTGAGGGATATGGCAAAAACCTGGCTAAACAATATTCCAGCAGGATCAATTGGATCCTAGAGTGATTTATGTCGTAATTTCTTAGCACATTTTAATCCTACGAATTTCAATAATAAATTGCGTAACAAAATCACTTCTTTTCAACAGGCTGACGACGAATCTATGCACGAGGCTTGAAAGCGATACAGAGAGTTGTTACAAAAATGCCCCTTGTACGAATTCCCATTTTAGACGCATGTGACTCTGTTCTATAACGTTGTCAACATGACAACTACGATGGTGCTTGATGCCTCGGCAAATTACATACTCATAGACAAAGAGCCAGGAAAAGCAATGGATATTCTGAACATGACAACCAAGAACGACTATCAATTCTGAACGGCCAGACAAGGAGGAATCGAACGCCAACCCACAGTAAACGAAATAGGGTCCTCGAACTCAATTTCATCTCAAATTGCCACCTTGACAAAGCTGATCGTAAACATGCAACCACAAAACAATCACTAGGAGGTCAAGCTAATGGATTCATTTATTGAAAATTGTAGAGGTAACCATGTTTCTTTTGAATGTCCACAGAACCTAGAATCAGCCTGATATGTTGGAAACTTTATTAGGAGCAACAACATGATATCCAACAATTACAACCCGGCCTAGAAAAAGCACCCAACTTCTCTTGGAGCAACCCCAATAATGCTCTTAATCAGCAAAATTAGAATGCTCCAGCAGCGAGATATTCGCAAAACATGCCTTGGCAGAACATGCCGCAGCAGCAACTCATGCCGCCGCAACAGCCAATGCAATCTAGTTTTTTAAAAGACACTCTTCATGCTTTTTTGACTCAGACTAGTGCATATATGGCTAACACTTACAAGTTCATAAAAAGACAAAAAAATTTATGGACAAGACTGAGATGAGGCTGTAGAACAACGAGGCAACGTTGAAATCCCTGGAAACACAAGTGGGGCATATCGCATAGATTCTGAACACTAGGCCAGCAAGAGGTTTTCCCAGCGACACTGATGCCGCTAAGGGGACATCGTATGAACAATGCAAAGCCGTAACCACTAGGAGTGGTATCCAACTTCAAGGTCCTCAGAACAAGCAGCCAGCACATGAGAAACCAAAGGAGTCAACTGTCACAGTACAGTCCGAAGACAACAAGGCTGACAGCAACCAAGAATAATGCTACGTCGACAAAACCTGTGGCAGCATCAATGATAGAACCCAAAGACAGCATACCAACTCCACCATTCCCACAATGGTTGAAACAACAAAAGCAAGAGTACCATTTTAAGAAATTCTTGGACATCATAAAACAGGTACACATTAATCTATCGTTGGTGTAGGAAATCACGTTAGAGTGTCGCGACAGCTGTCCTGGCAGGATCTTGTGTGTTTGCCACGGCATTGTCCAACTTCTATGCCGAGATAGGTTGGTTCTTTGTTGAGGCATGGTTTCCTTTTGGTCAGGATTACTTGACATTTTTCTGAATCCTCAGCTTGTTTCCTTGTGTTTAGTACGTGGTGTTTCACATGCTCATTGTTGAAACTCATTGTTAGCTCTCCCTTTTCAACATTGATCATCGTCCTCTCGGTGGTAAGGAATGACCATCCCAGAATGAGTGGAGCTTTTTTATCTGCATCGAAATCTAAAATGAGAAAATCAGTAGGGAAAATAAATTTATTCACTTTTACCAGTAAATCCTCAATTTTCCATTCAGGTTGCACATGAGGTCCATCAGCAAGTTGTAGCATTATAGTTGTGGGTCTAGCCATCCCAATCCCCAATTTTTGGAAGACTGACTTAGGCATGATGTTTATGCTTGCTCCTTCGTCACACAGTGCCCTCTCATCATAAAGATTTCATATTGTGCATGGTATGAGAAAGCTTTCAAGATCCTTTAGCTTAGGTGGAGCTCGGTTGTGAAGTGCAGTCATGCATTCCTCTGTTACGGCCACCGTTTCGAATTCTCCAATCCTTTTCCGCTTTGACACGATGTTTATGCATTGTTCATACGATGTCCCCTTAGCGGCATCAGTGTCGCTGGGAAAACCTCTTGCTGGCCTAGTGTTCAGAATCTATGCGATATGCCCCACTTGTGTTTCCAGGGATTTCAACGTTGCCTCGTTGTTCTACAGCCTCATCTCAGTCTTGTCCATAAATTTTTTTGTCTTTTTATGAACTTGTAAGTGTTAGCCATATATGCACTAGTCTGAGTCAAAAAAGTATGAAGAGTGTCTTTTAAAAAACTAGATTGCATTGGCTGTTGCGGCGGCATGAGTTGCTGCTGCGGCATGTTCTGCCAAGGCATGTTTTGCGAATATCTCGCTGCTGGAGCATTCTAATTTTGCTGATTAAGAGCATTATTGGGGTTGCTCCAAGAGAAGTTGGGTGCTTTTTCTAGGCCGGGTTGTAATTGTTGGATATCATGTTGTTGCTCCTAATAAAGTTTCCAACATATCAGGCTGATTCTAGGTTCTGTGGACATTCAAAAGAAACATGGTTACCTCTACAATTTTCAATAAATGAATCCATTAGCTTGACCTCCTAGTGATTGTTTTGTGGTTGCATGTTTACGATCAGCTTTGTCAAGGTGGCAATTTGAGATGAAATTGAGTTCGAGGACCCTATTTCGTTTACTGTGGGTTGGCGTTCGATTCCTCCTTGTCTGGCCGTTCAGAATTGATAGTCGTTCTTGGTTGTCATGTTCAGAATATCCATTGCTTTTCCTGGCTCTTTGTCTATGAGTATGTAATTTGCCGAGGCATCAAGCACCATCGTAGTTGTCATGTTGACAACGTTATAGAACAGAGTCACATGCGTCTAAAATGGGATCTTGAAAGCATGTTTTATGGTTATGAATCATGGTTGAGTTTATGTGGAAATGTGCTGATGTTGTGAGCTGGTGTTATGCATGATGAAAGTGCTATGAGTATGTTATGTTGATAATATGCTGTTGCAAGTGGATGCTGTTTGGTATAAGCATGATCAAAGTATGTTGTTTGATACGCTTGATGTTGTGGTATCCATGTTGTGTTGACTGTTATGTCATGTAAAGGGGAGGATTCAGGATACCCATTGCCTTATTAATATAGCTATTGTGTTATTTTGGAGATGGAGTTTGAATCCTTGCTTAATGCTTGTCTAACTGGTTTGTTTGCTTGTTGTGATTGTTTGTTGTTGTTAGTAGTATGGCAAAGTCGATGGAAGAGTGGCAGTTGAGTGAGATGGTTGTTGCCTTAGGGCAGGTTGTTAAGGCAAGGAATTCACCTTTCTATAGAGGTGTTTTGTCTCAGTCTTCTGTTCCTGGCGTTGAGGAGTTAAGGCAGAAAGAAGAAGCTGGTTCTGTGATAAAGAGTTCGTCATCTGTTGTTCAGGAGGTGTTGGGAACATCTCAGGCTGTGGTAAAGATAAAGTCAGTGGATGTGCTGGCTGTGGAATGTGTGGGTTTGCCGAAGCAGCAATTGCTTGATTTGGGTGCTGTGGAATATCATGGTTCGTCACCTGAGACATTTGAGGCCTGGTTGGCCAGTGTGATTCTGATCTTGGATCAGGAAGGCTGTGATTATGCCTGTAAGTTGGGGAGTGTTGTTTCTCTGATGTTGGAGGATGCGTGTGCCTGGTGGACATCTGTGGCGGTGGCGTCACATATCGATGATATTGACTGGGATTTCTTTGTATCTGCTTTTTATGAAAGGTATCTTGGAGAGAAGTTTCCAAGGGTAAAGCAATGTGAAGGTAGTGCTGTTGTAGAGCAAGTGTTGCTTGAGCAAGGAGTGGAGGTTCAGCTACCTATGTGTGATCGTTGTGAAAGGCGCCATGTTGGAGGTTGTTGGGGCGCGGGTGCGTGTTGGAATTGTGGTTCCAAAATGCATGTTAAGCGTGATTGTCCTCATGGAGTGAAGTCAGCTTTGGTGGTAGCCGAAAGGTCTCTGAAAGGTCGTGGGCACGACCGAGGCAAGGTTCAGAGGTGGCAGAAAGAGCAGAAGGTTGTGAAGAATTTGGGAAAAGAGAATTGCTGGAAATGTGGGTCTGCTGGTCACATGAGGCGTGATTGTTTGATGTTGGCTCGGAACAACCAAGGTTCCTTACCGCAAGGAGTTGGTAGTGACCCTAGTGTGCTAGCTGGTGCTGCAGGAGGATGATGGTTCCGCGAGGAAGAGAGCTCGTCTGATGAAGCTTCAGGGAGGTGTTGTGTTTTCAGGTAACCTTGTTAAGTAATCTTTGCTCTAGTTACCTTAGTTTGGTTTCCGTTGGTTTTCCTTGCGTGGTAAGTTTAGTCTTGTTGCTAGCTTGTTGAGGGTAATAGTTGTAGTTTGGAACCATCTTTGGTGTGAAAAAGGCTTAGTGAGAATCTTGTGGTTAATGGTTGTTGGTATGATGGAGTTAGATAAGCTAGAAGTGAGGTAGGAGGTTGTTCTTAGACGGATTTGAGGATGTTATTGGAGGGTGTGAACTGGCATTCATGCACAGTTAAAATCTTTGTTATATGCTATATTATATATGTTGGTCCATGCATACATGTGGCATGACATTAGAGGTTTGCATACATGTACATCAGGCATTGATAGGGCATGTTGGTGATCATGCATACGATGTTCACACTCGCTAATAACTAATCGAATCCGTTAGTATTGTGGTTGGGTCAGGTTGGATGATGGATTTTTAGAGGTTGTTTTGGTGCTGGGTGAGAGTTAGAAGTAGTGGAATATATTAAGATGGTTGCTAGTAATAGTGAGAGTGGTATGGTCTGTTGGTAGAAGGATAGTGTTTGTTGCTTAAAGAGTTTAGTGGTTTGAATAGCTAAGTGGAAGGGGTAGTTCCTTGGTGCTAAGTGATGTTGCTGTTTAGCGGTTGTGTTCTCAAGTGCTGAAGTAGCCCAGTATTTAAGTTGTTGTGGAAGAGTTGTGTTGTAAGTGCTGGTTCTTAGCAACCTTTGAGGAGTTGAAGAGCTATTATGTGTGTTTTGGTTAAGCGATGTTCTGGTAAGGCAAGTGTTGTGATCAAGCTTGTGATGGTTTGGCAATGAAAGGTCGAAGGCCAGTGTTGTTTGAAAGGATTCTTGTGAAAAGTGGTTGGCTGTTTGTAAGTATGTGAATTTCTTATGTAGTCAGCTGGTGGTGTATGAAACGGCTGGCGGAGTTGAGTTGGGGTTGTGATGTAATTCTTGGAGTTTGGGTGAGTAGTCCTGGTGAGTTGTTATGGTGATGTTAGCGGCAGATGTAAAAGATTATCAGCATTCGTTGAGGAGTTTGGGTAAACAGTTGATGCTTAAAGATTTTTGCTTGTTGGGAAAATCCTTGGAAGAGGTTTGGGAGTTGCAAGGGTTTTAGAAGCAGGAAGGTTTGCATAGTGGCTGTTTTGGATTGGTTGTTGTCATTGTGTAAACAAGTCTTGGAAGTTGTGTGTTACAGTGTGGTGTGCTGTAAAAGTTGAGGTTCTTCAGGTTGAGGTTGGGGCTGTGTACAGTCCGATATGTGAAAGGTTAAGTTGTGGCTATCTTTGAGTGTTCTGGATTTTGTGAACAGTGTGTGGAGGTGCTAAGTTTGGTGGAGGTTTTCTGTGGATAGTAATCAGTGGTAGTTGAGGCTGTTGTGTTGCCTTGTGTGTTGGTTTGAGGAGGTTGTATTCTCTTTTCGCCGGTTGAAATTTCGAGGACGAAATTTCCTAAGGGGGGGAGAGTTGTAACGCCCCGGTTTTTGGGCTCAGAAGTTTTGGGCGTTGACCGGTTCGGTCAAAGTGCTGATCGAATATATAAGGGTGAATTTAGGAAAGCCTAGTTCGGGTTGCATTAAAAATATGGAAAAATGTTATAAAATCATCTTTTAATATGTTTAAGTGAACTGTGAAATCAATTTTGGAAAATGAGGTTCGGAAGGTTGACATTTTGGCTAGTGACCAAAATGTAATTTTTGAAAGTTGCGTGACAGTTTTATAAAGGATTGAAACTTTATTCTGATATAAGGAGCTATTTTTCCAAAAAGAGTTTCTCCAGATTTTTCTAAGATATTTTGAGGCTTTATTCTGATTTTAAAGTTTATGAAATGTGGAGGGAAATCATTTTACCATTTTATAACTAACTTTTCTATTTTCTCTCAATTTTCCTTTTCTCTCATTTTCTCTCAACCCAAACACAATTCTCCAGATTTTCTTCTCTGATTTTGTCACTCAAATCATCCTTTCAACTCTCTTTTGATTCCTAATCATCTCTACAACAAAACCTCTAAATTTGCAAGTTGTTTCATCAAGCTTTTTGGCTCTAAAAAGGAGAAATTCAAGTTTGGAGGTAAGAACGTCCTTCTCCTCTACACTATCAGTTCTTTACTGAAATTCCTAAGTTCTCAATCCTTGATTTGTGTTTTGTTAATGGCTTTTCAATTGAAATCTTGATTTTGGCTTAAAATGCAAGATTTGGTGATTTTGGTGGAATTTTCGTGTGATCTGTTTGGGCAGTGTTTTGAAGTGTCAAAATGATGTTAATTGAATACTAAATTGATTAGAAGTTGAGGTTTAATTAATGCAATCCCGGATAGGTTGAATTTCCTAAGTTTGGCTTGAGTTTTTGGTTGTTTTTGGAGTGTTTTTGATGATCTGTTATACCTGGAGGTATAAGGACGTGTTTGTGATCATTTTGGATGTTAATTGATGTTTAAAAATGGTTGGAAGTGATGGATCTTGGCTGGGTTAAGTTTTGGAAGTGTTTGGAGGTGATTTCGGTTGTGTTTTGTAGCCGAAATGTTGATTTTGTGATGAGCAGCGAGTTGAGTCTTGTTGCTGGTGTTTTTAATGCATAATGATGCATTAATCCTCTGTTGTTGTGTGCTTGAAACAGGGGAGTTTGATCCGTGAGCTTTGAAGGTGTTGCGGAAGGTTTTCGGATGCTTGGAAGGCTTGTTGGCTAGCCTTGTTTTGTGTATCGGTGACTGAAGTTGGGTTTTCAGCTTTTAAACCAAGGTTTGAAGGTTTTGGGAGCTTAGTTTAAGTCTAAACAACTTTGCTAAGCTCAAGAGTAAGTGAATGGATTTTCGCTCTTGAATTGTGTTGTGAAATTGGCTTTTAAGCAATTGTGGTTGATGATTGAAATGCATGTGTTTTGCATGGTTTAAATTTGTTTTGAAAGCATATTTTAGCATGGTTTAATGCTGGTTTTGAAAGCCATTTGAGAAGGATGCTCAAGGTAAGAGATCCTTGGTTTTCTACTTGGAAATTGTGGTTTTGATGCATAGTGTTGCATGTTGATTAATGGCTTTTGTGTGATGCTTAAAATAGTGGATTATGGTTGTTAATGATGTACATTGGTAAGTGATGCTTAAGGTTACAAAGGTGGTTGAAAGTCCTTGTGTAAGCCTTGTTTATTTAAGAACAACATGGTGTTGGTAAGTCCATGGTTGGTTCTTAGTTAAGATAAATGATGGTTTTTGCATTATGATTATGCATGTGAATCATTGGATTATCATGGTAAGATGGTTATATTGGCAAGTGATGAAAGTGGATTCTTGGTTCGTTGATCGGATATAGTTAGCCGGCTATAGGATTGGGTGCACCGTGAATTAAGTCGCCTTGGAGGTGGAGTGGTCAAGAGGGGACCGGTAAACTCCCTTCAAGTATCCTAACGAGATGGTTAAGGTCATAATGGAGGTTGAATGCCCATTCGAGGACCTTGGTTGAGCAAAGGTTATATGGTGTTTAAAAGTCCATATATGGGAACCTTGTGCTTGTTGAGATCACAATGGCGGTGTTAAGTCCATGTGTGGATCTTGTGTAGGGTGTCCCGGATCTCGTTTGTGATGTGATACAACTACCAATCGGTGAATGCAAAGGTTGTATGGTGTTTGAAAGTCCATACATGGGAACCTTGGGAAAAGTCAAGGTTGTATGGTGTTTAAAAGTCCATACAAGGGAACCTTGGGAAAAGTGGAGGTTGTATGGTGTTTGAAAGTCCATACATTGGAACCTCGGGAAAGCTAAGGTTGTATGGTGTTTAAAAGTCCATACATGGGAACCTTAGGATGGTGAGGTAAAATGGTGTTTAAAAGTCCATTGGGGACCTTGGATTGGTAGTGTGTATGAAGCGTGGGGGACAACGCTTGTGATCCGCGTATCCGATTGGATGTTGAGTTTAAAAGTGAATGTGGTTGATCACTCGAAAGCCAATATGATGTTCTTGATTATAAAGAAGCATGAAATGCTTGAAATGATACATAATTGCATGAGAAGCATGAGATGCTTGAAAAGATGCATGGTTGCATGAAAAGTGTATAATGCTAGTGAATGCATGTTTACTTGTTAGGTTTAACAAGTGTTGATTATCATTTGGTAAATGATGCATGTGAACATGAAAACTCTTAAATGCATTGGAGTCTTGTTAAGACTTGTTTTAAAGGCATGTGATGATGATGTTGTGGTTCATATAAGTTGCCTTTGTTTTAATGCAAGTGTTGGTTGTTTGAGTAATGGTTTTTAAAGGTTTCTTGCTTGAAATGGCTTCCTTCAACACATGGCTTAAAATCTCAGCAAATAAACATGCTAGATATGCTTTCAAAACAGATTTAAAATTATGCAAACAACACATTGCATATAACCAAAAACCATGGCCATCACCAAGAGAGTTTTTCCGAAAACTTACTCTTGAGCTTAGCTAAGTTGCTTAGACTTAAACTAAGCTCCCAAACCTTCAAAACATTGGTTTCAAAGCCGAAAACCAAAATCCACTCATTGATTCCGTTTCGCCACTCGCCGAAACACCAAACAAGCTTCCGGATCACCACCTCAAGGATCCAAAGATGACTCCCCTGTTTTAAACACATCAAAGCAGAGGATTAATGCATCATCAGGCATTAATATCTTCAATGAAAGCACCTAAACTCGCTGCTCTCATCAACACTCCTATTTCGGCTACCAAACACAACCGAAATCACCTCCAAACAACTCCACAACACCACCCAGCCATGATCCATCAATTCTAAACATTCTTAAACCTCAATTAACATCTAAAAAGGATCTAACCACGTCCTTATACCTCCAGCTATAACAGATCAACAAGATCACTCCAAAAACAACCAAAAACTCAAGCTAAACTTAGGAAAATCTACCTATTCGGGATTGCATTGATTAAACCTCAATTTCTCATCAATTAAACATTCTTTTAACATCAAAAAGACACCTCAAATCAGTGCCCAAACAGATCGTACGAATTTTATCAAAAATCAACCAAATCTTGCATTTTAAAGCCAAGATCAAGAACACAATTATAAAACCTTTTATAAAACACAAATCAAAGATTGAGAACTTGGGAATTTCAGTAAAGAACTGAGAATTTAGAGGAGAAGGACATTCATACCTCTAAACTTGAGTTTCTCCCTTTTGGAACCAAGATTCTTGAAAATCCAATTAGCAAAAGATAAGGTTTTGATGAAGAAATGATTAGAGATCAAATGAGGATTGAAATCTAATCATTGGATGTCAAAATCAGAGGGAAATTTGCTGGAGAAGTGTGTTTGGGTTGAGAGAAAAGTTGAGAGAAAGAAAATAGAAAATTTTGAGAAAGTTAGTTAAAATGCCAAAATATCTTTTCCCTACTTTTTCATCTAATTAAAAACCACTAATTAAATTGATTAATATTCAAAAAAATCTGGAGAAACTCCTTTTGGGTAAATAGCTCCTTAAAGATTCAAAGTTTCAATCCTTTTTAAAACAGTCACACAGTTTTCAAAAATTACATTTTGGTCACCAACCAAAATGTCACACTTCCAAACCCTATTTTATAAAATTGATTTCACCATTCTCTTATATATAATAAAAGAGAATTTTAAGACATTTTTCCATATTTTTAATGCAACCCGAACTAGGCTTTCCTAAATTCACTTTTTTATATTCGAACCGCTCTCCGACCGAACCGGTCCAAACCTAAAACTTCTAAGCCCAAAATTGGGGCGTTACAACTCTCCCCCCTTAAGAAATTTCGTCCTCGAAATTTACCTGAAGGAAAGAGGTACGGAAACTGCTTCAGCATGTCATCCTTCCGTTCCCACGTGGCTTCTTCAACACCACGATGCTTCCAATACACCTTTACCAACCCAATGTTCTTGCCTCAAAGAACTTTACTATCCGAATCCAGAATCTTCACCGGTTCCTCATCATAGGTCAAATCCGAATTCAATTCCACTTCTTCCACAGGCATCACATGTGAAGGATCCGATCTATACTTCCGAAGCATAGAAACATGAAACACGTCATGAATCTTTTCCAACTCTTGAGGTAACCTCAACTTGTACGCAACAGGACCCACACGCTCAATCACCTCGTATGGTCCAATGTACCTAGGGCTCAACATACCCTTACGGCCAAACCTCATCACCTTTTTCCAAGGCGAAACCTTCAAAAACACACGGTCACCCACCGCATACTCAAACTCCTTACGCTTCAAATCCGCGTAAGACTTTTGCCGATCAGAAGCCGCCTTCAAACGCTCACAAATGAGCTTCACCTTCTCGGTGGTTCCTTTCAACAAAGCTGGCATCGAAACCAACTTCTGACCCGTTTCAGCCCAACAAAGAGGAGTCCTACACTTCCTCCCGTACAAAGCTTCATAAGGTGCCATTTGAATACTTGCCTGATAACTATTGTTATAGGCAAACTCCACCAAAAGCAAATGTTTCTCCCAAGAGCCCTGGAACTCAATCACGCAGCACCTTAACATATCCTCCAAAACCTAGATAACACGCTCAGACTGACATCCGACTGAGGATGATAAGATGTACTGAAATTCAACCGTGTACCCAAAGCTTGATGCAAACACTGCCAAAACGCGATGTAAACCTCGGATCCCTATCCGACACAATCGACTTAGGCACACCGTGCAGCCGCACAATCTCAGCAATGTACAGCTCCGCAAGCTTATCCAAAGAGTAAGTAGTATGCACAGGCAAGAAATGCGCACACTTCGTCAGGCGATCCACAATCACCCACACCGAATTCTTCTTCGATGGCGACAAAGGTAAACCAGATACAAAATCCATGGTAATCCTTTCCCACTTCCACTCAGGGATTCTCAACGGTTGCAACAACCCTGAAGGAACCTGATGCTCAGCCTTAACTCGCTGACACACCATGCACTTGCTCACAAACTCAGCAACATCCTTCTTCACACCCACCCAATAGTACTCATCACGAAGATCACGATACATCTTAGTACTACCAGGGTGCATAGCAAAATGACTACTATGACCTTCAGTCAGAATAGCACGCCTCAACTCAGCACCATTGGGCACTACTATCCGACTCCCAAAACACAGCACTCCATCATCATTAAAACAGAAATCCGAAGGCCTACCCTCCGCGATATCCTAAACATGCGGTACCAAGGAATCATCCAACAGCTGCTTTTCCTTGATCAACTGAACCAAAGATGGTTTCACTTGCCACTCAGCCACAAGACCACCATCACGCGAAATGCTCAAACTGGCAAACATAGCCCTCAACTCCACAACTACCTTCCTACTCAAGGCATCCGCTACAACATTAGCTTTTCCAGGGTGCTACTCAATCGTCAAATCATAATCCTTGAGCAACTCCACCCATCGTCGCTGCCTAAGATTCAACTCCTTCTGAGACATCAGATACTTCAAACTCTTGTGATCAGTGTACACAATACACTTCTCACCATACAGATAATGTCTCCAGATCTTCAAAGCAAAAACCACCGCAGCCAACTCGATATCATGCGTAGGATAATTGCGCTCATGCACTTTCAACTGCCGTGAAGCATAAGCCACCACCTTACCCTCTTGCATTAACACACATCCCAAACCAGCATAGGACGCATCACTGTAGACCACAAACTCTTTCCCTGATTCAGGTTGAACCAAGATAGGAGCTTGCGTCAAAGCTGCCTTAAGCTTCTCAAAAGCCTGCTGCCTTAAGCTTCTCAAAAGCCTGCTGCCTCGCTTCCTTCCACACAAACTTAACATCCTTCTGCAACAACTTCGTCAAAGGTGCAGCAATCTTTGAAAACCCATCCACAAACCTCCGGTAGTATCCCGCCAAACCAAGGAAACTACGAACCTCATGAACAGACTTAGGAACCTTCCAGTTCATCACCGCCTCAATCTTCTGAGGATCAACACGAATCCCCTCAGTAGAAACCACATACCCAAGAAACACCACTTCCATAAGCCAGAACTCGCACTTACTCAGCTTGGCATAAAGCTGATTCTCTAACAAAGCTTGCAACACAATCCTCAAATGCTCTTCATGCTCCTCCTCAGTACGCGAGTACACGAGGATATCATCAATGAACACCACAACAAATTTGTCCAGGTATTCATGAAATACACGATTCATCATGTCCATGAAAGCTGCAGGAGAATTGGTAAAACCAAACGGCATTACAAGGAACTCATAATGCCCATACCTCGTTCTGAAGGCTGTCTTAGGCACATCCACATCCTTTACCTTCAACTGTTAATACCTTGACCTTAAGTCAATCTCAGAGAACACGGCTGCTCCCCGAAATTGATCAAAAAGATCATCAATTCTCGGCAATGGATACCGATTCTTGATAGTCAACTTGTTCAGCTGACGGTAATCAATGCACATTCTCATAGTGCCATCCTTCTTCTTCACAAACAAGACCGGTGCACCCCAAGGCGACACACTCGGCCGAATGAAACCACGATCAAGCAACTTTTGCAATTGCGTCTTCAGCTCTTTCAACTCTTTAGGTGCCATTCTATACGGAGTAATGGACACAGGAGTTGTATTCTCATACAGCTCAATCCTAAACTCTACTTCACGATTAGGAGGTAATCCATGCAACTCCTCAGGAAACACACCAGAAACTCTCGCACAATCCTGATATCTTTCATACGCAACTCCTTAGAACTGGGATTCATCACAAAAGCGAGATAGGCTTCACAACCTTGCCTCAGCATCCGGCTCCCCTCCAATGTAGACACCACATTGGTAAGAAACTTCACATTCTCACCAACCACAACTACCTCATAATCATCCGCAAGCTTCAACGAAACTCACTTATTCTCACAATCCAGTACAGCACGATGCTCAACAAGCCAATCCATACCAAGGATTACATCAAAACCATAGAAAGGCAACTCCATAAGATCAACAGGAAAAACATGATCTTGCACAACCAAAGGACATCTTCTATAAAGCTTACGAGTCACAACAGTCTCACCAAAAGAACTAGTGACACGCATACCAACATCCAAAGACTCAACAGGCAAACAAAGCAATTCAGCATGCTCACGCAATATGTATGAGTGCGTAGATCCAGAGTCAATCAAGGAAAGTAATGACAAGGATTGCAAAGTAAAAGTACCTGCGATCACATCCGTGTCATTCCTCCCCTCCCGCTGAGCATACACCCTAGTCTGGCCACCACCCTCAGGCTGAACAGCTACAACATGAGCCACATTCCGACCACCTTCCTCCCTACGCTGGAAGTTACCACGGCCGCGCCCACGACCTCTTTGTGGTGCAACAACAACAGGAGCATGCACTTGGCCACCAGCCAACATAGAACACTCTCTCCTCATGTGATCCGTAGATCCACAGTTCCAGCATGCATTACCAGCCGCCACAACAGGTGCTTGCACCTCCCTCACAGCTCGAGGACAATCACGTTTCATATGGCCACGCGAACCACATGTCCAACATGCGCTCGGATCAGCTCTAGCCTTGCCTCCCTGAACAGGCGCACCACCTCCTCGCTTAACTGAAGACTGATACTTCTGATCACGTCCCCTCTTGTTCCGTCCACCACCGGAACTATATTCAGCAACTCGCTTACCAGCACTTGACCCAGCACTTCTAGAAGATAAACCCAAGTTCATCTCAATGTCCTTTGCTCAGCCCACCAGCACATCGAAATCATTATACTCGGTAGCCAGCACATACATCTTTACTTCCGTCACCAAACCATAACGGAACCTTTCACACCTCTCCCGCTCATCCAGAACAAGCTCATGTGCGTATTGACTGAGTCGGACAAACTGTACTTCGTACTCAGCTACAGACATGCTCCCCTGAGTAAGAGACATGAATTCCCTTTTCTTTTCATCTAGGTACCTCACACCTAGATACCTTCTCTTGAACGCATTCTGGGAGAACGTCCAAGTTACATCAGCTTCCGCCATCCCAGAGATAGTGGTTGTCCACCAGGTATACACATCATCCTGTAGCAAGGATACTACACACCCCAGCTTATGCACATCATTGCAACTCATCTGCCCCAAGATTCTCTTGGTACTCTCCAACCAAGACTCCGAACCTTCAGCAGACAAACCCCTGAACTCAGTCCCTCCTAGACTGCGCAAACGTTCCAAGGGTAGTCTAACTCCAGCATCTCCCTGATGCCCAGCTCCTTGAGCTCCAGCTACCGCCGCTCGAAAAGCACCAGCAATAGCTTGAACCAACATTGTCATGTCAGGAACAACTTGCTCCCGACCAGCTTCAGGTCCAGCGACCCCAGCACCAGCTGCAACACCAGCTCCTTCACACTCAGCACCACCACCACCAGGCGGAGGAGGTAAATCCACAACATTCTCAGCGTTCTCTTCATTTTCATTTTGAGCCATAGCTCGCGTATTAACCGTCAACTCCCTACGAGGTGCCATACACTAACAATGCAATCACAATGCAATAAAACAAAGTCAGGCTCAGCAAGGTAAGCAATCCAAGTACTCAAGCTCATTTCCAATTAAAAACAACATCATTTCATTAGCTTTGATTTGGCAATGGGTACCCACAACATGCTTCACCACATCATACATTACAATTGTAACATATTTACAATTCATTCAACATGCTTTCACTCAACAAGCATACAAAGCATACATACTTTAATCATCCAAATAATCATTCCCAATTACTCGAGAACCTGGCTCTGATACCACCAAATGTAACCCCCTTAACCCGGCCCAGACGGTTGAACCGAATTAAGAAGCTTACACGGGGAAAACCAAAGTCAACCCGAAAGTCAAACTTGATTAACGACCCTTTTTTTCTTTTAAAAACTTGTCTAGATGCTCATTAACCCTAGATATGTTCGCAAGGACAGCATACTCAAAGATCAGCGCAAACGGAAGACATTCAGGGACTTAATTGCACAAATTAAGGAATTAGGGACCAAATTGTAACATCTACAAACTCTGCAAAGATGCCATTAACTGAATTAACGGTCGCGTATCGGTACACCAGAAGTAGTATCGATACGCGGGGAAGGCAGTGACCAAACTCGCAGGAAAGGTATCGATACGCTCTCCCGCGTATCGGTAAAGTATTCATAATTGGCCTACCGTCTCGAAACACCTCGCAACTGTACCGATACCCTGTACGAAAAAGCACATATTTGGCTTATGTGTATCGATACGCGAGCCCGAGTAGCGATACTCATACCAGAACTGTCCAAAATTCAGCCCCAAAAATGCATCAAACATCAACAAATTGTCATCAAATCATGCCAACAAGTCATTGCATGCTTAAGGAACATAAAAGCATCAACCATTCTCAAGCATGACATCAAATAAACAAATCCCCAATTCTAAAGGATTGCATCTTAGGTAGAGAACCATTCAAGCACCATCATGCCAAACCAAACTCACAAAGACCAATTAAATGTTCCATCATCAACAACAACATAAAACCAACTTGGGGAGTCTAAAACATCTCCAAAAACAACAACATAGGTCCCCCATTGCCAATTGCCCAAAAGCTAATAGTTTTAGAAAGTGTTCACCATACATGAGCTTAAAACTTCACTTGGATTCTTGGCTTCCTTGCTGCCCCTAATGCACTTCAATGCTCTGCATTATTGGTTTAAGAAAAGAGAGAGCGTAAGCAAATAGCTTAGTGAGGAAGGCTCATTTAAAACATCACAATAATGCATTTTAAAAAGACCTTTATAAACTTAGTTAAAAACATTATTTGAATATGCACATAAACATTTAAAACAAGCAATTCATGCTTCAAGTTTACAATATATCATATTGGCCACAAGTGATACAATCAACATAAGATCTACACATGGACTTTTAAACACCAATGTGATCTTATCATTCACAAGGACCACACATGGACTTTGAAACACCATTGTGTCCTTAGCACAAGAATCATCCATGGACTTTTAAACACCATGATGTTCTTACAATTCACAAGGACCACACAATGACTTTTAACCACCTTTGTGTCCTTAACAAGAATCACCCATGGACTTTTAACCACCATGGTATTCATAAATATACAAGGCTCACACAAGGACTTTTAAACACCTTTGTGACCTTAACCAAGAACCAACCATGGAATTTTAACCACCATGTTGCTCTTAGAATACACAAGATTCACACAAGGACTTTTAACCACCTTTGTGATCTTAACCAAGACCCAACCATGGACTTTTAACCACCATAGTGTTCTTAACCTTTCTCAAAACATCACTTGCCAATATGCATCATTAACAACAATATTCCACTGTTTTAAAGCATTTATCAAAGTCATAAACATCATGCATCATTTAGCATAAAAACCACATTAAACAATGTTCAAAAACAAGGATCTCTTACCTTGAGCATCCTTCAACACATGGCTTATAAAACCAGCAAATAACATGCTAAAATATGCTTTTAAAACAGAATTTAAATCATGCAAACAAATCACCTTGCATTCAACAAACTCATGGTTCATCATCAAGAGAGTTTTTCCGAAAACTTACTCTTGAGCTTAGCTAAGTTGCTTAGACTTAAACTAAGCTCCCAAACCTTCAAAACATTGGTTTCAAAGCCGAAAACCAAAATTCACTCACCGATTCCGTTTCGCCACTCGCCGAAACACCAAACAAGCTTCCGGATCACCACCTCAAGGATCCAAAGATGACTCCCCTGTTTTAAACACATCAAAGCAGAGGATTAATGCATCATCATGCATTAATATCTTCAATGAAAGCACCTAAACTCACTGCTCTCATCAACACTCCCATTTCGGCTACCAAACACAACCGAAATCACCTCCAAACAACTCCACAACACCACCCAGCCATGATCCATCAATTCTAAACATTCTTAAACCTCAATTAACATCTAAAAAGGATCTAACCACGTCCTTATACCTCCAGCTATAACAGATCAACAAGATCACTCCAAAAACAACCAAAAACTCAAGCTAAACTTAGGAAAATCTACCTATTCGGGATTGCATTGATTAAACCTCAATTTCTCATCAATTAAATATTATTTTAACATCAAAAAGACACCTCAAATCAGTGCCCAAACAGATCATACGAATTTTATCAAAAATCAACCAAATCTTTCATTTTAAAGCCAAGATCAAGAACACAATTATAAAACCTTTTATAAAACACAAATCAAAGATTGAGAACTTGAGAATTTCAGTAAAGAACTGAGAATTTAGAGGAGAAGGACGTTCATACCTCTAAACTTAAGTTTCTCCCTTTTGGAACCAAGATTCTTGAAAATCCAATTAGCAAAAGATAAGGTTTTGATGAAGAAATGATTAGAGATCAAATGAGGATTGAAATCTAATCATTGGATGTCAAAAGCAGAGGGAAATTTGCTGGAGAAATGTGTTTGGGTTGAGAGAAAAGTTGAGAGAAAGAAAATAGAAAATTTTGAGAAAGTTAGTTAAAATGCCAAAATATCTTTTCCCTCCTTTTTCATCTAATTAAAAACCACTAATTAAATTGATTAATATTCAGAAAAATCTGGAGAAACTCCTTTTGGGTAAATAGCTCCTTAAAGATTCAAAGTTTCAATCCTTTTTAAAAGAGTCACACAGTTTTCGAAAATTACAGTTTGGTCACCAACCAAAATGTCACACTTCCAAACCCTATTTTGTAAAATTGATTTCACCATTCTCTTATATATAATAAAATAGAATTTTAAGACATTTTTCCATATTTTTAATGCAACCCGAACTAGGCTTTCCTAAATTCACCCTTTTATATTCGAACCGCTCTCCGACCGAACCGGTCCAAACCCAAAACTTCTAAGCCCAAAATTGGGGCGTTACATTCGCTTTCAGCCAGGGGCGACAAATTCTTGATTGCTCCCTTGTAGTGAATGAAGCTATTGACTCGCCGTTGAAGGCTGGAAGTAAAGGTATTGCTCCCTTGTAGTGAATGAAGCTATACGACACTGTTTCTTGGGACTTTTTGATTCTGGTGATGAAAAAAATGTTGCTTTGGTGATCTTTGGTGTGAGTGGATCTTGAAGTGTATTTCTTCGACTTCTATTTCGATCTTCGTTAATGGCGCCCCTACAGAAGCTTTTAGTATTTCTAAGGGACTGAGACATGGTTTCTCCCTTTTGCCCTTACTTTTCATTTTGGTGGGAGAGGCATTAAGTCTTACGCTAAGTAAAGCTATTAATTTGGGGTTATTCTTAGGTTTCAAAGTAGGCAGAAAGGAAGCTTCTATTAACATTTCTCATTTACAATTTGCGGACGATCTTTTATTTTTTTATGGAGGATCAGAAAGGGAAATTCGTAATGTTAAAAGGGTTCCGCAGGTATTTGAGTTGGCCTCGGGACTGAAGTTAAACATGAAAAAGAGCAAGCTCTTCGGAATTAATATTGAAAATGAAGTTTTGGTTAAATGGGCTAGTTGCATTGGCTGTGTTCAAGATAAATTTCCTACGGATTACCTGGGATTACCCTTGGGTTCAAAACACAATTCGGATTCTCTATGGGAACCTGTATTCCAGAAGTTATTTAAAAGACTTAGTGGTTGGAAAACAAAGTTTCTATCGATAGGAGGTAGGCTTACTCTCTTGAAATCCGTCCAGTGAAGCCTTCCGGTATACTTTTTGTCTTTATTCAGGATGCCGGCGGTGGTGTGTGCTAAATTGAATAGCTTAATGTTATCTTTTCTTTGGAGAGGAGATCCAGATAAGGCACGGATTCATTGGGTTAATTGGGCACAAGTGTGTCAACCTAAAATCCTAGGAGGCTTGGGAGTTAATATCCTAGACGTACTAAATCGTGCATTGTTACGAAAATGGAGCTAGCGTTATGGGAATTAATCCACAAGCCTATGGAGACGTGTGGTGGCTGCAAGAATTCCGGGTAGTTATACCAGCCTGAAACATATCCCTTCCATTCCAAAATACTCTTCGTGGATTTGGAATGGAATATTGAAATCGTACTTCACAAATGATTTACTGGGTCAAAATATGCAATCGAATCTTGCCTTGCAAGTTGGAGATGGACAAAATATCTTATTTTGGTCTGAATTATGGATTTGTGATGCCTCTTTGATGGTTAATTTCCCCCGTATCTTCGCCTTGGCAATGAATAAAAAAGGTATGATTTCCGACTATGGGATGAAATTAGAATTAAAATGGTCATGGGATATTACTCTTTGGCATCCTCTTTTCGCTTGGGAGTTAAATCAATGGACAAAACTTATAGTTTTATTAAATAACTTCAATTCGAGTTACTTGTAGAAGGATTGGGTTCGGTGGACGGGTTCGAGTGATGGAGTGTTCTCAGTGAAGTCTTTCCGTTTGTTAGTTGTTCCTCATTGTCCAGGGTATTCTGAGCGGAACGAGCATGTCTGGGTTGGTTTTGCCTTTCCGAAAGTGGAAATATTTGTTTGGAGAGTCCTTCGGGGTCGTGTTCCGGTGAAATCTGAATTATTAAAGTGAGGCATTTCGATGGTAGGGTGGATCTTTGTCCTTTCGGCAAGTCGTCTACTGTATCGATAGCACACTTATTCTTTTCATGCAAAGGGGTATGGCAAATATGGATGAAGTATTGTAATTTGCTGGGTTTTCAGACGGTCCTACTGCAAGATCCTATGTCATTTTTTGAAGACTGGTTATCTACTGCTTCTTTCCTCTGTGCTCACACGAGTAAGTTCGTTCGTTCTTCTTTTATTTGGGTTGTTTGGCTTTTTCGCAATGAGATCGTTTTCTAGAATAAAAAGCTGGATTGGTCGGAACTTGAGTTTCTTATATCTTATCGCCTTGCCACTTGGTTCAAAGCCAAGTTCCTTACGTTGGAATTACCACTAGATTACCTCTTGACCGACTTATCTTTTGCTCCATATCCCTTTCGAAATAAGCTAAAAACAGTTGCTAAATCTTGGCGTCCTCCCGCTATTGGGTTTTTGAAGTGCAATGCATATGGTTATATCTATAGTTCTAGAGGTATATGGGGTCTTGGAGGCCTGTTTTGGTAATAACAAAGGGGAAGTTCTTTCAAATTTCTCCGTTGATGTTGGTTTAGATCCACCGACTGTCTTAAAATTAAAGGCAGCTTACATAGGAATATCGAAATTTTTGTCGTCTGGCTGGGCAACAAAATATCGACTAATAGTGGAAATGGATAGTCAACAAGTAGTTGAATGGTTCAATGGTGGGCTTAAACCTCCCAATCACCTTAGTTATAAGTTGTCTTCTATATTGGATTTGGTTCGTAGTAGGGGAATAATCATCCGGTGGATTCCAAGAGTCTTAAACATTGATGCTAACAAACTCGCAAAAGCCAGGATTTGTTGAGTATTTTCCTTGTTGGTTTGTTATGTTGATTTGGGGTACATCTGTGTTTAAACTGGACATGTAGGGAGTTGCTCTACTACTATACTAGTTGGTCTCCATTTCTCAAGTTGAAGTCTGAAGAGGGGTTGTTCCGCTTCAAGTTTAATAGTGACCATATAGTGCAATTCTTATTTATTGGCAAATTGGGGTAGTGGTGAAAGCAGGATTGATCTTTAGGCACTATGTATATGTTGTCTTTAAGATTATTGTAAGAACAGTTGGTGTACTCTTCCTATAGCCGGTTTTGGTGCACTCTTTTTCCTCCACCTAGGATTATGGAGGTTTTTTAATGAGGCCCATTACTGTGCTCTATTGTATGATTCCTCCTCCTAAATCATACATTTTCTCTTTCAATTTTTTTTACTCTTTTAGCAAGATTTCAATATTTTTACCAAATCAACATTAAAACCTCAATTAAAAACACAAATCAAGAGTCCAATACTTTGAAATTTCATTAAAGAATCTTGATTAGAGGAGTAGCAGGAAATTACCTCCAATCCTTACTTTTCTTCCAATTGGCAAGTTTTTAACTCATGAAGCTTAAAGAAAATCTTGTAAATCTTTGAGAAAAATCTTTGGAAAAGAGTTGTAAATCAAAAAAGAAAAATATTGAAAAGGAATTCTGGAAATTGAGAGAAAAGAGGGAATGAGTGGCTGAAGAGAAATGGAAAAGTTACGTCAAAAAATGGATTAACAAAATAACTTCCTCTTTTTTTAATAAAAACTCCCTTTTCAACTTTAATTAAAACATTATAATCACATGCTAATTAAAAGAAAATGCTTAATTGCCAAAAATCTCCCTAAAGATTCGACGAATTTGACTCTTCTTTGAAAATTACACTTTTCCACAATTTTAAATCTTTACATTTCGGTCACTGCCCAAAGTGTACAGATCCCAAAATCTATTTTGTAAAATTGAATTTACCAAGCCCATCTATATGATTTTAGATAATTTTAGAAAAATTAATCATATTTTTACCTTATCCCGAACCATGATTTCCCTGAACCGTTTTTAAAAGCTCGAATCTCCAACTCTAGGTTCGACTAACCTAAACTGATGCTTAAAACATCTAGGCCCAAAACCCAGGCATTACAACTCTCCCCACCTAGGAAATTTTGTCCTCGAAATTTTACCTGAAGAAAAAAAAAGCAAAAACTGGTTCAACATGTCCAACTTGTTTTCCCACATGGCATCCTCAACTCCTCGATGTCGCCACAACACCTTCACAAGTTCAATCGTTTTACCCTAAAGAACTTTAATACTAGAATCAAGGATTTCCACTGGTTCCTCATCATAAGATAATTTCGGATTCAACTTAATCTCCTCAACATGCATTACATGAGATGGATCCGATCTATACCTTTTCAACATTAAAATGTGAAACACATCATGAATTTTCTCGAATTTGGGAGGCAACCTCAACCGATATGCAATAGGACCAACTCGCTCCACAACCTCATAAGGTCCAATAAACTTTGGACTAAGCTTACCCTTACGTCCAAATCTCATTACCTTCTTCCAAGATGACACCTTCAAGAACACGCGATCTCCAACCACAAACTCAATCTTCTTACGCTTTAAATCTGTGTAAAACTTTTGGCGATCCGAAGCAGCCTTCAACCGCTCACATATGAGTTTCACTTTCTTAGTTGTTCCCATAAACAAATCAGGCAAGGAAACCAAGTTTTGCCCCGCTTCCACCCAAGAAAGAGGCGTTCTACACTTTCTTCCATACAAAGCTTCATGCGGAGCTATTTGTATACTTGCTTGGAAACTATTATTATATGAAAATTCCACGAAGGGCAACTGCTTTTCCCACGAACCTTTGAAATCTATCACACAACATCTCAAAATATCCTTCAGCGCCTGCATAACTCGCTTTGACTGTCTATTCGTCTGAGGATGATATGAAGTGCTGAAATTCAAGCACGTACCCAACGCTTGATGTAGACACTCCAAAATCCTCGCTGTAAACTCGATATCTCTATTCAACACTATAGACTTAGGCACACCATGCAAACACACAATCTCAGGAATATACAACTCCATTGGCCTATCCAACGTATACATAGTATGCAGAGCGAAGAAATGCGCACACTTCGTAAGAAAATCTACAATCACCCAAATGGAGTTCTTCTTTGATGGTGTCAAAGGCTATCCGGACACAAAATCCATCGTAATCATTTTCTATTTCCATTCCAATATCTTCAAAGGTTGCAACAAATTAGAAGGAAACTGATGTTCAGCTCACACGTTGACAAACCATACCATTGCTCACAAAATCAGCAACATCTTTTTTCAACCCAACCAATAGTACTCATCTTTCAAACCACGATACATCTTTGTACTACTAGGATGCATAGCAAAAGGACTGCTACGAGCTTCAGTCAAAATAGTGCGCCTCAACTGGACATCCTCTGGCACAACTATCCGTTATATCCTGAACATGAGGCACCAAATAATCATCAATCAACTTCTTATCCTTAATTAACTGAATTAGGGAAACTTTCACTTGTAACTCGACTATCAACTCACCATCACCTCGATAAACTCAACTGAGCAAACATCACTCTCAACTCAACAACCACCTTCCTACTCAAGGCATCGACCACAACATTTGCCTTTCCAAGATGGTACTCAATCCTTAGATCATAATCCTTAAGAAACTCCATACATCTTCGTTGCCTAAGATTCAACTCCCTCTGATACATTAGATACTTCAAACTTTTATGATCGGTGTAAACCACACACTTTTCACCGTAAATGTAGTGCCTCAAAATATTCAACGCAAATACAACTGCAGCAAGCTTTAGATCATGAGTAGGATAGTTGCGCTCATGCACCTACAATTGTCTAGATGAATATGCCACAACCTTCCTACCTTGCATCATCATACAACCTAGACCAACTTATGACGCATCACTGTAAACCACAAACTCCTTACCCGATTGTGGCTGAATCAAGACATGAGTTTGCGTTAAAGCTTCCTTCAACTTCTTGAAAGCTTATTTCCTAACATTCGTCCATTCAATACGAACATTCTTTTGCAACAATTTAGTCCACGAAGCAGCAATCTTAGAGAAACCCTCAACAAACCTTCAATAATATCTAGCCAAATCATGAAAACTACGCACTTCTGTCACCGCCTCAATCTTGTGTGGGTCAACCTGAATACCCTCAGCCGACACTACATATCTCAGAAAGACAACTTCCCTCAGCCAAAACTCGCACTTTCTCAGCTTAGCATAAAGCTGATTCTCCAACAATACTTGCAACACAATCTTCAAATGCTTATCATGATCCTCCTCGGTACGCGAGTACACGAGAATATCATCGATAAGCACTACCACAAACTGATCTAAGAACTCATGAAACACAAGATTCATCATATCCATGAATGCATCCGGTGCTTTTGTCAACCCAAACGGCATCACTCAGAACTCATAATGGTTGTACCTTGTCCGAAAAGTTGTCTTAGGTACATCTACATCCTTAACCTTCAGTTGATAACATCTAGACCTAAAGTTGGTCTTCAAAAACGTCGAAGTACCTCAAAACTGATCAGTTGGCGTTAATCAATACACATACGCATTGTGCCATCCTTCTTCTTTACAAACAAGACCGGTGCATGCCAAGGTGAGACACTTGGCCTTATGAACCCTCGACCAAGCAACTCCTGAAGTTGCGTTTTCAACTCCTTAAGTGCCATCCGGGAAGGAGCAATAGAAACTGGAGTCGTATTTTCATAGAACTCAATGCCAAACTCAACTTCTCTACTCGGCGACAAACCAGGCAACTCTTCCGAAAAGACACCCGGAGACTCACATACAGTTTTTATGTCTTGTACTCGCACCTCTTTTGTACCGTGGTTCATCACATAAGCTAAGAAAGCTTCACACCCCAACTCCATCATACGACTTGCTTCAAGAGCCAAACTTGCATTGGACAAGAATTTCAAATTCTCGCCTACGATCACGACTTCGTAATCATCGACAAGTTTCAAGGTAACTCGCTTAACATCAAAAATCAATTATAGCTCTATGCTCAGACAACCAATTCATTCCAAGGATCACATCAAAACCATAGAAATACAACTCCATCAAATCAACTGAAAACATATGGCCTTTAACAAATAAAGGACATCTCCTATACAGTTTTCTCTTAACAAGAGTTTCACCAAATGAGCTTGTTACATGCATTCCTACATCTAGCATCTCAATAGAAATATCAAGCGAATGTGCATGCTCACTCAAGATGTATGAATGCATGGATCCAGAATCAATTAAAGCTAACAAAGACAAAGATTTCAAGGTGAAGGTACCTGCAATCACGTCGGTGTATTACATCCCTCACGATGTGCATACACTCTCGCAGGACCACCACCCTCTGGTTGAACAACAACAACATGAGCTACACATCTCCACCCATCCTCCCTTTGTTGGAAATTACCATGGTCGTGCCCACGACCTCTCTGTGGTGCAAAACCAGGTTCTCGTCCTTTACAACCTCCAGCTAGGAAAGGACTCTCACGTCTCATATGATCAGCCGATACACAATTCCAGCAAGAGTTAGCCGTCCCAACTACAGGAGCATACGCCTCTTGAGCCACACATGGACAATATCGCCTCAAATGCTCTCGCGATCCACATGTTCAACAAGTATTATGTTCAGATCTAATCTTGTTACCCTGAAATGGAGCACCTCGCCCAAAATTACCTCACATCACCTCAGGCCAATATCTACGATAACAGTTTCTCTTATTTTGTCCACCACTATGGCCAAAATCTGCAACTCTCTTACTCGAGCTAGAATCACCCATGCGAGAGGTTAAACCCAAACTCTGCTCTATATCCTTTGCTCGCAGCTCCAATACATCAAAATTAGTATAATCAGAAGCTAACATGAAAGTCTTCACTTCCTACACCAAGCCAGAACGGAAGCGATCACATCGATGCCTTTCACTAGGCACCAATTCCGGAGCATACTGGCTTAGACGTACGAAACTGGACCTCACACTCAATCACTGAAACATTTCTTTGCACTAAGCACATGAACTTGCGCTTCTTGTCGTCCAAGATATAACTCTCTTATACTTCTTTTTAAAGGCAGCCTAGAAAAACTCTCAATCCACCTCATTAGGTTCCATGGTCGTGGTCACAGTCGTCCACCAATTGTATGCATCACCATGCAATAAAGAGACAATACATCATAGCTTGCGTGCATCATTACACCCATTTGATCCAAAATCTGGATCGTACTAGCCATCCACGCCTCAGATGCTTTAGGAGACAATCCATGATACTCAATGCCTCCAAAACATCACAAGCGTTCCAATGACAAACCCACTTGCCCAGCAACATGTGCTTGCACTTGCACTTGCACATGCACTCCAGCAACAGTAGCATGAAATGCTCCAGTCATCGCCATTACCAAAGGTGTCAAATCACCTAACACTGGACTAGCATGTTCGTGTTGTACTTGCTCCTCACCCCCAGGTGGTGGCGATGGAGGAGGTAAATTCGCACCAGGCAAAACCTCATTCTCCTGATTCCTACGCTCACCCACAGGAGCAACTGGTCCTGAACGCAACTCTCTCCTCGGTCCCATTGTGATATTATCATTAACGCAAGCATATTAAACAAAACAAGAAATCAAGCCAACTTCTAGCAAGGATCCAAGAGTTCAAAATAAATTTAAAACATTTCACTATAGTAATAAGGCAATGGGCATCTCAATTTCCCCCAAACATAGCATAAAGCATACAACGTACATGCCACAACCATCATGCATCGCAATCAATAAGATTCAGCTCACAATATCATCATATATAACATATCATACTTACACCACAATCATCAAGCATAGCATCACTATTATTTAATCAAAATTAACTTACTTATAACATTAATCGTGCGTAGAAACTATCACTAGAAACATACAATCACATCACATTGACTTACTATTTACTTACCATCATCCCATTCTTTCGAAACCTAGCTCTAACACTACCAAATGTAACCCCTCGACTTGGCCTCGCCAGTAGACCGAATCGAACGAGTTACATGGGGAATATTGAAGTAAACTGGGAAGGTTTACCTCAATAAACAACTATATTTTCTTTCTTTTTATCTTATATAGATGAAAATTAGGTTCCTATGTGTTTAACATTGCAGCGGATCAAACACAACTCAATCATTAATCAATTTCATCCAATTATAATTTTTAGGGAACATATTGTAATTTTCCTGATTCACAGGGTCTTAGGCCATTTTTTTGATACCGTCCTTTAATTAGTCTCATTACATGCATCTCAGTCAAATATCAGCTGAAAATAATATTTCATTCTCATTCAATTGCATCCACAACATTCAGGGACTAAAACGCAAAGAATCAGAACATTCCATAAACTAACATAACTGTCACATGTTTCGAAACACTAAAGCCCTATTCTGAAACACAGGGTCATGTTGAAACGCCCTTGAGATGTTTCGAAAACATGGTTTCCAGTAGCAAATTGCACCAGAACTAACCTTGTCCGTTTTGAAACCCTAAGGTCATTTCAGGCACCCCGTTTCGATACATGCTTGAGTATTTCGAAATACTTGGGCCTATAATGACAGAATTTGCTGGTTTTTAGTCTAATAACCATTCTTAACCAATCCAACATGTTTCTAACATGCATACATCCTACAAAAACATTATTCCTCAAACATATGCAATATATTTAGCATCAAAGCATGACCAATTGCATCAATGGAAAACTAAAGGCATGCAACCTAACCTATAATCCACTCAAGAGTCAAAACTCAAACAAAAACTCCAAACACCAATTAAAGGACTTTTACAAGTATAAAATCATAAAGCAAACATGCTCAAAGGGTGTTCATACACATAACCCAAGCAAAACATAAAATTCCCCATTGCCCTTATTACTCTAGTTCATAACCGAAACATACTTCCAAAGTGATGTCTCTTTGGATTCCCTTGCAAGTTGCTGCCTCCAAACACCTAGTTATTTGCATTGACAAACAATAGAGAGTGTAAGCATACAAGCTTAGTGAGGAGTGCTCAAAAACCCCAAAACACCAGCAATTCTTAAAACCATTTTACACTTTTGAAAACAATCATGCTTGCTTGAAATCCATGCACTCCATTAACAAAAACTAGCATGTTATACCACATGCAACAAGTATCAAATACTTCAACAACAAAATCCATTTGCTAACACATAACTCAAGCCTTCCATGCATAACTACCAATATGCAAAGCGTAAAAGTAAAACATGCATTTTTCATGTTATGCATCCATAAACATTTCCATAGCAATTAATAAATTATATTGGCTCACAAGTGATCAATACCATTCTCATATCTCAAAATGTATCAAATACACAGATTCCCAAGTATTGTCCCAACACTTCAAACATTATCGCCGACATCTCAAGGTTCACACACGGGAGCTATCCTCCATAGTAGTGACAATCGTGGTGGAGTATTTGGTACCTTACAACCCCGCAACACAACTCATCGGTAGATGTATAACCCCACTAACGAGATACGGGACACAACTCAATTCCTCAATCGTTATGGTACATGGATGGAGTTTTTGGTACATCACAACCCCTCAACATCCAAGGCAAGTTGTTTATACTTTATAGTGCACTCAATTCTATAGCTGGCTAACTATATCCGATTTCATTTGTAAACCACTTTACACAACAACACTTGCCAATATAATTCACATTTAGTTCAAACCTCACTGTTCTCAAAGCATTCATAATAAGCCATATTTCCAAGCATTAAACCATGATTCATAAGACATGTATAAACACATACATACAAGGATCGCTTACCTAGTGCATCCTTTAACAATATGGCATCATCAACAGCAAATCATATACTGAAATCATGCTTTAAAACAGTAGGTAAACATATATAACATCAAGTGCATCAACAGGCTTGTAATAGCATAATTCAAGGGAGAATGTAACGCCCTGGTTTTGGGCCTAGATGTTTTAGAGGTTGAATCGGGCCGATCGTGAACGGTTCGAGTCCTTTAGGGGTGGTTTAGGAAACACCTAGTTCGAGATGCATTAAAAATATGGAAAAATATCTAAAAATCCTCATTTATTATATAATTGGTTATGGTGAAATTGTTTTTGCAAAATGTGATTTGGAAATACTACATTTCGGTGTAGTGACCAAATTACAGTTTTTACAAAAGTTGATTAGTGAATGTTTTGTAAAGGATTGAAACTTTGAATCTTTAAGGAGCTAATTTTACCAAATTGTTTTTATCAGATTTCTCTTTAATTTGGGAGTTTTAATAATGATTTAATTAAAGGAATTAAGAGAGAAAATCTTTTTTGACTTTTCATAACTACCTTACGATACTTTTTCCCTCTTTTCATTTTCTCTCAACTTCCACCAAGCCAAACACATTTCCCTCACCAAATAATCTCTGGTTTTCATCTCTTTTGCTGAGATTTCATTCTCCTAAGGATTTCCAACCTTTGCTTCATTAAATCCTTTTGTTTTGACTTTGGATTTTCAAGAAATCTTGCCCAAATTGGGGAGAAATCAACCATTAGAGGTAAGCTTCGGCTTTCTCCTCTAATGATCAGTTCTTTACTGAAATTCCCAAGTTAATGATTATTGAGTTGTTTTAATGTTAGAAGCATGAAATTGTTGTAAAATTCAAGATTCTTGGTGATACCTTGGTGATTTTCGTAACTCTTTTTTAAGCTCTTTTTTGAGGTTGATTTCTAATTTTTTTGGATGATAATTGATGTTATGAATGAGGCTTTAACAAATGATTCACGAATAGGTTTGGATTCCTATGTTTTAGATGATATAGTTGTAGTTTTTGGAGTGTTCTTGGTGTTCTGTTGTTGCTGGAAATATAAGGACGTGTTCATGGTGATTTTTATTATTGATTGAAGTTTAGAAGTGTTTAGAATTGATAGATCTTGTCTGGGCTTTGATTTGAGAATGTTTGGAGGTGATTTCAGTTGTTTTAGATGGTCGAAATGGTGATTTCGAGTAGTGCAGCGAGTTTGGATGAGTGGCTAGTGATTTCAATGCATGAAGATGCATTAATCCTTTGCTCTTATGAGTAATAAATAGGGGAGATATCTTCAGACGCTTTTGGTGTCGATTCGGACGTGTTGGGAGCCTGGTTATCGTTTTGGCAAGCATGCGAAACATAATCGGTGAGTGCGAATGGTTTTAGAAGTCCTTGAGAGGCAAGGAAACAAGGTTTGGGGATTTAGTTTTGGTTTGAAACACCATCCTAAGTTTGGAAGTAAGTATGGCTAGATTTTCTCTCATTATGTAGTTAATGCCCTTAAATGCTTTTAACATGCTCTTGATTTATGGTAGACAAAATCCTACTATTTTATGCATGATTTATTGTAACGCCCCGGTTTTGGGCGTAGGAGTTTTGGGCGTTGACCGGTTGGTCAAAGTGCTGTTCGAATCTTAAGAGGTTAAATTAGGAAAGCCTAGTTCGGGTTGCATTAAAAATATGGAAAAATGTTCTAAAATCATCTTTTAATATAATTAAGTGAACTGTGAAATCAATTTTGGAAAATGAGTTTTGGAAGTGTGACATTTTGGCTAGTGACACAAATGTAATTTTCGCAAGTTTGGTGGCTGTTTTATAAAGGGTTGGAACTTTGAATCTTTAAGGAGCTATTAATCCAAAAGTGATTTCTCCAGATTTTTCTAAGATTTTATAAGCTATTTTCTGATTTTAAAGATAACAAAAAAGAGGGAAAAACTCATTTGGCAATTTTCTCAACTAACTTCTCATTTTCTTTCTCTCATTTTCTCTCAAACCAAACACTACATTTCTAGAGATTTGTTTCTGATTTTCTCACCTAAATTCCTCCTTTCAACTCTCATTTGATTCCAAATCAACATATCTTCAAAACCTTTTCAATTGCTACAAGTTTCAACAAGCATTTTGATTGCAAAAAGTGGAGAAACACAAGTTTGGAGGTAAGAACGTCCTTCTCCTCTAAACTATCAGTTCTTTACTGAAATTCCTAAGTTTTCAATCCTTAATTGATGTTTAATTAAAGGCTTTTAAGTTGATTTATGGATCTTGGCTTATTATGCAAGATTTTGATGATTTTTGATGATTTTCGTTAGATCTGAGTAATCTGTGTTTTAAGAGATGTTTTTGATGTTAAATGATCTCTAAAATGATGTGGAATTGAGTTTTTATTGATGCAATCCCGGATAGGTTGAGTTTCCTAAGTTTAGCTTGTGTTTTAAGGTAGTTTTTGAGGTGATCTTGGTGATCTGATGTTGCTGGAGGTATAAGGTTGTTAATAGGTTGTTTTTAGATGTTATATGATGTTAATGGAAGTGAGGATTTGCTGGTTTATGGCTGGGCTTTGTTTAGAAGTGGTTTGGATGCATTTTCGGTTGTGTTTGGTGGCCGAAAATGGAGGTTGGATGAGAGCAGCGAGTTTAGGTGCTTTCATTGAAGCAATTAATGCATGATGATGCATTAATCCTCTGCTTTGATGTGTTGAAACAGGGGAGGCATCTTTGGATCCAAGATTGGTTGATCCGGAAGCTTGATTTGGTGCTTTGGCTTGAAGCAAAGTGGAAATCGGTGAGTGGATTTGTGGAAATTGGATTTTCAGCTTTAAAATCAAGGTTTGAAGGTTTTGGGAGTTTAGTTTAAGTCTAAACAACTTTGCTAAGCTCAAGTGTAAGTTTTCGGATTTTCTCTCTAGTGGTGGCCATGACTTGATGTGTTGCAAAATGATGATTTGCATGTATTTAATTACTGTTTTGAAAGCATGTTTTAGCATGGATTTTGCTGATGATATAAGCCATATGTTGAAGGTAACTCTAGGTAGGAGTACCTTGCTTTTGTACATTGTTTAAATGTGGATTGATGCTTTAAAATGCATGATGAAAATGGCTTGGTTAAATGCTTTAAAATAGTGGATTAAATGATGAATATGATGTATATTGGCAAGTGATGTTTTGAAAAGATTAAGGTCACTAAGGTGGTTAAAAGTCCTTGAGTGAGCCTTGTTACTTAAGATCATCAAGGTGGTTAAAAGTCCTTGGATGAGTCTTGTTGCGGACACTAAGGTGGTTAAAAGTCCTTAGGTGATCCATTCCATGGTGTTTAAAAGTCCATGGGGCCAAGGTGTTTAAAAGTCCTTGGGGTGATTCAAGCATTGGACACAAAGGTGGTTAAAAGTCCTTGTGTGGTCCTTATTCATGGTGTTTAAAAGTCCATGGCCAAGGTGTTTAAAAGTCCTTGGGGCCAATGGGTTTAAAAGTCCTTGGGAAAGTTGTTGAACTTGTTTTATGAAATGGAATTTGTCACTTGAGCCAATATGACATGTTAAGTATATTATGAAGCATGAGATGCTTGTTTTAAGGTTTATGTTGAAGCATGGATTGCTTGTTTTAAGTATGCTTTTGAGCATGTGCAAGGATTGATTTTAAGCATGATTTATAAATGGTTTTTATTGCATTATTGAATTGTTTTAATGAGCATGCCTCACTAAGCTTTTGCTTACGCTCTCTACGTTTTCTTAATTCAATAATGCAGAGCATTAGAGTACCTTGAGGGGCAGCAAGAAAGGGCAAGCAATCAAGTTCAAGTAAAGCTCAATGTATGGAAGGTTTTTGTTAAACATTTAGCTTTTGGGTGATTTGGCAATGGGGGACCAATGTGTATGTTTTGGGAGGTGTTTGAGACTCCCTAAGTATGTTGAATGTTGTTGAGATTGCTGGTTTTTGATTAGGAACCTTATATGCTTGTTTTGGAAGTTTGGAGTTTGAATAGCTAGCTTGTGTAGGAAGCATGCCTATAGAATTGGGGCTTTTTGCATATGATGTTAGTTTGATGTTGTGATGGTGCCTATAAGTCTTAAATATGTTTAATTGCATGCTGGTAAAGTTTGGTGACATTTGGAGCATGTTTGAATGATCAATTGCATGTTTTGGTATGCTTGTTTGCTGCAATCTGTGCAGGCGTTTCGGAACAGTGTGTACCGTTTCGGAACGGGTGCCTTACATGAACCCAGGCGTCCGAAACGGTATGCACCGTTTCGAAACGGTTTGGTCTCTGCCAAGGCCGTGTTTCGGAACGGTGTCGATCGGTTTCGGAACGGCCCGTGTTTCGGAACGGGGTTGATCGGTTTCGGAACGGCCGACCGTTAGGGGCTGACATTGGCAGTTATATGTTTTGAATTCTTTACGTTTTGGTCCTGAATCTTGTTTGTTCAATTGTGTGAGCTTGGGAAGAATTTTTGAGCTGAAATTTCACAGTGAAGCATGAAACCTGATTAATTTCAAGATGGTAACTTTAATTTGGGTTAAGTCCTTTTAATTATCAGAAATTACAATTTTGGTCCCTAAAGTTGTAATTTGTTCAATTGGGTCCCTGTTTGATCTCTGATGTTTGTGATCTTTGAGTATGATGTTTGTGTGATCACAATTAGGATTAATGTGCATCTAGACAAGATTAAAAAGAAAAAAAAAGGGTCGTTAATCAAGGTTGACTTTCGGGTTGACTTTGGTTTTCCCTGTGTGACTTTCTTAATTCGGGTCAACCGTCTAGGCCGGGTTAAGGGGGTTACATTTATAACATGGAAAGATGTTATGTGTTGATCCCATGTGATAGCATGTCTATGAAAAGAGTCTTGATATTTTTATTAGATAAAATGCATGAATTGTGGTTTTAAAATGGGATGAGAATGATTTGAGAAATGTTGCATCAAAATAGTAGGTGAGATGATGTTTTTATATAATATATTGGCATAAACGATGAGATAATTACCGGGTATAATTGGTCGACCAATAGGATGAAAGTGCACTAAAAACTAAAATTCGTACGTGCTCTTTGGAGTCGGGCAATGGGGGTAGTGCCATCCCAATCCAAAGTGAGAATCCGTTGATGAGAGATTCCATCGTGGTAGGTCTTTGTGAAACACCCAAGCTTTGTGGCGAAGAGAGATGCTGCCATGAGAGTCCGGTAAAGAGAGATTCCACCGGGGTAGGACTTGGCTTTAAGTCAAGCTAATCTGCATATTCGTGTAAAGATGATATATGAAATGCCAATATATGATATTGTATTTGATTCACATGTACCAAATGTTGAGATGTTTTATGTTATGAGAAATGCATATGAGATTTGTGGTTTATGAAATGCTTTTGTTTTCATTAATCATGTGTATGGCATTGCCATGAGTTTTGCATTGGTTAAATGCATGAGTTAGATTGAAGGTACATGTGATTTTAAAATGGAGAGTTACTTTGAAATTGTTTTCAAGCATGAGATAGAAAGCGCATGTTGTAGAAAATTGTTTTTTTGAGATAGAGTTTTAAAGTTGCATTGTTGCGTTGGTTTTTCTTAGAGCTTGCCTCACTAAGAAAATGTGCTTACGCTCTCTTTTACCAACAATGCATATAATTGAAACACTCTTGGGCTGCAAGGAGGCTATGGATATCCAAGGAACTGAGAAGCTCAAGTATGGTGACGTTTCCGTATACCTTAGTAATGATAATTGGCAATGGGGACCTATGGTTAGTCTTGGGAGATGTATTTAGAACTCTCTGTGGTTGTTGCAAGTTTATTACAATATATGTGGTTTGTAAATGACCTTTATGGTTTGGTTTTGTGGCTTGTGGCTTTCATATGGTTTCATGACTAGGGAGCATGCGTATAGTACTAGTGGCTACACGATTGATGCCATGCTTTGGTTTATGCTTCATAATGATGATCTCTGATGCTTAAATATGTTGCTAGTACGTTGTGGTATGCTTTGGGACATTCCTGGACGTGTTTAAGTGTGAAAACCTAGCTAATTATGTAGTTGTCGGGCTGGGCGTATCGAAACGCCCTTATCTGTTTTAGAACAGGGGCCTGAAATGGCCATAATGTTTCAGAACGGGTAAGAGTGTTTCAAAATGCTTTGGCTACTGGAAAGCCATGTTTTGAAACCGGTCCCGGAACGTACCCCAATACCGAAACGGTCAACTTAGTTTCTATATGTCCGTTTCGATACATGGCTGAGTTTTTCGAAACACCCGACCGTTGGTCTAGATTTTTAAATGTTTCAGGTTCTTGCTTCTTACATTTTAGTCCCTGATGTTTAGGAATGCAAATGGATGAGTTTGGAATGTTTGATTAACTTGATACTTGACATAGAGGGATGAAATAAGACTAATTGAATATTGGTAAACTTAAAATATGCAAGGTCCTCGTAATTTGCAAAATTTACATTTTGGCCCTAAATGTCTAATTTGTGCAATTAAACCCCTAATTGAATTTCGATCGACGTGCCTTATCTTCCCATTATCCTGAATGGTCACCTAGACCTAATATTGCCTTGAGAAAAGGTAAAAAAGGGTCGTGAATCGGAGTTAACTATAATGAGTTGGCTTCGGTTTTCCCCGTGTAATCACCTCGGTTCGGGTCAACCATCTAGACCGGGCTAAGGGGGTTACATTTGTTGGTATCTTAGCCAAGTTTGAGAATATTTAGGGCTTGGTAAGAGGTTAATGGGTGTGAATATGAATGCTTATGACTTTTTTGGTGAAATCATGATGTGTGATTATTGATATTATAGCTCTAATGAGATGTAATGCATGCAAGATGATTGATTGACACGAATTTGTGATGCTATGCTATGTTTGGGGTAGAGTTGGGGATCCCATTTCCATATCATTACATTTGGAAAGAATTGTTTTGGGAATGAGCTTGAGTACTTGGATTCCTTGTCTTACATTGCCTAATTGAAATTTATTGCATTTTGATAGTTGCATTGTTTTCAAATGGGGCCACAAAGAGAGCTTAGAATTAATGTGTGTGATGCGGCTGAGAATGAGAATGATGAGCATGTGGAGAAACTACCGCCTCCTCCTCCTGGTGGACCACCCGGTGGTGGTGGAGCAGGGGTTGGTGCTGCGGGAGCTGGAGTAGGGGTTGTTGGACCCAAGGGAGTACAAGGGAGTACAAGGGCAAGCTGCCCCTGATATGTTAGTGTTAATACATGTTATTGTTGTAGCTTTTCATGCAACAGTAGCTGGAGCTCATGGGGCTGCACCTCAGGCTGGTGCTGGTGTTAGTCTTCCGTTGGAACGACTTCATAATCTTGGAGGGACTGAGTTCAGGGGGCTAACCCCGGAAGGTTCTGAGTCTTGGTTATAAAGTACCAAGAGGATTCTCGGGCAACTGAATTGTTACAATGCTCAGAAATTTGGGTGTATTGTGTCCCTGATGCACGATGATTCGTATACGTGGTGGACAACCAGAATATCAAGGTTGGATGATGATGTGGTGACTTGGAAGTTCTTCTTGAATGCGTTCAAGCGAAAGTACTTGGGAATCCCTACCTGGATGAGAAAAAGAGGGAGTTCATGTCCCTAGTGCAAGGAAGTATGTCAGTGGCAGAGTATGAGGTGTAGTTTGTACGCCTTAGTCAGTATGCACCCAAGCTGATTCCTAGCGAAAGGGAGAGATGCGAACGATTCTGATATGGGTTGGCGGCTGATGTGAAAAAATATATGCTCACAGTAGACTATAATGATTTTGATGTTCTGGTCCCTCGAGCCAAGGACATTGAGCTGAACTTTGGCTTGGCAAGTCGAGCGGGAGGATCTAGCTCTGGGAAATGAGCCGTGGATCATGACATTGGTAGAGATTGGTTCAAGAGACCTAAGGATAGAAGGACACATAAGGATGCTAGACGTGGAGGGGGTAACCCTGGAAGAGGTCAACAAGGACCGAATACTTTCATACGGACACCTGAGTGTAATCGGTGTGATAGGAGGCACACTAGTGAGTCCTTGGGCAACCTTGGTACGTACTGGAATTGCGGTAATCGTGGGCACATGAAAAGGGAATGTCCGCAGCCGATGAGAGAGGGTCAGGCTCCGGTGAGAGCAACTGAGCCAGAGAGAGGCCGTGGGCGCTGTTGTGGCAATTTCCAACGTAGAGATGATGGGGCAAGAAATGTAGCACATGTGGTGGCTATTCAGCCTGAAGGTGGTGGTCAGGCTAGAGTGTATGCCCATCATGAAGATAGGAATAACACGGACGTGATCGCAAGTACCTTTACTTTGCAGCCTTTGTCATTACTTTCTTTGATTGATTCTGGGTTTACACACTCGTAGATATTGCATGAACATGCTCAAATGCTTGGTTTGCCTGTTGAATCTTTGGATGTGGGTATGCGTGTGACTAGTTCCTTTGGTGAGACGGTTGTAACAAGGGGATTGTATATGAGATGTCCCTTAGAGTTGCAAGAATATGTGTTTTTAGTTGATCTTATTGAATTGCCATTCTATGAATACGTTGTAATCCTTGGTTGTTGTGGATTTTGAAAATAAGCTAGTTTCGCTGAAACTTGCGGATGATTATGAGGTTGTGGTGGTGGGAGAAAACGTGAAATTCCTGTCTAATATGGTGTCGACGCTTGAAGCGAGCCAGATGTTGCGTTAGGGATGTGAAGCTTATCTAACCTTTGTTATGAATCCTAGTACAAAAGAGGTTCGTGTACATGATATAAGGATTGTGTGTGAATTTCCTGGAGTGCTTTCGGAGGAATTGCCGGGTTTGCCGCCTAGTCGAAAGGTTGAATTCGGAATAGAATTGTTTGAGAACACAAGTCTGATGTCCATTGCTCCCTATTGCATGGCACCCAAAGAGTTGAAGGAGTTGAAGATGTAACTTCTAGAGTTGCTTGACCGAGGCTTTATTCGGCCTAGTGTGTCACCTTGGGGTGCACCGGTCTTGTTTGTTAAAAAGAAAGATGGCACAATGAGGATGTGGATTGATTAACGTCAGCTGAATAAGTTGACTATAAAGAATAAGTATCCTTTACAAAAGATTGATGATCTTTTCGAGCAGTTTCATGGAGCGGCTGTGCTTTCAAAGATAGATTTGCGGTCAGGATATTATCAGTTGAAGGTTAAGAATGTGGATGTGCCGAAGACAGCTTTCCGAACGAGATATTGACATTATGAATTTCTGGTGATGTCGTTCGGATTGACGAATGCTCATGCTGCTTTCATGGATATGATGAACAGGGTGTTTCATGAATTCTTAAATAAGTTTGTCGTGGTGTTCATCGATGATATCCTTGTGTACTCTAGTACCGAGAAGGAGCATGAAGAACATTTGATAATCGTTTTGCAAGCGCTGTTGGAGAATCAGCTTTATGCTAAGCTGAGTAAATATGAGTTTTGGCTGAAGGAGGTTGTTTTTCTTGGCCAAGTGGTTTCGGTTGAGGGGATTCGTGTTGATCCCCAGAAGGTTGAGGCGGTGGTAAAATTGAAGCCTTCTAGGTTTGTTCATGAAGTTTGTAGTTTCCTTGGGTTAGCGGGTTACTACCGAAGGTTCGTGAATGGATTTTCTAAGATTGCTGCCCCTTTGATGATGTTGTTACAAAAGGATGTTAAGCTTGAGTGGACAGAAGCGAGACAACAAGCTTTTGAGAAGCTAAAGGAAGCTTTGATGCAAGTTCTTATCTTGGTTCAACCTGAGTTAGGAAAAGAGTTTGTGGTGTATAATGACGTATCATATGTTGCTTTGGGGTGTGTGTTGATGCAAGAGGGTAGGGTAGTAGCTTATGCATCATGACAATTGAAAGTGCATGAGCATAATTACCATACGAATGACATTGACCTGGTAGCGGTGGTTTTTGATTTAAAGATTTGGAGACATTATCTATATGGTGAGAAGTGTACTGTGTACACGGATCATAAAAGTTCGAACTACCTTATGTCTCAAAAGGAGTTAAATTTTAGGCAACGACGTTGGGTGGAGTTGCTTAAGGATTACGTCTAACAATCGAGTATCATCCGAGGAAGGCCAATGTTGTAGACGATGCTTTGAGTCGAAAGGTGGCGGTAGAATTGAGGGTGATGTTTGCTAGCCTGAGCATATCGCGAGATGGTGGTCTTGTTGTTGAGTTCCAAGAGAAGCCATCTTTGGTTCAGTTGATAAAGGATAAGCATTTGTTGGATTATTCTTTGGTACCATATATTCAGGATATCGCCAGAAGGTAGGCACTCGGATTTCAGTTTCAATGATGACGATGCTATATGTTTTGGGAGTCAGATAGTGGTGCCGAATGATGTTGAGTTAAGGCGCACTATTCTGACTGAAGCTCATAGTAGTCCTTTTGCTATGCACCCTGGTAGTACATAGATGTATCGTGATTTGAAAGATGAGTACTATTGGGTGGGATTGAAGAAAGATGTCACTGAGTTTATTAGAAAATGCATAGTTTGTTTGCGGGTTAAGGCTGAACATCAAATTCCTTCTGGGTTGTTGCAGCTGTTGAGTATCCCATAATGGAAATGGGAGTGGATCAATATGGACTTCGTGTCTGGTTTGCTATTATCGCCATTGAAGAAGAATTTTGTTTGGGTGATTGTCGATCGCCTTACGAAGTGTGCACATTTCTTGTCTGTGCATACTATGTATACCTTGGATAAGGTTGAGGAGTTGTACATTACCGAGATTGTACGATTGCATGGTGTGCCAAAATCTATAGTGGCTGAATTTCAGTACTTCTTATTATCTGCAGACGGATGGACAGTCGGAGCGTGTTATCCAAGTGCTTGAGGATATGTTGAGGTGCTGTGTTATTGAGTTTCAAGGCTCTTGGGAGAAGCACTTGCCTTTGGTTGAGTTTGCTTATAATAACAGTTACCAGACAAGCATTCAAATGGCACCTTATGAGGCTTTATACGGGAGAAAGTGCAGAACTCCTTTTTGTTGGGCTGAAACGGTACAAAAGTTGGTATCGATACCAGCTTCGTTGAAAGGAACCACTGAGAAGGTGAAGCTCATTTGTGAGCGTTTAAAGGCAACATCGGACCCACTAAAGTCTTACGCGGATTTAAAGCGTAAGGAGATAGAGTTTGCAGTGGGTGAGCGTGTGTTTTTGAAAGTTTCACCTTGGAAGAATGTGATGATATTTGGCCGGAAGGGCAAATTGAGTCCAAGGTTCATTGGACCATATGAGGTGATAGAACGTGTTGGTCATGTTGCTTACAAGCCGAGATTACCTCAAGAGTTGGAAAAGATACATAATGTGTTTCATGTATGCATGCTTCGGAGATATATATCGGATCCGTCGCATGTTATGCCTGTGGAGGAATTTGAGCTGAACCTAGACTTGACGTAAGATGAGGAACCCGTTGAGATTCTGGATACGAATAGTAAGGTTCTCCGGGGTAAGACCATCGAACTGGTTAAAGTTTTTTGGTGACACTGTGGCGTTGAGGAAGCCACGTGGGAAAGGAAGGATGACATGAAGAAGAAATTTCCTTACCTTTTTCCACCAGGTAAATTTCGAGGACGAAATTTCTTAAGTGGGGGAGAGTTGTAACGCCCTGGTTTTGGGTATAGATGTTTTAGAGGTTGAATCGGGCCGGTCGTGAACGGTTCGAGACCTTTAGGGGTGGTTTAGGAAACACCAAGTTTTGGATGCTTTAAAAATATGGGAAAATATCTAAAAATCCTCGTTTATTATATAAGTGGTTATGGTGAAAACAATTTCACAAAATGTGATTTGGAAATACTACATTTCAGTGTAGTGACCAAATTGCAGTTTTTGCAAAAGTTAATTTGTGACTGTTTTGTAAAGGATTGAAACTTTGAATCTTTAAGGAGCTAATTTTACCAAATTGTTTTTCATCAGATTTCTCTTTAATTTGAGAGTTTTAATAACGATTTAATTAAAGGAATTAAGAGAGAAATTCTATTTTGACTTTTCATAACTACCTTACGATACTTTTTCCATCTTTTCATTTTCTCTCAACTCCCACCCAGCCAAACACAATTCCCTCAAAAGAGTTTTAAATCAAAAGAGCAAAAGGATAAAAAGGAATTCTGTAAAATTAAGAGAAAAGAGGGAATGATTGGCTGAAGAGAAAATGAGAAATGGAAAAGTTACGTCTAAAAATTGTTAAACAAAATAACTTCCTCTTTCTTTAATAAAACCTCCCTTTTCAACTTTAATAAAACATTATAATCACATGCCAATTAATTGAAAAGGATTAATTTCAAAAAAGCTCCCCAAATATACTAAGAATTTGACTCTCCTTTGAAAATTACTCTTTTTTCCGTAGTTTTAAATCTTTACATTTCGGTCACTACCCTAAATGTAAACGTCCCAATATCAATTTTGTAAAATTGATTTTACCAAGCCCATCTATATGATTTTAGATATTTTAGAAAATTTTACCTTATTTTTACCTTATCCTGAACCCTGATTTCCCTGAACCATTTCTAGAAGCTCGAATCTCCAACTCTAGGTTCGACTAACCTAAATCGATGCATAAAATATCTAGGCCCAAAACCAGGGCGTTACAATGAGGCAGAACCACCTAGTAAAAGACCTTGATCAAGCCATTCCATAATTGACAACTTCTACCGAGGGAAGCTAATTTATGAAGAATGAAGCCTTGCGGAGCAGATCCACTTCTAGAACCATGCCGAGGTAGCATAATGTAGTGTCGCGGCAGTTGGAGCTCTAGAAAAGGATGAAAACATTGAAGGAAGGATAAAGTTGGACTTTTGCCTAAAAGTGAATAATGTATTCAATTAAAGAGATTCACATTTTTAATAAAGTTAAGACCAAGTACAACTTAACTTTCTTTCCAAGAAGGATTTTCGCCTACACCTTCCCCTATATAAAGGAGGCTTGCCGCCATCTTCAAGACATCGTGATGTAGAATCCAAAAACGAGAGAGCTTAGGATTTAGTTTTTGTTTTCTTTCCATTCATTATGTTCTAATTTTCCTTAGGGTTAGGATTAGTTTGTTTATAATTTGTATGAAGACTATTTTATTTGTTTAAGTTCTTAATGCAATAAAGTTAAGGTTTGCTTTTTCCTGGGCTTTAATCATTCTTGAATACTTATCGGGAGAGAGTTTGTCAGATTATCCATTTGGTCAATATCGGGAGAGTTGAATTCAAGAAACGAATAAGTATAATTTTCATCCCACATGGTGTTAACTAACTCAGAGTAGGGATAGGTTAAGAGTTTCAACGACTAAAAGAAGTGTTAGAATAGTTTGTGTTTGTCTTTGGTTCACGCCGGGAGGTATCATCGAAGTTTAGCCATCAACCAGTGTTTCGAGCTTAGGGATAAGGAAAAACCACCATAGGACGCTTTGTCAAACCTTAGTAGCATCTACCTAAGAGCAAGGGATTGCCGCAGTAGGGACTCAACCATTGCGGCCGCGACAAGGACTTTGGTTACTGCCACGACAATTTTGTGTTGTTGCATTCAAGACGAAGACAAGTTAATAGGATTGCATACTACGACACATTCTAATATGGCCCATTATCTCATCTTGATTTTTTCTTTACTTTATTTTCTGGATTATTTTAGTTTTAATTCTTTAGACTACTCAAATCAACTCACCTCATTTGTGTTGTTTTATTTTATTATTTTGCACTGCGAGGAAGTAGGATCAAAAAGCTAGCCCAATCCCTGTGGAGATGATACTTGTAACGCCCCGGTTTTGGGCTTAGAAGTTTTAGGCGTTGACCGGTTCGGTCAAAGTGCTGATCGAATATATAAGAGTGAATTTAGGAAAGCCTAGTTCGGGTTGCATTAAAAATATGGAAAAATGTTCTAAAATCATCTTTTAATATATAAAAGTGAACTGTGAAATTAATTTTGAAAAATGAGGTTCGGAAGGGTGACATTTTGGCTAGAGACCAAAATGTAGTTTTTGAAAGTTGCGTGACTGTTTTATAAAGGATTGAAACTTTGAATATTTAAGGAGCTATTATTCCAAAAAGAGTTTCTCCAGATTTTTCTAAGATATTTTAATGCAAAATTCTGATTTTAAAGCTTAAGAAAAGTGGAGGGAAATCATTTTGCTATTTTATAACTAACTTTCCATTTTCTTCCAATTTTCCTTTTCTCTCATTTTCTCTCAACCCAAACACTTTCTCTCCAGATTTTCTCCTCTGATTTTGTCACTCAAATTTTCCTTTTCAATTCTCCTTGGATTCCTAATCATCTCTACAACAAAACCTCACCATTTGCAAGTTGTTTCATCAAGCTTTTTGGTTCTAAAAAGGAGAAATTCAAGTTTGGAGGTAAGAACGTCCTTGTCCTCTAAACTATTAGTTCTTTACTGAAATTCCTAAGTTCTCAATCCTTGATTTGTGATTTATTAAAGGCTTTTCAATTGGAATCTTGATTTTGGCTTAAAATGCAAGATTTGGTGATTTTTGTGGAATTTTCGTATGATCTGTTAAAGCAGGGTTTTGAGGTGTGTTTTTGATGTTAAATGAATGCTAAATTGATTAGAAGTTGAGGTTTAATCAATGCAATCCCGGATAGGTTGAATTTCCTAAGTTTGGCTTGAGTTTTTGGTTGTTTTTGGAGTGTTTTTGATGATCTGTTACACCTGGAGGTATAAGGATGTGTTGGTGATCATTTGGATGTTAATTGATGTTTAAAAATGGTTAGAAGTGATGGATCTTGGCTGGGTTAAGTTTTGGAAGTGTTTGGAGGTGATTTCGGTTATGTTTGATAGCCGAAATGTTGGATTTGTGATGAGCAGCGAGCTTGGTTGTGTTGCTGGTGTTTTTAATGCATAATGATGCATTAATCCTCTGTTTTTGTGTGCTTGAAACAGGGGAGTTTGATCTGTGAGCTTTAGAGGCATTGCGGAAGGTTTCGGATGCTTGGAAGGCTTGTTGGCTAGCCTTGTTTTGTGTATCGGTGAGTGAAGTTGGGTTTTCAGCTTTTAAACCAAGGTTTGAAGGTTTTGGGAGCTTAGTTTAAGTCTAAACAATTTTGCTAAGCTCAAGAGTAAGTAAATGGTTTTTCGCTCTTGTTGTGTTGTGAATTGGCTTTAAAAGCAATTGTGTTTGATGGTTGCAATGCATGTGATTTGCATGGTTTATATTCTGTTTTGAAAGCATATTTTAAGCATGGTTTAATGCTAGTTTTGAAGGCCATATGTGAAGGATGCTCAAGGTAAGAGATCCTTGGTTTTATACATTGAAAATGTGGTTTTGATGCATGGTGTTGCATGTTGTTTCATGGCTTTGTGTAATGCTTAAAAACAGTGGATTGATGATGGTAAATGATGGTTTTTGCATATTGGTTATGCATGTGAATCATTGGACTAATGTGGTAAGATGGTTATATTGGCAAGTGATGTAAGTGGTTCTTGGTTCTTTGATCGGATATAGTTAGCCGGCTATAGGATTGGGTGCACCGTGAATAAAGTCGCCTTGGAGGTGGAGTGGTTAAGAGTGAACCGGTAAACTCCCTTCAAGTATCCTAACGAGATGGTTAAGGTCATAATGGAGGTTGAATGCCAATTCGAGGACCTTGGTTAAGCAAAGGTTATATGGTGGTTAAAAGTCCATATATGGGAACCTTGTGCTTGTTAAGATCACAATGGTGGTGTAAAGTCCATGTGTGGATCTTGTGTTGGGTGTCCCGGATCTCGTTAGTGATGTTATACAACTACCAATCGGTGAATGCAAAGGTTGTATGGTGGTTAAAAGTCCATACATGGGAACCTTGTGCATGTCAAGGTTGTATGGTGTTTGAAAGTCCATGCATGGGAACCTTGGGAAAAGTTAAGGTTGTATGGTGTTTGAAAGTCCATACATGGGAACCTTGGGAAAAGTTAAGGTTGTATGGTGTTTGAAAGTCCATACATGGGAACCTTGTAAAAAGCTAAGGTTGTATGGTGTTTAAAAGTCTATACATGGGAACCTTAGGATGGTGAGGTCAAATGGTGTTTAAAAGTCCATTTGGAGACCTTGGATTGGTAGTGTGTATGAAGCGTGAGGGACAACGCTTGTGATCCGCGTATCCGATTGGGTGTTGAGTTGAAAAGTGGATGTGGTTGATCTCTTGGAAGCCAATTTAATGTTCTTGATTATAAAGAAGCATGAGATGCTTGAAAAGATGCATGGTTGCATGAAAAGTGTTTAATGCTTGTGAATGCATGTTTACTTGTTAAGTTGAACAAGTGTTGATTATCATTTGGTACTGATGCATGTGTGCATGAAATCTCTTAAATGCATTGGAGTCTTGATAAGACTTGTTTTAAAAGGCATGTGAGGATGATGTTGTGGTTCATATATTGCCTTGGTTTAATGCATGTGTTGGATTGATTGGATAAATGGTTTTTAAAGGGTTTCTTGCTTGGAATGACTTTCAAGTATAAGAAAGGTATGTTGTGAAATGGAAGTGTTTTTCCAAGGTTTGAATTTAACTCTTCATATGGTGTTTATGCATGGAATGGCTAAATGGATGATTTTGTAAATTGAGCTTTGTAATGGTTTTCTTAGCTTGCTAAGCTAAGAGTTGGTTTTCATGTTTGAGCAATACATGGTTTAAGCATGTTGTTGAAAAGGGGTTTTCAAACTTTGCTTGGTAAACAAATCGAGTTGCTTTTCAAAGAGGTTTTATGACTCGCTGCATTGATGGTGTTTTGGTTTTGAGCATTCCTCACTAAGCATTATGTGCTTACGCTCCTTTTTGTCCATCAATGCATATTCTTGAAGTTTGGACAGCGAGAAGCAAGGGATTCAAGGAGGACACCATTTGAGATGTATGTCTCGGTGAATAGCTATAGTTAATAAAGGCAATGGGGTAGAATCTCTTGGGTTAATGTTTATGTGTTCGTTTATGTTCGGACAAGGATGGTTTTATGTTGTTGATGTTGTTGGAACATGTTTTGGCTTACATGAGATGGATTTGGAGATTTTGTGTTTAAATGGTTGCTTGTGTAGAAAGCATGCTTATAGAATTGGGGCTTTTCATATATGTTGTTATATTGATGAATTGTTGATGCAAGTATGTCTCCTTTATGTTGAATTGCATGTTGGTAAAGTTTGGTGGCTTTTGGAGTAAGTTCGGATGGTCAATTGCGTGTTTAAGCATGTCTTTTTCTGCATTATGTGCAGGGCGTTTCGGAACAGGGACTATTGTTTTGGAACGGATGCCCTGAATCATCCCAGGCGTCCGAAACGGTAGACACCGTTTCGAAACGGAAAGCATTCTGCCAGTCCCCCGTTGCGGTACGCGTTGCGGAACGGCCCCGCGTTTCGAAACGGGCTCTGCCTGTTTCGGAACAGGTAACCGTTGGGGACTGACAGTGGCAGTTATATGTTTCGAAATGTTTGCGTTTTGGTCCTGAATCTTGTTTGTGCAATTGTGTGAGTCTGGGATGTCCGTTCGAGCTGAAATTTGGCAGAGAAGCTTGAAACATGATTAATTTTAAGTTGGTAACTTAAAATCTGGTTAAGTCCTTTAAGTTCTCAGAATTTACAATTTGGTCCCAAAAGTTGTAAATCGTTCAATTGGGTCCCTGGTTGATCTCTGATGTTTATGATCTTCGAGTATGTTGTTGTGTGATCACATCTAAGGTTAACGTGCATCTAGACAAGATTAAAAAGAAAAAAAAGGGTCGTTAATCAAGGTTGACTTTCGGGTTGACTTTGGTTTTCCCCGTGTGACTTTCTTAATTCGGGTCAACCGTCTGGGCCGGGTTAAGGGGGTTACAATACTCGATATACTTATCATTATATTACTTGAGACATGTACACTTGCACTATTGCGGGGCACTTTTACGCAAGCATCACACTCCTCACTATGCCTTGTGTGCTTAGGTTGTATTTTGTCCATCAATTTAGAAATTTAAGGTTTGGAAGGCAGCGTGGAGCAAGGGATCAAAAGATACTTCATTTGAAAAAGTACGTTTCGGTTTAGACTATAAGTAATAAGGGCAATGGGGGATCCATTGCGTTTTGGGGTGATTTGTGTAAACTCCCTATTTGAGCAAGTGTTCATTGTTGTTTTAGACTTGTAAGTGGCCTTTTGTTTATGCTTTGCTATGCATTTTGGTATCTTACTTGGCTTGTTTACTAGGTTGCTTGCCTATAGTTTACCTTTGATGCAAATTGCCATGATATGATGGTGAACATGCCATGAATGATTGAGGATTGATGTTTGGCTATGTTGTATTTATGTTGGAAGCATGCTTGAGTGGTTTAGGGTGAATTAAAGTGTGAAAAACTAAAAAATGTGACATTACAAGCCTAAGTGTTTTGATACGCCTAAGGCTGTATCGAAACGGTGAGCATGAAATGGGTATAGGGTATGCAAACATGGAAGGGTGTATCGAAATAGGCTTGAGTATTTTGGCTTCTAGAATTTGGTGTACTGATACGCTTTGGAGACCGTCGATACGGGCTTGTATTCCGAAACACACATACATGTTCTGAAACAGGGTGTATCGATACAGGGCTGAGTGTATCAATACACCAAGTTGTTAAATTAGTTAATGGTATCATTGGAAGTTCTATTTCTTTACATTTCAGTCCTTGAATGTTATGAATGCCATTAGATATGTTTGAACGATCGGTTTGAGCTGAGATTTGACATCATGGCATGTAATATGACTAATTAAAGGGTGGTAATTTAAATTTAGTTAAGTCCCTATGCTTTGTGAGTTTTACATTTTGGTCCCTAAAACATGTTTGTAATCAATTGAATGCCAAATCGATGTCCGTTTTAGTTGATGTTTCATCCGCTGTGATTCTTAACACTTATGGTAACAATGTGCATCTAGAAAAGATAAATAGAAAAAATAGGCTCATTTATTTAGGTAAACCTTCCTAGTTTACTTCGATATCCCCCGTGTGACTCGTTCAGTTCGGTCTTTTTCCCAGGGCGGGTCAAGGGGGTTATAGTAACTTTATCCGTTGTGAGCATGATTAACTTAGGAATTAAAAAGAGCATCTAGACAAGATAAAAAGAATTAAAAAAGGGTCGCTTATTGAAGTAAATCTTCACCAGTTTATTACAATATTCCCCGTGTAACTCGCTCGAGTCGGTGTAACGGTTATTCCAAGTCAAGGGGGTTACATGTCTTCAACCAATTTTCATATCATAGAGTACTTTTCAATAAAGTACTTAACTTGTATCCAAGCTTAGCCATATAAGCATAATTTTAACTTTAAGAACAAGCAACATCAATTAATGTAAAATAAAGATTCTCGAGATAGTTTCACTCTATCCGAAGACTTTAAACTACACTCATCGTTCAATCCAAGCTAATTTTGTTCTCGAATATGGATTCCTTTCTTCTTGTCTACTATTTGATCTACTATGTCCCTTACGCCTTCAATTTCTTCGCAATCTAATTTTATAAGAAGTGTAACTATGCGTTAGGATAATTTCCTAATGGTCGAACTTTTGTAAAGCTACTTAAGTACTCACGAATACATATAATTTCACATAAGTAGTCCATATGTATTGGTCGTTGTAAAGCAGCACCAAAATACATAGGTACATATTTATACAATCACAAACAGCCCAAGACATTTTCAAACATTCATAGAATCCCTAATTCATTTACATGGATACAAAAACAATCCTTTACATACATTTGCACTTATACATGTTCAAAATAACCCAGTAGAGTTCAAGTAGTTGAAAATGATGCCCTGTTTTCATATATGCTCAATCACATGCTTCAAAATAGTCCCCTAACGTCCATTTATTAACAATTATGCCCTATTTTTATACATTAATTTATTCATGCTTCAAAACAGTCACTGGAGTTCATTGATATATATAACAGTCCTACAACACTTGTATATACACATGTGGTAGTGTAGACTTCGATGAGAACTTGGCAAAAGGGGGAGAAAATGTATTGGAAATGTATAAAAATAATGCCAAGTAAGAGTCTTTTGTGTCCATGTATACGCGGTCTACAAGTAATATAGTAGTCAGTTGAGTATCATCTCTACTGGGATTGACCAAGAGTTGAATGCTTTGATCACTTATTGTCAATAGAAAAATGTTGTTTTACATGGGAGTTGTTTGAAAATGGTTTTAAAGAAAAGATAAGTAGATTAAAACAACGTTTGCAAGGAGAGAGTCAAATGAGTGATGAGTGTTGGCAAGGGATGTTTGGTTATCACGCTATTCATGTGATAAGTGCCCAAAAGCCCTATATTTTTACCCCTTTTACATGGAAATTATCACTCAACCTACACCCATTTGAGCTGCATTATAGCCCTTCATGCTTTGATTTCATCATTTATGCCTTTGATCCTTATATTCTGTTTATTTTATGAAAAAAGTACTAATTAATGCATGTTTGGTGCTTTTGCAGATTTTCACGATGCCAGGGCATGAGATGCCGTGAAGGCACTGAAGAAAAAAAGAAAGGATAAGACAGAACCAGCTAGAAACCGATCTTGATCGATCCATGCCAAAACTGATAGCTTATACTGAGGGAAGCTGATGACGCCTTGTGGAGCATAACTAGTCACTGACACATGCCGAGGTAGCAGAATGCAATTCTGTGGAAGTGTACTACTCAACCCGTCGGATGAAAAAACATGCAAAGTGGTAGCCGATTTTTAGAGCTTTCAATTCCGGATTTTTCTACATACTTTGCATGGCAGTCAGAGCTCATGAAGAGGGTGAAAACATGGAAGGAATAATAAAGTTAGACTTTTGGCCAAAAGTGAATAATGTATTAAATTAAAGAGATTCACCTCTTTAATAAAGATAAGTCCAAGTCTAACTTAACTTCCTCTCCAAGAAGGATTTGTGCCTACACCTTCTCCTGTATAAAGGAGGCTTGCCGCCATAATCAAGAGTCGAATTCAGAGAAGAGAGATGAGAGAGCTTAGAATTTAGTTTGTGTTTTCTTTCCATTCATTATGTTCTAAATATCCTTAAGGTTAGGATTAGTTTGTTTAGTAGCTGTGCGAAGACTATTGTAATTTGTTTAAGATCTTAATGCAAATAAGTTGAGGTTTGCTAATTATTGGCTTTAATCATTCTTGCATACTTATCGAGAGAGAGTTTGTGAGGTTATCCATTTGTTCAATATTGAGAGAGTTGAACTCATGAAACGATTAAGTATGGTTTTTATCCCACGTGGTGTTAACTAACTCGGCCTAGGGATAGGTTAAAAGTTTCAGCGGCTAAAGAAAGTGTGTGATTGGTTGGTGTGTGTGTTTGGTTTAAATCGAGAGGTATGGTTAAAGTTCAGTAATCAATAGTTTTCGGGGCTTAGAGATAAGAAGAAGCCATTCTAGGACGCTTTGCTGAGCCTTAATAGCATCTGCCCACGAGCAAGGGATTGTCGCGGCAAAGACTCAACCTTTGCGACCGCGGCAGGGACTTCGTTTACTGCCATAACAGTTTTGTGTTGTTGCATTCAAGAACGAAGAGAAGTCACTAGGATTCTACACTAGGGTGCATTCTAATTCGGCCCATTCTCTCAAATTGATTTTCTCCTTACATTATTTTCTGGCTTATTTTAGTTTTAGTATTTTAGTTTATTCGAAACAACCCATCTCACATGTGTTTTTACTTTATTTGTTTTAAAGTGCGAGGAAGTAGGAGAAAAAGGTTGGCCCAATCACGGTGGAGATGATACTCGATATACATCATTATATTACCTGATGTGTACACTTGCACTATTGTTGGGCACTTTTACGCGAGCATCAAGATTTTGGCGCAGTTGCCGAGGATTCGTAACTTTTGTTTTTATTTTCTTGCACTCTTTATATTTTTTTGTTTATTTATTTTTTGTTTTAGTACTAATGAAACTTGGTTTTGTTTTGGTGCATGAACAGAGCGAACCCAAGCATCCCATTGCGAGACTTAGATCCAGAAATCTAACGCTCTTACCTAAAGCATAGACGAAAGATCGTAGCCACAATGGAGGAACTTGAGGGCCGAGGCCGAGGCAGCAAGCAAGGTGCCCCAGCAGGTAATGTCAACAACAATTAGAATGCCATTGGGCAGCCGCGTGTCGACGAGTAGCAACTTCCCGATGGACAGCAGAATATCTCGACATGCAATGGAGACAACATACCCTTTTACTTCGAGCCAGTACAAAACTTAACTTTCCGAAACTACCTTGAAGAGGATGTAAATGGACGAAATTCGGGCGTAGTTACACCTGAGATCGAGGGCACCCACTTTGAACTGAAGCTTGTGATGTTCAACATGATCAATACCATTGTAACACTACCTTCCCAGTCTGGTTGAGAACTGTGTCGAAAGGTGATATCGGTGTTCTATACAATGGACAGTGCAACAAAATTTCTTTTTAATAATAATCTTTATGCCAATATCATACAATAATACAATGCCTCAATACATTTTAGTCCATTTAATCCATACGAAGCAATAATTAATCAATCGAGGCTAAATTGTTATTATTACAAGTTTTAAGGACTAAACTATAAATTAAACAAATAAGAAGTCCTTCAATGCAATAGACTTTACCATATTGGAAGTCATAACATTATTAACATACTCGTAAAATTTCATACCTTTTGGAGACCACTAGCTCATTCAATTTAATATTTCAATATTGAACGATTAAACTATTAACCTTGCAAACTATTTAATATGCCTTTAACTCCCTAAACCCTAACCCCGTATCGAAACACCATAGGACTATTTCAAAACTGGTGAACAATGGTCAACCCTTGTTGACTTTACTCTTTAGGCTGTATCGATACGGGCATTCCCTGTATCGAAACGAGTTGACTTCATTTGACTTTGACTTTGACCCATTTCGATACGTTATAAACTCGTACTGAAACAAAGAAATCCAGTGGCAAAATGTTTCGAAGAGACCATGAACCGTTCCGATACGCCCTATTCCTTAGGCCCAATTATGCTTACCCGTATCGAAACGCCATCACTCGTTTCGATACGGGCTGACCTGTAATGACATAATTTTTGCTGCTATTTATTTAATTTGACCTACTGAACGATGTCAAAATGCAACAAAATTTCACACGCAATATTTCAATGGTATAAACTAATAGCATGCCAAGTTTCATGATCATACAAATATGTTTACTATGTTTTGACCTTTATGAGCCAAGTATGCACTTTTAGGGCATTTTAAGCCAACCAAAAAGGCCATTTAGGGCAATTAACCGTATTACTTCATATGCATATCACCAACATAACAAAATGGGCATAAATTATTAGTTTAGGGGTGAGCCTAATTCCATTCGTAGGCATTAAGATGGAGGTGAGCCCATCATGGAGTGATAGAGGTGAGTCTATCACAATGTATAGGGGTGAGCCTATACAAGTCAGTGAATCAAATATTGTTTGTAAAAGTTATGGAGGTGAGTCTATCGTAACAGATAGGGGTGAGCCTATGCCGGAATGTTGTAAGCCAATATGTGTGTTTATTGTTACCCATGTATCATGATTATAATGAATGTATAATGTATTACTGTTCATGAGATGAATGATGATGAGATGTTGCATATGACAAATCTATGCATGTGAATTAAGCAAGTGAGGCTTAATGTGGTTTTGCATTGTGAACAATGCATGTGGCTAATGATACATATGGAACATGGTTTCAACTTGTGTTTTTTAAAAGTTTTAAAGGAATTGAGATTGAGCATGATATGGTTTCAACTTGTGTTTTTTTTAAGTACAAGTTTGAAAGGAATGCATGTGTTTACAAAGATTGATGTTTTGTATGGAAAATGCATTGATGAATGTTTTGGTTTTATAGCAGTCCTCACTAAGCTTTTTTCTTACGCTCATTTGTTTCATCAATACAAAGAATTGAGCACCTTTGGCAGCAAGCAAGAAAGGGATATCCAAATGGTTTTGGTTAAGCAAAGTATGTGCTTTCATCTTACTATAATAAGAGGCAATGGGAGAGATTTCCACTCATGAGTTGCTTGGTGTTATGTGACATCTTTAGCATGTTTAGCTTATGTTTTGAGACATGTAATTGGTCTCTATATGGTTTTTGGATTTCTATTTGGTATTTTGGATATGTCTTTATAAGTGTTTTAAAGCATGCTTTTATAGTTCCATGAACTTCATGAATTGCCATGCCTGATGCTTATATTGTGGATGATTGTTAATGCATTTGTGGTAGAAATCATTGATATAACATGTATGGTAGATATGGATGTGAATAGTTGATGTTAAATGCATAATTGTGGATGTTGGTTGTGCATTTCATGTACTCGTATCGATACTCGAGCTTGGGTATTGATACTCGAAGGCATATTTTAGGTCAAACTACACATGGGTATCAATACGAGTTGGGTGCATATCGATATGCATGTGCAAAGTATGAAGAGCATACTGATATACGAGGAAGTGTATCGATACCTTTTCCCCAAGTTTGATTACTGTCTTCCCGTGTAACCCCCTTAGCCCGGCCTAGAAGCCCGACCCGAACTAAGAAGATTACATGGGGAAAAACGAAGCCAACTCGCTAAAGCCGACTTCGATTAACGGCCCTTATTTTTTTTTCTTTTTATCTTCTCTATATGCACATTAAGATCCTATGTGATTAGCAACACACTTATAAAGGAACGACATAGCGATTGGAGTTTGATTAGGGGTTCAATTGCTTAAATTTCATAATTAGGGACTAAACTATAATTTCTAAAAATTACAGGGACTAATCAAATTTTAAGATTACCAATCCTTGTACTAAAAAAAGATTACCAATCCTTAATTAATAAGGTAACATGCCATCATGTCAAAATACATCACAAACAGATCATCCAAACTCAACCAATTGAACATACAACGCTTAGGGACCAAAATGCAACTTTTCAGGACTTTTAAAGATTCTTTTAACTGATAATAACGACTCGGTATCAATACGCTTGAGCCTGTATCGATACGTGAAATGGCAGTAGCAAAACTTGGGAAAAAGGTATCGATATTCTTCCCCGGGTATCCGTACGGCCTTCAAACCTTTTCCTAGGCATATCGATACGCTGGCAACTCGTATTGATACCTCTAAGCTGAAACGCCTGAAAACAGACTTAGCGTATCGGTACACAATTTCGAGTATCGATACGCATACAAGAAATGCACTTTCAACGACCCTCAAATCGCAATTAACAACATCTAAACATGTCCAAATCACCCATACATGTTACATCCAACATTTTATACACATAATCATCATCAAACATTCACAACACAAGCATCAAGCATGGCAAATCATGGACAGACATTAAACTACTTAAGCATGATTTTTAAACATAACCATATCATAGCCAAAAATAAAAATACAAGACCATAAGCCAAAAACACAAACCAAACATGCTCAAGGTGTTTAACATACAAAACTAAACCATGAATAGAAATCACTCTCATTGCCTCTTATTACACTAAAGTGAAAGCACATACATTGCTTAGATAAAATCACTTGGATTCCCCTTGCTCTCTTGCTGCCAAAGATGCTCAATTCTCTGCATTGATGAAACAAATGAGTGTAAGCATAAAGCTTAGCGAGGACCGCTAAACATGAACATTCATCAATGCATTTTACAAAACCAAATATCATTTTTTGTAAACATATGCCTTTCCTTTAAAACATCATTTTCACTTTCAAATCCACATGCTTATAGCATCATTAATTGCAACAACAAAAACCTTTGCTCATGCTTAATTCAAGCATCATATGCATTCAAGCATATATCTCAAGCATCTCATCCTTTCTCAAATCAAAGTTCAACGTTAACTCATTTTATCCACATCATTATAGTGGCTCGCAAGTGATCAATTACAACTCATATCAAAACCAACACAATTGACACAATCGGATACGCGGATTACAAGCGTTGTCCCACACGCTTCATACACACTACCGGATTCACAAGGTGGAGTTTAATGGCACAATCACAATCTCTCAACACCCGTGATGGAGATTAATGGCACAATCACAACCCCTGAACATCACTCATCGGTAGTTGTATAATTCCACTAACGAGAGTACGGGACACAAACCACAAGATTCACACACGAGACTAAACCATCCACCATTGTGAACTTAGCCTCAATCGTTAGGGTACATGGATGGAGTTTACAGCACAATCACAACCCCTCGACATCGAAGGTGACTTTATTCATGGTGCACCCAATCTTATAGCCGACTAACTATATCCGATTAATGTAACCAAAACCATTTACCATCACTTGCCAATATAATCATTAATCATCATTGATTTACTATTTTACAAGCATAAACCATAATGCCATTTTCACAAGCCTTATCATGCTTAAAACCAAAAGCATAAATCATATAAACTCAAGGATCACTTACCACGTGCATCCTGAACAAAATGGCATTTACAACCAGCAACATCATTGCTTAAAACATGCTTTAAAAATGTAATCCAACCACATTTAAAACAAGTGCATTTCAAATCAAAACTTAGCACAACCCGAGAGAGACTTTCGATTCACTTACTCTTGAGCTTAGCTAAGTGTTTCAAACTTACACTAAGCTCCCAAAACCACGCTCAAAGCATTTCTAAGCTGGAAAACACTTTTCCACACACCGATACACGACACTTCACTTGCCCACGCGAAGATCACTCGACTGAAGCCTCCAAAAATGCTTCGCTTGTTCCTGGATCAAGATCCACTATTTTAAAAGCATCAAAATAGAGATCCAAATGCATTTCAACACCAGCAACTAAACACAAACTCGTTGCCCAGCAAAACTTCACAAATTTACCCATCCAAAACAACCAAAAACTCAATCGATTGCTTCCTAAACCAAGCCCAGCCAATATACATCTCATCTAACCATTAATAATCATCAAAACACATATAAAAACACCCTAAACCCTTCCTTATGTCTCCAGCATACGGATCACCTTCAAACCACCTCAAAAACTCAACTAAAACTATCAAGAAACTCAAGGATCTAAAGGATTTCTAGATTTATATCATCAAAACTCTCTTTCAACATTATAATCAACTCAAAACTCAATTGGAACCTGTAACCCCCTTAGCCCGACCTAGACGGTTGACCCAAACGCCGAAGGTTACACGGGGAAAACCAAAGTCAACCTGAAAGTCAACCTTGATTAACAACCCTTTTTTCTTTTTAGTCTTGTCTAGATACACATTAACCATATGTGAGTACGCATGAAACATATAGGTGAAAGGCACATCGATCGAAGAACATTAGGGGCTCAATTGCACAAAATACAAATATCATGGACAAAAATGTAAATTCTTAAAATTAGGAGGTCTTAACTGATTTTAAGGTTACCAATATTTAATTAGTTATATTACATGCTTCCCTGTCAAATTTCACCTTAATCGGACAACTCAAACTCATGCAATTGCAATTACAACTTTCGGGACTAAAACGTGAAGCTTGCAAACCTCAACACCATTCAAATCAGTGCCCAACGGTCACCCGTTTCGTAACGGTGTTGACCGTTCTGAAACACGGGTTCATTTCGAGACTTGTTCTGAAACAGGGCCTTCCAGTGGCCAAACCGTTTCGAAACAGTCACCGGCCGTTTCGAAACACTAAGGCCATAACAAGCCCCCGTTTCGAAACGTCAATGAGTGTATCGATACAATTTGCCCAGAAGCTGCAGATTTTGCTGGTTTTTCATGCATAAACCCAATCATGCCAACAAGTCATCATTCACATTTATAGCTTCAATCATGAAACTACACATGTCTGTAGGCATGCATCCTAATATCCAAAAACCAAACAACCAACCAAACTCCAAATCCAGCATCAAAAGGCCAATTACAAATCCAAAACATCAAAAGCATCATGTCACAAACTAGGGAGTCCAAAACATCTCCCAAAACACATCTTAGGTTCCCATTGCCGAATTACCAAAACTAATAGTGTATGAAAACATCACCATACATGAGCTTAGTTCCCTTGGACACTCTTGCCTCCTTGTTGCCCTTTAAAACGTCAATTATCTGCATTATTGGTTCAAGAGAGAGAGCGTAAGAAAAATTGCTTAGTGAGGCATGCTATAAAGAAAACAACACAATAATGTATTTTAGAAAACACTTTCAACAAAGCTTTCTAAGCACATGCTCAACTCTTTCCATGCAACCTTGCATACATAACAAGCATCTTATGCTTCATTATAACCATAACTTCATATTGGCTTTCAAGTGATAATTCATAACCATTTTCAACTCAAAATACAATCGGATACGCGGATTACAAGCGTTGTCCCATACGCTTCATACACACTACCGAACAACACAAGGTGGAGTTTACTGGTACAATCACAACCCCTCAACACCCGTGATGGAGTTTAACGGTACAATCTCAACCCCTCAACATCACTCATCGGTAGTTGTATAATTCCACTAACGAGTACACGAGACACATAACACAAGATCTACACACAGACTTCTAACCACCGTTGTGATCTTACCTTACTCGTTAGTGTACATGGATGGAGTTTACGGTACAATTACAACCCCTCAACATCCAAGGCAACTTTATTCACGGTGCACCCAATCCTATAACCGGCTAACTATATCTGATTCAAGTACTTTAAAACAATTACATCACTTGCCAATATACACCATTTACCATCAACAATTCACTATTTTAAAGCATTAATCAAAGCCATTTAACATCATGCATCACAATGCATCAAAACCATATTAACAATATGTCAAACCAAGGGTCTCTTACCTTGAGCATCCATCAACACATGGCTTTCAAAACTAGCATTAACCATGCTAAAACATGCTTTGAAAACAGAATTTAAACATGCAAATTATAACCAATGCATCAAACCACTTCATGGCTCATCCAAGAGAGTTTCTCCGAAAACTTACTCTTGAGCTTAGTTAAGTTGCTTAGACTTAAACTAAGTTCCCAAACCATTCAAACAATTGTTTCAAAGCTGGAAACCCAACTCCACTCACAAATTCTGTTTCGCAAGCTTGCCGAAACGCCGATCAAGCCTTCACGATCAACTACAAAGGTGTCCAAAGATGCCTCCCCTATTTTAAACACATCAAAGTAGAGGATTAATGCATCATCATGCATTGAAATCTTCAGCCAACACACTTAAACTCGTTGCTCTACTTAAAACCAACATTTCGGCTACTTAACACAACTAAAATCACCTCCAAACTCTTCCAAAACTTAACCCAACCAAGATCCATCACTTCTAACCATTTCTAAACATCAATTAACATCCAAAATAAACCTAAACTCTTTCTTATACCTCCATCTATAACATAACACCAAGATCACCTAAAAAACCTCTATTTTCATAAGCAAAAACATAGGAAACACAACCTATTCAGGATTGCATTGATAAAACCTCATTTACACATCATTTGACATCCAAAATACATTTAAGAATCATCTCAAAATAGAGCCCAAACAATCACAACGAAATTCTTCAAGATTTCTTCCAAATCTTGAGTTTTAAGCCAAAATCAAGTTTCTAACAATAAAACCATTTGTAAAACTTAAATTAACGATTGATAACTTGGGAATTTCAGTAAAGAACTGAGTATTTAGAGGAGAAGAACAATATTACCTCTAAATGGTGATTTCTCTTTGATTTTAGCCAATTTCCTTGAAAATTCAATGAGGAAATCAAGAGGATTTCATGCAAGATTGATTAGGAATTAATTGATGATAGAAATATCATCAATTGAAGTGAAGATTAATGCAAAAGTTGCTGGAGAAAAGTGTTTGGATGATGGAATTTTGAGTGAAAAAGAAATGAGAAAATTTTAGGAAAAGGTAGTTATGATTTTCCCAAAAGGTAGTTTATCTTCTCATTTAATTAATTAAAACATTATTTAATTCATTCAAATTAAGGAAAAATCTGGAGAAATCATTTTTGGGTAAATTAGCTACTTAAAGATTCAAAGTTTCAATCCTTACAAAACAGTCACCACTAAACTTTTCAAAAATTGCATTTTAGTCACTATTCAAAAATGTAGTAATTCCAAACCTTATTTTGTAAAATTGATTTCACCACTCTCTTATATATATTAAAAGAGAATTTTAGATACTTTTCCATATTTTTACAACATCCTGAACTAGGCTTTCCCTAAAACCTCCTTTTATATTCGAACCCAAAATCAGACCGGTCTTGTTCAGACCCTAAACTTCTAAGCCCAAAATTGGGGTGTTACAACTCCCCCCCCCCCTTAAGAAATTTCGTCCTCAAACTTTCCCTGGAGGAAAAAGGTACGGAAACTGCTTCAACATATCATCCTTTCTTTCCCACGTGGCTTCCTCAACACCACGGTGCTTCCACAACACCTTAACCAATTCAATGGTCTTGCCTCGAAGAACTTTACTGTCCAAATCGAGAATTACAATCGGCTCTTCATCATAGGTCAAGTCTGGATTCAACTCCACTTCCTCCACATGCATAACATGCGAAGGATTCGATATATACCACCGTTGTGATCTTACCTTACTCGTTAGTGTACTTGGATGGAGTTTACGGTAAATTACTACCCCTCAACATCCAATGCGACTTTATTCACGGTGTACCCAATCCTATTGCCAGCTAACTATATCCGATTCAAGTACTTTAAAACCATTACATCACTTGCCAATATACACCATTTACCATCAACAATTCACTGTTTTAAAGCATTAATCAAAGCCATTTAACATCATGCATCACAATGCATCAAAACCATATTAACAATATGTCAAACCAAGGATCTCTTACCTTGAGCATCCGTCAACACATGTCTTTCAAAACCACCATTAACCATGCTAAAACATGCTTTCAAAACAGAATTTAAACATGAAAATTATAACCAATGCATCAAACCACTTCATGGCTCATCCAAGAGAGTTTCTCCAAAAACTTACTCTTGAGCTTAGTTAAGTTGCTTAGACTTAAACTAAGCTTCTAAAACCATCAAACATTTGTTTCAAAGCTGGAAACCCAACTCCACTCACCAATTCTGTTTCGCAAGCTTTTCGAAACACCGATCAAGCCTCCGGATCAACTCCAAGGGTGTCCGAAGATGCCTCCCCTGTTTTAAACACATCAAAGAAGAGGATTAATGCATCATCATGCATTGAAATCCTCAGCCAACACACTTAAACTCGCTGCTCTACTTAAAACCAACATTTCAGCCACCAAACACACCCGAAATCACCTCCAAACTCTTCCAAAACTTAACCCAATCAAGATCCATCACTTTTAACCATTTCTAAACATCAATTACAATCTAAAATAAACCTAAACTCGTCCTTATACCTCCAGCTATAACAAAACACCAAGATCACCTCAAAAACAACCATTTTCATAAGCAAAAACAACCATTTTCATAAGCAAAAACTTAGGAAACACAACCTATTCGGAATTGCATTGATAAAACTTCATTTACACATCATTAGACATCCAAAATACATTTAATAATCATCTCAAAATAGAGCCCAAACAATCACAACGAAATTCTTCAAGACTTCTTCCAAATCTTGAGTTTTAAGCCAATATCAAGTTTCTAACATTAAAACCATTTATAAAACTTAAATTTAGAATTGATAACTTGGGAATTTCTGTAAAGAACTGAGTATTTAGAGGAGAAGAACAATCTTACCTCTAAATTGTGATTTCTCCTTGATTTGAACCAATTTCCTTGAAAATTCAATGAGGAAATCAAGAGGATTTCATGCAAGATTGATTAGGAATTAATTGATGATAGAAATCTCATGAATTGAAGAGAAGATCAATGCAAAAGTTTCTGGAGAAAAGTGTTTGTATGATGGAATTTTGAGAAAAAAAGAAATGAGAAAATTTTAGGAAAAGGTAGTTATAATTTTTCCAAAATGTAGTTTCTCTTCTCATTTAATTAATTAAAACATTAATTAATTCACTAAAATTAAGGAAAAATCTGGAGAAATCATTTTTGGGTAAATAAGCTCCTTAAAGATTCAAAGTTTCAATCCTTACAAAACAGTCACCACTAAACTTTTCAAAAATCACATTTTAGTCACTATACCAAAATGTAGTATTTCCATACGTTATTTTGTAAAATTGATTTCACCACTCTCTTATATATATTAAAAGAGAATTTTTAGATATTTTTCAATATTTTTAAAGATTGAGAACGAGATTTACCTACAATCATTGCCTTCCTTAAAGATTGAGAAGTTTTTGCTTCACAAATCTTGAAGAACTTAAAGAAAATTCTTTGGAAAAGATGTGAAACTAAAGAGAGAGTGTTTGGGAGAAAGGAAATCTGGAGAAAAGGTTTGAGAAAATGGGTTTTGCTGAAAATGAAAATTGAAAGTTAGTTACGTGAAATAAAACCCCAATATTTACCATTTTATAATCAATTATATTAAAACTCTGTTAAAACACATGTAAATATAAGGGAAGGTGTAATAGCACAAAAGCTCCCTAAAGATTCTAAGATTTTGACTCCTCTTTTGAAATTTCATTTTTCCACATTTTTAAAACATTACATTTTGGTTACCACCCAAGATGTACCACTTACGTAACTCATTTTGTAAAATTGATTTGACCAACCTCTTAAAAATGATTTTAGAGGATTTTAGCATTTTTGTCATATTTTTATCCTTTCCCGATCCTTGACTTCCCTAAACAACCTAAAACGATTCGAACCGCATCCGACCGGCCCGATGCAATGTCTAGAACATCTAGGCCCAAAACTAGAGCGTTACAACTCTCCCCCATTTAGGAAATTTCATCCTCAAAATTTTACCTGAAGAAAAAAGGTGCAGAAACTACTTCAACATGTCCGCCTTGCTTTCCTAAGTGGCCTCCTCAACTCCTCGATGTCGCCACAACACCTTAACAAGATCTATCATCTTGCCACGAAGAAATTTGCTGCTCGAAACCAGAATCCTCACTGGTTACTCGTCATAAGAAAAATCCAGATTCAACTCTATATCCTCAATAAGAATCACATGCGAATGATCAAATATGTACCTCCGTATCATCGAAACATGAAACACATCATGAATCCTTTCCAACTCGGGAGGAAACCTAAACCGATAAGCCACAAGACCAATACACTCTACAACCTCATAAGCTCTAATAAACCTAGGGCTAAGCTTACCTTTACGCCCAAATCTCATCACCTTCTTCAAAATTGTTACTTTCAAAAACATACGTTCGCCAACTGCGAACTCAATTTCATTACGCTTCAGATATACGTAAGACTTTTTCTGATTTGATGCTGCCTTCAAGCAGTCACAAATGAGCTTTACCTTCTCAGTGGTTCCCTTCAACATAGTCGGCATCGAAATCAACTTTTGTCCAGTTTCAGCCCACAAAGAGGCATTCTACACTTTTTCCCATACAAAGCCTCGTATGGATCCATTTGAATAATTGCCTGGTAACTATTGTTGTGAGCAAACTCAACCAAAGGCAAGTGCTTCTCCCAAGAACCTTGGAAATAAATAATACAACACCTCAACATGTCCTCAAGCACTTTGATAACACATTCTTACTGCCCATCCGTCTGAGGATGATAAGAAGTACTGAAATTCAACCGTGTACCCAAATCTTGATGCAAACATTCCAAAAACCTTGACGTGAACCTTGTATCTCTATATGACACTATAGACTTTGGCACACAGTGCAACCGCACAATCTCAGCAGTATATAGCTCTGTCAGCTTATCCAAGGTATACATAGTATGCACAGGCAAGAAATGTGCACACTTCGTAAGGCGATCAACAATCACCGAAATAGAATTCTTCCTCGATGGTGACAAAGGCAAACCATAGACAAAATCCATGGTAATCATTTCCCACTTCCATTCCCGGATTTTCAAAGGCTGCAACAACCCAGAAGGAACCTGATATTCATCTTTCACTCGCTAACAAACCATGCATTTGCTAACAAACTCGGCAACATCCATTTTAAATCCAACCCAATAGTACTCATCCTTCAAACCACGATACATCTTCATTCTACCAGGGTGCATAGCGAAAGGACTACTATGAGCTTCAGTCAGAATAGTGCGCCTTAACTAAACATCATTCGACACCACTATTCCACTCCCCAAACACAAAACACCATCATCATTAAAACTGAAATCTGAAGGCTTACCATCTACAATATCCTGAACATGAGGAACAAGGGAATCATCAAGCAACTACTTATCCTTGATCATCTGAATCAAAGATGGTTTCACTTGCAATTCAGCAACAAGTCCACCATCTCGCGATATGCTCAAGTGAGCAAACATCGCCCTCAACTCCACAACCACCTTTTTGCTCAAAGCATCGGCCACAACATTGGCCTTTCCAGGATGATACTCGATCGAAAGATTGTAATCCTTAAGCAACTCCACCCATCGATGTTGCCTAAGATTCAACTCCTTTTAAGACATAAGGTACTTTAAACTCTTATGATCTGTGAATACAACACACTTCTCTCCATACAAATAATAACTCCAAATCATTAAAGCAAACAAAACAACCGCAAGATCAAGATCGAGTGTAGGGTAGTTATGCTCATGCATCTTTAAATTCCTAGATGCATATGCTACTACCTTACCCTCCTGAATCAACACACAACCCAAACCAACGAAGGACACATCACTATAGACCACAAACTCCTTACTAGAATCAAGTTGAATCGGGACAATAGCTTGCATTAAAGCTTCCTTTAGCTTCTTAGAAGCTTGTTGCCTCACATCTATCCACTAAAAGCAAACATTCTTCTGCAACATCTCGGTCAAAGGTGCATCAATCTTCGAGAAACCCTCAACAAACCTACCCGTAATATCCCGCCAATCCAAGAAAACTTCGTACTTCTGTCACTAGCTTAGGCACTTTCCAACCCATCACTACCTCTACCTTATGTGGATCCACACGAATCCCCTTGGCCGATACAACATGTCAAAGGAAGACCACCTCCCTCAACAAAAATACACACTTGCTCAACTTAGCCTAAAACTGGTTCTCCAACAACACTTGCAACACTATCCTTAGGTGTCTATCATGATCCTCCTCGTTACAAGAGTACACAAGGATGTTATCGATGAACACCACCACAAACTGATCCAAAAACTCATGGAATAGGTGATTCATCATGTCCATGAAAGCAGCAGGTGCGTTGGTTAAACCAAAAGGCATCACTAAGAACTCATAATGCTCATACATCGTATGATACGTCGTTTTAGGTATGTCCACATCCTTCACCTTGAACTGCTAATACCCTAACCTCAAATCAATCTTAGAAAAAATCGAGGCTCCTCGAAACTGATCAAAGAGATCATGAATCCTTGGCAAGGGATACTTGTTCTTGATCGTCAGCTTGTTCAATTGCCGATAATCTATACACATCTCCATTGTCCCATCTTTCTTTTTAACAAACAACATCGGTGCACCCCAAGGTGATACACTCGACCGGAGGAACCCTCAATCAAGCAACTCCTGAAGTTGCGTCTTCAACTTCTTCAGCTCTTTAGGTGCCACTCGATAAGGAGTAATGGACATCGGAGTCGTATTTTCATACAACTCGATACCAAACTCAACCTTTCTGTTTGGCGCCAACCTAGACAATTCTTCCGGAAGACACCCAGAAAATCACAAACTGTCCTGATGTCCTGCACACGTACATCTTTTGTACCAGGATTCATCACATATGCAAGATAAGCATCACAACCCATCCTTAGCATACGACTTGCTTCCAAAGCTGAAACAACATTAGACAAGAATTTCACATTCTCGACTACTATCACCACCTCATAATCATCATCAGGCTTTAAGGTGACTCGCTTAACATCAAAGTCAACCACTGCTCTATGTTCAAACAACCAATCCATGCCAATAACCACATCAAATCCATAAAAGGGTAACTCCATCAAATCTATAAGAAAGACCTGATCTTGAACAGATAAGGGACACCTCTGATACAACTTCTTTGTGACCACAGTCTCACCAAAAGAAATAGTCACTTGCATTCCTATATCAAGCAACTCAAAAGGTATATCAAGCAAATGTGCATGCTCACTCAAGATATAAGAATGCGTGGATCTAGAATCAATCAAATCAGCCAATGATAAAGATTGTAGAACAATGCTACCTGTGATAACATCGGTATTGTTGCGCCCTTCGCGCTGAGCATAGACCCTCGCAAGACCGCTTCCCTCAGGATGAACTTCTACAACATTACCGATACCACGATGACCCTCATCTCTCCTCTAAAAATTACCTCGGCCGCGCCCACAGCCTTTTTGAGGTGCAGCCACAGAAGGTGCACGTCCCTAGCCTCTACCAGCCAACAAAGGACTCTCATGCCTCATATGACATGTTGAACCACAGTTCCAACAAGAATTCCCTTCAACATAGCACTCACAAATGAGCTTCACCTTCTTGGCGGTTCCCTTCAACATAGCCGGCATCAGAATAAACTTTTGTCCAGTTTCTGCCCAACAAAGAGGTGTTCTACACTTTCTCCCATACAAAGCCTCGTTTGGATCCATTTGAATGCTTTCCTGGTAACTATTGTTGTAAGAAAACTCAACCAAAGGCATGTGCTTCTCCCAAGAACCTTTGAAACAAATAATACAACACCTCAACATGTCCTTCAAACAATGATACATCTCCATACTACCAAGCTGCATAGCGAAAGGACTACTATGAGGAATAAGGGAATCATCAAGCAACTGCTTATCCTTGATCATCTGAATTAAATATGGTTTAACTTGCAATTCAGCAACAAGTCCACCATCTCGCGATATGCTCAAGTGAGTAAACATCGCCCTTAACTCCACAGCCACCTTCATGCTCAAAGCATTGGCCACAACATTTGCCTTTCCAGGATGATACTCGATCGACAGATTATAATCCTTAAGCAACTCCACCAATCGATGTCGCCTAAGATTCAACTCCTTTTGAAACATAAGGTACTTTAAACTCTTATGATCTGTGAATACAACACACTTCTTGCCACACAAATAATGCCTCCAAATCTTTAAGCCAAACAAAACAACCGCAAGCTCAAGATCGTGAGTAGGGTAGTTACGCTCATGCATCTTCAAATTCCTAGATGCATATGCTACTACCTTACCCTCCTGCATCAACACACAACTCAAACCAACGAAGGAAGCATCAGTATAGACCACAAACTCCTTACCAGAATCATGTTGAATCGGGAATGGAGCTTGCGTCAAAGCATCCTTTAGCTTCTCAAAAGCTTGTTGCCTCGCATCTGTCCACTCAAATCAAACACTCTTCTCCAACATCTTGGTCAATGGTGCATCAATATTCCAGAAACCCTCGACAAACCTACGGTAATATCCAGCCAATCCAAGAAAACTTCGTACTTTTGTCACCAACTTAGGCTCTTTCCAGCCCATTACTGATAAAAGAGATCATCGATCCTTGGCAAGGGATACTTGTTCAGTTGACGTGTAACACCCCAATTTTGGGCTTAGAAGTTTAGGGTCTGAACCGGACCGGTCTGGTTTTCGGTTCTAATATAAAAATGAGGTTTTAGGGAAAGCCTAGTTCGGGATGCTTTAAAAATATGAAAAAATATCTAAAAATCCTCTTTTAATATATATAAGAGAGAGGTGAAATCAATTTTACAAAATAAGGTTTGAAAATCCTACATTTCGTTGTAGTGACTAAAATGCGACTTTGGAAAAGTTTAGTGGTGACTATTTTGTAAGGATTGAAACTTTAAATCTTTAAGGAGCTAATTACCCAAAAATAATTTCTCTAGATTTTTCCTTAATTTGAGTGAATTAATTAATGTGTTAATTAATTAAATGAGAAGAGAAACTACCTTTTGGTAAAATCATAACTCCCTTTTTCTCTCAAAATTCCATCATCCAAACTCTTTTCTCCAGCAACATTTGCATTGATCATCACTTCAATTGATGAGATTTTTATCATCAATTAATTCATAATCAATCTTGCATCAAATCCTCTTGATTTCCTCATTGAATTTTCAAGGAAATTGGCTCAAATCAAGGGGAAATCACCATTTAGAGGTAAGATTGTAACGCCCCGGTTTTGGGCTCAGAAGTTTTGGGCGTTGACCGGTTCGGTCAAAGTGCTGATCGAATATATAAGGGTGAATTTAGGAAAGCCTAGTTCGGGTTGCATTAAAAATATGGAAAAATGTTCTAAAATCATCTTTTAATATATTTAAGTGAACTGTGAAATCAATTTTGGAAAATGAGATTCGGAAGGTTGACATTTTGGCTAGTGACAAAAATGTAATTTTTGAAAGTTGCGTGACAGTTTTATAAAGGATTGAAACTTTGAATCTTTAAGGAGCTATTATTCCAAAAAGAGTTTCTCCAGATTTTTCTAAGATATTTTAAGGCTTTATTCTGATTTTAAAGTTTATGAAATGTGGAGGGAAATCATTTTACCATTTCATAACTAACTTTTCTATTTTCTCTAATTTTTCCTTTTCTCTCATTTTCTCTCAACCCAAACACATTTCTCCAGATTTTCTTCTCTGATTTTGTCATCTAAATCACTCATTTCAACTCTCTTTTGATTCCCAATCATCTCATCAACAAAACCTCTCAATTTGCAAGTTGTTTCATCAAGCTTTTTGGCTCTAAAAAGGAGAAACTCAAGTTTGGAGGTAAGAACGTCCTTCTCCTATAAACTATCAGTTCTTTACTGAAATTCCTAAGTTCTCAATCCTTGATTTGTGATTTGTTAAAGGCTTTTCAATTGAAATCTTGATTTTGGCTTAAAATGCAAGATTTGGTGATTTTGGTGGAATTTTCGTGTGATCTTTTTGGGCAGTGTTTTGAAGTGTCAAATTGATGTTAAATGAATGCTAAATTGATTAGAAGTTGAGGTTTAATTAATGCAATCCCGGATAGGTTGAATTTCCTAAGTTTTGCTTGAGTTTTTGGTTGTTTTTGGAGTGTTTTTGATGATCTGTTATACCTGGAGGTATAAGGACGTGTTTGTGATCATTTTGGATGTTAATTGATGTTTAAAAATGGTTGGAAGTGATGGATCTTGGCTGGGTTAAGTTTTGGAAGTGTTTGGAGGTGATTTCGGTTGTGTTTGGTAGCCGAAATGTTGATTTTGTGATGAGCAGCGAGTTGAGTCTTGTTGCTGGTGTTTTTAATGCATAATGATGCATTAATCCTCTGTTGTTGTGTGCTTGAAACAAGGGAGTTTGATCCGTGAGCTTTAGAGGTGGTGCGGAAGGCTTCGGATGCTTGGAAGGCATGTTGGTTAGCCTTGTTTTGTGTATCGGTGAGTGAAGTTGGGTTTTCAGCTTTTAAACCAAGGTTTGAAGGTTTTGGGAGCTTAGTGTAAGTCTAAACAACTTTGCTAAGTTTAAGAGTAAGTGAATGGATTTTCGCTCTTGAATTGTGTTGTGATTTGGTTTTAAAAGCAATTGTGGTTGATGATTAAAATGCATGTGTTTTGCATGGTTTAAATCTGTTTTGAAAGCATATTTTAGCATGGTTTAATGCTGGTTTTGAAAGCCATTTGAGAAGGATACTCAAGGTAAGAGATCCTTGGTTTTGTACATGGAAATTTTGGTTTTGATGCATAGTGTTGCATGTTGTTTAATGGCTTTTGTGTGATGCTTAAAAACAGTGGATTATTGTTGTTAATGATGTACATTGGTAAGTGATGCTTAAGGTTACAAAGGTGGTTGAAAGTCCTTGTGTAAGCCTTGTTTATTTAAGAACAACATGGTGTTTGTAAGTCCATGGTTGGCTATTGGTTAAGATAAATGATGGTTTTTGCATTATGATTATGCATGTGAATCATTGGATTATCATGGTAAGATGGTTATATTGGCAAGTGATGAAAGTGGTTCTTGGTTCGTTGATCGGATATAGTTAGCCGGCTATAGGATTGGGTGCACCGTGAATTAAGTTGCCTTGGAGGTGGAGTGGTCAAGAGTGGACCGGTAAACTCCCTTCAAGTATCCTAACGAGATGGTTAAGGTCATAATGGAGGTTGAATGCCCATTCGAGGACCTTGGTTGAGCAAAGGTTATATGGTGTTTAAAAGTCCATATATGGGAACCTTGTGCTTGTTAAGATCACAATGGCGGTGTAAGTCCATGTGTGGATCTTGTGTGGGGTGTCCCGGATCTCGTTAGTGATGTTATACAACTACCAATCGGTGATGCAAAGGTTGTATGGTGTTTAAAAGTCCATACATGGGAACCTTGTGCATGTTGAGGTTGTATGGTGTTTAAAAGTCCATGCATGGGAACCTCGGGAAAAGCTAAGGCTGTATGGTGTTTAAAAGTCCATACATGGGAACCTTAGGCTTGTAAGGTCAAATGGTGTTTAAAAGTCCATTTGGGAGACCTTGGATTGGTAAGGTGTATGGAGCGTGGGGACAACGCTTGTGATCCGCGTATCCGATCGGGTGTTGAGTTGAAAAGTGGATGTGGTTGATTACTTGGAAGCCAATGTAATGTTCTTGACTATTAAAGAAGCATGAGATGCTTGAAAAGATGCATGGTTGCATGAAAAGTGTATAATGCTTGTGAATGCATGTTTACTTGTTAAGTTGAACAAGTGGTGATTATCATTTGGTAAATGATGCATGTGAGCATGAAAACTCTTTAATGCATTGGAGTCTTGTTAAGACTTGTTTTTAAAGGCATGTGATGATGATGTTGTGGTTCATATAAGTTGCCTTTGTTTTAATGCATGTGTTGGTTTGTTTGAGTAATGGTTTTAAAGGTTTCTTTCTTGAAATGGCTTTCAAGTTTAAGAAAGGTATGTTGTGAAATGGGAATGTTTTCCAAGGTTTTGATTTAACTTTGCATATGGTGTTTATGCAAGGAATGGTTAAATGGATGATTTTGTAAGTTGTGCTTTGAAATGGTTTTCTTAGCTTGCTAAGCTAATGGTTGGTTTTCATGTATGTGCAATGCATGGTTTAAGCATGTTGTTGAAAAGGGTTTTCAAACATGGCTTTGGTAAACAAATCGGGTTTGTTTTAAAAGTGTTTATGACCCGCTGCATTGATGGTGTTTTGGTTTTGAGCGTTCCTCACTAAGCATTATGTGCTTACGCTCCTTTTTTTCCATCAATGTAGATTCTTGAAGTTTGGACAGCAAGGAGCAAGGGATTCAAGGTGAACTCCAATTGAGATGTATGTCTCGGTGAATAGCTAAAGTTAATAAAGGCAATGGGGGTAGAACCTCTCGGGTTAATATGTATGTGTTCGTATATGTTTGGACAAGGATGTTTTTATGTTGATGATGTTGTTGGAACATGTATTGGCTTTAATGAGATTGAGTTGGAAAGTTTGTGCTTAAATGGTTGCTTGTGTAGGAAGCATGCCTTTAGATTTGGGGCTTTTCATACATGATGTTATTTTGATGAATTGTTGATGCAAGTATGTCTCATTTATGTTGACTTGCATGTTGGTAAAGTTTGGTGGCTTTTGGAGCATGTTTGAATGATCAATTGTGTGTTTGAGTAAGCATAATGCTGCAATCTGTGCAGGGTGTTTCGGAACAGTTGACACCGTTTCGGAACGAATGCCCTGCATAAACCCAGGCGTCCGAAACGGGTGACACCGTTCCGAAATGGTTTGGCTATTGCTAGTCCCCCGTTGCGGTATGTGTTGCGGAATGGCCCGCGTTTCGAAACGGGCTCTGCCTGTTTCGGAACGGGTGACCGTTGGGGGCTGACATTGGCAGTTAAATGTTTTGAAAAGTTTGCATTTTGGTCCTGAAACTTGTTTGTGCAATTGTATGAGTTTGGGATGTCCGTTTGAGCTGAAATTTGGCAGAGAAGCATGAAACCTGATTAATTTAAAGTTGGTAACTTAAAATCCGGTTAAGTCCTTAAAGTTTTCAGAATTTACAATTTGGTCCCTAAAGTTGTAAATTATTCAATTAAGTCCCTGTTTGATCTCTGATGGTTGTGATCTTTGAGCATGTTGTTTGTGTAATCACAGTTAGGGCTAATGTGCATCTAGACAAGATTAAAAGAAAAAAAAGGGTCGTTAATCAAGGTTGACTTTCGGGTTGACTTTGGTTTTCACCGTGTGACTTTCTTAATTCGGGTCAACCGTCTAGGCCGGGTTAAGGGGGTTACATTTGGTGGTATCAGAGCTGAGTTGCGAATGCTTGGGGAAAACGGTAAGTTGTTGTAATGTGTGCTTGTTGTTTAACTTGATGCGTGGTTGAAAGTCGGTTGAAACACGTGTTTCTGAGCAAATTGTTGATGTTTCTGAGCATGTTGCTGATGTTTTAAGCATGTTTTATGGTTATGAATCTTGGTTGAGTTTATGTGGAAAGGTGCTGATGCTGTGAGCTGGTGTTATGCATGATGGAAGTGCTATGAGTATGTTATGTTGATAATATGATGTTGCAAGTGGATGCTGTTTGGTATAAGCATGATCAAAGTATGTTGTTTGATACGCTTGATGTTGTGATATCCATGTTGTGTTGACTGTTATGTCATGTAAAGGGGAGGATTCGGGATACCCATTGCCTTATTAATATAGCTATTGTGTTATTTGGGGTTGGAGTTTGAATCCTTGCTTAAAGCTGGTCTAACTGGTTTGTTTGTTGTTGTGATTGTTTGTTGTTGTTAGTAGTATGGCAAAGTCGATGGAAGAGTGGCAGTTGAGTGAGATGGTTGTTGCCTTAGGGCAGGTTGTTAAGGCAAGGAATTCACCTTTCTGTAGAGGTGTTTTGTCTCAGTCTTCTGTGCCTGGGGTTGAGGAGTTAAGTCAGAAAGAAGAAGCTGGTTCTGTGATGAAGAGTTCGTCATCTGTTGTTCAGGAGGTGTTGGGAACATCTCAGGCTGTGGTAAAGATAAAGTCAGTGGATGTGCTGGCTGTGGAATGTGTGGGTTTGCCGAAGCAGCGTTTGCTTGATTTGGGTGCTGTGGAATATCATGGTTCGTCACCTGAGACATTTGAGGCCTGGTTGGCCAGTGTGGTTCTAATTTTGGATCAGGAGGGCTGTGATTATGCATGTAAGCTGGGGAGTGTTGTTTCTTTGATGTTGGAGGATGCGTGTGCTTGGTGGACATCTGTGGCGGTGGCGTCACATATCCATGATCTTGATTGGGATTTCTTTGTATCTGCTTTTTATGAAAGGTATCTTGGAGAGAAGTTTCCAAGGGTTAAGCAATGTGAAGGTAGTGCTGTTGTAGAGCAAGTGTTGCTTGAGCAAGGAGTGGAGGTTCAGCTACCTGTGTGTGATCGTTGTGAAAGGCGTCATGTTGGAGGTTGTTGGGGCGCGGGTGCTTGCTGGAATTGTCGTTCCAAAATGCATGTTAAGCGTGATTGTCCTCATGGAGTGAAGTCAGCTTGGGTGATAGCCAAAGGTTCTCTGAAAGGTCGTGGGCATGGCCGAGGCAAGGTTCAGAGGTGGCAGAAAGAGCAGAAGGTTGTGAAGAGTTTGGGAATTGAGAATTGCTGGGAATGTCGGTCTGCTGGACACATGAGACGTGATTGTTTGAGGTTGTCTCGGAACAGCCAAGGTTCCTTACCGCAAGGAGTTGGTGGTGACCCTAGTGTGCTAGCTGGTGCTGTAGTGGTGCGGCAGGAGGATGATGGTTCCGCGAGGAAGAGAGCTCGTCTGATGAAGCTTCAGGGAGGTGTTTTGTTTTCAGGTAAACTTGTTAAGTAATCTTTGCTCTAGTTACCTTAGTTTGGTTTCTGTTGGTTTTCCTTGCGTGGTAAGTTTAGTCTTGTTGCTAGCTTGTTGAGGGTAATAGTTGTAGCTTGGAACCATCTTTGGTGTGAAGAAGGCTTAGTGAGAATCTTGTGGTTGTTGGTTGTTGGTATGATGGGGTTCGATAAGTTAGAAGTGGGTCGGGAGGTTGTTCTTAGACGGATTCTGAGGATGTTATTGGAGGGTGTGAACTGGCATTCATGCACAGTTAAAATCATTGTTATATGCAATATTATATATGTTGGTCCATGCATACATGTGGCATGACATTAGAGGTTTTGCATACATGTACATCAAGCATTGATAGGGCATGTTGGTGATCATGCATACGATGTTCACACTCGCTAATAACTAATCGAATCTGTTAGTATTGTGGTTGGGTCAGGTTGGATGATGGGTTTTTAGAGGTTGTTTTGGTGCTGGGTGAGAGTTAGAAGTAGTGGAGTATATTAAGATGGTTGCTAGTAATAGTGAGAGTGGTATGGCCTGTTGGTAGAAGGATAGTGTTTTGTTGCTTAAAGAGTTTAGTGGTTGGGTGGTGAGGAGTACCGGTTGAGGTTAGAATCGGTCAAGTGGTTTGAATAGCTAAGTGGAAGGGGTAGTTCCTTGGTGCTAAGGATGTTGCAGTTTAGTGGTTGTGTTTCCAGGTGCTGAGGTAGATTAGCATTTAAGTTGTTGTGGAAGGGTTGTGTTGTAAGTGCTGGTTCTTAGCAACCTTTGAGGAGTTGAAGAGCTGTTATGTGTGTTTTGGTTAAGCGATGTTCTGGTAAGGCAAGTGTTGTGGTCAAGCTTGTGATGGTTTGGCAATGAAAGGTCGAAGGCCAGTGTTGTTTGAAAGGATTCTTGTGAAAAGTGGTTGGCTGGTTGTGAGTATGTGAATTTTTTTTGTAGTCAGCTGGTGGTGTATGAAACGGCTGGCGGAGTTGAGTTGGGGTTGTGATGTAATTCTTGGAGTCTGGGTGAGTAGTCCTGGTGAGTTGTTATGGTGATGTTAGCGGCAGATGTAAAGGATTATCAGCATTCGTTGAGGAGTTTGGGTAAGCAGTTGATGCTTAAAGATTTTTGCTTGTTGGGAAAATCCTTGGAAGAGGTTTGGGAGTTTGCAAGAGTTTTATAAGCAGAAAGGTTTGCAGAGTGGCTGTTTTGGATTGGTTGTTGTCACTGTGTAAACAAGTCTTGGAAGTTGTGTGTTACAGTGTGGTGTGCTGTAAAAGTTGAGGTTCTTCAGGTTGAGGTTGGGGCTGTGTACAGTCCGGGTATGTGAAAGGTTATGTTGTGGCTATCTTTGAGTGTTCTGGATTTTGTGAACAGTGTGTGGAGGTGCTAAGTTTGGTGGAGGTTTTGTGTGGATAGTAATCAGTGGTAGTTGAGGCTGTTGTGTTGCCTTGTGTGTTGGTTTGAGAAGGTTGTTTTCTCTTTTCGCCGGTTGAAATTTCGAGGACGAAATTTCCTAAGGGGGGGAGAGTTGTAACGCCCCGGTTTTGGGCTCAGAAGTTTTGGGCGTTGACCGGTTCGGTCAAAGTGCTGATCGAATATATAAGGGTGAATTTAGGAAAGCCTAGTTCGGGTTGCATTAAAAATATGGAAAAATGTTCTAAAATCATCTTTTAATATATTTAAGTGAACTGTGAAATCAATTTTGGAAAATGAGGTTCGGAAGGTTGACATTTTGGCTAGTGACCAAAATGTAATTTTTGAAAGTTGCGTGATGGTTTTATAAAGGATTGAAACTTTGAATCCTTAAGGAGCTATTATTCCAAAAAGAGTTTCTCCAGATTTTTCTAAGATATTTTAAGGCTTTATTCTGATTTTAAAGTTTATGAAATGTGGAGGGAAATCATTTTACCATTTCATAACTAACTTTTCTATTTTCTCTCAATTTTCCTTTTCTCTCATTTTCTCTCAACCCAAACACATTTCTCCAGATTTTCTTCTCTGATTTTGTCATCTAAATCACTCATTTCAACTCTCTTTTGATTCCCAATCATCTCATCAACAAAACCTCTCAATTTGCAAGTTGTTTCATCAAGCTTTTTGGCTCTAAAAAGGAGAAACTCAAGTTTGGAGGTAAGAACGTCCTTCTCCTCTAAACTATCAGTTCTTTACTGAAATTCCTAAGTTCTCAATCCTTGATTTGTGATTTGTTAAAGGCTTTTCAATTGAAATCTTGATTTTGGCTTAAAATGCAAGATTTGGTGATTTTGGTGGAATTTTCGTGTGATCTGTTTGGGCAGTGTTTTGAAGTGTCAAATTGATGTTAAATGAATGCTAAATTGATTAGAAGTTGAGGTTTAATTAATGCAATCCCGGATAGGTTGAATTTTCTAAGTTTTGCTTGAGTTTTTGGTTGTTTTTGGAGTGTTTTTGATGATCTGTTATACCTGGAGGTATAAGGACGTGCTTGTGATCATTTTGGATGTTAATTGATGTTTAAAAATGGTTGGAAGTGATGGATCTTGGCTGGGTTAAGTTTTGGAAATGTTTGGAGGTGATTTCAGTTGTGTTTGGTAGCCGAAATGTTGATTTTGTGATGAGCAGCGAGTTGAGTCTTGTTGCTGGTGTTTTTAATGCATAATGATGCATTAATCCTCTGTTGTTGTGTGCTTGAAACAGGGGAGTTTGATCCGTGAGCTTTAGAGGTGGTGCGAAAGGCTTCGGATGCTTGGAAGGTATGTTGGTTAGCCTTGTTTTGTGTATCGGTGAGTGAAGTTGGGTTTTCAGCTTTTAAACCAAGGTTTGAAGGTTTTGGGAGCTTAGTGTAAGTCTAAACAACTTTGCTAAGTTTAAGAGTAAGTGAATGGATTTTCGCTCTTGAATTGTGTTGTGATTTGGTTTTAAAAGCAATTGTGGTTGATGATTAAAATGCATGTGTTTTGCATGGTTTAAATCTGTTTTGAAAGCATATTTTAGCATGGTTTAATGCTGGTTTTGAAAGCCATTTGAGAAGGATACTCAAGGTAAGAGATCCTTGGTTTTGTACATGGAAATTGTGGTTTTGATGCATGGTGTTGCATGTTGTTTAATGGCTTTTGTGTGATGCTTAAAAACAGTGGATTATTGTTGTTAATGATGTACATTGGTAAGTGATGCTTAAGGTTACAAAGGTGGTTGAAAGTCCTTGTGTAAGCCTTGTTTATTTAAGAACAACATGGTGTTTGTAAGTCCATGGTTGGCTATTGGTTAAGATAAATGATGGTTTTTGCATTATGATTATGCATGTGAATCATTGGATTATCATGGTAAGATGGTTATATTGGCAAGTGATGAAAGTGGTTCTTGGTTCGTTGATCGGATATAGTTAGCCGGCTATAGGATTGGGTGCACCGTGAATTAAGTCGCCTTGGAGGTGGAGTGGTCAAGAGTGGACCGGTAAACTCCCTTCAAGTATCCTAACGAGATGGTTAAGGTCATAATGGAGGTTGAATGCCCATTCGAGGACCTTGGATGAGCAAAGGTTATATGGTGTTTAAAAGTCCATATATGGGAACCTTGTGCTTGTTAAGATCACAATGGCGGTGTAAGTCCATGTGTGGATCTTGTGTGGGGTGTCCCGGATCTCGTTAGTGATGTTATACAACTACCAATCGGTGATGCAAATGTTGTATGGTGTTTAAAAGTCCATACATGGGAACCTTGTGCATGTTGAGGTTGTATGGTGTTTAAAAGTCCATACATGGGAACCTTAGGCTTGTAAGGTCAAATGGTGTTTAAAAGTCCATTTGAGAGACCTTGGATTGGTAGGGTGTATGGAGCGTGGGGACAACGCTTGTGATCCGCGTATCCGATCGGGTGTTGAGTTGAAAAGTGGATGTGGTTGATTACTTGGAAGCCAATGTAATGTTCTTGACTATTAAAGAAGCATGAGATGCTTGAAAAGATGCATGGTTGCATGAAAAGTGTATAATGCTTGTGAATGCATGTTTACTTGTTAAGTTCAACAAGTGTTGATTATCATTTGGTAAATGATGCATGTGAGCATGAAAACTCTTTAATGCATTGGAGTCTTGTTAAGACTTGTTTTTAAAGGCATGTGATGATGATGTTGTGGTTCATATAAGTTGCCTTTGTTTTAATGCATGTGTTGGTTTGTTTGAGTAATGGTTTTAAAGGTTTCTTGCTTGAAATGGCTTTCAAGTTTAAGAAAGGTATGTTGTGAAATGGGAATGTTTTCCAAGGTTTTGATTTAACTTTGCATATGGTGTTTATGCAAGGAATGGTTAAATGGATGATTTTGTAAGTTGTGCTTTGAAAAGGTTTTCTTAGCTTGCTAAGCTAATGGTTGGTTTTCATGTATGTGCAATGCATGGTTTAAGCATGTTGTTGAAAAGGGTTTTCAAACATGGCTTTGGTAAACAAATCGGGTTTGTTTTAAAAGTGTTTATGACCCGCTGCATTGATGGTGTTTTGGTTTTGAGCGTTCCTCACTAAGCATTATGTGCTTACGCTCCTTTTTGTCCATCAATGCAGATTCTTGAAGTTTGGACAGCAAGGAGCAAGGGATTCAAGGTGAACTCCAATTGAGATGTATGTCTCGGTGAATAGCTAAAGTTAATAAAGGCAATGGGGGTAGAATCTCTCGGGTTAATATGTAAGTGTTCGTATATGTTTTGACAAGGATGTTTTTATGTTGATGATGTTGTTGGAACATGTATTGGCTTTAATGAGATTGAGTTGGAAAGTTTGTGCTTAAATGGTTGCTTGTGTAGGAAGCATGCCTTTAGATTTGGGGCTTTTCATACATGATGTTATTTTGATGAATTGTTGATGCAAGTATGTCTAATTTATGTTGAATTGCATGTTGGTAAAGTTTGGTGGCTTTTGGAGCATGTTTGAATGATCAATTGTGTGTTTGAGTAAGAATAATGATGCAATCTGTGCAGGGTGTTTCGGAACAGTTGACACCGTTTCGGAACGAATGCCCTGCATAAACCCAGGCGTCCGAAACAGGTGACACCGTTCCGAAACGGTTTGGATACTGCCAGTCCCCCGTTGCGGTACGTGTTGTGGAACGGCCCGCGTTTCGAAACGGGCTCTGCCTGTTTCGGAACGGGTGACCGTTGGGGGCTGACATTGGCAGTTAAATGGTTTGAAAAGTTTGCATTATGGTCCTGAAACTTGTTTGTGCAATTGTATGAGTTTGGGATGTCCGTTTGAGCTGAAATTTGGCAGAGAAGCATGAAACCTGATTAATTTAAAGTTGGTAACTTAAAATCCGGTTAGGTCCTTAAAGTTTTCAGAATATAAAATTTGGTCCCTAAAGTTGTAAATTGTTCAATTAAGTCCTTGTTTGATCTCTGATGGTTGTGATCTTTGAGCATGTTGTTTGTGTGATCACAGTTAGGGCTAATGTGCATCTAGACAAGATTAAAAGAAAAAAAAAGGGTCGTTAATCAAGGTTGACTTTCGGGTTGACTTTGGTTTTCCCCGTGTGACTTTCTTAATTCGGGTCAACCGTCTAGGCCGGGTTAAGGGGGTTACAAAGATTGTTCTTCTCCTCTAAATACTCAGTTCTTTACTGAAATTCCCAAGTTATCAATCCTTAATTTAAGTTTTATAAATGGTTTTAATGTTATCAATCCTTTCCATGGTGTTTAAAAGTCCATGGGGCCATGGTGTTTAAAAGTCCATGGGGCGAAGGTGTTTAAAAGTCCTTGGGGCCAAGGTGTTTAAAAGTCCTTGGGGTGATTCAAGCTATGGACACAAAGGTGGTTAAAAGTCCTTGTGTGGTCCTCATTCATGGTGTTTAAAAGTCCATGGCCAAGGTGTTTAAAAGTTGTGTTTGGTAGCCGAAATGTTGGCTTAGGTAGAGCAACGAGTTTAAGTGTGTTGGCTGAAGATTTCAATGCTTGATGATGCATTAATCCTCTGCTTTGATGTGTTTAAAACATGGGAGACATCTTCGAACACCTTTTGAAGTTGATCCGGAGGCTTAATCGGCTTTTCGGCAAGCTTGCGAAACAGAATTGGTGAGTGGAGTTGGGTTTCCAGCTTTGAAACAAATGTTTGAAGGATTTGGGAGCTTAGTTTAAGTATAAGAAACTTAACTAAGCTAAAGAGTAAGGTTTCAGAGAAACTCTCTTGGATGAGACATGAAGTGGTTCGATGCATTGATTATGTTTGCATGTTTAAATTCTGTTTTGAAAGCATGTTTTTAGCATGGTTAATGCTGGTTTTGAAAGCCATGTGTTGAAGGATGCTCAAGGTAAGAGATCCTTGGTTTGGCATATTGTTAATATGGTTTTGATGCATTGATATGCATGATGTTAAATATCTTTGATTAATGCTTTAAAACAGTGAATTGTTGATGGTAGATGGAGTACATTGGCAAGTAATGTAATAGTTTTAAAGTACTTGAATAGGATATAGTTAGCCGGCTATAGGATTCGGTGCACCGTGAATAAAGTCACCTTGGATATTGAGGGGTTGTAATTGTATTGTAAACTCCGTCCAAGTACCCTAACGAGTGAGGTAAGATCACAACGGTGGTTAAAAGTTCATGTGTGGATCTTGTGTAATGTGTCACTTGCACTCGTTAGTGGAATTATACAAATACCTATGAGTGATGTGAAGGGGTTGTAATTGTACCATTATACTCCATCACAGGTGTTGAGGGGTTGTGATTGTACCGTTAAACTCCACCTTATGTTGTTTGGTAGTGTGTATGAAGCATGTGGGACAACGCTTGTAATCCGCGTATCCGATTGTGTTTTGCGTTGTAAATGGTTATGAATTATCACTTGAAAGCCAATATGATGGTTAAAATGAAGCATGGGATGCTTGTTATGCATGCAAGGTTGCATTAAAATTGTTGTGCTTGTGTTTAGAAAGCTTTGTTAAAAGTGTTTTATAAATGCATTATTGTGTTGTTTTCTTTAGAGCATGCCTCACTAAGCAATTGTGCTTACACTCTCTCTCTTGAACCAATAATGCAGATAATTGAAGTGTTTGAGGGCAACAAGGAAGCTAAGAGTCCAAGGGGAAACTAAGCTCATGTATGGTGAGATGAGGATTAATACGAGAGTTGTGGCTCAAAATGAGAATGAGGAACATGTTGAGAATGTTGTAGATATTCCTCCTCCTCCTGGGGGTGGACCACCTAGCGGTGGTGGTGCTGGAGGTGAAAATGCTGGCGTTGGTGCTGGTGTTGGGGTCGCTGGACCTGAAGGTGTGCAGGGGCAAGCTGCTCCTGACATGACTGTTTTGATACAGGCTATTGTTGGAGCCTTTCAGGCAGCAGTAGCTGGAGCTCACGGAGCTGCGCATCAGGGTGATGCTAACGTGAGATTTCCTTTGGAACGTCTTCACAGTCTGGGAGGGACTTAGTTCAGAGGTTTATCTCCTGAAGGTACTGAATCTTGGTTGGAAAGCACTAAGAGGATTTTGGGGCAAATGATATGCAGCGATGTGCATAAGCTGGGTTGTGTGGTGTCACTGCTGCTTGATGATGCGTATACATGGTGGACAACCACTGTATCTGGGATGAAGGAGAATGACGTGACTTGGACATTCTTTCTGAACGCGTGCAAACGAAAGTATCTAGGTGTGCGATACCTGGATGAGAAGAAAAGAGAATTCATGTCTCTTGTGCAAGGAAGCATGACGGTGGCTCAATATGAGATTCAGTTTGTTCGCCTTAGTCAGTATGCACCTGAGCTAAAGCCTGATGAGCGGGAGAGGTGTGAACGTTTCCGTTATGGTTTGGTGACGGATGTAAAGACTTTCGTTCTTGCTGCTGAGTATACAGATTTTGATGTGCTGGTGAGTAGAGCGAAGGACATTGAGTAGAACTTGGGTCTGTCTTCCAGAGGTGTTAGTTCTAGCTCGGGCAAAAGAGCTGTTGAGTATAGTTTCGTTGGTGGACGAAACAAGAGAGGTCGAGATAACTGGTAATGGAGGGCATGGTGCACCTGTTCAGGGAGATAGGATGAGAGCTGATCAGAAAACGTGTTGGACGTGTGGATCACGTGGTCATTTGATGTGAGATTGTCCTCGAGCAGCGAGGGAGGTTCAGGCTCCTGTAGCAGTGACCGGTAATTCATGTTGGGATTGTGGTTCGGCAGACCACATGATGGAGGAGTGTCCTTTGTTGGTCGGTGGTGGTCAGGGACGTGCTCCTGGGGTAGTTGCACGATAGAGAGGTCGTGGGCGCGGCCGTGGTAACCTCCAGCGCAAAGATGATGGTGGGAGGAATGTGGCGCATGTGGTGGCTGTTCAACCTAAGGGTGGTGGCCAAGCTCGAATGTATGCTCAGCGTGAAGGGAGAAATGATACGAATGTGATCGCAGGTACCTTTACTTTGCAATCCTTATCATTACTTTCCTTGATTGATTATGGATCTACACACTCATACATATTGCGTGAACATGCTCAATTGCTTGGTTTACCTGTTGAGTATTTGGATGTTGGTATGTGTGTAACTAGTTCGTTTGGTGAGACCATTGTGACACGAAAGTTGTATAGAAGATGTCCTTTGGTAGTGCAAAACCATGTTTTTCTTGTTGATCTTATGTAATTGCCATTCTATGGTTTTGATGTAATCCTTGGGATGGATTGGCTTGTTGAACATCGAGCTGTGGTGGATTTTGAGAATAAGAGAGTTTCGTTGAAGCTTGCAGATGATTACGAGGTAGTGGTGGTTTGTGAGAATATGAAGTTTCTTGCCAATATGGTGTCTTCGTTGGAAGCAAGCTGAATGCTGAGGCAAGGTTGTGAGGCTTATATGGCCTTTGTGATGAATCCTAGCTCTAAGGGGTTGCGAGTTCAAAATATCAGGGTTGTGCGAGAGTTTCCTGGAGTGTTTTCGGAGGAGTTACCTGGATTGCCTCCTAGTCGAGAGGTGGAGTTTGGGATTGAGTTTTCTAAAAACACAACTCCAGTGTCCATTACTCCTTACCAAATGGTACCTAAGGAGTTGAAGGATCTGAAAACGCAAATTCAGGATTTGGTTGATCGTGGTTTCATTCGGCCGAGTGTTTTACCTTGGGGTGCACGAGTCTTGTTTGTGAAGAAAAAGGATGGCACTATGAGAATGTGCATCGATTATCGTCAGCTGAATAAGTTAACTATCAAGAATCGGTATCCTTTGCCGAGGATTGATGATCTTTTTGAACAGTTTCGGGGAGCGGCTGTGTTCTCTAAGATTGACTTAAGGTCCGGTTATTATCAGCTCAAGGTGAAAGATGTGGATGTGCCAAAAAAAGCCTTTAGAACGAGGTATGGGCATTATGAGTTCCTTGTGATGCTGTTTTGCTTGATGAATGCTCCTGCAGCTTTTATGGACATGATGAATAGGGTGTTCCATGAATACTTGGACAAGTTTATTGTGGTGTTCATTGATGATATCCTTGTGTACTCTCCTACTGAGGAGGAGCATGAGGGGCATTTGCGGATTGTGTTGCAGGCGCAGTTGGAGAATCAGCTTTATGTTAAGCTGAGCAAGTGTGAATTCTGGCTTAGGGAAGTTGTTTTCCTTGGTCATGTGGTTTCTGCTAAGGGGATTCCTATGGATCCTCAGAAGATTGAGGCAGTGATGAATTGGAAGCCTCCTAAGTCTATTCGTGAAGTCTGTTGTAACCCCCTTTGCCCGGCCTAGACGGTTGACCCGAACTACGAAGATTACACGGGGAAAACCAAAGTCAACCCGAAAGTCAACCTTGATTAATGGCCCTTTTTTCTTTTTAATCTTATCTAGATGCACATTAACCCTAAGTGTACCTTAGAGAAAAACATACTTGAAAAGCACGACGATCGGAAAGCAATAAGGGACTCAATTGCACAACATACAAAGTTAGGGACCAAATTGTAAATTCTTGAATGTTGGAAGACTTAACTAATTTTAGGGTTACCAATATCAAATTTGTCATATTACATGCTTCCCTGTCAAATTTCACCTTAAACGGACATCTCAAACTCAAGCATTTGCATATACAAAATTCGGGACTAAAACGTAAAGCATGCAAATCTCAAAACCATTCAAATCAGTCTCCAACGGTCATCTGTTTCGGAACAGGGGTTTACTGTTCCGAAATGCGGGTTCATTTCGAGACCTGTATCGAAACAGGGCTTGGTTTGCCAAAACGTTTCAGAATGACCCTATCCGTTTTGATACACGAAGGCCATTACAGGCCCCTATTCCGAAACGCTAGGGCCCGTTCCAATACGGACTGCCCATAAAGTGCAGAACTTGCTGGTTTAACATACATTTATCCACTCAAACACATCCTAATGGCCTCCTAATCATGCCAACAAGTCATCATACATATTAGGTGTTGCGTGTAAAAGAGTCTATCGTAATTGTAGTGCAAGTGTACACGACCAAAGTAGTAAAGTGTTACGTAGTATCAGATATCGTCTCCACAGGGATTGGGCTAAGACCATGTTTCGGAACCCGTTGCGGAACGGCCCGTGTTTCGGAACGGGGTCTACCTATTTCGGAACGGTCGACCGTTGGGGGCTGACATTGGCAGTTATATATTTTGAATTGTTTGCATTTTGGTCCTGAAACTTGTTTGTTCAATTGTATGAGCTTGGGAAGCCCTTTTGAGCTGAAATTTCACAGAGAAGCATGAAACCTGATTAATTTCAAGTTGGTAACTTTAATTTGGGTTAAGTCTTTTAATTATCAGAAATTACAATTTGGTCCCTAAAGTTGTAATTTGTTCAATTGGGTCCCTGTTTGATCTCTGATGTTTGTGATCTTTGAGTATGTTGTTTGTGTGATCATACTTAGGACTATTGTGCATCTAGACAAGATTAAAAAGAAAAAAAAGGGTCGTTAATCAAGGTTGACTTTCGGGTTGACTTTGGTTTTCCCCGTGTGACTTTCTTAATTCGGGTCAACCGTCTAGGCCGGGTTAAGGGGGTTACATTTGGTGGTATCAGAGCTGAGTTTGCGAGTAATTGGGAATGAGTGTATGCATGATTGAAGCATGTTTGTCTTGTATGCTTGTTGTGTGAAAGCATGTTCAGTGGTTTGAGATGTTGATGCAATTGAGATATATGTTGTGATGTTGCATGTTGAGGGTACCCATTGCCAAACAAAAGCTAATGAAATGATGTTGATTTTGAATGAAATTGAGCTTGAATACTTGGATTGCTTACCTTGCTGGGCCTGACTTGTTTTATTTTGCATTGTGATTGCATGGTAAAAGTATGGCACCACGTAGAGAGTTAAGAGGTAGTGTGCGAGCTACGGCTCCCAATGAGAACGAGAATGAAGAGAACACAGGTAGTGCAGTGTTACCCCCTCCTCCGCCTGGTGGTGGTGGTGCTAGAGGTGAGCGAGCTGAAGCTGCAGCTGGTGCTGGAGCTGCTGGACCAGAGGTTGGTCAGGGGCAAGCTATGCCTGATATGTCTGTGCTGGTACAAGCTATTGCGGGTGCTTTTCGAGCAGCAGTAGCTGGAGCTCAAGGAGCTGGGAATCAGGGAGATGCTGGAGTTAGACCACCTTTGGAGCGTCTGCGCAGTCTTGGTGGGACTGAGTTCAAGGGTATGTCTGCTGAGAGTTCTGAAGCTTGGCTTGAGAGTACCAAGCGTACCTTGAGTCAGATGAGCTGCACAGATGTGCAAAAGTTGGGATGTGTTGTGTCCTTGCTGCAGGACGATGCGTATACGTGGTGGACGACCACTATAGCTGGAATGGCTGAAGCTGATGTTACTTGGACATTCATTCAGAATGTGTTCAAGAGGAGATATCTGGGAGTGAGATATCTTGATGAGAAAAAGCGTGAATTCATGTCTCTTACCCAAGGGAGCATGAGTGTGGCTGAGTATGAGGTGCAGTTTGTGCGACTCAGTCAGTATGCACCGGAGTTGATACCTGATGAGCGGGCAAGGTGCGAGAGGTTCCGTTATGGTCTTGTGACAGATGTAAAGATGTATGTGCTGGCCACTGAATATGATGATTTTGATGTGTTGGTGGGCCGAGCCAAGGACATTGAGATGAACTTGGGTTTATCTGCGAAAGGTGCTGGAGCGAGTTCTGGTAAGAGAGCTGCTGAGTTTAGTTCCGAAGGTGGGCGGAACAAGAGGGGACGTGATCAGAAGTATCAGTCCTCAGCAAAGAGAGGTGGTGGTGCACCTGCTAGAGGTGGTTATGCTAGAGCTGATCCTAGTGCTTGCTGGATCTGTGGTTCTCGTGGTCACATGAAGCGTGACTGTCCTCGTGCTGTGAGGGAGGTGCAAGCTCCTGTTGCGGCAGCTGGTAATGGATGTTGGAATTGTGGTTCTGTTGACCATTTGAGGCGAGATTGTCCGAGGTTGGCTGGTGGCCAAGAGCGTGCTCCTGTTGTTGCTGCACCGCAGAGAGGTCGTGGGCACGGCCATGGTAATTTTCAGAGGAGAGAGGAAGGTGGTCGTGGAGTAGCCCATGTTGTGGCTATTCAGCCTGAGGGTGGAGGCCAAGCTAGGGTGTATGCTCAGCGCGAGGGAAGGAATGATGCAGATGTGATTGCAGGTACCTTTACTTTGCAATCCTTGTCATTGCTTTCTTTGATTGATTCTGGATCTACGCATTCATACATTTTGCGTGAGCATGCTGAATTGCTTGGTTTGCCTGTTGAGTCTTTGGATGTTGGTGTTCGTGTCACTAGTTCTTTTGGTGAAACTGTTGTGACTCGAAAGCTTTATAGAAGGTGTCCTTTGGTTGTTCAAGAACATGTCTTTCATGTTGATCTTATGGAGTTGCCCTTTTATGGTTTTGATGTGATCCTTGATATGGATTGGCTTGCTGAGCATCGTGCTGTTGTGGATTGTGAGAATAAGCGTGTTTCGCTTAAGCTTGCGGATGATTATGAAGTTGTTGTGGTTGGCGAGAATGTGAAGTTTCTTGCTAATGTTGTGTCTACCTTGGAGGCGAGCAGGATGTTGAGGCAGGGTTGCGAAGCTTATCTAGCTTTTGTGATGAATCCTAGCTCTAAGGAGTTGAGAGTGCAAGATATCAAGGTTGTGAAGGAGTTTCCTGGTGTTTTTCCTGAGGAGTTGCCTGGTTTACCTCCTAATCGCGAGGTGGAGTTTGGAATTGAGCTGTATGAGAATACAACTCCTGTGTCCATTACTCCCTATAGAATGGCACCTAAGGAGCTGAAGGAGCTGAAGACGCAGTTGCAAGAGCTGCTTGATCGTGGTTTCATCCGGCCGAGTGTGTCACATTGGGGAGCACCGGTCTTGTTTGTTAAGAAGAAAGATGGCACTATGAGGATGTGCATTGATTACCGTCAGCTGAACAAGTTGACTATCAAGAATCGGTATCCTTTGCCGAGGATTGATGATCTCTTTGATCAATTTCGGGGAGCTGCAGTGTTCTCTAAGATTGACTTGAGGTCAGGGTATTATCAATTGAAGGTGAATGATGTGGATGTGCCTAAGACAGCTTTCAGGACAAGGTATGGGCATTATGAGTTCCTTGTGATGCCGTTTGGTTTGACAAATGCTCCTGCTGCTTTCATGGACATGATGAATCGTGTGTTTCATGAATACCTGGACAAGTTCGTTGTGGTGTTCATTGATGATATCCTCGTGTACTCGCGTACTGAGGAGGAGCACGAAGAGCATTTGAGGGTTGTTTTGCAAGCTTTGTTGGAGAATCAGCTTTATGCTAAGCTGAGCAAATGTGAGTTCTGGCTTAAGGAGGTGGTGTTTCTGGGCATGTGGTCTCAGCTGAGGGGATTCGTGTTGATCCTCAGAAGATTGAGGCGGTGATGAACTGGAAAGTTCCTAAGTCTGTTCATGAGGTCCGTAGTTTCCTTGGTTTGGCGGGATACTACCGGAGGTTTGTGGATGGTTTTTCCAAGATTGTTGCTCCTTTGACGAAGCTGTTGCAGAAGGATGTTAAGTATGAGTGTACAGAAGCGAGACAGCAAGCTTTTGAGAAGCTGAAGGCGGCTTCGACGCAAGCTCCTATCTTGATTCAGCCTGAATCAGGGAAAGAGTTTGTGGTCTATAGTGATGCATCCTATGTTGGTTTGGGATGTGTGCTGATGCAAGAGGGTAAGGTTGTGGCTTATGTGTCGCGGCAGTTGAAAGTGCATGAGCGCAACTATCCTACGCATGACATTGAGCTGGCTGCAGTGGTTTTTGCTCTGAAGATCTGGAGACATTATCTATATGGTGAGAAGTGTACTGTGTACACGGATCACAAGAGTTTGAGGTATCTGATGTCTCAGAAGGAGTTGAATCTTAGACAACGGCGTTGGTTGGAGTTGCTCAAGGATTATGATCTGACGATTGAGTATCACCCTGGAAAGGCTAATGTTGTTGTGGATGCCTTGAGTAGGAACGTAGCTGTTGAGCTGAGAGCTATGTTTGCTAGCTTGAGCATATCGCGGGATGGTGGTCTTGTTGCTGAGTTGCAAGTGAAACCATCGTTGGTTCAGTTGATCAAGGAAAAGCAGTTGCTGGATGATTCCTTGGTGTGTCATGTTCAGGATATCGCGGAGGGTAGACCTTCGGATTTCTGCTTTAATGATGATGGTGTGTTGTGTTTTCGTAGTCGGATAGTAGTGCCTGCTGATGTTGAGTTGAGGCGTGCTATTTTGACTGAAGGTCATAGTAGTCCTTTTGCTATGCACCCTGGTAGTACTAAGATGTACCGTGATCTTCGTGATGAGTACTATTGGGTGGGTTTGAAGAAGGATGTTGCGGAGTTTGTGAGCAAGTGTTTGGTGTGTCAGCGAGTTAAGGCTGAACATCAGGTTCCTTCTGGTTTGTTGCAACCGTTGAAAATCCCTGAATGGATGTGGGAGAGGGTTACCATGGATTTTGTATCTGGTTTGCCTTTGTCTCCTTCGAAGAAGAATTCTGTTTGGGTGATTGTGGATCGCCTGACGAAGTGTGCGCATTTCTTGCCTGTGCATACTACGTTTTCTTTGGATAAGTTGGCAGAGCTGTACATTGCTGAGATTGTGCGGCTGCATGGTGTGCCTAAGTCGATTGTGTCGGATAGGGATCCGAGGTTCACATCGCGTTTCTGGAAGTGTTTGCATCAAGCCTTGGGTACAAGGTTGCATTTCAGTACATCTTATCATCCTCAGTCGGATGGTCAGTCTGAGCGGGTTATCCAGATTTTGGAGGATATGTTGAGATGCTGCGTGATTGAGTTTCAAGGTTCTTGGGAGAAGCATCTGCCTTTGGTTGAGTTCGCTTATAACAATAGTTATCAGGCGAGTATACAGATGGCACCTTATGAGGCTCTGTATGGGAGGAAGTGTAGGACTCCTCTTTGTTGGGCTGAAACTGGTCAAAAGTTGGTTTCGATGCCGGCTTTGTTGAAAGGGACCACCGAGAAGGTGAAGCTCATTTGTGAGAGGTTGAAGGCTGCCTCTGATCGGCAGAAGTCTTACGCGGATTTGAAGCGTAAGGAGATAGAGTATGCGGTGGGTGACCGTGTGTTCTTGAAGGTTTCGCCTTGGAAGAAAGTGATGAGGTTTGGCCGGAAGGGTAAGTTGAGCCCTCGGTACATTGGACCATATGAGGTGGTTGAGCGTGTGGGTTCTGTTGCGTATCGGTTGAGGTTACCTCAGGAGTTGGAGAAGATTCATGATGTGTTCCATGTTTCTATGCTCCGGACGTATAGATCTGATCCTTCGCATGTGATGCCTGTGGAGGAAGTGGTTTTGAATCCGGATTTGACCTATGATGAGGAACCGGTGAAGGTTCTGGATTCGGATAGCAAGGTTCTTCGTGGCAAGACCATTGAGTTGGTGAAGGTGCTGTTGAAACATTGAGGTGTTGAGGAAGCCACGTGGGAGCGGAAGGAAGACATGCTGAAGCAGTTTCCTTATCTCTTTCCTTCAGGTAAATTTCGAGGACGAAATTTCTTAAGGGGGGGAGAGTTGTAACGCCCCGGTTTTGGGCTTAGGAGTTTTGGGCGTTGACCGGTTGGTCAAAGTGCTGTTCGAATCTAAAGAGATGAAATTAGGAAAGCCTAGTTCGGGTTGCATTAAAAATATGGAAAAATGTTCTAAAATCATCTTTTAATATAATTAAGTGAACTGTGAAATCAATTTTGGAAAATGAGTTTTGGAAGTGTGACATTTTGGCTAGTGACCAAAATGTAATTTTCGCAAGTTTTGTGGCTGTTTTATAAAGGGTTGAAACTTTGAATCCTTAAGGAGCTATTTACCCAAAAGGAGTTTCTCCATATTTTTCCAAGATATTTTAAGTCTAAAATCTGATTTTTAAAGGATATTAAAATTGGAGGGAAGCCATTTGGCTATTTTCTTAACTAACTTTCCAATTTTCTTTCTCTCATTTTCTCTCAACCCAAACACTTCTTTTCCAGAGAATTTGTTCTGATTTCTTCACCTAAATCCCTCCTTTCAACTTTCATTTGATTCATAATCATTGTATCTTCAAAACCTCTTCAATTGCTAAGTGTTTCAACAAGGATTTTGATTGCAAAAAGAGGAGAAACTCAAGTTTGGAGGTAAGAACGTCCTTCTCCTCTAAACTATCAGTTCTTTACTGAAATTCCTAAGTTTTCAATCCTAAATTGATGTTTAATTAAAGGCTTTTAAGTTGATTAATGGATCTTGGCTTATAATGCAAGATTTTGATGATTTTTGGTGATTTTCGTTAGATCTGATTAATCTGTGATTTGAGATGTGTTTTTGATGTTAAATGAACTCTAATTTGATATGGAATTGAGTTTTGATTGATCCAATCCCGGATAGGTTGAGTTTCCTAAGTTTAGCTTGTGTTTCAAGGTTGTTTTTGAGGTGATCTTGGTGATCTGTTGTTGCTGGAGGTATAAGGATGGTAATAGGTTGTTTTTAGATGTTATATGATGTTTATGGAAGTGAGGTTTTGCTGGTTTATGGCTGGGCTTTGTTTAGAAGTGGTTTGGATGCATTTTTGGTTGTGTTTGGTGGCCGAAAATGGAGGTTGGATGAGAGCAGCGAGTTTAGGTGCTTTCATTAAAGCAATTAATGCATGATGATGCATTAATCCTCTGCTTTGATGTGTTGAAACAGGGGAGGCATCTTTGGATCCAAGAGTTGTTGATCCGGAAGCTTGATTTGGTGCTTTGGCTTGGAGCAAAGTGGAAATCGGTGAGTGAAGTTGGGTTTTCAGCTTTTAAACCAAGGTTTGAAGGTTTTGGGAGCTTAGTTTAAGTCTAAACAACTTTGCTAAGCTCAAGTGTAAGTTTTCGTAATTTCTCTCTAGTGGTGGCCATGATTTTGATGTGATGCAAAGTGGTTTATTTGCATGTTTTAATTACTGTTTTGAAAGCATGTTTTAGCATGGTTTTTGCTGATGATGTAAGCCATATGTTGAAGGTAACTCTAGGTAGGAGTTCCTTAGTTTTGTACATTGTTTAAATGTGGTTTGATGCTTTGAAATGCATGATGAAAATGGCTTGGTTTAATGCTTTAAAACAGTGGATTAAATGATGAAAATGATGTGTATTGGCAAGTGATGTTTTGAAAAGGTTAAGGTCACTAAGGTGGTTAAAAGTCCTTGAGTGAGCCTTGTTATTTAAGAACATCAAGGTGGTTAAAAGTCCTTGGATGATTCTTGTTGCGGACACTAAGGTGGTTAAAAGTCCTTAGGTGATCATTTCCATGGTGTTTAAAAGTCCATGGGGCCATGGTGTTTAAAAGTCCATGGGGCCAAGGTGTTTAAAAGTCCTTGGGGCCAAGGTGTTTAAAAGTCCTTGGGGTGATTCAAGCTTTGGACACAAAGGTGGTTAAAAGTCCTTGTGTGGTCCTAATTCATGGTGTTTAAAAGTCCATGGCCAAGGTGTTTAAAAGTCCTTGGGAAGTTGATGAACTTGTTTTATGAAATGGAATGTATCACTTGAGCCAATATGACATGTTATGTTTATGTTGAAGCATGAGATTGCTTGTTTTAAGTATGCTTTTGAGCATGTTCAAAGGTTGATTTTAAGCATGTTTATAAATGGTTTTGTATTGCATTATTAAATGGTTTTTAAGAGCACTCCTCACTAAGCTTTTGCTTACGCTCTCTTCGTTTTCTTAATTCAATAATGCAGAGCATTAAAGAACCTTGAGGGCAGCAAGGAAGGGCAAGCAATCAAGTACAAGTAAAGCTCAATGTATGGAAGGTTTTATAAGTACTTTTAGCTTTTGGGTAATTTGGCAATGGGGGACCAATGTGTATGTTTTGGGAGGTGTTTGGAACTCCCTAAGTATGTTGAGTGATGATTTGAATGCTGGTTTTTGGATTGGAACATTATATGCTTGTTTTGGAAGTTTTGTGCTTGAATAGCTAGCTTGTGTAGGAAGCATGCCTATAGAATTGGGGCTTTTTGCATATGATGTTGTTCTGATGATTTGATGATACCTATAAGTCATATATATGTTGAATTGCATGCTGGTAAAGTTTGGAAGCATTTGGAGCATGTTTGAATGATCTATTGCATGTTTTGGAATGCCTTTTTGCTACAATCTGTGCAGGCGTTTCGGAACAGTGTGCACCGTTTCGGAACGGGTGCCTTGCATGAACCCAGGCGTCCGAAACGGTATGCACCGTTTCGAAACGGCTTGGCCTCTGCCAGCCCATGTTCCGGAACCCGTTGCGGAACGGCCCGTGTTTCGGAACGGGGTCTACCTGTTTCGGAACGGTCGACCGTTGGGGGCTGACATTGGCAGTTATATGTTTTGAATTGTTTGCGTTTTGGTCTTGAAACTTGTTTGTTCAATTGTATGAGCTTAGGAAGCCCTTTTGAGCTGAAATTTCACAGAGAAGCATGAAACCTGATTAATTTCAAGTTGGTAACTTTAATTTGGGTTAAGTCCTTTAATTATCAGAAATTACAATTTGGTCCCTAAAGTTGTAATTTGTTCAATTGGGTCCCTGTTTGATCTCTGATGTTTGTGATCTTTGAGTATGTTGTTTGTGTGATCACAATTAGGACTATTGTGCATCTAGACAAGATTAAAATGAAAAAAAAGGGTCGTTAATCAAGGTTGACTTTCGGGTTGACTTTGGTTTTCCCCGTGTGACTTTCTTAATTCGGGTCAACCGTCTAGGCCGGGTTAAGGGGGTTACAAAAGTAAAAAGAATATTTTTGAAAGTTGTCACGAGAATAATGAAGAAAACATAAATAAAAGGATAGAAATATCAAGATAGAGAGAATGGGCTGGTATTGAATTGCTCAGTAGTGCAGGTATTGCAGAGTTTAGGAGATCCAGTTCTGTCGTTGCGCCTGTCGCGGCAGCAGTCTGTTGATCGTCGCGGCAGCAAACACACCAACTCAGTACGTTCAAGTTTGGCAAGAACCCTAGATTTGCCTTGGCCTATCCCTAGGTCCAAGTCTGTCGATGATCACGTCTTGATAATACCTCCCGGCGTGAATCGAAGGATGAACACCGATGTGTATTAATTCTTCTTTAGCCACTTAACCTTGCCCTATCCCTAGGCACAAGATAGTTCAACTATAAACTAGAGAACTGGCTCTTATTTCTTTCGTATACTCAACTCTCCCGATGCTAAGTAAATGGATAACCCGTGGCCCTAGGGGGGTTTTAGAACATATCGACGGCGGGTAAACGGCGGAGGGGTTTTTGGTTGTCGGTTAAGGGCAAATCGGCTTTGGGGTATGAGGTCTATGCCCTAGGTTAAAATACATGCCCTTATATAAGCTTTGGGCTCAAGTATTCTAAGTTAACAAGGATTACAACTTTAATTAAAAGTATGATTCTAATAAAGACTTTATCTTCAAGGATCCTACTTTTCAGCCGTCCTCCTTGTTTCTTGGGATTTTCTCTCCTTGAGCTTTGGGCTTGACATATCTTTTGATCCGGGGCTTGGAAAAATATTTGGTTTTCACACGACAGACGAGCATAATTTTCTCTATCTATCGGGGTCCACTTTACTTTTTCTCCACTAACTTGCTGTCGTCCTCTGCTGTCACGGCAACACCATGGCAGCATCGTCCTCTTTGTCTGCTTGTCCAGTTCAGCTCTTCGGTTTCTCTACCCTGCGCCCGCCTTCACCATCTACGACGACGACAACCTTCCAAAAATAGCCATTTTTAGTAGAATTTGTGCCTTTAATATATTTGTGATGTTTTGCTGTAAACTAAACTAAATGCAATGCAATGATGCTTGTATGCAGCAGAAATATGGGTTAAAAAAGGTGTAAATAATAGAACTTTTACACACTTAAGACACCCCCAAACTCAAGTTTTTGCTTGCCCTCAAGCAATGAAAACCTAAAAGAAAAATGAATATTTTTGTGTTGGCTTTCAAACAGTGAATTTTCCCTTACCCGTCGCTCATTCTCTGTGGCGGCAGCAACCTGTCGAAAAGATTAGGATCTGTCCGGAATCATACTATAGTTCTCGTGCAGTGTGTGCATGCTTGTGAACAGTTATATGCTAAGACTCTCTTAGTTTCACTAGAATACTCAACTTTTTAACTCGAATTTTTATGGCAAAGTTTATTTTTGAAGACACATTTTCATGCTTCTTTTCTTTTATTTTCAAGCTAAGTTTTACTAGAGCCAGTTTTAGGCACCTCTAGTTAGCTTCCTAGAGCCAGTTTCGGGCACCTCTAGGTTTTGAGTTTCTTTTGCTAAACTTCTTTCCTTGAGCCAGTGTTAGGCACCTCTAGGGGCTATTCAAGTACTAAGCTTTCCTATTCTAGTTTGGCTAAAAGAAATCTAAGCATTATAACAGTCACAATGGCGTTTAAGTTTTTCATAACTATAGAACGGCTCTAAACTTCTCCTTAAACTGTGCTAAAGATGCTGCCACGGCAGAGCTGTCATGACAGGTAAGTTTACTTCACAGTTTTAAGCCAACAGTTTTTTAGTCTTTTCTGATTTTTTTAAGAATAAATGAGACACAACAAATAAATAAAGATGTACTAAGACTGCATTAAAATGGAGGGTTGCCACCCCCAAACTCGAGGGTCGCATTTTAACCGATGTCTTCGCTGCTGCTGTTGACACGGATTTGCGGCGGATTCTGGGCTGTGGGGCAGGCTTGACAGGTTGCTCCACGACCTGGATGTCTGAGCTGCTGCCACTGTCCCAAGTGCTGCTGTTGCTGGTGGTTGTGCTGGCCTTTGGCATAAGCTTTCTGTCGGCCATCTTTTTATGCCTCTTGATAGGCGTGAATTCCTTTTCCAAATTCCTCCGAATAGGAGGTTCTGCCTCGCTGTCGGCCCAGACAGAGGAAGAGAAGAAACCTGCTACAAAAGCATCAAGGTCATTCGAGGGCTGTCGCTTGGTTCCTTGGGCAGATGTGTCGGTCGGAGGAATTCCAGTTGCCGTCGGGGCAGGTGAAGTGGTGGAGGCAGCATAATATGTGTGTGGGGATGCAGGAGGTGTAGGTGTGTGGGCAGGGGTGGGGATGGTGAAATAGTGGGCAGGGAAGGTTGGGAAAACAACATCGGGATAATTTAAAGTTTTGGTAATGAAATTTACCGTGGAGTTGGCGAAATCCCTGATGAATGTCATCAGTCCCAGCTGTCTCTCTTCCACCCTCTAAATGGTAGCAAGAATCTGAGTGGAAGTGTCTGTCGGAGCAGCTGCTGCGGCAGGTTCAGTGTTGGGCTCCTCGGAGGATTCTGCTGGGGCGGCATTAGGGTTGACGAAAGAGATGGGGGTCATTACTGTCAGCTCCATGAGGCTGAGAATGTTCTTCTCGGTCCAACCGCGTCCCTTAACCAGTTTATCGGTGGTGGCTTCTGGTACGGCAGCGCAACGATAGAGTGATGTGATCATGAAAGGCAGGCAGAGTAGGGCGGTTGATCTGTGGGTGCAGTCCAAGACACTTTCCCTCATGTAGCGTCCCACATTTATAAGTCGTTTGTTCATGAACGAATGGATTAGGGCTAGCCTCTGCTGGTCCACTGTCGTGTGATGGGAGGACGACAGAATGTGCTTCTTGAAGAAGGCGTTCCTTAACTTGGCTTCTGGAAGCAGCTGCCCCCTTCTGACGGTGTTGGGATTTTTCTTGCTCGTGTTCCATTCCGTCCCTTCTTCTGTCACTTCAGCCAAGACAACATCGAAGGCAGCTGTGTCGAGGGTGTCTAAAAACTGCTGGTGAGCATCGTCGTTGGGACCGAAGTAGAGGCCATACATATGATTGATGCTTTCTGCTGTGAATGGCACTTCTTTCCCTCGGACAGTTACTGTTGTTGTCGTCCTGCTGTCGATGGCAGCATAGAATTCCCTCACCAGCGTTTCATTTATTTCAGCTGGTTGTTCTGCAAATTGCTCCCATAGCATATCCTTTATCGCCCTTGCGATGAACGGTTTGAGCCCCATGTTCTCTGCCTTTCGGATATAGATGAAGCCTCTTTCTTCCCATAGTTCCTTTGTCGCGAAGGACTGCGGGGTGGGTGCTGCCGGTGAAGAGGTTGAAGCAGCACTGCGACGGGTACGTCTGGAAGACATGTTAGTTGCAAGGGTTTTGTGAAAGTAAAGAAAACAAAGAAAAACGAAAGGGGAGAGCAAGTTAGAAGAAGAAGAAGTGAGGAAAATGAAAATGAAACAAGGTTATATAGAGGAAGAGTTGCTGCCCGTTTAATGTTGTAACGGCAGGCGTGAATAACAGGGCGATTGTTGAGCTTTGGCGTGTCTAACGCGTCTGACACGCATTTATTCATCTGTTACGCGTCTGTCACACAGTTTGATGACAGCCTATTGACAGCCTGTCTTATCCGTGTCTGCAGCGGCAGCTGGAACGAAAGCCTTCAATAATGGGCTGTGTTGGGCTGATGGATGGATTGTGGGCTTGGTTCACTTCTCCTTTTCTTCTTGACTACTTTATTACCTAAAAACAAAAAATATAAAAACAATATTCGAATAAAATAAACCTTATTTCCTAATAAATAATAAATAATAAAAATAAAGAAAATTTAGGTTAAATTAGGGATGCCTTGTGGGGCATCTCCTAAGGTAACCACTTCCTGTATTCATGGGGCTTCAGTCCCCTGATAATGCTTGAGGCGCTGTCCGTTGACTTTGAAATGGTGCCCGTCTTTTAATGATCGAATTGTGATGGCACCATGGGGAAAAACTTGTACCACTTGGAACGGGCCAGACCATCTAGATTTTTGCTTCCCTGGGAAGAGTTTCAGTCTAGAGTTGAACAAAAATACAAGCTGCCCTGGGCAGAACTGTCGTGGCAGCAACTTCCTGTCATGCCACTTCTTGGTTTTCTCCTTGTAAATTCTTGCATTGTCGTAGGTCATTGTTCTTATTTCTTCAATCTCGTTCAAATCTAGCAGCCTTTTCTGACCTGCCTTGTCCAAGTCCATGTTTACTGCCTTGATTGCCCAGTATGCTTTGTGCTCTATCTCGACAGGTAGATGATAGGTTTTTCCATAAATCAGTCAGAACGGAGACATGCCCAATGGAGTTTTGAAAGCTGTCATATATGCCCATAATGCATCATTAAGGAGTAAAGACCAATCTTTCCTAGTTGGTTTAACCATCTACTCAAGAATGTTCGTAACTTCCCTATTGGATATCTCAGCTTGTCCATTGGTCTGTGGGTGGTATGCTGTCATGATCCGATGCTTGACACCATATTTCTTCAAGGCGGCAGCAATAACCCTATTGTCAAAATGTCTCCCTTCATCACTGATAATCGCCTTACGGATGCCAAACCTCGAAAAAATGTTTTTGTGTAGAAATTTTTCGACTGTCTTGGCATCATTCTTTTGAGTGACGATAGCTTCAACCCACTTAGAGACATAATCCACTGCTAGGAGGATGTATAGATTTCCACATGAAGATGGGAAAGGTCCCATAAAATCGATCCCCCAAACGTCGAAGATTTCGACTTCTAGAATGTTCTGTAGCGGCATCTGGTTTCTCCGCGAGATGTTACCTGTCCTCTGGCACCTGTCACAGTTCTTGTAGAAGTCCTGTGCATCTTTATACAGTGTCGGCCAGTAGAACCCTGACTGCAGCACCTTGACAGTAGTTTTGTTGCCTCCTAAGTGACCTCCATATTGTGAAGCATGGCAATGATGTAGAATGTCTTCTTGCTCTTCTTGTGGTAAACATCTCCTTATAACCTGATCTGCACACATTTTGAAAAGAAGAGGTTCGTCCCAATAATAATGCTTAACATCATTTTGGAACCTCTTCCTAGCTTGATAATTAAGATCAGAAGGAAGTATTCTGCTAACTACAAAATTAACGAAATCAGCATACCATGGGAGTTCAAAAGACTTACCTGCCGCCATGGCTGTTGCGACAACGATTGCGGCAACAAAGAGCTGCTCATCTGGGAAGATCTCCAGTATTTTAGTATCATCTATTGGCAGACTCTGTCCCTTCTCCAACCTTGACAAGTGATCTGCCACATGATTCTCTATCCATTTTCTGTCCTTGATTTCAAGGTCAAATTCTTGCAATAGCAGGATCCACCGTATCAATCGAGGCTTTGCATCCTTTTTTGCGAACATATACTTCAGGGCAGAATGGTCTGTGTGCACTATTACCTTCGTCCCAAGTATGTAAGAACGAAACTTGTCAATGGATAAAACCACATCTAATAGCTCCTTTTCTGTGGTGGTGTAGTTCACTTGGGCGTCATTCAGTGTCTTGCTGGCGTAATATATGACATGAAACAGCTTATCTCTGCGCTGCCCAAGTGCTGCCCTGACAGCATAGTCACTAGCGTCACACATAATCTCAAATGGCTGTGTCCAGTCTGGTGGTTGTACTATTGGGGCTTTTACCAGTTTTTCCTTCAGAACCTTGAATGCTTTAGTACATTCATCATTAAATTCAAAGGGTTGGTTCTGCTATAAAAACCGACATGCCCTAAGAAACTTCTAATACCCTTGACTGTAGTATGCGGCAGCAGCTTTTCGATCACTTCGATTTTTGCACTGTCGACTACTATCCCACGACAACTAATCTTTTGGCTAAGGACTATCCGTTCATCCACCATAAAGTGGCATTTTTCCCAATTCAAGACTAGATTTGCTTTTTCACATCTTTCAAGTACCTTTTGTAGATTGCCGAGGCAGCTCTCAAAATCGTCTCTAAAGACAGAAAAATCATCCATAAAAATCTCAAGGAAGTCCTCTACCATGTCGGAGAATATGGCCATCATGCATCATTGGAAGGTGGCGGGTGCATTACATAATCCAAATGGCCTCCTCCTAAAAGCAAACGTTCCGTAGGGACATGTAAAAGTCGTCTCTTCTTGATCTTCTGGTGCAATTGCAATTTGATTATATCTTGAATAACCATCAAGAAAACAATAGTAAGGTTTACCTACTAATCTATCAAGCATTTGATCAATAAAGGGTAAAGGAAAATGGTCTTTTCGGGTAGCTTTGTTAAGCTTCCAATAGTCCATACAAACCCTCCAACCGGTCACAGTCCTGGTTGGGATTAACTCATTGTTCTCATTGGTTATCACAATCATTCCTCCTTTCTTGGGAATGCATTGCACAGGGCTTACCCATTTGCTGTCGGAGATGGCGTAAATAATACAAGCATCTAACCATTTGATTATCTCTTTACGAACCACCTCTTTCATCACATGGTTTAGCCACCTTTGGGAATCTATAGTCGGCTTATGATCTTCCTCTAAAAGGATTTTGTGCATGCATAACACCGAACTAATGCCTTGAATGTCTGCTATCGTCCATCCAATTGCCTTCTTGTGTTGCCGCAACATGCAGATTAGCTGCCTTTCATGTTCCTGTGGCAGCTTAGAAGAGATGATTACGGGCAGTGTGTCATTTAAACCAAGAAAAGCATATTTTAACTGCCCTAGCATGGGCTTAAGTTCTAAGGCAGGGGGTTCAACAGTAGATGGCTTATGTTCTAAGGCAGGGGGTTCAACAGTCATGTAGGTGGCTGTCGCGGCAGTGACCAAATTTAATATCGTGACAGCCCGACCTGATGCAGGGTTGATCAAGGGTAACGTCAGTGATAGCCTTGCATTCCTCGTCCACATTAGCATGTTTCATCGCTTGGAGAACATTCAACTTAATCTCTTGATCATTCACTCGCATGGTGAGTTCTCCTTTCTCCACATCAATTAGTGATCTTCCCATGGCTAAGAAGGGTCGCCCAAGGATGATTGGTGCGTTTTCGTCTGCCTCACAATCTAAAACAAAAAAGTCGACAGCAAAAATAAACTTATCCACTCTTACCAGAATATCTTCAATTTTTCCTTCTGGATGAACGTAAGAGCGGTTTGCCAGCTACAGAGTTACTGTCGTGGGTCGCGCCTTGCCAATACCTAATTTCTGAAAAACTGACTTTGGCATTAAATTAACACTAGCACCAAGACCACACAATGCCTTACCCACAAATTTATTTTCGATTACGCAAGGTATGATGAAGCTCCCCGGATCCTTCTTTTTCTGGGGTGGATGCCGATGAAGAATACTCATGCATACTTCTGTCATCTTTACCGTTTCATACTCCCCAAGTTTAGATTTTTTCGACATGACATCCTTGAGAAATTTAGCATGACCGGGTATCTCCTTAACGGCATCTAACAGTGGAATATTAATATGAACTTGCTTAAAAATATCATAAATCTTTTTAAGTTGAGATTCATGCTTAGCTTGCTGTATCCGTTGAGGAAAAGGAGGTGGGGGACGATAATCAGCAATACGTCCTTCCCACTGCATACGAATATGAGGACGAATATCATCGTTTTTCTCCTCTGTCGCTTCTACTGTCGTGACAAGCTCATCGGCAGCAGTCTGTTTATCACCTATCGGGGAAGCTTCCTCGGCAGGTTTATCCAAGGCAGGTTCCTTTACTGTTTCAGCTTCTTTTTCCGGCCCTAGTAATTTCTTCCCACTCCTAGTAGTAATTGCCTTACATTGCTCATGCGTGGGCTGCCCAGCATTTTCAGTATTGCTAGAGAATCCTCCAGTCTGCCTCGGCTTAATATGTTGGGAAACCTGACCCATTTGTGTCTCCAGAGATTTCAAAGTAGCTTCATGATTTGCATCGTCATCTCTGTCTTATCCATAAAATTCTTTGTCTTCTTGACAAACTGATTTATATTCTCCATATAAGTACCTGTCTGAGACATAAAGGTGGCAAGAGTCTATTCCAATATATTGCTCGTGGCAGCTGGTTGCTGCTGTTGCTACTGCGGCGGCAGTTGCTGTCGCGTCAGCAAATCTAGGTCCTCCCTGATTTTGATTGTGTGCTTGAGGATTCAGGGCGTTATTAGGATTACTCCAGTAAAATTTGGGATCCTTCCTCCTATTGGGATTATAATTGTTGGAATTGTAATTCGGCTTGTAATTTCCAACATATTTTCTCTCTTCTACTTGTATTGGGCACTCATCCCGACTATGATTTCCCTCACAGATGTCACATACCTCCTCAACAGCAAATCCATGTTGACCATCATCATTCAATAATCGTTTCATTGCATTAGTAAGGAATGCATCATTGGAAGGTGGCGGGTGCATTACATAATCCAAATGGCATCCTCCTAAAAGCAAACGTTCCGTAGGGACATGTAAAAGTCGTCTCTTCTTGATCTTCTGGTGCAATTGCAATTTGATTATATCCTGAATAACCATCAAGAAAACAATAGTAAGGTTTACCTACTAATCTATCAAGCATTTGATCAATAAAGGGTAAAGGAAAATGGTCTTTTCGGGTAGCATTGTTAAGCTTCCGATAGTCCATACAAACCCTCCAACCGGTCACAGTCCTGGTTGGGATTAACTCATTGTACTCATTTGTTATCACAATCATTCCTCCTTTCTTGGGAATGCATTGCACCGGGCTTACCCATTTGCTGTCGGAGATGGCGTAAATAATACAAGCATCTAACCATTTGATTATCTCTTTACGAACCACCTCTTTCATCACATGGTTTAGCCACCTTTGGGAATCTATAGTCGGCTTATGATCTTCCTCTAAAAGGATTTTGTGCATGCATAACACCGAACTAATGCCTTGAATGTCTGCTATCGTCCATCCAATTGCCTTCTTGTGTTGCCGCAGCATGCAGATTAGCTGCCTTTCATGTTCCTGTGGCAGCTTAGAAGAGATGATTACGGGCAGTGTGTCATTTGAACCAAGAAAAGCATATTTTAACTGCCCTGGCAGGGGCTTAAGTTCTAAGGCAGGGGGTTCAACAGTAGATGGCTTAAGTTCTAAGGCAGGGGTTCAACAGTCATGTAGGTGGCTGTCGCGGCAGTGACCAAATTTAATATCGTGACAGCCCGACCTGATGCAGGGTTGATCAAGGGTAACGTCAGTGATAGCCTTGCATTCCTCGTCCACATTAGCATGTTTCATCGCTTGGAGAACATTCAACTTAATCTCTTGATCATTCACTCGCATGGTGAGTTCTCCTTTCTCCACATCAATCAGTGATCTTCCCATGGCTAAGAAGGGTCGCCCAAGGATGATTGGTGCGTTTTCGTCTGCCTCACAATCTAAAACAAGAAAGTCGACAGGAAAAATAAACTTATCCACTCTTACCAGAATATCTTCAATTTTTCCTTCTAGATGAACGTAAGAGCGGTTTGCCAGCTGCAGAGTTACTGTCGTGGGTCGCGCCTTGCCAATACCTAATTTCTGAAAAACTGACTTTGGCATTAAATTAACACTAGCACCAAGACCACACAATGCCTTACCCACAAATTTATTTTCGATTACGCAAGGTATGATGAAGCTCCCTGGATCCTTTTTTTTCTGGGGTGGCTGCCGATGAAGAATACTCATGCATACTTCTGTCATCTTTACCGTTTCAAACTCCCCAAGTATAGATTTTTTCGACATGACATCCTTGAGAAATTTAGCATAACCGGGTATCTCCTTAACGGCATCTAACAGCGGAATATTAATATGAACTTGCTTAAAAATATCATAAATCTTTTTAAGTTGAGATTCATGCTTAGCTTGCTGTATCCGTTGAGGAAAAGGAGGTGGGGGACGATAATCAGCAATACGTCCTTCCCACTGCATACGAATATGAGGACGAATATCATCGTTTTTCTCCTCTGTCGCTTCTACTGTCGTGACAAGCTCATCGGCAGCAGTCTGTTTATCACCTATCGGGGAAGCTTCCTCGGTAGGTTTATCCAAGGCAGGTTCCTTTACTGTTTCAGCTTCTTTTTCCGGCCCTGGTAATTTCTTCCCACTCCTAGTAGTAATTGCCTTACATTGCTCATGCGTGGGCTGCCTAGCATTTTCAGAATTGCTAGAGAATCCTCCAGTCTGCCTCGGCTTAATATGTTGGGAAACCTGACCCATTTGTGTCTCCAGAGATTTCAAAGTAGCTTCATGATTTGCATCCTCATCTCTGTCGTATCCATAAAATTCTTTGTCTTCTTGACAAACTGATTTATATTCTCCATATAAGTACCTGTCTGAGACATAAAGGTCGCGTCAGCAATCTAGGTCCTCCCTGATTCTGATTGTGTGCTTGAGGATTCATGGCGTTATTAGGATTACTCCAGTAAAATTTGGGATCCTTCCTCCTATTGGGATTATAATTGTTGGAATTGCAATTCGGCTTGTAATTTCCAACATATTTTCTCTCTTCTACTTGTATTGGGCACTCATCCCGACTATGATTTCCCTCACAGATGTCACATACCTCCTCAACAGCAAATCCATGTTGACCATCATCATTCAATAATCGTTTCATTGCATTAGTAAGGAATGCTACTTGTGATTTCATCGTGAAGTCGGCTTCATAGTCCTTGACAGCAAGTATTCGTTTACCCCCTCTTCTTGCAGTCGGAAACTGCTCCTCATTCTTGGCCAGATTTTTCAAAACTTGCAATACCTCGTCCGGATCTTTATCCAACAGTATTCCATTTGATGCAAAATCAATTTGAATACGTGTTTTTAAGTTGGCAGCATTATAAAACTTTGTTACCTGATTCCAGATGGGGAATCCATGCATTGGGCAGTTCCGTAGAAGAGTAGTAAATCTGTCCCAGGCCTCAGTATCTCCGGATTAACTCCTGGCAGTCTAAACGAACCACAGATCTCCTGGAACGTTTTGAGATGCTCCCTAGCATCCTCTGTCACAACACCACTAAATTGCCCGACATTGTTGATCATACTAAACATGACAAGTTTAAGCTCGAAGTTGTCGACATCTATGTCCGGCAGCATGGTTTCCAGCTCTACATGATCGTTTAACATGTAGTTACGACATGACCGTCGTCTGTCGGCGGCAGGGTTATCGGCAGGCGGTATAACTTCGCCGACACGCGGGTCGTCTCCAACGTGGGCCATCTTCTCTAACTGTTCTTCAAGGTACTCGTTCCTGGCTAGAAGTTGATGAAGTTGTTTCTTGAGATTGAAGGAACGTTCGATTTCCGGATCTAATACTCAGGATCTTCACCTCTTTTAGATCTGCGCATAAACAAGAAAACCTCATGAAAAGCAAGAGTTGAAAGCACCAACGAAAAACAGAAAAATAAAAATAAAAAATAAAAATAAAAACGAAAACGAAAAGTGCAATAAAAGAAAGGTAAAGTTATGTTGCCAATCCCCAGCAATGGCGCCAAAAACCTGTTGTGTGTAAAAGAGTCTATCGCAATTGTAGTGCAAGTGTACACGACGCAAGTAGTAAAGTTATACGAAGTATCGGATATCGTCTCCACAGGGATTGGGCTAATAGCTTCACCTTAGTTTACTGCACGAAAGTAAAAAGAATATTTAAGAAAGTTGTCACGAGAATAATGAAGAAAACGTAAATAAAAGGATAGAAATATCAAGATAGAGAGAATGGGCTGACATTGAATTGCTCAGTAGTGCAGGTATTGCAGAGTTTAGGAGATCCAGTTCTGTCGTCACGCCTGTCGCGGCAGCAAACACACCAACTCAGTACGTTCAAGTTTGGCAAGAATCTCAGATTTTCCTTGGCCTATCCCTAGGTCCAAGTCTGCCGATGATCACGTCTTGATGATACCTCCCGGCGTGAATCGAAGGATGAACACCGATGTGTATGAATTCTTCTTTAGCCACTTAACCTTGCCCTATCCCTAGGCACAAGATAGTTCAACTAAAAACTAGAGAACTCGCTCTTATTTCTTTCGTATACTTAACTCTCCCGATGCTAAGTAAATGGATAACCTAACAATGCTCTCTCGATGCTCTTGCAAGATATTATTAACCAAAATAAGAGAACTTGAAGTTTATTTTATTGAACTGAAAAATCCCAAAACAAAACAACCCTTGCAACTACTTTACTAATCAACTCGTGGCCCTAGGGGGGTTTTAGAACATATCAACGGCGGGTAAACAGTGGAGGGGGTTTTGGTTGTCGGTTAAGGGGAAATCGGTTATGGGGTATGAGGTCTATGCCCTAGGTTAAAATACATTCCCTTATATAAGCTTTGGGCTCAAGTATTCTAAGTTAACAAGGATTACAACTTTAATTAAAAGTATGATTCTAATAAAGACTTTATCTTCAAGGATCCTACTTTTCAGCCGTCCTCCTTGTTTCTTGGGATTTTCTCTCCTTGACCTTTGGGCTTGACATATCTTTTGATCTGGGGCTTGGAAAAATATTTGGTTTTCACACGACAGACGAGCATAATTTTCTCTATCTATCGAGGTCCACTTTACTTTTTCTCCACTAACTTGCTATCGTCCTCTGCTGTCACAGAAGAACCATGGCAGCATCGTCCTCTTTGTCTGCTTGTCCAGTTCAGTTCTTCGGTTTCTCTGCCTTGCGCCCGCCTTCACCGACTACGACGGTGACAACCTGCCAAAAACAGCTATTTTTAGTAGAATCTGTGCCTTTTATATATTTGTGATGTTTTGCTGTAAACTAAACTAAATGCAATGCAATGATGCTTGAATGTATCAGAAATATGGGTTAAAAGGTGTAAATAATAGAACTTTTACACACTCAACATTAGGTACATGTTTGCATCATCAAAACACATTCATGGCATCAATTAGGAAAATCCACAAGTCTATATGCATGCATCCTATTATCCAAAGCCAAACAATCATCAAAGCATCAAAGCAAACACCAAAATGGCCATTTACAAGTCCAAATCATTTAAGGCATCATGCCACAACTAGGGAGTCCAAAACATCTCCCAAAACACATCCTAGGTTCACATTGCCAAATACCAAAAACTAATAATGTTGTGAAAAAGTGACCATACATGAGCTTAGCCTTCATGCTGCCCTCAAACACATCAATTATCTGCATTATTGGTTCAAGAGAGAGAGCGTAAGCACAAATGCTTAGTGAGGCATGCTCTAAAGAAACAACACAATAATGCATTTTATAGAAACACTTTCCACAAAACCTTTTAACACATAAACATCATTAATCATGCAACAATGCATACACATCACACATCTCATGCTTCTTTAACATCAACATGTAATATTGGCTTTTATGTGATACCATAACCATTTACAACATAAAACACAATCAGATACGTGGATTACAAGCGTTGTCTCATAAGATTCATACACACTACCGAACACACAAGGTGGAGTTTACCGGTACAATCACAACCCCTCAACACTCATGATTGTAACGCCCCGATTTTGGGCTTAGGAGTTTTGGGCGTTGACCGGTTGGTCAAAGTGCTGTTCAAATCTAAAGAGGTGAAATTAGGAAAGCCTAGTTCGGGTTGCATTAAAAATATGGAAAAATGTTCTAAAATCATCTTTAAATAAAATTAAGTGAACTGTGAAATCAATTTTGGAAAATGAGTTTTGGAAGTGTGACATTTTGGCTAGTGACCAAAATGTAATTTTTGCAAGTTTGGTGGCTGTTTTATAAAGGGTTGAAACTTTGAATCTTTAAGGAGCTATTTACCCAAAGGGAGTTTCTCCAGATTTTTCTAAGATATTTTAAGTCTAATATCTGATTTTAAAGGTTATTAAAATTGTAGGGAAGCCATTTTGGCTATTTTCTTAACTAACTTTCCAATTTTCTTTCTCTCATTTTCTCTCAACCCAAACACTACTTTTCCAGAGAATTGGATCTGATTTCTTCACCTAAATCCCTCCTTTCAACTCTCATTTGATTCCTAATCAAGATATATTCAAAACCTCTTCAATTGCTAAGTGTTTCAACAAGGATTTTGATTGCAAAAAGAGGAGAAACTCAAGTTTGGAGGTAAGAACGTCCTTCTCCTCTAAACTATCAGTTCTTTACTGAAATTCCTAAGTTTTCAATCCTTAATTGAAGTTTAATTAAAGGTTTTTAAGTTGATTAATGGATCTTGGCTTATTATGCAAGATTTTGATTATTTTTGATGATTTTCGTTAGATCTGATTAATCTGTGATTTGACAGGTGTTTTTGATGTTAAATGATCTCTAAATTGATAAGGAATTGAGTTTTGATTAATGCAATCCCGGATAGGTTGAGTTTCCTAAGTTTAGCTTGTGGTTCAAGGTTGTTTTTGAGGTGATCTTGGTGATCTGATGTTGCTGGAGGTATAAGGATGTTAATAGGTTGTTTTTAGATGTTATATGATGTTTATGGAAGTGAGGTTTTGCTGGTTTATGGCTGGGCTTTGTTTAGAAGTGGTTTGGATGCATTTTCGGTTGTGTTTTGTGGCCGAAAATGGAGGTTGGATGAGAGCAGCGAGTTTAGATGCTTTCATTGAAGCAATTAATGCATGATGATGCATTAATCCTCTGTTTTGATGTGTTGAAACAGGGGAGGCATCCTTGGATCCAAGAGTTGTTGATCCGGAAGCTTGATTTGGTGCTTTGGCTTGAAGCAAAGTGGAAATCGGTGAGTGCATTTGTGGAAATTGGATTTTCAGCTTTAAAACCAAGGTTTGAAGGTTTTGGGAGCTTAGTTTAAGTCTAAACAACTTTGCTAAGCTCAAGTGTAAGTTTTCGGATTTTCTCTCTAGTGGTGGCCATGTTTTTGATGTGATGCAAAATGATGATTTGCATGTTTTAATTACTGTTTTGAAAGCATGTTTTAGCATGGATTTTGCTGATGATGTAAGCCATATGTTGAAGGTAACTCTAGGTAGGAGTACCTTGCTTTTGTACATTGTTTAAATGTGGATTGATGCTTTTAAATGCATGATGAAAATGGCTTGGTTTAATGCTTTAAAACAGTGGATTAAATGATGAAAATGATGTATATTGGCAAGTGATGTTTTGAAAAGATTAAGGTCACTAAGGTGGTTAAAAGTCCTTGAGTGAGCCTTGTTACTTAAGAACATCAAGGTGGTTAAAAGTCCTTGGATGATTCTTGTTGCGGACACTAAGGTGGTTAAAAGTCCTTAGGTGATCCTTTCCATGGTGTTTAAAAGTCCATGGGGCCATGGTGTTTAAAAGTCCATGGGGCCAAGGTGTTTAAAAGTCCTTGGGGTGATTCAAGCTTTGGACACAAAGGTGGTTAAAAGTCCTTGTGTGGTCCTCTTTCATGGTGTTTAAAAGTCCGTGGCCAAGGTGTTTAAAAGTCCTTGGGGCCAAGGTGTTTAAAAGTCCTTGGGAAGTTGATGAACTTGTTTTAATGAAATGGAATTTATCACTTGAGCCAATATGACATGTTAAGTATATTGTGAAGCATGAGATGCTTGTTTTAAGGTTTATGTTGAAGCATGAGATTGCTTGTTTTAAGTATGCTTTTGAGCATGTGCAAAGGTTGATTTTAAGCATGTTTATAAATGGTTTTAATTGCATTATTGAATGGTTTTTAAAGAGCATGCCTCACTAAGCTTTTGCTTACGCTCTCTTCGTTTTTCTTAATTCAATAATGCAGAGCATTAGAGTACCTTGAGGGGCAGCAAGAAGGGCAAGAATTCAAGTACAAGTAAAGCTATATGTATGGAAGGTTTTTGTTAAACATTTAGCTTTTGGGTGATTTGGCAATGGGGGACCAATGTGTATGTTTTGGGAGGTGTTTGGGACTCCCTAAGTATGTTGAATGATGTTAAGATTGCTGGTTTTTGCATTGGAACATTATATGCTTGTTTTGGAAGTTTTGTGTTTTGAATAGCTAGCTTGTGTAGGAAGCATGCCTATAGAATTGGGGCTTTTTGCATATGATGTTAGATTGTTGATTTGATGATGCCTATAAGTCATAAATATGTTGAATTGCATGCTGCTAAAGTTTGGTAGCATTTGGAGCATGTTCGAATGATAAATTGCATGATTTGGAATGCCATTTAGCTGCAACCTGTGCAGGCGTTTCGGAACAGTGTGCACCGTTTCGGAACGGGTGCCTTGCATGAACCCAGGCGTCCGAAACGGTATGCACCGTTTCGAAACGGTTTGGTCTCTGCCAAGCCTATGTTTCGGAACCCGTTGCGGAACGGCCCGTGTTTCGGAACAGGGTCTACCTGTTTCGGAACGGTCGACCGTTGGGGGCTGACATGGGCAGTTATATGTTTTGAATTGTTTGCGTTTTGGTCCTGAAACTTGTTTGTTCAATTGCATGAGCTTGGGAAGTCCTTTAGAGCTGAAATTTCACAGAGATGCATGAAACCTGATTAATTTCAAGTTGGTAACTTTAATTTGGGTTAAGTCCTTTTAATTATCAGAAATTACAATTTGGTCCCTAAAGTTGTAATTTGTTCAATTGGGTCCCTGTTTGATCTCTGATGTTTGTGATCTTTGAGTATGATGTTTGTGTGATCACAATTAGGACTAATGTGCATTTAGACAAGATTAAAAAGAAAAAAAGGGTCGTTAATCAAGGTTGACTTTCGGGTTGACTTTGGTTTTCCCCGTGTGACTTTCTTAATTCGGGTCAACCGTCTAGGCCGGGTTAAGGGGGTTACATTTGGTGGTATCAGAGCTGAGTTCTCGAGTAATTGGGAATGAATGTATGCATGATTGAAGTATGTTTGACTTGTATGCTTGTCGTTCGAATGCATGTTCAGTGGCTTGAGATGTTGATGCGATTGAGATGTATGCTGTGATGTTGCATGTTGAGGGTACCCATTGCCAAACAAAAGCTAATGAAATGATGTTGATTTTGAATGAAATTGAGCTTGAATACTTGGATTGCTTACCTTGCTGGGCCTGACTTGTTTTATTTTGCATTGTGATTGCATGGTTAAAGTATGGCACCACGTAGAGAGTTAAGAGGTAGTGTGCGAGCTACGGCTCCCAACGAGAATGAGAATGAAGAGAATACGGATAGTGCTGTGTTACCCCCTCCTCCGCCTGGTGGTGGTGGTGCTGGAGGTGAGCGAGCTGAAGCTGCAGCTGGTGCTGGAGCTGCTGGACCAGAGGTTGGTCAGGGGCAAGCTATGCCTGATATGTCTATGCTGGTACAAGCTATTGCGGGTGCATTTCTAGCAGCAGTAGCTGGAGCTCAAGGAGCTGGGCATCAGGGAGATGCTGGAGTTAGACTACCTTTGGAGCGTCTGCGCAGTCTTGGTGGGACTGAGTTCAGAGGTATGTCAGCTGAGAGTTCGGAAGCTTGGCTAGAGAGTACCAAGCGTATCTTGGGTCAGATGAGCTGCACGGATGTGCAAAAGTTGGGATGTGTGGTGTCCTTGCTGCAGGATGATGCGTATACATGGTGGACGACCACCATAGCTGGGATGGCTGAAGCTGATGTTACTTGGACATTCTTTCAGAATGTGTTCAAGAGGAGATATCTTGGAGTGAGATATCTTGATGAGAAAAAGCGTGAATTCATGTCTCTTACCCAAGGGAGCATGAGTGTGGCTGAGTATGAAGTGCAGTTTGTGCGGCTCAGTCAGTATGCACCGGAGCTGATACTTGATGAGCGGGCAAGGTGCGAGAGGTTCCGTTATGGTCTTGTGACGGATGTAAAGATGTATGTGCTGGCCACTGAGTATGATGATTTTGATGTGTTGGTGGGCCGAGCCAAGGACATTGAGATGAACTTGGGTTTATCTGCGAAAGGTGCTGGAGCGAGTTCTGGCAAGAGAGCTACTGAGTTTAGTTCCGGAGGTGGACAGAACAAGAGGGGACGTGATCAGAATTATCAGTCCTCAGCCAAGAGAGGTGGTGGTGCACCTGCTAGAGGTGGTTATGCTAGAGCTGATCCTAGTGCTTGTTGGATCTGTGGTTCTCGTGGTCACATGAAGCGTGACTGTCCTCGTGCTGTGAGGGAGGTGCAAGCTCCGGTTGCGGCAGCTGGTAATGGATGTTGGAATTGAGGTTCTGTTGACCATTTGAGGCGAGATTGTCCGAGGTTGGCTGGTGGCCAAGAGCGAGCTCCTGTTGCTGCACCGCAGAGAGGTCGTGGGCGCGGCCGTGGTAATTTCCAGAGGAGAGAGGAAGGTGGCCGTGGAGTAGCCCATGTTGTGGCTATTCAGCCTGAGGGTGGAGGCCAAGCGAGGGTGTATGCTCAGCGCGAGGGAAGGAATGATGCTGATGTGATTGCAGGTACCTTTACTTTGCAATCCTTGTCATTGCTTTCTTTGATTGATTCTGGATCTACGCATTCATACATTTTGCGTGAGCATGCTGAATTGCTTGGTTTGCCTGTTGAGTCTTTGGATGTTGGTGTTCGTGTCACTAGTTCTTTTGGTGAAACTGTTGTGACTCGAAGGCTTTATAGAAGGTGTCCTTTGGTTGTTCAAGGACATGTCTTTCATGTTGATCTTATGGAGTTGCCCTTCTATGGTTTTGATGTGATCCTTGGTATGGATTGGCTTGCTGAGCATCGTGCTGTTGTGGATTGTGAGAATAAGCGTGTTTCGCTTAAGCTTGCGGATGATTATGAAGTTGTTGTGGTTGGTGAGAATGTGAAGTTTCTTGCCAATGTTGTGTCTACCTTGGAGGCGAGTAGGATGCTGAGGCAGGGTTGCGAAGCTTACCTAGCTTTTGTGATGAATCCTAGCTCTAAGGAGTTGAGGGTGCAAGATATCAAGGTTGTAAAGGAGTTTCCTGGTGTTTTTCCTGAGGAGTTGCCTGGTTTACCTCCTAATCGCGAGGTGGAGTTTGGAATTGAGCTGTTGAGAATACAACTCTTGTGTCCATTACTCCCTATAGAATGGCACCTAAGGAGCTGAAGGAGCTGAAGACGCAGTTGCAAGAGCTGCTTGATCATGGTTTCATCTGGCCGAGTGTGTCGCCTTGGGGTGCTCCTGTCTTGTTTGTGAGGAAGAAAGATGGCACTATGAGGATGTGCATTGATTACCGTCAGCTGAACAAGTTGACTATCAAGAATCGGTATCCTTTGCCGAGGATTGATGATCTCTTTGATCAATTTCGGGGAGCTACAGTGTTCTCTAAGATTAACTTGAGGTCAGGGTATTATCAGTTGAAGGTGAAGGATGTGGATGTGCCTAAGCCAGCTTTCAGGACAAGGTATGGGCATTATGAGTTCCTTGTGATGCCGTTTGGTTTGACAAATGCTCCTGCTGCTTTTATGGACATGATGAATCGTGTGTTTCATGAATACCTGGACAAGTTCGTTGTGGTGTTCATTGATGATATCCTCGTGTACTCGCGTACTGAGGAGGAGCACGAAGAGCATTTGAGGATTGTGCTGCAAGCTTTGTTGGAGAATCAGCTTTATGCTAAGCTGAGCAAGTGTGAGTTCTGGCTTAAGGAGGTGGTGTTTCTGGGCATGTGGTCTCAGCTGAGGGGATTCGTGTTGATCCTCAGAAGATTGAAGCGGTGATGAATTGGAAGGTTCCTAAGTCTGTTCATGAGGTCCGTAGTTTCCTTGGTTTGGCGGGATACTACAGGGAGGTTTGTGGATGGTTTTTCCAAAATTGCTGCTCCTTTGACGAAGCTGTTGCAGAAGGATGTTAAGTATGAGTGGACGGAAGCGAGACAGCAAGCTTTTGAGAAGCTGAAGGCGGCTTTGACGCAAGCTCCTATCTTGATTCAGCCTGAGTCAGGGAAAGAGTTTGTGGTCTATAGTGATGCATCCTATGTTGGTTTGGGGTGTGTGCTGATGCAAGAGGGTAAGGTTGTGGCTTATGCGTCGCGGCAGTTGAAGGTGTATGAGCGCAACTATCCTACGCATGACATTGAGCTGGCTGCAGTGGTTTTTGCTCTGAAGATCTGGAGACATTATCTGTATGGTGAGAAGTGTACTGTGTTCACGGATCACAAGAGTTTGAGGTATCTGATGTCTCAGAAGGAGATGAATCTTAGACAGCGGCGTTGGTGGGAGTTGCTCAAGGATTATGATTTGACGATTGAGTATCATCCTGGAAAGGCTAATGTTGTTGCGGATGCCTTGAGTAGGAAGGTAGCTGTTGAGCTGAGAGCTATGTTTGCTAGTTTGAGCATATCGCGAGATGGTGGTCTTGTTGCTGAGTTGCAAGTGAAACCATCATTGGTTCAGTTGATCAAGGAAAAGCAGTTGTTGGATGATTCCTTGGTGTCTCTTGTTCAGGAAATCGCGGAGGGTAGACCTTCGGATTTCTGCTTTAATGAGGATGGTGTGTTGTGTTTTGGTAGTCGGATAGTAGTGCCTGCAGATGCTGAGTTGAGGCGTGCTATTCTAACTGAAGGTCATAGTAGTCCTTTTGCTATGCACCCTGGTAGTACTAAGATGTACCATGATCTTCGTGATGAGTACTATTGGGTGGGTTTGAAGAAGGATGTTGCAGAGTTTGTGAGCAAGTGTTTGGTGTGTCAGCGAGTTAAGGCTGAACATCAGGTTCCTTCTGGTTTGTTGCAACCGTTGAAAATCCCTGAATGGAAGTGGGAGAGGGTTACCATGGATTTTGTATCTGGTTTGCCTTTGTCTCCTTCGAAGAAGAATTCTGTTTGGGTGATTGTGGATCGCTTGACGAAGTGTGCGCTTTTCTTGCCTGTGCATACTACGTTTTCTTTGGATAAGCTGGCAGAGCTGTACATTGCTGAGATTGTGCGGCTGCATGGTGTGCCTAAGTCGATTGTGTCGGATAGGGATCGGAGGTTCACATCGCGTTTCTGGCAGTGTTTGCATCAAGCTCTGGGTACAAGGTTGCATTTCAGTACATCTTATCATCCTCAGTCGGATGGTCAGTCTGAGCGGGTTATCCAGATTTTGGAGGATATGTTGAGGTGCTGCGTGATTGAGTTCCAAGGTTCTTGGGAGAAGCATCTGCCTTTGGTTGAGTTCGCTTATAACAATAGTTATTAGGCGAGTATACAGATGCCACCTTATGAGGCTCTGTACGGGAGGAAGTGTAGGACTCCTCTATGTTGGGCTGAAACTGGTCAAAAGTTGGTTTCGATGCCGGCTTTGTTGAAAGGGACCACCGAGAAGGTGAAGCTCATTTGTGAGAGGTTGAAGGCTGCCTCTGATCGGCAAAAGTCTTACGCGGATTTGAAGCGTAAGGAGATAGAGTATGCAGTGGGTGACCGTGTGTTCTTGAAGGTTTCGCCTTGGAAAAAGGTGATGAGGTTTGGCCGGAAGGGTAAGTTGAGCCCTCGGTACATTGGACCATATGAGGTGGTTGAGCGTGTGGGTCCTGTTGCGTATCGGTTGAGGTTACCTCAGGAGTTGGAGAAGATTCATGATGTGTTCCATGTTTCTATGCTCCGGAAGTATAGATCTGATCCTTCGCATGTGATGCCTGTGGAGGAAGTGGTTTTGAATCCGGATTTGACCTATGATGAGGAACCGGTTAAGGTTCTGGATTCGGATAGCAAGGTTCTTCGTGGTAAGACCATTGAATTGGTGAAGGTGCTGTGGAAGCATCGAGGTGTTGAGGAAGCCACGTGGGAGCGGAAGGAAGACATGCTGAAGCAGTTTCCTTATCTCTTTCCTTCAGGTAAATTTCGAGGACGAAATTTCTTAAGGGGGGGAGAGTTGTAACGCCCCGGTTTTGGGCTTAGGAGTTTTGGGCGTTGACCGGTTGGTCAAAGTGCTGTTCAAATCTAAAGAGGTGAAATTAGGAAAGCCTAGTTCGGGTTGCATTAAAAATATGGAAAAATGTTCTAAAATCATCTTTTAATATAATTAAGTGAACTGTGAAATCAATTTTGGTAAATGAGTTTTGGAAGTGTGACATTTTGGCTAGTGACCAAAATGTAATTTTCGGTTGTGTTTGGTGGCCGAAAATGGAGGTTGGATGAGAGCAGCGAGTTTAGATGCTTTCATTGAAGCAATTAATGCATGATGATGCATTAATCCTCTGTTTTGATGTGTTGAAACAGGGGAGGCATCCTTGGATCCAAGAGTTGTTAATCCGGAAGCTTGATTTGGTGCTTTGGCTTGAAGCAAAGTGGAAATCGGTGAGTGCGTTTGTGGAAATTGGATTTTCAGCTTTAAAACCAAGGTTTGAAGGTTTTGGGAGCTTAGTTTAAGTCTAAACAACTTTGCTAAGCTCAAGTGTAAGTTTTCGGATTTTCTCTCTAGTGGTGGCCATGTTTTTGATGTGATGCAAAATGATGATTTGCATGTTTTAATTACTGTTTTGAAAGCATGTTTTAGCATGGATTTTGCTGATGATGTAAGCCATATGTTGAAGGTAACTCTAGGTAGGAGTACCTCGCTTTTGTACATTGTTTAAATGTGGATTGATGCTTTTAAATGCATGATGAAAATGACTTGGTTTAATGCTTTAAAACAGTGCATTAAAAGATGAAAATGATGTATATTGGCAAGTGATGTTTTGAAAAGATTAAGGTCACTAAGGTGGTTAAAAGTCCTTGAGTGAGCCTTGTTACTTAAGAACATCAAGGTGGTTAAAAATCCTTGGATGATTCTTGTTGCGGACACTAAGGTGGTTAAAAGTCCTTAGGTGATCCTTTCCATGGTGTTTAAAAGTCCATGGGGCCATGGTGTTTAAAAGTCCATGGGGCCAAGGTGTTTAAAAGTCCTTGGGGCCAAGGTGTTTAAAAGTTCTTGGGGTGATTCAAGCTTTGGACACAAAGGTGGTTAAAAGTCCTTGTGTGGTCCTCTTTCATGGTGTTTAAAAGTCCATGGCCAAGGTGTTTAAAAGTCCTTGGGGCCAAGGTGTTTAAAAGTCCTTGGGAAGTTGATGAACTTGTTTTAATGAAATGGAATTTATCACTTGAGCCAATATGACATGTTAAGTATATTGTGAAGCATGAGATGCTTGTTTTAAGGTTTATGTTGAAGCATGAGATTGCTTGTTTTAAGTATGCTTTTGAGCATGTGCAAAGGTTGATTTTAAGCATGTTTATAAATGGTTTTAATTGCATTATTGAATGGTTTTTAAAGAGCATGCCTCACTAAGCTTTTGCTTACGCTCTCTTCGTTTTCTTAATTCAATAATGCAGAGCATTAGAGTACCTTGAGGGGCAGCAAGAAGGGCAAGAATTCAAGTACAAGTAAAGCTCAATGTATGGAAGGTTTTTGTTAAACATTTAGCTTTTGGGTGATTTGGCAATGGGGGACCAATGTGTATGTTTTGGGAGGTGTTTGGGACTCCCTAAGTATGTTGAATGATGTTAAGATTGCTGGTTTTTGCATTGGAACATTATATGCTTGTTTTGAAAGTTTTGTGTTTTGAATAGCTAGCTTGTGTAGGAAGCATGCCTATAGAATTGGGGCTTTTTGCATATGATGTTAGATTGTTGATTTGATGATGCCTATAAGTCATAAATATGTTGAATTGCATGCTGGTAAAGTTTGGTAGCATTTGGAGCATGTTCGAATGATAAATTGCATGATTTGGAATGCCATTTAGCTGCAATCTGTGCAGGCGTTTCGGAACAGTGTGCACCGTTTCGGAACGGGTGCCTTGCATGAACCCAGGCGTCCGAAACGGTATGCACCTTTTCGAAACGGTTTGGTCTCTGCCAAGCCTATGTTTCGGAACCCGTTGCGGAACGGCCCGTGTTTCGGAACAGGGTCTACCTGTTTCGGAGCGGTCGACCGTTGGGGGCTGACATGGGCAGTTATATGTTTTGAATTGTTTGCGTTTTGGTCCTGAAACTTGTTTGTTCAATTGCATGAGCTTGGGAAGTCCTTTAGAGCTGAAATTTCACAGAGATGCATGAAACCTGATTAATTTCAAGTTGGTAACTTTAATTTGGGTTAAGTCCTTTTAATTATCAGAAATTACAATTTGGTCCCTAAAGTTGTAATTTGTTCAATTGGGTCCCTGTTTGATCTCTGATGTTTGTGATCTTTGAGTATGATGTTTGTGTGATCACAATTAGGACTAATGTGCATTTAGACAAGATTAAAAAGAAAAAAAAGGGTCGTTAATCAAGGTTGACTTTCGGGTTGACTTTGGTTTTCCCCGTGTGACTTTCTTAATTCGGGTCAACCGTCTAGGCCGGGTTAAGGGGGTTACAATGATGGAGTTTAACGATACAATCACAACCCCTCCACATCACTCATCGGTAGTTGTATAACATCACTAAAGAGAACATGGGACACTCAACAAAAGATCCACACATGGACTTTTAACCACCATTGTGATCTTAACCATCTCATTAGTGTACTTGGATAGAGTTTACGGTACAATTACAACCCCTCAACATCCAAGGCGACTTAATTCACGGTGCACCCAATCCAATAGCCGACTAACTATATCTGATTCAAGTACATTAAAACCAACACACCACTTGCCAATATACAACAATTATCATCAATAATCCACTGTTTTAAAGCATCTAAAACAAAGCCATTTAACAACATGCATCATCATGCATCAATCCACATTTTTAACAAATCAAATGAAGGATCTCTTACCTTGAGCATCCTTTCACAAAATGGCTTTCATAACCAACATTAACCATGCTAAATATGCTTTCAAAAACAGAATTTCCACATACAATTATCAACAAATGCATCGAATCAATCCATGGCTCATCCAAGAGAGTTTTTCTGAAAACTTACTCTTGAGCTTAGTTAAGTTGATTAAACTTAAACTAAGCTCCCAAACCTTCAGACATTCTATACAAAGCTGGAAATCCAACTCCACTCACCAATTCCGTTTCGCAAGCTTGCCGAAACGCCGTTCAAGCCTCCGGATCAACACCACAAGGATCCGAAGATGTGTCCCCTGTTTTAAACACATCAAAGCAGAGGATTAATACAACATCATTCATTAAAATCTTCAGCCATTACACCTAAACTCGCTGCTCTCAACAAAACTAACATTTCGGCTATAAAACACAATTGAAATCACTTCCAACTCTTCTACAACATTACCCAGCCAAGATCCATCACTTCTAAACATTCTTAAACATCAATTAACATCCAGAAAGAACCTAAACTCGTCCTTATACCTCCAGCTTGAACAGAACACCAAGATCACCCCAAAAACCATCATTTTCATAAGCAAAAACTTAGGAAATTCAACCTATTCGGGATTGCATTGATTAAACCTCAATTACACATCATTAAACAACCAAAATACATTAAAAAGTCATCTCAAAACAGAGCCCAAACAATCACCACGAATTTATTCAAGATTTAATCCAAATCTTGAGTTTTAAGCCAAAATCAAGATCACAACATTAAAACCTTTTATAAAACTTAATTTAAGGATTGTGAACTTGAGAATTTCAGTAAAGAACTGACTATTTAGAGGAGAGGAACATCCTTACCTCTAAATGTAGATTTCTCCCTGATTAGAGCCAAAATCCTTGAAAATTCAATAAGTAAAAAGGATTAGGAATCAATTGATGATTGAAACCTCATCATGTAGTGTGAAAATCAGAAGAAATGTTGATGTAGAAATGTGTTTGGCTGAGGGAATTTTGAGAAAAAATGAGATGAGAAAGTTTTTAAGAAAGTTAGTTATGAAAAGCTAAAATATCATTTCCACTTTTCCTTTAATTAATTAAACATTAATAAAATCATTAAATCTAAGAAAAATATGCAGAAATTCTTTCTTGGGTAAATTAGCTCCCTAAAGATTAAAGTTTCAATCCTTACAAAACAGTCACCACTAAACTTTTCAAAAATTACATTTTAGTCACTATTTCGAAATGTCACACTTCCAAACCTTATTTGGTAAAATTGATTTCACTACTCTCTTATATATATATTAAAAGAGGATTTTTAAATATTTTTCAATATTTTTAAAGCATCCCAAACTAGGCTTTCCCTAAAACCAACTTTTATATTTGAACCGAAAATCAGACCGGTCCGGTTCAGACCCTAAACTTCCAAGCCCAAAATTGGGGTGTTACATCCGTAGTTTCCTTGGGTTGGCAGGATACTATCGGAGGTTTGTGGATGTATTTTCGAAGATTGTTGCACCTTTAACGAAGTTTTTGCAGAAAGATGTCAAGTATGAGTGGACGGAGGCAAGACATCAAGCTTTTGAGAAGCTTAAGGCAACTTTGACGCAAGCTCCTATCCTGGTTCAACCTGAATCAGGAAAAAGAGTTTGTGGTGTAAAGTGACGCGTCCTATGTTGGTTTGGGTTGTGTGTTGATGCAAGAGGGTAAGGTGGTGGCTTATGCATCGCGCCAATTGAAGGTGCATGAGGGCAATTATCCTACGCATGATATTGAGTTAGCTGCGGTGGTCTTTGCTTTTAAAATTTGGAGAAATTACTTGTATGGTGAGAAGTGTACTGTGTACATAGATCACAAAAGTTTGAAGTATTTGATGCAGCGGATGCCTTGAGTAGAAAGGTGGCAGTGGAGTTGAGGGCTATGTTTGCCAGCTTATGTATTTTGCGAGATGGGGGTCTTGTGGATGAATTGCAAGTGAAACCATTCTTGGTTCAGTTGATAAAGGATAAGTAGTTGTTGGATGATTCTTTGGTACCGCTTCTTCAGGACATTGCTGAGGATAGACCATCGATTTCTGTTTTAATGATGATAGGGTTCTATGTTTTAATGGTGATCTTAAGGATGAGTACTATTGGGTGGGTTTGAAGAAAGATGTTGCGGAGTACGTTAGTAAGTGCATGGTTTGTCAGCGGGTTAAGGCTGAACATCAGTTTCCTTCTAGGTTGTTGCAACCGTTGAGGATTCCTAAATGGAAGTGGGGAAGGATTACCATGGACTTTGTGTCTGGTTTGCCTTTGTCACCATCAAAAAAGAATTCGGTGTAGGTGATTGTGGATCGCCTTACGAAGTGTGCGCATTTCTTACCTTGGACAAGCTTGTAGAATTGTACATTGCTGAGATTGTGCGACTGCATGGTGTGCAAAAGTCTATAGTGCCGGATAGAGATCCGAGGTTTACGTCGCGTTTTTGAGAATGTTTGCATCAAGCTTTGGGTACACGGCTGAATTTTAGTACTTCTTATCATCCACAGTCGGATGTACAGTCTGAGTGTGTTATCCAAGTGCTTGAGGATATGATGAGGTGTTCTGTGATTGAGTTTCAGGGTTCTTGGGAGAAGCATTTGCCTTTGGTGGAGTTTGCTTATAACAATAGCTACCAGACAAGTATTCAAATGGCACCTTACGAAGCCTTGTACGGGAGGAAGTGCAGAACTCCTCTTTGTTGGGCTGAAACAGGTCAGAAGTTTGTTTCGATGCTGGCTTTATTGAAAGGAACCATCAAGAAGGTGAAGCTCATTTGTGAGTGATTGAAGGCAGCTTCTAATGGACATAAGTCTTACGCGGATTTGAAGCGTAAGGAGATTGAGTTTGCGGTAGGTGACCGTGAGTTCTTGAAGGTTTCACCTTGGAAGAAGGTGATGAGGTTTGGCCGGAAGGGTAAGTTGTGCCCTAAGTATATTGGAACATACGAGGTGATTGAGCGTGTGGGTCCTGTTGCGTATAAGTTGAGGTTGCCGAAAGAGTTGGAAAAGATTCATGATGTGTTTCATGTCTCTATGCTTCGAAGGTATAGATCAGATCCTTTGCATGTTATCCTGTAGAGGAAGTGGATTTGAATCCAGATTTGAATTATGATGAGGAGCCGGTTGAAATTCTGGATTCGGACAGTAAAGTTCTTCGAGGCAAGACCATTGAATTGGTTAAGGTGTTGTGGAAGCACTATGGTGTTGAGGAAGCTACGTGGGAAAGAAAGGATGATATGAAGAAGCAGTTTCCGTACCTTTTTCCTCTAGGTAAATTTCGAGGACAAAATTTCTTAAGGGGGGGAGTTGTAACACCCCAATTTTGGGCATAGATGTTTAGGGTCTGAATTGGATCGGTCTGATTTTCGGTTCGAATATAAAAGGAGGTTTTAGGGAAAGCCTAGTTTGGGATGCTTTAAAAATATGGAAAATATCTAAAAATCCTCTTTTAATATATATAAGAGAGTGGCGAAATTGATTTTACAAAATAAGTTTTGGAAAGACTACATTTCGGTGTAGTCTCTAAAATGTGATTTTTCAAAAGTTTAGTGGTGTAACCCCCTTAACCCGGCCCAGACGGTTGACCCGAATTAAGAAAGTCACACGGGGAAAACCAAAGTCAACCCGAAAGTCAACCTTGATTAACGACCCTTTTTTGTCTCTTTAAACTTGTCTAGATGCACGTTAACCTTAGATGTGATCACACAACATCATACTCGAAGATCATACACATCAGAGATCAAACAGGGACCCAATTGAACAATTTACAACATTAGGGACCAAATTGTAAATTCTGCTAACATCAAGGACTTAACCAGATTTTAAGTTACCAACTTAAAATTAATCAAGTTTCATGCTTCTCTGCCAAATTTCAGCTCAAACGGACATCCCAAACTCATACAATTGCACAAACAAGTTTCAGGACCAAAATGCAAACTTTTCAAAACATTTAACTGCCAATGTCAGCCCCCAACGGTCACCCGTTCCGAAACTGGCAGAGCCCGTTTCAAAACGCGGGGCCGTTCCGCAACACGTACCGCAACGGGGGACTGGCAGTAGCCAAACCGTTTCGGAACGGTCTCACCCGTTTCGGATGCCTGGGTTTGTTTGAGGCACCCGTTCCGAAACGGTATGAACTGTTCCGAAAAACCCTGCACAGAAAACCTCCAAATGCATACTTAAACATGCAATTGACCATCCAAACATGCTCCAAAAGCCACCAAACTTTACCAACATACAATTCAACATATAAGAGACATACTTGCATCAACAATTCAACAAAATACCAACATTCATGAAAAGCCCCAATTCAAAGGATATGCTTCCTACACAAGCAACCATTTAAACACCATACTTCCAATTCAATCTCATAAAGGCCAAAACATGTTCCAACAACATCAACAACATAAAACCATACTTGTCCGAACATATACGAACACATAAACATCAATCCGAGAGATTCTACCCCATTGCCTTTATTAACTATAGCTATTAACCGAGACATACATCTCAAGTGGAGTCCTCCTTGAATCCCTTGCTTCTCGCTGTCCAAACTTCAAGAATCTGCATTGATGGACAAAATGGAACGTAAGCACATAATGCTTAGTGAGGAATGCTCAAAACCGAAACACCATCAATGCAGCGAGTCATAAAACCTCTTTGAAAAGCAACTCGATTTGTTTACCAAGCAAAGTTTGAAAACCCCTTTTTAACATCATGCTTAAACCATGCATTGCACATACATGAAACCAACCCTTAGCTTAGCAAGCTAAGAAAACCTTTTCAAAGCACAAATTGCAATTTCAACCATTTAACCATTCCATGCATAAACACCATATGCAAAGTTAAATTCAAAACCTTGGAAAAACACTTCCATTTCACAACATACCTTTCTTATACTTGAAAACATTCCAAGCAAGAAACCCTTTAAAACCATTTACCTAAGTAATCCAACACATGCATTAAACCAAGGCAATATATGAACCACAACATCATCATCACATGCTTTTAAAACAAGTCTTACAAGACTCCAATGCATTTAAGAGATTTCATGCACACATGCATCATTTACCAAATGATAATCAACACTTGTTCAACTTAACAAGTAACATGCATTCACAAGCATTATACACATTCCATGCAACCATGCATCTTTTCAAGCATCTCATGCTTCTCATGCAATTATGCATCATTTCAAGCATTTCATGCTTCTTTATAATCAAGAACATCATATTGGCTTTCAAGTGATCAACCACATCTACTTTTCGACTCAACATCCAATCGGATACGCGGATCACAAGCGTTGTCCCCCACGCTTCATACACACTACCAATCCAAGGTCTCCAATGGACTTTTAAACACCATTTGACCTCACCATCCTAAGGTTCCCATGTATGGACTTTTAAACACCATACAACCTTAGCTTTCCCGAGGTTCCCATGTATGGACTTTCAAACACCATACAACCTCCACTTTTCCCAAGGTTCCCATGTATGGACTTTTAAACACCATACAACCTTGACTTTTCCCAAGGTTCCCATGTATGGACTTTTAAACACCATACAACCTTTGCATAAACCGATTGGTAGTTGTATAACATCACTAACGAGATCCGGGACACCCTACACAAGATCCACACCTGGACTTAACACCGCCATTGTGATCTCAACAAGCACAAGGTTCCCATGTATGGACTTTTAACCACCATACAACCTTTGCTTAACCAAGGTCCTCGAATGGGCATTCAACCTCCATTATGACCTTAACCATCTCGTTAGGATACTTGAAGGGAGTTTACCGGTTCACTCTTAACCACTCCACCTCCAAGGCGACTTTATTCACGGTGCACCCAATCCTATAGCCGGCTAACTATATCCGATCAAAGAACCAAGAACCACTTACATCACTTGCCAATATAACCACCTTACCACATTAGTCCAATGATTCACATGCATAACCATAATGCAAAAACCATCATTTACCATCATTAATTCACTGTTTTAAAGCGTTACACATAGCCATTAAACATCATGCAACACCATGCATCAAAACCACATTTTCAATGTATAAAACCAAGGATCTCTTACCTTGAGCATCCTTCACATATGGCTTTCAAAACCAGCATTAAACCATGCTAAAATATGCTTTCAAAACAGAATTTAAATCATGCCAACACCCTTGCATTTCAAACATCAACCACAATTGCCTAAAAAGCCAATTCATAACACAAACCAAGAAAGAAATCCATTTACTTACTCTTGAGCTTAGCAAAGTTGTTTAGACTTAAACTAAGCTCCCAAAACCTTCAAACCTTGGTTTAAAAGCTGAAAACCCAACTTCACTCACCGATACACAAAACAAGGCTAGCCAACAAGCCTTCCAAGCATCCGAAACCTTCTGCACCACCTCTAAAGCTCACGGATCAAACTCCCCTGTTTCAAGCACACAACAACAGAGCATTAATGCACCATTATGCATTAAGAATAGCAGCAACACAACCAAACTCGCTGCTCATCACAAAATCAACATTTCGGCTACCAAACACAACCGAAATCACCTCCAAACACTTCCAAAACTTAACCCAGCCAAGATCCATCACTTCTAACCATTTTTAAACATCAATTAACATCCAAAATGATCACAAACACGTCCTTATACCTCCAGGTATAACAGATCACCAAAAACACTCCAAAAACAACCAAAAACTCAAGCCAAACTTAGGAAATTCAACCTATCCGGGATTGCATTAATTAAACCTCAACTTTTAATCAATTTAGCATTCATTTAACATCAATTTGACACTTCAAAACACTGCCCAAACAGATCACACAAAAATTCCACAAAAATCACCAAATCTTGCATTTTAAGCCAAAATCAAGATTTCAATTGAAAAGCCTTTAACAAATCACAAATCAAGGATTGAGAACTTAGGAATATCAGTAAAGAACTGAGAGTTTAGAGGAGAAGGACGTTCTTACCTCCAAACTTGAGTTTCTCCCTTTTTGGAACCAAAAAGCTTGAAGAATCAACTAGCAAATTGAGAGGTTTTGTTGATGTGATGTTTAGGAATCAAAAGAGAGTTGAAATGAGTGATTTGAGTGACAAAATCTGATGAGAAAATCTGGAGAAATGTGTTTGGGTTGAGAGAAAATGAGAGAAAAGGAAAATTGAGAGAAAATGGAAAGTTAGTTATGAAATAGTCAAAATGGCTTTCCCTCCTCTTTCTTTATGTTTAAAAATCAGAATAATACCTCAAAATATCTTAGAAAAATCTGGAGAAACTCTTTTTGGAATAATAGCTCCTTAAAAATTCAAAGTTTCAATCCTTTATAAAACTGTCACCGAACTTTCAAAAATTACATTTTGGTCACTAGCCAAAATGTCACCCTTCCGAACCTCATTTTCCAAAATTGATTTCACAGTTCACTTATATATATTAAAAGATGATTTTAGAACATTTTTCCATATTTTTAATGCAACCCGAACTAGGCTTTCCTAAATTCACTCTTATATATTCGATTAGCACTTTGACCGAACCGGTCAACGCCCAAAACTTCTGAGCCCAAAACCAGGGCGTTACAAGTGGTGACTGTTTTGTAATGATTGAAACTTTGAATCTTTAAGGAGCTAATTACTCAAAAATGATTTCTCCATATTTTTCCTTAATTTGAGTGAATTAATTAATGTTTTAATTAATTAAATGAGAAGAGAAACTACCTTTTGGAAAAATCATAACTACCTTTTCCTAAAATTTTCTCATTTCTTTTTCTCTCAAAATTCCATCATCCAAACACTTTTCTCTAGCAACTTTTTCATTGATTTTCATTTCAATTGATGAGATTTCTACCATCAATTAATTCCTAATCAATCTTGCATCAAATCCTCTTGATTTCATCATTGAATTTTCAAGGAAATTGGCTCAAATTAAGGAGAAATCACCATTTAGAGGTAAGATTGTTCTTCTCCTCTAAATAATCAGTTCTTTACTGAAATTCCCAAGTTATCAATCCTTAATTTCTGTTTTATAAATTGTTTTAATGTTAGAAACTTGATTTTGGCTTAAAACTCAAGATTTGGAAGAAATCTTGAAGAATTTCGTTGTGATTTCTTGGCCTCTGTTTTGAGATGATTCTTAAATGTATTTTGGATGTCTAATGATGTGGAAATGTGATTTTAACAATGTAATCCCGAATAGGTTGTATTTCCTAAGTTTTTGCTTATAAAAATGGTGGTTTTTGAGGTGATCTTGGTGTTCTGTTAGAGCTGGAGGTATAACGACGAGTTTAGGTTTATTTTGGATGTTGATTGATGTTTAGAAATGGTTAGAAGTGATTGATCTTGGCTGGGTTATGTTTTGGAAGAGTTTGGAGGTGATTTTGGTTGTGTTTGGTAGCCGAAATGTTGGCTTAGGTAGAGCAACGAGTTTAAGTGTGATGGATGAAGATTTCAATGCATGATGATGCATTAATCCTCTTCTTTGATGTGTTTAAAACAGGGGAGACATCTTCGGACACCTTTGTAGTTGATTCGGAGGCTCAATCGGCATTTCGACAAGCTTGTGGAATGGAATTGGTGAGTGGAGTTGGGTTTCCATTTTGAAACAAATGTTTGATGGTTTTGGGAGCTTAGTTAATGTCTAAGAAACTTAACTAAGCTCAAGAGTTAGTTTTCGGAGAAACTCTCTTGGACGAGCCATGAAGTGGTTCGATGCATTGATTATGTTTGCATGTTTAAATTCTGTTTTGAAAGCATGTTTTTAGCATGGTTAATGCTGGTTTTGAAAGCCATGTGTTGAAGGATGCTCAAGGTAAGAGATCCTTGGTTTGACATATTGTTAATATGGTTTTGATGCATTGAGATGCATGATGTTAAATGGCATTGATTAATGCTTTAAAAATAGTGAATTGTTGATGGTAGATGATGTATATTGGCAAGTGATGTAATAGTTTTAAAGTACATGAATCAGATATAGTTAGCCGGCTATAGGATTAGGTGCACCGTGAATAAAGTCGCCTTGGATGTTGAGGGGTTGTAACTGTACCGTAAACTCCATCCAAGTACCCTAACGAGTGAGGTAAGATCACAACGGTTGTTAAAAGTCCGTGTGTGGATCTTGTGTTATATGTCCCTTGCACTCGTTAGTGGAATTATACAAATACCGATGAGTGATGTGGAGGGGTTGTAATTGTACCGTTAAACTCCATCACAGGTGTTAAGGGGTTGTGATTGTACCGTTAAACTGCACCTTATGTTGTTCGGTAGTGTGTATGAAGCATGTGGGGCAACACTTGTAATCCGCGTATCCGATTGTGTTTTGCGTTGTAAATGGTTATGAATTATCACTTGAAAGCCAATATGATGTGATGGTTAAAATGAAGCATGGGATGCTTGTTATGCATGCAAGGTTGCATTAAAAGTGTTGTGCTTGTGTTTAGAAAGCTTTGTTGAAAGTGTTTTATAAATGCATTATTGTGTTGCTTTCTTTAGAGCATGCCTCACTAAGCAATTGTGCTTACACTCACTCTCTTGAACCAATAATGTAGATAATTGAAGTGTTTGAGGGCAACAAGGAAGCTAAAAGTCCAAGGGGAAACTAAGCTCATGTATGGTGATGTTTTCATACACTATTAGTTTTGGTAATTTGGCAATGGGAACCTAAGATGTGTTTTGGGGGATGTTTTGGACTCCCTAGTTTGTGGCATGATGCTTATGATGTTTTGGATTTGTAATTGGCCTTTTAATGCTTGTTTTGGAGTTTGGTTGGTTGTTTGTTTTTGGATTATAGGATGCATGCCTATAGTCATGTGAAGTTTCATGTTTGATGCCATGATTGTATTTTGGAGTTGCAAGCATGCTCCTTATATGTATGATGACTTGTTGGCGTGATAAGGAAGTCATTAGGATGTGTTTGAGTAGTTTTTTGTATGATAAACTAGCAAAATCTGCAACATCTAGGCAAACCGTATCGAAACGGGCACTGGCGTTTCGAAACGGGGCCCTGTAATGGCCTTCGTGTTCCGAAATGATTTGGCCTCTGGAAGACCCTGTTTCGGAACAAGTCTCGAAACGAACCCGTGTTTCGGAACAATCAACACTATTGAGTGTGTATAAGTTCTATCATTTGCACCCTTTTTAACCCACATTTCTGCTGCATTCAAGCATCATTGCATTGCATTTAGGTTAGTTTACAACAAAACATCACAAATATATTAAAGGCACAGATTCTACTAAAAGATGGCTGATTTTGTAGGTTGCTGCCATAGTAGACGGAGAAGGCGGGCGCAGTGCAGAGAAGCAGAAGAGCTGAATTGGACAAGCAGACGATGAGGACGATGCTGCCATGGATCTGCCGTGACAGCAGAGGATGACAGCAAGTTAGTGGAGAAAAAGTAAAGTGGACCTCGATAGATAGAGAAAGTTATGCTCGTTTGTCATGTGAAAACCAAGTATTTTTCCAAGCCCCGGATCAAAAGATATGTCAAGCCCAAAGCTCAAGGAGAGAAAATCCCAAGAAACAAGGTGGACGGCTGAAAAGTAGGATCCTTGAAGATAAAGTCTTTATTAGAATCATACTTTTAATTAAAGTTGTAATCCTTGTTAACTTAGATTACTTGAGCCCAAAGCTTATATAAGGGCATGTATTTTAACCTAGGGCATATACATCTCATACCCCATAACCGATTTCCCCTTAACCGACAACCAAAAACCCTCCGCCGTTTACCCGACGTCGATATGTTCTAAAACCCCCTAGGGCCACGGGTTGATTTGTAAAGTAGTTGCAAGGGTTGCTTTGTTTTAGGAATTTTCAGTTTAATAAAATAAACTTCAAGTTCTCTTATTTTGGTTATTAATATCTTTCAAGAGCATTGGGAGAGCATTGTGAGGTTATCTATTTACTTAGCATCGGGATAGTTAAGTATACGAAAGAAATACGAGCAAGTTCTCTAGTTTATAGTTGAACTATCTTGTGCCTAGGGATAGGGCAAGGTTAAGTGGCTAAAGAAGAATTCATACACATCGGTGTTCATCCTTCGATTCACGCCTGGAGGTATCATCAAAGACGTGATCATCGACAGACTTGGACCTAGGGATAGGCCAAGGCAGATCTAGGATTCTTGCCAAACTTGAAGTACTGAGTTGGTGTGTTTACTGCCACAACGATCAACAGACTGCTGCCGCGACGGGTGCAACGACAGAACTGGAGTTCCTAAGCATTACAATACCTGCACTACTGAACAATTCAATACCAGCCCATTCTCTCTATCTTGATATTTCTACTCCTTTATTTACGTTTACTTTATTACTCTCGTGACAACTTTCTCAAATATTTCCTTTACTTTCGTGCAGTGAACTAAGGTGAAGCTATTAGCCCAATCCCTGCGGAGACGATATCCGATACTTCGTATCACTTTACTACTTGCGTCGTGTACACTTGCACTACAATTGCGATAGACTCTTTTACACGCAACAAGTTTTTGGCGCCGTTGTCGGGGATTGGCAACATAACTCTACCTTTCTTTTATTGCTCTTTTCGTTTTCGTTTTTATTTTTATTTTTATTTTTCTGTTTTTCGTTGGTGCATTCAACTCTTGCTCTTCACAAGGTTTTCTTGTTTATGCGCAGATCGAATCGAGGTAAAGATCCTGAGTATCCATTAGATCCAGAAATTGAACGCTCCCTCAATCTTAAGAAACAACTTTGTCACCTTCTAGCCAGGAACAAGTACCTTGAGGAACAACTAGAGAAGATGGCCCACGTTGGAGACGACCCGCATGTCGGTGAAGTTATACCGCCTGTCGATAACCCTGACGCCGACAGACGACGGTCATGTCGTGACTACATGTTGAACGATCATGTAGAGCTGGAAACCACGCTGCCGGACATAGATGTCGACAACTTCGAGCTTAAACCTGTCATGTTTAGTATGATCAACAATGCCGGACAGTTTAGTGGTGTTGTGACAGAGGATGCTAGGGAGCATCTCAAAACGTTCCAGGAGATCTGTGGTTCGTTTAGACTGCCAGGAGTTAATCCGGAGATACTGTGGCGTCGGTTATTTCCCCATTCATTGAGGGACAGAGATAAAACATGGTGGAATAAACTTACGCCGGGTTCAATTAGAACTTGGGCAGATTTATCTCGTGAATTCTTATCTCGTTTTAATCCATAACATTTATCTGAGCGATTACGTAATGAAATTGCTACTTTTCAACAGGTATATGACGAGCCAATGTACGAGGCCTGGGACAGATTTACTACTCTTCTTCGGAACTGCCCAATGCATGGATTCCCCGTCTGGAATCAGGTAACTAAGTTCAATAATGCAACTAACTTACAAACTCGTATTCGAATTGATTCTGCAGCAAATGGACTATTGTTGGATAAAGATCTGGACGAGGCATTGCAAGTTTTGAAAAAATTGGCCAAGAATGAGGAGCAGTTTCTGACTGCAAGAAGAGGGGGTAACCGGGTACTTGCTGTCAAGGATTATGAGGCCGACAGCACGATGAAATCACAGGTAGCATTCCTTACGAAAGCAATGAAACGGTTATTGAATGATGATGGATAACATGGATTTGCTGTTGAGGAGGTATGTGACATCTGTGAGGGAAATCACAGTCGGGATGAGTGCCCAATACAAGTAGAAGAGGGAAATATGTTGGAAATTACAAACCGAATTACAATTCCAACAATTGTAATCCTAATTGGAGGAAGGATCCCAAATTTTCTTGGAGTAATCCTAATAACGCCCTGAATCCGCAAGCGCACAATCAAAATCAGGGAGGACCTAGATTGCTAACGCGACAGCAACTGCCGCCGCAGCAGCAACAGCAGCAACCAGCTGCCACGAGTAGTATATTGGAACAGACTCTGGCCACTTTTATGTCTCAGACAAGTACTTATATTGAGAATATGAATCAGTTTGTCAAGAAGACAGAGAATTTCATGGATAAAACAGAGATGAGGATGACAAATCATGAAGCTACTTTGAAATCTCTGGAGACACAAATGGGTCAGGTTTCCCAACATATTAAGCCAAGGCAGGCTGAAGGATTCCCTAGTAATACTGAAAATGCTAGGTCGCCCACACATGAGCAATGTAAGGCTATTACTACTAGGAGTGGGAAGAAACTACCAGGGCCGGAAAAGGAAGCTGAAGCAGTAAAGGAACCAGCCTTGGACAAACCTACCGAGGAAGCTGCCCCGACAGGTAACAAACAGACTGGTGCCGATGAGCCTGTCACGACAACATAAGCGACAGAGGAGAAAAACAATGACATTCGTCCTCAGATTCGTATGCAGTGGGAAGGACGTATTGATGATTATCGTCCCCCGCCACCTTTTCCTCAACGGATACAACAAGCTAAGCATGAATCTAACCTTAAAAAGATTTATGATATTTTTAAGCAAGTTCATATTAATATTCCGCTGTTAGATGTCGTTAAAGAGATGCCCGGTTATGCTAAATTTCTCAAGGATATCATGTCAAAAAAATCTAAACTTGGGGAATTTGAAACGGTAAAGATGATAGAAGGTTGCATGAGTATTCTTCATCGGCAGCCACCCCAGAAAAAAAAGGATTCGGGGAGCTTCATCATACCTTGCGTAATCGGAAATAAATTTGTGGGTAAGGCACTTTGTGATCTTGGTGCTAGTGTTAATTTAATGCCAAAGTCTATTTTTCAGAAATTAGGTATTGGAAAGACACGACCCACGACAGTAACACTGCAGCTGGCAGACCGCTCTTACGTTCATCTAGAAGGAAAATTTGAAGATATTCTGGTAAGAGTGGATAAGTTTATTTTTCCTACTGACTTTCTTGTTTTAGATTGTGAGGCAGACGAAAACGCACCAATCTTCCTTGGGCGACCCTTCTTAGCCACAGGAAGATCACTAATTGATGTGGAGAAAGGAGAACTCACCATGCGCATGAACGATCAAGAGATTAAGTTGAATGTTCTCCAAGCGATGAAACATGCTGATGTAGATGAGGAATGCAAGGCTATCACTGACGTTACCCTTGATCAACCCTGCATCAGGTCGGGCTGTCACGATATTAAATTTGGGCACTGTCGCGGCAGCCACCTACAAGGTTGTCACGACAGCACCGACGACAGCAACCCTTGAATTATACTTCGGATAACCATTTAATCCAAAAGCCATCTACTTTTGAACCACCTGCCTTAGTACTTAAGCCCCTGCCAGGGCAGCTAAAATATGCTTTTCTTGGTTCAAATGATACGTTACCTGTAATCATCTCTTCTATGTTGCCGTAGGAACAGGAACGACAGCTAATAGGCATGCTACGGCAGCACAAAAAGGCGATTGGATGGACGATTGCTGACATTCAAGGCATTAGTCCGGCGTTATGCATGCACAAAATCCTTCTAGAGGAAGATCATAAGCCGACTATCGATGCCCAAAGGCGTCTAAACCATGCGATAAAAGAGGTGGTTCGTAAAGAGATAATCAAGTGGTTAGATGCTGGTATTATTTACGCCATCTCTGACAGCAAATGGGTGAGCCCGGTGCAATGTGTTCCAAAGAAAGGAGGAATGACCGTGATAACCAATGAGAACAATGAGTTAATCCCAACCAGAACTATGACCGGTTGGAGGGTTTGTATGGACTATCGGAAGCTTAACAAAGCTACTCGAAAGGACCACTTTCCTTTACCCTTTATTGATCTAATGCTTGATAGATTAGCGGGTAAACCTTACTATTGGTTTCTTGATGGTTATTCAGTTTACAATCAAATTGCTATCGCACCGGAGGATCAAGAAAAGACAACTTTCACATGCCCCTACGGAACATATGCTTTTAGGAGAATGCCATTTGGATTATGTAATGCACCCGCCACCTTCCAAAGGTGCATGATGGCCATATTCTCCGACATGGTTGAGGATTTCCTTGAGATTTTGAGAGCTGCCTTAGCAATCTAAAAAATGTACTTGAAAGATGTGAAAAAGCAAATCTCGTTTTGAATTGGAAAAAATGCCTTTTTATGGTGGATGAAGGGATAGTCCTTGGTCATAAGATTAGTTGCCGTGGGATAGAAGTCGACAGAGCCAAAATTGAGGTAATTGAAAAGCTACCGCCGCCGACCACAGTCAAGGGCATTAGAAGTTTCTTAGGACATATTGGTTTTTATCGAAGATTCATTGCAAATTTCTCAAAAATCACCAAGCCCCTATGCCATCTTTTAGAGCAGAACCGACCCTTTGACTTTAATGATGAATGTACTGAAGCATTCAAGGTTCTAAAGGAAAAACTGGTAACAACCCCAATAGTAGAACCACCAGACTAGACACCGCCATTTGAGATTATGTGTGATGCTAGTGAATATGTTGTCGGGGCAGCACTTGGGCAGCGCAGAGGTAAGCTGTTTCATGTCATATATTACGCCAGCAAGACATTGAATGACGCCCAAGTGAACTACACCACCACAGAAAATGAGCTATTAGCTGTGGTGTTCTCCATCGACAAGTTTCGTTCTTACATACTTGGGACGAAGGTAATAGTGCACACATACCATTCTGTTTTGAAATATCTGTTTGCGAAGAGGGATGCAAAGCCAAGATTGATAAGGTGGATCCTGTTATTGCAAGAATTCGACCTTGAAATCAAGGATAAAAAAGGGACAGAAAATCAGGTGGCAGATCACTTGTCAAGGTTGGAGAAGGGACAGAGTCTGCCAATAGATGAGACAAACATACTGGAGACCTTCCAAGATTAGCAACTCTTTGCTGCAGCAATCGCAGCCGCGACAGCCATGACGGCAGGTAAGTCTTCTTAACTCCCCTGGTATGTTGATTTCGTTAATTTTATAGTTAGTAGAATACTTTCTTCTGATCTTAATTATCAAGCCAGGAAGAGGTTCCAAAATGATGTTAAGCATTATTATTGGGACGAACCTCTTCTTTTCAAAATGTGTGCAGATCAGGTTATAAGGAGATGTGTACCACAAGAAGAGCAAGAAGACATTCTCCATCACTGCCATGCTTCACAATATGGAGGTCACTTAGGAGGCAATAAAATTGCTGCCAAGGTGCTGCAGTCAGGGTTCTACTGGCCGACATTGTATAAAGATGCACAGGACTTCTACAAGAACTTTGACAGGTGCCAGCGGACAGGAAACATCTCGCGGAGAAACGAGATGTCACTGCAGAACATTCTAAAAGTCGAGATCTTCGACGTTTGGGGGATTGATTTTATGGGACATTTTCCATCTTCATGTGGAAATCTATACATCCTCCTAGCAATGGAATATGTCTCTAAGTGGGTTGAAGCTATCGCCACTCAAAGGAATGATGCCAAAACAGTCCAAAAATTTCTACATAAAAACATTTTTTCGATGTTTGGCATCCCTAAGGCGATTATCAGTGATTAAGGGAGACATTTTGACAATAGGGTTATTGCTGCCGCCTTGAAGAAATATGGTGTCAAGCATCGGATTGCGACAGCATACCACCCACAGACCAATGGACAAGCTGAGATATCCAATAGGGAAGTTAAGAACATTCTTGAGAAGATGGTTAAACCAACTAGGAAATATTGGTCTTTACTCCTTAATGATGCATTATGGGCATACAGGACAACTTTTAAAACTCCATTGGGCATGTCTCCATACCGATTGATTTATTGAAAAACCTGTCATCTGCCTGTCGAGATAGAGCACATAGCATATTGGGCAATCAAGGCAGTAAATATGGACTTGGAAAAGGCAGGTCAGAAAAGGCTGTTAGATTTGAATGAGATTGAAGAAATAAGAACAATGGCATACGACAATGCAAGAATCTACAAGGAGAAGACTAAGAAGTGGCATGACAGGAAATTGCTGGCACGACAGTTCTGCCCAGGGCAGCTTGTATTGTTGTTCAATTCTAGACTAAAACTCTTCCCAGGGAAGCAAAAATCTAGATGGTTTGGCCCGTTCCAAGTTGTACAAGTTTTTCCCCATGGTGCCATCACAATCCGATCATTAAAAGACGGGCACCAGTTCAAAGTCAACGGACAGCGCCTCAAGCATTATCAGGGGACTGAAGCCCCAAGAATACAAGAAGTGATTACCTTAGGAGATGCCCCACAAGGCATCCCTAATTTAACCTAAATTTTATTTATTTATATTATTTATTATTTATTAGGAAATAAGGTTAATTTTATTCGAATAATGTTTTTATATTTTCTGTTTTTAGGTAATAAAGGAGTCAAGAAGAAAAGGAGAAGTGACCCAAGCCCACCATCCATCCATCAGCCCAACAGAGCCCATTATTGAAGCCTGTCGTTCCAGCTTCCGCCGCAGACACGGATAAGACAGGTTGTCAACAGACTGTCATGGTAGACGCAGAAGCGTGTGACAGACGCGTAACAGACGCATAAATGCGTGTCAGACGCGTCAGACACGCCAAAGCTCAACAGTCGCCCCGTTATTCACGCCTGCCGCTACAGCATTAAACGGGCAGCAACTCTTCCTCTATATAACCCCGTTTCATTTTCATTTTCCTCACTTCTGCTTCTTCTTACTTGCTCTCCCCTTTCGTTTTTCTTTGTTTTCTTTACTTCCACAAAACCCTTGCAACTAACATGTCTTCCAGACGTACCCGCCACAGTGCTGCTTCAACCTCTTCACCGGCAGCACCCACCCCACAGTCCTTCGCGACTAAGGAACTATGGGAAGAAAGAGGCTTCATCTACATCCGAAAGGCAGAGAACATGGGGCTCAAACCGTTCATCCAAGGGCGATAAAGGCTCTGCTATGGGAGCAATTTGCAGAACAACAGCTGAAATGAATGAAACGCAACAGCCCAGAATTCGCCGCCAAATCTGTTTCAGTAGCAGCAGTGAAGACAACGCTTAAAATTTAAGTCTTTTATTTTCTTCTTATTGCTGCTGCCTTATCTTTATTTTGTGATGTACTGCTTCATTTTTATTTTGTCATTTGCATTGAGGGCAATGCAACCCTCGAGTTTGGGGGTGGCAACCCTCCATTTTAATGGAGTCTTAGTACATCTTAATTATTTGTTGTGTCTCATTTAAGTTAAAAAAAATCAGAAAAGACTAAAAAACTGTTGGCTTAAAGCTATGAAGTAAACTTGCCTGTCGTGACAGCTCTGCCGTGGCAGCATCTTTAGGACAGTTTAAGGAGAAGTTTAGAGCCTTTCTATAGTTCTGAAAAACTTAAACACCATTGTGACTGTTATGCTGCTTAGATTCTTTTAGCCAAACTAGAATAGGAAGCTTAGTACTTGAATAGCCCCTAGAGGTGCCTAACACTGGCTCTAGGAAAGAAGTTTAGCAAAAGTGGCTCAAAAACCTTGAGGTTCTCGAAACCGGCTCTAGGAAGCTAACTAGAGGTGCCTAAAACTGGCTCTAGTAAAACTTAGCTTGAAAGTAGAAGAAAAGAAGCATGAAAATGTTTCTTCAAAAATAAACTTTGGCATAAAAATTCGAGTTAAAAAGTTGAAAACTCTAGTGGAACTAAGAGAGTCTTAGCATATAACTGTTCACAAGCATGCACACACTGCACGAGGGCTATAGTGAGATTCCGGACATATCCTAATCTTTCCGACAGGTTGCTTCCGTCATAGAGAATGAGCGACGGGTAAGGGACAGTTCAATGTTTGAAGGCCAACACAAAAAAAAATATTCATTTTTCTTTTAGGTCTTAATTGCTTGAGGGCAAGAAAAAACTTGAGTTTGGGGGTGTGTTGAGTGTGTAAACATTTACACCCTTTTTAACCCACATTTCTGGTGCATTCAAGCATCATTGCATTGCATTTAGGTTAGTTTACAGCAAAACATCACAAATATATTAAAGGCACAGATTCTACTAAAAGATGGTTGATTTTGTAGGTTGCTGCCATAGTAGACGGAGAAGGCGGGCACAGGGCAAAGAAGCAGAAGAGCTGAACTGGACAAGCAGACGATGAGGACGATGCTGCCATGGATCTGCCGTGACAGCAGAGGACGACAACTAGTTAGTGGAGAAAAAGTAAAGTGGACCTCGATAGATAGAGAAAATTATGCTCGTCTGTCGTGTGAAAACCAAATATTTTTCCAAGCCCCGGATCAAAAGATATGTCAAGCCCAAAGCTCAAGGAGAGAAAATCCCAAGAAACAAGGAGGACGGCTGAAAAGTAGGATCCTTGAAGATAAAGTCATTATTAGAATCATACTTTTAATTAAAGTTGTAATCCTTGTTAACTTAGAATACTTGAGCCCAAAGCTTATATAAGGGCATGTATTTTAACCTAGGGCATATACATCTCATACCCCATAATCAATTTTCCCTTAACCGATAACCAAAAACCCTCTGCCGTTTACCCGCCGTCGATATGTTCTAAAACCCCCTAGGGCCACTGGTTGATTTGTAAAGTAGTTGCAAGGGTTGCTTTGTTTTAGGAATTTTCAGTTCAATAAAATAAACTTCAAGTTCTCTTATTTTGGTTATTAATATCTTGCAAGAGCATCGGGAGATCATTGTGAGGTTATCTATTTACTTAGCATCGGGAGAGTTAAATATACGAAAGAAATAAGAGCAAGTTCTCTAGTTTGTAGTTGAACTATCTTGTGCCTAGGGATAGGGCAAGGTTAAGTGGATAAAGAAGAATTCATACACATCGGTGTTCATCCTTTGATTTATGCTGGGAGGTATCATCAAAGACGTGATCATCGACAGACTTGAACCTAGGGATAGGCCAAGGCAGATCTGGATTCTTGCCAAACTTGAAGTACTGAGTTGGTGTGTTTGCTGCCGCAGCGATAAACAGACTTCTGCCGCGATAGGTGCTGCCGCGACGGGTGCAACGACAGAACTGGAGTTCCTAAGCATTACAATACCTGCACTACTAAGCAATTCAATACCAGCCCATTCTCTCTATCTTGATATTTCTACTCTTTTATTTACGTTTACTTTATTACTCTCGTGACAACTTTCTCAAATATTTCCTTTACTTTCGTGTAGTGAACTAAGGTGAAGCTATTAGCCCAATCCCTATGGAGACGATATCCGATACTTCGTATCACTTTACTACTTGCGTCGTGTACACTTGCACTACAATTGCGATAGACTCTTTTACACGCAACAAACACCGTTCCGAAATAGGTGACCATTGGACACTGATTTGAATGGTGTTGAAGTTTGCAATCTTTACGTTTTAGTCCCGAATGTTGTAATTGCAATTGCATGAGTTTAAGATGTCCGATTAAGGTGAAATAGGATAGGGAAGCATGCAATGTGACTAATTTAATATTGGTAACTTACGAATCAATTAAGACTTTCTAATTTCCAGAATTTAAATTTTGGTCCCTAATATTTGTATTTTGTGCAATTGAGTCCCTCATGTTGTTCGATCGATGTGTTTTTCATCTATATGATTCATGCGTACTCATATAGGGTTAATGTGTATCTAGACAAGATTAAAAAGAAAATAAAAAGGGTCATTAATCAAGGTTAACTTTCGGGTTGACTTTGGTTTTTCTCGTGTAATCTCCGTAGTTCGGGTCAACCGTCTAGGCCGAGCTAAGGGGGTTGGTTACATGCCGATAATCTATACACATACACATTGTCCCATATTTTTTCTTAACAAACAACATCGGTGCACCCAAAGGTGATACACTCGGCCGGATGAACCCTCGATAAAGCAACTCCTGAAGTCGCGTCTTCGGCTCCTTAAGCTCTTTAGGTGTCATTCGATAAGGAGCAATGGACACAAGAGTCGTATTTTCATACAACTCGATACCAAACTCAACTTCCCTGTTTGGCGGCAACCCAAGAAATTTTTCTGGAAAGACAACCAGAAAATCGCAAATTGTCCTGATGTCCTACACACGTATATCCTTTGTACCAAGATTCATCACATATGCAAGATAAGCATCACAACCCATCCTTAGCATACAGCTTGCTTCCAAAGCCGAAACAACATTAGACAAGAATTTCACATTCCCGCCTACTATCACCACCTCATAATCATTACCAAGCTTTAAGGTGACCCGCTTAACATCAAAGTCAACCATTGCTCTATGTTCAGACAACCAATCCATACCAAGAATCACATCAAATCCATAAAAAGGTAACTCCATCAAATCCACAAGAAAGACATGACCATGAAAAGACAAGGGACACCTCTGATACAACTTCTTTGTGACCACAGTCTCACCAAAAGAACTAGTCACTTGCAATCCTATTTCAAGAAACTTAAAATGTATGTCTAGCAAATGTGCATGCTCACTCAAGATATGAGAATGCGTGGATCCAGAATCAATCAAATCCAACAATGATAAAGAGTGTAGAACAAAGGTACATGCGATAACATCGGTGTCGTTGCGCCCTTTGCGCTGAGCATAGAACCTTGCAGGACCGCTTCCCTTAGGATGAATTGCTACAACATGTGCGATACCATGCTGACCCTCATCTCTCCTCTGAAAATTACCTCGGGTGTTCCCACAACCTCTTTGAGGTGCAGCCACAGCAGGTGCACGTCCCTAGCCTCCACCAGCCAATAGAGGACACTCACGCCTCATATGACATGTTGAACCACAGTTCCAGCAAGAATTCCCTCCCACCACAATAGGAGCTTGTGCCTCTCTAGCAGAACGTGGACAATCTCACCTCAGATTGTCCCTCAATCCACTCGTCCAGCACGTGTGTTGCTCAGACATCACTCGTCCACCCTGAGCATGTCCACCTCGTCCTGGAGCACCTCGCCTCACATCAGGATAATGTCTCCTATCTCAACCTATTTTGTTTCGTCCACCTCTAGAACTATACTCAGCAGCCCTCTTACTAGAGCTAGAACAACCTCCCTGAGTTGTAAGACCCAAGCTCTGCTCGATGTTCTTAGCCTGACATACGAGCAAATCAAAATCCATATAGTCTTTACTTCCCGCACCAGCCCATATCGAAAAAGATCATAATGATGCCTCTCACTCTGCATCAACTTCGGCGCATTCTAGCTTAAACGTACAAACTAGACCTTGTACTTAGCAAGAGAAATATTTCCTTGCACAAGTGACATAAACATGCGCTTCTTTTCATCGAAGTAGCTCACACCAAGATAATTCTTCTTAAAGGCACTCCGAAAGAACTCCCAATCTACCTCATTGGGTTCCATTCCAGCAGTGATAGTAATCCACCAGCTATAAACATCACCCTGGATCAGGGAAACTGCGCATCCCAACTTTCACACATCACTACAGCACATCTGATCCATAATATGGATCATGCTAGCTAACCATGCCTCCGATGCCTCAAGAGACATACCATGGAACTCAACAGCTCCTAAATTCCTCAGCCTTTCCAAAGGAAAACCCACATGCCCAGCTGCAGGTGCCTGTACCTGCGCTCCAACTACCGCAGCCTAAAACACTCAGGTGATCGCCTGAACTAGAGGCACTAGATCACCCAATTATAGACCAGCCTATCCATGTTTTTTCGGCTCCCACCTCCAGGAGGTGGTGGCGGAGGTAGAGTCTCATCAGTTGGGTTCTCAAACCCCTGATTACCCTACTTAGTCGCATGCACGATCGTATTCGATCTAAGTTGTCTCCTCGGACCCATTGTTCTATTTTTAACAATGAATAACAACAAAAACAAATCAAACGATGATTTAGTACAACCTCAAGTAAGGATCAAAGTAAATAAACCAATTCAAAATATTCAATTAGTGTAATAAGGTAATGGGCACCCTGGTTTCCCTCAAGCATAACGTAGCATATAATAGCCTATCGCAACCATCATGCTTTATCTCATCCACAATCAGCAACATACATTCATATTTAACGCTCATATGATCCATAACAACCAATCATGGCATAAACACCAAGATTCGACCAAAAACATGGTTTTTCAAACAACATGCCATATAACATTGAATAGAATATCAAAACATACCAATATCACTTACCATTATCCTCAATTCTTTTGTAACCTAGCTCTGATACCAACAAATGTAGCCCCCTTAGCCCGGCCTAGACGCCCGACCCGAACTAAGAAGATTACACGAGGAAAACCGAAGCCAACTCGTTAAAGCCGAATTCGATTAACGACCCTTTCTTTCTTTTTTTTCTTCTCTAGATGCACATTAAGATCCTTTTGTGATCAGCAACACAATTAGAAAGGAACATCACAACGATTGGAGTTCGATTAGGGGTTCAATTGCTTAAATTTCATAATTAGGGACTAAACTGTAATTTTTGAAAATTACAAGGACTAATCCAATTTTATGATTACCAATCCTTAATTAATAAGGTAATATGATATCATGTCAAAATAGATCACAAACGGGTCATTCAATCTAAACCAATTGAACATAAAACACACAGGGACTAAAATGCAACATTTCAGGGCTTTTAAAAGATTCTTTTAACTGAAAATAACGACGCGGTATTGATACGCAAAATGGCAGTAGCAAAACTTTGGGAAAAGGTATTGATACGCTTCACCGCGTATCGGAACGACCTTCAAACCTTTACCTAGGCGTATCGGTATGTGGGCAACTCGTATCGGTACCTCTAAGCTGAAACGCTTGAAAATAGACTTAGTGTATCGGTACACAATCCCGAGTACTGATACACATACCATAAATGCACTTCCAACGGCCTTTAAATCACAATTAACAGCATCTAAACACACCCTAATCATCCATACATGTTATTTCAAACATTTCATACACATAATCATCATCAAACATTCACAACACAAGCATCAATCATGGCAATTCGTGGAGAGACATTAAACTACTTAAGCATTCTTTTTAAACACAACCATATCATAGCCAAAAACCAAAATCCAAGACAATAGGCCATATAGAGACCATTTATAAGACCAAAAACCAAAACCAAACATGCTCAAGGTGTTTAACATCACCAAACAAACCCATGAATAGAAATCCCTCCCATTGCCTCTCATTACACTAAAGTGAAAGCACATACATTGCTTAGCTAAAATCACTTGGATACCCCATGCTCTCTTGCTGCCAAAGATGCTCAATTCTCTGCATTGGTGAAACAAATGAGCGTAAGCATAAAGCTTAGTGAGGACAGCTATACATCAACATTCATCAATGCATTTGACAAAACCAAATCATCATTCTTTGTAAACTTATGCCTTTCTTCAAAACATGCACTTTAAAACATCATATTCAATTTTAAATCCACATGCTCATAGAATGATTAATTACAACAGCAAAAACCTTTGCTCATGCTTCATCCAAGCATCATATGCATTCAAGCATATCTCTCAAGAATCTCATGCTTTCTCAAATCAAAGTTCAACATTAACTCATTTTATCCACATCATTGTATTGGCTCACAATTGATCAATTACAACCCATATCAAAACCAACACAATTGACACAACCGGATACGCGGATTACAAGCGTTGTCCCACACACTTCATACACACTACAAAATTCACAAGGTGGAGTTTAATGGCACAATACCAACCCCTCAACACCCGTGATGGAGATTAATGGCACAATCACAACCCCCAACATAAGTCATCGGTAGTTGTATAATTCCGCTAACTTGAGTACGAGACACAAACCACAAGATTCACACATTAGATTAAACCATCCATCGTTGTGATCTTAGCCTCAATCGTTAGGGTACATGGATAGAGTTTACGGCACAATCACTACCCCTCAACATCGAAGGCAACTGTATTCACGGTCCACCCAATCCTATAGTCGGCTAACTATATCCGATTAAAGTAACCAATACAATTTACCATCACTTTCCAATATAATCATTAATCATCATTGATTCACTATTTTACCCGCATAAAGCATAATTTCATTTTCACAAGCATTATTATTCTTAAAACCAAATGCATAAATCATATAAACTGAAGGATCACTTACCACGTGCATCCTTAACAAAATGGCATTTACAACCAGCAACATCATTGCTTAAAACATGCTTTAAAATAATAATCAAACCACATTTAAATCAAGTGCATTTCAAACCAAAACTTAGCAAAACCCGAGAGAGACTTTCGATTCACTTACTCTTGAGCTTAGCTAAGTGTTTCAAACTTACACTAAGCTCCCAAAATCACACTCAAATCGTTTCCAAGCTGGTAAACTCTTTTCCACTCAACGACACGCGACACTTCATTTGTGGACTCGAATATCACTCGATCGAAGCCTCCAAAAATGCTTCGCTTGCTTTTGGATCAAGATCCCTTAATTTTTAAAGCATCAAAACAGAGATCCAAGTGCATTAAAATGCGTTTCAACACCAGCAACTAAACACAAATTCGTTACCCAGCAAAACTACATCATTTTACCCACCCAAAACAACCAAAAACGCAATCAATTGCTTCCTAAACCAAGCCCAACTAACATACATCACATCTAACCATTAATAATCATCATAACACATCTAAACACACCATAAACCCTTCCTTATGCCTCCAGCATACATATCACCATCAAAACACCTCAAAAACTCAACTAAAACTATCAAGAAACTCGAAGATCTCAAGGATTTCTGGATATATATCATCAAAACTCTTTTTCAACATTATAATCAACTAAAAACTCAATTAGAACCAATCCAAAATAGAGCTCATCAACAAAACTCTGAAAATCAAGATTTAAACCTTTATTTTGTATGATTTTGATCTTAAATCGAAACTATAATTAAAACTCAGTTAAAAATAACAACTAGGAGTCAATAATCTTGGGAATTTCAATAAAGAACCTAGATTAGAGGTTGAGAACGGGATTTACCTCCAATACTTGCCTTCGTTAAAGATTGACAAGTTTTTTACTTCACAAATCTTGAAGAACTTAAAGAGAATTCTTGGAAAAATATGAGAAACAAAAGAGAGAGTGTTTGAGAGAAAAGAAATCTAGAGAAAATGTTTGAGAAAATGGGTTTTGTTGAAAATGAGAATTGAATGTTAGTTACGTGAAATAAAACCTCCATATTTACCATTTTATTAATTAAAATAAAAGAACTTATATTAAAACTCTTGTAAAATACATGTCAATTTAAGGGAAGGTGTAATTGCACAAAAGCTCCCTAAAGATTCTAAGATTTTGACTCCTCTTTTGAAATTGCATTTTCCACAATTTTAAAAATTTACTTTTTGGTCACCACCCAAAATGTACCACTTACGAAACTCATTTTGTAAAAATGATTTGACCAACTTCTTAAACATGAATTTAGAGGATTTTAGCATTTTTGTCATATTTTTATCCTTTCACGATCCTTGATTTCCCTAAACCACCAAAAACTATTCGAACCGTATCCGACCGGCCCGATCTAATGTCTAGAACATCTAGGCCCAAAACCAGGGCATTTCATCCCGCGTATCGATACAAGCTTAAGGGTACCGATACCTGACCCTTATTTTCAGTTAAAAGTGTGTTTCTAAGTTCTGTAATGTTGCATTATGGTCCCCAAATGTTGAATGTTCAATTGGTTGAGTTTGGATGGTCCGTTTGTGATGAAATTTGACATGGAAGCTTGTTATATGACTAATTAATGATTGGTAACCTTAGAATTGGATTAGCCATTGTAATTTCAGAAATTATAGTTTAGTCCCTAAATGTTTAATTTAAGCAATTGAACCCCTAACCGAACTTTTTTTGCTGCGTCGTTTCTTTTAAAGTGTTTAGTTTAACATATATGATCTTAACATGCATCTAGAGAAGATAAAAAGGGAAAAAATGGGTCGTTAATCGAAGTCATCTTTAACGAGTTGACTTCGATTTTCCCCGAGTAATCTTCTTAGTTCAGGTCAGGTGTCTAGGCCGGGCTAAGGGGGTTACATGAACACTAGGCCAGTGGGTGGTTTTCCCAGCAACACCGAAGCCGCTAAGGGGACATCGTATGAATAGTGCAAAGTTGTAACCACCATGAGTGGTATCCAACTTAAGAAGCCTTTGAACAAGTAGACAACACATGCGAAACCAAATGAGTCAACTTCACAGTACAGTCCAAAGACAATGAGGCTGCGACAGCAACCAAGAACAATGTTGCGCCGACAGAACATGTGGCAGTAGCCATGACATAACCCAGAGACAGCATACCAGCTCCACCATTCCCATAATGGCTGAAACAACAAAAAGAAGAGTATCAGTTTAAGAAGTTCCTGGACATCCTATAACATGTACACATTAATTTACCTTTGGTGGAGGTAATCATGGAGATCCCAAACAATGAAAAATTCCTCAAAGATGTCGTGTCAAAGCGAAAAAGGATTGGGGAATTCAAGATGATGTCCATAACATAGGAATGCATGGCTGCACTATATAACCGAGCTCCAGCTAAGCTAAAGGATTTTGGAAGCTTTCTCATACCATGCGAATAGGGAATCATTATGAGGGAAGGGTACTATGTGACTTAGGAGCAAGCATAAATATCATGCCGATGTCAGTCTTCCAAAAATTGGGGATTGGAACGGTCAGACCTACAACTATAATGCTACAGCTTGCTGATGGATTCCATGTGCAACCTGAAGGGAAAATTGAAGATATACTGGTAAAATTCAATAAATTTAATTTCCCTACTGATTTCCTCATTTTAGATTATGATGCAAATGAAAATGCTCCACTCATTCTGGGAGGGCCATTCCTTGCTACCGGTAAGACGATAATCGATGTTGAGAAGGGAGAGTTAACAATGTGAATCAACGAGGAGCATGTGAAACTCCAAGTACTAAACTCAAGGAAACATGTTGAGGACTCATAAAAATGTCAAGAAATCCAAGCCACAAGGAAACCAAGCCTCAACAAAGAACCAACTTGTCCTAGCATAGAAGCTGCACAATGCCGCGACTAACATGTAGGACCTTGCCAGAACAACTGTCAAGGTACACTAACGGGAGATCCTGGACACCAACTGCTACTTCACAAGGGATCACATGTGATGAGGGATAAGGAAATAAACACTTTAGCATATGCATCCACAAGCAATCCTTTAGTGCTCTAATCTTTTCACTCAATTTTTTTCTTTCATTTTATTTTTTAGTTTTTAGTTGATATTTTTCAATTTTAGTTAATTGCAATTTTCTACATTTTTCTTAGAATAACATTTTAATTTTAATTTTTTATTTTTAGGATGGAGATCAAGAAAGGAAGAAGAGATGAACAAACAACTAGGAGAAAGAATCGTTATCTGCCTAGGCAATTGTCGCCCAATGAACTGCAAGAGCCGCAACGGCTAGTTTTACAACGGGCAAGAACCGCAATAGGCAGAAAACGGCTAGTAACGGCTAGAAACTACAACAGACATGATTTGCACCCCAACGACATTATATGTCGAAACTCTATATAAAAGGCACTATTCTCCATTACTCTTCACTTTAGCATTCTTTTCTATCGTCTTGCAATCTCCAAAGCTTATCATTTTCTTTTACTCTTGAACAACTACTCTCAACTCTTCTCAACAATTAGATGGCAATCCGAGGTGAAAGCACTAACACTACCACGGTAAAGACCAATACCCGCTTCATACCACTGGGAGTCGAACATCGATTCAAGAAATACTTCATCTCTCGGAAAGTGTGGGAATGTAGGGGTAGTAGCCTCAGAAAATATCCCAGAGATTCCCCAGACACACGCCTTGGCTGCAGCGAACCGTCAACAAATCCTATAGAAGTTGGAGGAAATGGACAACGCAAACAGCTATTTATGGCGCACACGAGGGACTTCCATGCCTCAATTATCCAGCTGATCCAGAAGAAGTTCCTGGACCAGACGGTTCAGTATTCTCCATTCCTTTTCGTCTTTAATGCCACCACCGCCCTTGAGCACCGAGGAGAAGCAACCCCTGCTGCCACCACTACCTCGACATCCCAAGTACCCACTATCGTGGCCGCTTACACTCTATCTGTCGTGGCGCGCAAGGTCAAGCGCAAGGTTGGTTTGGACATACCTGCCAGATCTCCATACCACACTGCTTCCAGTTGGTCAGACACCGGTAATTTTGTAAGTTGGGTCTTTGAGGAACGAAAATGCAAGGAAAAAAACGTGGATGAAATTTACCCCGACCCTGAGGACGAGAAAGTTATTGCGCCGGCAGTGAAGCCCACCCCACATTCGCGCATCCAGCCACCACGTGAATCTAAACGAGTCAAGCACACGACATCAAAACCAAAAAGGTTGATCTTACAAAGAGAAAGTGGCGAGGAAGATGAATCTTCCAAAATCACCATCAATTTAATTTCCTATTCTTTATGAACCTTATTTTTAATGCCCTTATATTTTTTGTGTTCTAATTTTTTCTTTCTTAATGTATGAAATGTAAGCATTAAGGGCAATGCTTGGTTCGAGTTTGAGGGTGTAGATTCAACTGCCAACGCAAGGCCATCCGCGACATTTTAATATAATCGTACTGCCTCAGTTTTGGGCCAAAGTGTTTTACACATCGAATCGAGCTGGTTGGAAACGATTTAACTTGTATTGGATGGTTCAGAAAGATCAAGGTTCGGGATAGGATAAAAATATGACAAAAATTGCTAAAATCCTCTTAGATCATGTTTAAGAGGATAGTCAAATCAATATTACAAAAAGAGTTTTGGGCAGTGACCAAAAATGTAAAGTTTTGAAACTATGGAAAAAATGCAAATTTCAAAAGAAGAGTCAAAATCTTAGAATATTTATGTAGCTTTGAAGCAATTAAGCCTTTCCTTAATTTGACTTGTATTTTAAATGGATTTTTAATTAATTGATTTATTATTTCAATTCTTTAATTAATAAAAGTTATTTATTTTGGAAACCAAATTCATAGTAGTTTCTCATTTGCCTCATTTTTCAGCAAACACAATTTTCTCCAGATTTCTTTTCTCTCAAACTCTCTTTTTGATTTCTCATTCATTTCAAAGAATCATCTTTAATTTCTTCAAGATTTGTGAAGCAAAAGCTTGTCAATCATTAAGGAAAGCAAGGTGTAACCCCCTTAGCCCAGCCTAGACGTCTGACCCGAAGTAAGAATATTACATGGGGAAAATCAAAATCAACCCGAAAGTCAACCTTGATTAACGACCCTTTTTTCTTTTGAACTTTACTAGATACACTTCATTAATATATGTGAGTGCCAAAACACTTTAGCGGAAACGACACTACGAACGGATCTCATTTAAGGCTTCAATTGCATACAAATGTCTTTTAAGGAAT